>JAZKJV010000868.1:0-600000 GCA_037367405.1 Ottelia alismoides | reverse complement strand
GGCATATTTGCAAATAAAATAAATCTCATAGGCACGTATGCATTATAACCATAAGTATTCAACTACAACTTGATTTTAAGGACTAAACAATAAATACAAGACCTGGAGTGATACGCTCGAGGTGACCTGATAGTGGACTAAAGTACAAAATCAAAAAGTTCCATAGGCATACATGCAAAATATCCATTAAGTTTTCAACTAAATTAAATATTTGCATAACATTTTACAAATGACAAAAAGGCAGTGGGATATGTCTGCAAATTTTACCATTTAACTTGCTTGGGTCCAGCCGCTCTTCTGCTTCCACGTCGATGATCTGACGGTTGGAGGACGACAACGGTTCATATAGAACTGACAACCCAGATTAGATATGGGTTGTGTTCTTGATCCTACGACTGGGAGATGGGTTGGATGAACAACTAAGAACACCTTCCTGATCTTGCTTTGATTGCTTCGTTCTCCTATGTCTGTCATGCTTTCTTCGATCTAACAACGGCTAAGGATGGATAGGACTCCTCCGCAATTGCAGGAGATGGTCGATGAGCTCCAGATGACTCAATGGCGGGTCTAGGAGCTCATTTGGCTCCATGTGACTTGGATCAGCTCCAGGAGAGATCCTCGACATTGGATGGCTCTTATCATGCACAAAAACATTGCTCGACTCCATATGAAGCATCTCAGCCAACAAATGAAGCCAAAAAGCAAAATGGATGGAGTGGCGGTGAGGTTCCGACAAGATGGTGGAGGGCGAACCTCGATTCACAAAATCCATGATGGATTTGGGTTGGGAAGATGGCCACAAGATGGAGAACATGACAGCGATCGAGATGGAGGTGGGATCGAGTCGAGAAAACAATCGAATCACAGGAGACTTAGACTGGAGCTCGAGCTCCAGGTCAAAAGGGACTAAACAAATTGACTTTCGAATTAAACGTGGGAAATAAGCATGTACACTGAGGTTTACCTAGGAAACAAAAGAAATGGGCCTCTAGTAAGTCGAGGGTTGACGAAGCTAAACCGCTGGAAGGTCTCTCCGGTGATGGTGTGGATCAACTCCTCTACTGGTCCTCCTCATTGCAAAACCTGCCCAATCACTTGTTGTCACCAAGTAAAGGGTATCTTAAGGGTTCTAAGGGTCTAAAAACAACCAAAGAGTGATCAAACTTGGAGGCAGAGCTGGAGGAGCTTATTTATAGGTTGAATGGAGGGAGAACTTTGATTGACGATATAGATCAGATTGAGGAAGATCGGTCATACCTGAAGATCTGATGGGAATCCTAGAGATCAGAAACTCAGAATATGTTCAAGGCGTAAGGCATTTTTATCATTAGATCGAGCGGGAAAAAGGGAGGAAGTCAGGGGTTTTACATTTTGGTGCTTGATGAAGAAAGAAGGGGGCAATTAACCCCACGTCAACGTGGGAAAGCTTCCAGTTGGTCCACGTGGACCAACCAGAAAATTATCTGGAGGAAATTCCTTAGAAATTAAAGAATAAATAACAAATGATTTAATTAAATTTTTATTAAAACATGAAGAATGTTTATACTTTAATGTAGTGTTTTATACGTGTTGTTATTTATTTATTTGAGGCCTCTTTCTTATAAGTGAATATTTACATGTAAGTATACATGCAATTATGTATTTTTATTATATTTTTATGAGTTTAGATGTTCACTTAAATAAATAGGGATGTTAGGGATGTTTATTATATAGGTATACACACATATATATTTCATCTATGTATGAAACTGGACTTATTCATTTTATTGTCTTTTGATGATTTTATTTTATTTTAATTATGTACATATGTTTTAAATAATATTTATAATTTTATAAAAAAAAGAATTAGAATAAAATATAAAGAATGAATATATTGAGTAAAATATACAGGTATATTGCACAATATGGACCCAAAACCTAAGTTTTGCATCTTAACTCCAAATTACATGAAACCACCTTCATTAAATAGCTTATTAAAAGTTATATACAATTAAAATAATTTTGGTCCATTTTGATACAGTAGGGAGAAGATACAAGTCTGTGATGTTTTTATTTTGGCTCTTTATTTTGTGTGTCCCGGACAAACTGTGCATTATTTTTCTGTGAAATCAATTTTGTATTTTCTTTGTATTTTTAGCTATAATATTCATATTGAGGGTTTTATTATTTGAGGTGTAAAAATAATAAAATATAATAGGTACCAAAAAGTAATTATAGATGAATTAAGAATTGGGTTTTTTCTATCTTCTCTGTACAATCCATCTACCCTATCCCCCCCTACTTTATTATTTGTCAACCAAGTCATCATGATAACTGGGTCTCGAGGTCTAGGGTCATTCAACACCTATGGTGTTTCATTTATTTTTATTTTCTTCCTTTATTCTTTAATTTTGGAATTAAATAAATTAAAAATACAATATTTTATACAGTATTTTGTACAAATTACAAAGTGTTTATTTTGGCAAATTAATGATATCCGCATGCATTTAGCTAGGTATTTAAGGTCAAAATAAAAGAATAAAAGTAATGAAATGGAGATTCATCACCCCCACCCATACTTGCCTTTGCTAGTCCCTAACAAACACTTATTCCAATAAGTGCAATAAAGAAATTAAAGAAAAGAAAACGAAACAACTTGGATTGATTTTAACATTTAAACATGTCTTCATAATATCAAAATTTTGAAGCTTAGTCAGACCTTTGGATTGTTAGTTTGGTCGGAACTTTATTGGGAACAAGACTTGAAACACAACGACCTCTGAGAATCACAAGACTCTACCGAAGTCTCCTCAAAAGCTCGGTCTAAACAAGTCGATGTCGTACACAATCCTTTATGACTATGAGTCTATCTTGTATGGTGTCAGTGATATATACCTGAAAAATGAAAAGATGAGAGTCGCTAAGTAATGGCCTGACAATTCAGGCTCACTATCGTTGAGGCGACATCTCAAATCCTCTCATTAGTCAGCAATTAACCCACACAAATAATTAAGCAATTAAGAGTAAGAGTTAAAATTTATTAAACCCTACTAAAATTGTATAGTGGCAAGCAAGTAGGTGTCGATCATAGGAAGCAAAGGAAAAAAGCAGGTAAAAGAGAAGTCAAGCAACCAATATCCTTTCAAACACTTAGCCAAGTTGAAACTTTTGTGAGTTTTAATTTTATATTTTTTATTAATTTTTTTGATTTTATATTTTTATATTTTTTTAATTTTCTGATTCTATACTTTCTTTTTATATTTTTTATATTTTTTGTATTTTCTTTTTCTTTTAAATTATAAGATAAGATATATACAATAAAGGGAAGAGAGGGATAATATATATAAATAAAAAATAGGTAATTAAAAAATACAGAAAATAAATGTTTTGGGGTTTTAATATTTTTTACTATTTTTATGCTTTTTTTAAATAATTTTGCCATTTTTTTATATATTTTTAAAGTCCAAAATACATAAAAGAAGGAATAAAATGATTGTCTGAAATTAAAATGGAGAAATAAAATACAAAATAGAGACAAAAATTCTCCAAATTACTTTTAAAATAAAGATAATAAAACAAAGAAAATTCAGAGACATAAAATAGATTTTTAGGAGTTTTTTCTGGATTTTTTATATTTTTATATAGATTTTTAGAGCTTTCTAGTTTTTTACATTTTTATTTTATATTTATTAATGATTTTTGGTCTGAAGGTCCGAAATACCAAAATACATAGAATATATTTTTTAGAGAAATTTTCAAAATGTTTTTATAATTTTTATGCATTTTCTAATGCAAACATGAATGAAAATGCATGTTTTTGATTTTTTATAAATAATAAAATGACTCAAAAATGCAAAATAAAAATTTACGTGAATATGCGATGCAACAAGCACTTAAATCTATTTTTAGGGATTTTTTCGAATTGTATAGATGCATGAAATAAATACTAGAAGCAAAGATAAAATACACACTAACATGGGTATTTTTGTAATTATGTAAAAGTCCGAGGGCCTGATATAAATTTCCCATAAAATTTATAACTATATTAAAAGTTACAGTATCAAATATTAAATCCAAAACCCGTAGGGCTATTTCTGCAAAAGCACCAAACTCACGTGGACAAGGCACGTGACCTGGCAAGGACTGATTCGTAATTAATAAAAACCTGGCAGGGCTTGTTTACAAAATGTCCAAAAAAATATAACTGCAATAAATATTTTCTGGACTGAACGTAAATAAGAAAATGCCCCAGGGTCCTGGCGCAAAATGTCACCCCTTACGCGCGCTAGTCACGTGAGGTGACGTGGCCAGGGGCCGAGTTGTAATAACAAAAAGCTTAGGGGGTGGAATGCAAATATTACAGAGAAAATGTAACTGCAGAGGAAAGTTTGAGTTTCGATATTTAAATACAAAAAACTAGCTGGGGAGTATATGCAAAATACCCAAGGCCGACGGATTGGACGACTGATGTCTTCCACTTAAACACGTGTCGACGATCCCACGACTGATACCCATTCACCACCGAACAGTTGAGATTAGAAGATTGATGATGATCCGATGGCGGCAGGAGGGCGAAATCCTACGGATGATGTGCGTCGCCAAGAACGTGGTCGAAATCGACGGCGGAGAGAGGCAAGGGACAAATTGGCCAAGAACTCTGGCGTGACGAAGTTCCTCCAGCTGGCTCTCTCTACTCTGGCAATCGTTGAAGCTACAAAATGGACATGAGGCTCCTGTGAGTTCCCTCTATCGATTGACGTCCCCAAAATGGCGTGGACGGCACTGGAGGATCGCCGCAGCGTGAACGACCGGGGGCTGCTCTAGGAAGCACCTTCTTTGGCAGAAATGGCTCCAGGAGGACTCTTTGGGTGCCTAGGACCTACAAGTGAAAATGATGGGGTCGAGGGAAAACTACCTCGACCCCGTAACAGGGCAGAATGGGAGGGTGGAGCGTCTGGCGATGATCGGCATTGACCGGCAGAACCCGAAGCTCGGTCGGACGTAGAACGAGGGGATTTCATGATGTTTTGGATGGATTCGATGTTGACGATGTACGAGGATCAACTACTGGTATCCTAAGAGTTTAAAGGAACACAACAGAAGAAAGAAAAGCTCACCGAGGTAGCGGCGGCGGCAAACTGCGACGATGCTACTCCAGCAAGCTGGATTGGCTCTATTCGATGCCTTCGCGGCGTCCTGAAGGGTGCAATCAACTCCTACTATCACCAGGAGGACTACCATGCTTCAAGGTCTAAGATTGGAAGGTGGAAGAGTGATCCAAGGTCAATGAAAGTCAGGGGATTACTTGAATAGGTTGACGGAGTGGGCTCTAAGATCGAAGGAAATCTGGTGAATCATGGCCCTAATCCCCGATGCAAAGATATGGCTTGTAAGATTATCAATTGAGGAGAAAAAGTCATGAAGAAATCGACGCTATTTGATGAAAGGTTCAGCCTAGAAAAATCCGAGAAGAAGAGGCCAAAGCTATTCTGACAACGTGCAGACCTCGATCAGAGAGTTGACCGAGGTTAACGAATGGGATGATCCGGTAGGTCCATGTGGACCAACCAGAAAAAATCCTGTAAAAATTACTTGTCAATTCAATTAAAAATAATAAACGATTTTATTAATTTTTGGTTAAAAATAAAAGAATGTGTGTTATTTTATAAGGTATTTTATTATGATTTTTATTTATTTTTTCGAGGTTTGGAATTACAAGCTTCCTTTTAAGGGCTATATATAGGTATATTCATCTGTATATTTTAATGTTATATTTTTATTTTGTATATATAATTTTATTATTTTGGTTTATTATTTTATATATTTATAACTTATTTTTATAAACATAAATATATATTTTTTATTTTTCTGATGTATTTTATACAATTAAATAAATAGTTGTATTATCTATATAGGTATACATATTGGTATTTTACCTATGTCTTTTATTACAAGTATTTTAATTTTATGTTTTCTTTAGTGTTTTATTCTAGTTTTAATATACTCATATATTATAAAAAATATTTAAAAAATATAAAAATATAAAATTATAGAAATATAAAATTGTAAAAATAATGAATAATAAATAAAATGAATATTTTAATTGGTACAAGTATACAATGGGGGTCCAAAACCTAACTTTCAAACCGTAACTCCAAAAAATATGAAACCACCTTCATTAAATAGCTTATTAAAAGTTATATTCAATTAAAGATTTTGATACATTTCGAGTTTTTATTTGAGAGATACATGTCTGGAAAGTTGGAGTTTTGGAATTTTATTCAGATCATAACTTTTTATCTGTATATTATTTTTGTGTGAAATCAATTTTTTATTTTTTCTATATTTTATTATCTACAACTTTTATGTACAAATTTCTTTATTTGTAGTATAAAAAGTAGAACAAAAAATAGGTCCCAAAATAAACAAAAAATGAATTAAATAAAAGGTACTTTTTATGTATTTTGGCCTTTATCCCCCCCTAGTTTATTCCTTGTCGACCTAGTCATCGAGATGCCTAGGTCGGGATTTCAGGTCATAAAATATTTGCAATATTTTATTATTTTTCTTTTCTTTTCTTTATTCTATAATTTTGGCATTAAAAACAGTATTTTATATACTATTTACACAATAATGCATGAATAATAAAATGCCTAAATTAAGCCTATTTACAGGCATTTACTAGGGTTTTTAAGGCCAAAATGATATAATAAAGACGATGAAACGGAGATTCATCATCCCTCTATACTTGCCTTTGCTAGTCCCTAGCAAACACTTATGCAATAAGTGCTGAAAAAGAAAAATAAAGAAAAGAAAAAGAAGAAAATGGATTAAGTTAAATTATCAAACTCGTCTTCACAAAATCAAAGTTTGGAGCTTAAATCGGACCTTTGAAATTTTAGTGCGGGCGGGACCTTAATGGGAATCAGATTTGAAATCCAACAGCCTTCGAGAATTCCAAAACTCTGCTCAAGTCCCCTCAATAGCCAGGTTAGAATACTTCAATTCATACGCAAACCCTTACGATTATGAATCTGACTCGTATAGTGTAAGTGATGGTGGCTCTCCCCATCTGAAATGACAAAGAGACTAACTTCTCCAGTATAACAACCCAATGATTCCCCAATCCAATAACTCCTTCCTTGAGAAGAGGGGTATTCCCTTCTAAGTTCAAGTAACAACCAACTTAAGAGGAGGGGGTGAAGAGAAGAATGGACGGTAGCCAGTGTAGCTACCTATCCTCAAAGAATTAAGTCAACTAGACCTGAAGTACCTCAATTCCAGCTCCTATAAGGTTCCTATTATTTAGGTAGGTTTTAAGGTCCAACCAATCTCCAATCTTCGTATTTTACTTATACTTGTTCAACTATCAAACTCAATCCGAAAATGCTAATACTATGTAAATGCTATGCAAAATGAAGAGAATATTTTAGTGATGCACTTTTCAAAGATTTTAAACTTTTTAAGGATTTTTGAAAAGGATATTGCATATGCATTTTTTATTTTTCAAAAAAGTTTTTCAAATGTTTTTGGTATTTTTTTAATTTTTGCAAATGTTTTTGGGATTTTTGAAACAAAAAGATTTTGGATAAAAACTAGGTACAAATATTTACACAGGGATGCATCTTATACTTACAAGAAGTGGATTTTAAGAATTTACAAGTGTAAGTGGTCAATTATATATATATGTAGAATAAAGAATTTTAGTATGATCTATATATATATATATTCCTCAAACTTAACTGAAAAATATTTTACAAACAATTTTGAAAGCTATAGTCCAAAATATTTTTTTTGCAAATAAATTTTATAAACATTTTCACACATTTGAAAATCATTTTGCAAATGTTTTCAAACTATATGTATAGATTTTTCAAAATATTTTTGCAACTATTTTCAAACCATTTACAAAGAGTTTTTCAAACATTTTTATTTCACACAAATAAAATAAATTTTCCAAACAAAACATTTTTACAAAGGTTGAAAATATTGAACAAAATGTTTTCCAAATAGATTTCAAAATATTTTTCAAAGAGGTTTTCAAACTATTTTTCAAACATTTTGCAAAAATTATTTTAACCTAATTTATTAATCAATAGATACAAAAAGAATTTGAGGAATAATAAACATCCTTTATTAAGGGTTTTTAATGGATTTAATAGGGTAATTAGCCATAATTAATAAAAATACAAAAGTACGAGTTATGGCTAAAGTATATACAGAGTATATTCGACTCCCCTATACTTAGCTCGAGCTATGTCCTCATAGATCAGAGAGAAAAAGAGAAGACATAACTCGTACTGAGTATAGGAAAATCTAAAGAATAAACGACAAGAGAGATGAATGAACGAATGAGAAGTTCATCGTCCTCCCATACTTAGGATCAAATAATCCTAAGTATAGCAGACTGTACACAAAGTAGGGAGGGACAAGGGTGGGAATGAACATATCGTACTCAGACTATCTCCCCCTATACTTAGGGTAAGATATCCCTAAGTATAGACAAGAAGAGGAGATAATGGAGAGGATCAAAGCAAAGAAGAACTCAGGGTGCACACCCCCCTATACTTAGGACAAAGTACGTACTAAGAATAGAAGACTGACAAGAAGGGGTGACACCTTTTTGGTAGAAAAAGAAAATATCAAAATAAAATAAGAAAAGATGAAAAGAGATGAAAGATGGAATATGAACAGGCATGGTGCACATCCCCCCTACACTTAGGACAGAGCACATCCTAAGTGTAGCACTGATGAAGGGGATGGCACCTTTTCAGTAGAATAAGAGAGGAAAGGAGGAAACGAAGAAAAGAAGAAAAGTCATTCAAAAATATTCTTATCCGCTTTGTCTTCTACTGTCAACTCGGAAGTGTTTAGTTCATCCTTATAGATCACTTGAATGGAGCCAACGACAGACAAAAATGTATCATGTTCAAGGTAAGGTTTCAGAAACTATCCATTGACTATGAATGGTTGTGCGTCAGCTGATAGACTCAGTACACTTCCATTGTCACACACATGCCTTACTATAAACGACCCACTCCATTTGCTTTTCAATTTACCTGGAAAGATCTTTAATTTCGCATCAAACAACCACACCTTCTGACCCGACTCAAAGGATTTGCGGCGGATATGCTTGTCATGCCATGTTTTGACCTTCTCCTTGTACATCAGGTTGTTTTCGTATGCATAATATTTGAATTCTAATAATCTGTTCAGATCCACTTTTCGGTTCTTCCTAGCCTTCTTAGAATCCAAATTACAAATGTTGATGGCCCATAAAGATTTGTGAATTAACTCAACGAGCAGATGACATGGCTTTCCATACACATGGCAGTAGGGAGACATTCCCAAGGGTGACTTGTACATGATTCTGTAGGCCCAAAGAACCGAATCAAGCAGCCGAGAGCAGTTCTTGCGATCCGGGCACACAAGCTTTTATAAAATTGTCTTGATCTCCCTGTTTAAACACTCAGCTAAGCCATTGGACTGTGGGTGGTAAGGTGAAGCAACACGATGTTCTATGCATAATTCTTGAGTTAGCTTCTTCACCTCTATATTTATGAAATGACTACCCACGCCAGATATTAGAATCTTGGGAATCCCGAACTATGCATTGATGTGATCTCTTAAAAATCGATAGACAGTCCGATTGTCGGCGGTTCGGGTGGGAATATCGTCCACCCAACGACTCACATAGTCGACATCAAGCATAATGTAATTCATAGCCCTGGCTGTTGGGAAATGGGACCATAAAGTTGATGCTCCACGCATCGAAGATGTTTGATATCTGAATGAATTTCAAAGGCATCATGTCTCCCATTCCTATGGTTTTGCCCATCTTCTAACAGTCAATGCAACACTTGACATAATGTTCTACATTCTTGAATAATGTAGGCCACCAAAGGCCACTCTGAATAACTTTTGTTGACGTTCGTCTACCTGAATGATGTCCTCTAGAGTCTTGATCATGGCACAAGGAGAGAACACTTGGAACTTCCTCCTGAGGAATGCACCTCCTCCAGATACAGTTTGCCCCCTCACGAAATAGATATGGATCCTCCCACTGGTAGAAATAGATTTTACACAAGAATTTATCTATTTTCAACTTCGACCAATCCTGTGGGATTCTCTTGGTCACTTGATAGTTCACAATATCCACATACTAAGGGAGCGAGGTGACTGACAGAATTGCCTCGTCTGGAAAGGTCTCTGTGATTGGTTGTAAGCTCTGCTCAGGAGATTCTGATTCAGGAAGTATAGATAAATGGTCGACCACCACATTCTTTACCCAAGGTTTATCTCTGATTTCAAGGTCAAATTCCCGGAGGAGAAGGATCCACCGGATAAGACGTGGTTTAGCATCCTTCTTCTGTTGTAGATATCGGATGGCTGAGTGGTCTGTGTAAATGATCACTTTGGATCTGAGGAGATATGATATGAACTTTTCCAAGGCAAAGACTACTGCAAGCAACTCCTTTTCAGTGATCGTGTAATTTTGTTGGGCTTCATCGAGCGGTCGACTAGAGTAGTGAATTGCAAATGGTACATTATCTTTCCTCTGTCCGAGCACAGCACCAATGGCATAATCTGACGCATCGGTCATTATCTCAAAAGGCTGAGTCTAGATCGGCGGCTGCAAGATAGGGGCCTGAGTGATAAGTTCTTTCAGCTGATTAAAGGCAAGGAGCACACAGTCATCCACAATAAAATCATTCTCCTTGCGTAGTAACTCAGTCAAAAGTCTGGCCAATTTACTGAAATCTTTGATGAATCGTCGGTAAAAACTGACATGGCCTCAGAATGACTTGACTTGCTTGATTGTTGTAGGTGGCTCAAGTTTAGAAATCACCTCCACCTTGGTTGGGTCAACCTCCATGCCACGTTTAGAAACAACGTGACCCAACACAATTCCTTCGGTCACCATGAAGTTGCTCTTTTCCCACGAGAGTACCAGATTTACTTCGTAGCACCTCCCTAAGACTCTGTCTAAATAATCCAGACATTGATCGAAGGAGTCCCCGTAGACTGAAAAATTGTCCATAAAGACCTCAAGAAAGCTGCCCTCCATATCAGCAAATACTGCAAGCATACATCTTTGAAATGTGGTTGGGGCATTGCATAGCCCGAACGACATCCGTCTAAAGGCATACATACCAAAAGGATAGGTGAACGTGGTCTTATCTTGGTCTTCAGGAGCGATAGCAACTTTATTATACCCAGAGTATCCATCCAAGAAGCAGAAGTATTCCTTCGCGGCCAATCTCTCAAGAATATGGTCGATGAAGGGTAAAGGAAAATGGTCTTCTTGGTGGCGAGATTAAGTCGTCTGTAGTCTACGCAAACTCGCAAAGAAGTGGGTACTCTGGTCGCGATCTCTTCTCCTTTGTCATTGTTCATGATGGTGATTCCTGATTTCTTGGGCACTACATGCAGATGGCTCACCCATTTTCTATCCGAGATGAAGGTAAAGGTTTCAGCTCTGGGGGCTAGGAGCTGCTTAAAGGGCGACTTCCGCTACTATTGTTGGTGGTGTTCCTTTTATCGGCTTGGCGTCCACCTTATTCTGTCCTGCCTCATTATCCGGATCAAAAAGTTCGCAAAATTTTTTAATGATCTCCTCTTCATCACAAGGTTCTCCCGTGTTTTGTTTTTGATTTTGAGGGCACATTATCCCCGTAGGAGTCTCATACAACATGTCAGCAAAAACCTCATTCAGATTGACGAGGGGAAATTCGACTGCGTTCTCTAATCCCTCATTGGGGCAGAGGAGTTCATGGATCTCATTGTCATCCAAAAATAAATTGGTGTCTTGAATTTCTGTCAAAAAGTCGCAGTCTTCAGAATAATCAATCAACCTTGCACATGATGCAGATGTTCCTTCTGGCGGTCTTACGTCAAATAGGGTCTCTATTTTGATCGTTTCACTGCCAGCGCCGAAAGTAATTTCTCCAGTCCCATAATTCACCACTGTGTTCGACGTCGGTAGGAATGGTCATCCAAGTATGATTGGGGGTAGGAGCAACGGAGCTAGGACGTCCATATCTAGTACGGCAAAATCGGTCGGGAACTGCTTCCTCTGAACCGTGACTATTACGTCCTCCAACATGCCCCTAGGCCGCTTGACTGATTTATCTGCAAAGTGCAGGATCATCTTTGTGGGTTTGAGCGATCCTAACCTGAATCCTACGAGCAGTGAGGCTAGCATCAAGTTAACAAAAGACTCGCTGTTTAGCAATGTGCGCTCGAACTCCTGATTGAACATCTGACAACACACAAGAGGTGCTCTTATATTTGGATTCTTATCTGGGAGGTTGCTTATAGCATTGAGTGTGGCCACTGTGAGAATATGATTTTCGGATTTGCCACCTTACTTCTGGCGTTATGAGGATGAGGTATGCTCCTGGTTGCACATGCATCTTTCAATCCCTTCTTCACGGCGGGCATGTGCTCAAGAGCTTTCATCAATGGCATGTTCAAGACCAGATTTTGGATAATCTCAAAGATGGTAGGGTCGGACAAAGTATTTTTTAAAATTTTCATTTTTTTGTGTTTTTCATTGCTTCTGGGAAAGGAATATTTACATAATCTCTAATAATGTCATTCAAAACAATGTCCATATTATTGTCTACAAGTAGATGGCAAAAAGGAATGAAATCATCTGCACTGTGTGGACTAAAAACTGCAGGCTTGGCTTCTGGTTCTAGTGTTGGACTCGCTGCAGGTGCAATATTCCTCATGTCAGGCGCTGGTTCTGGGGCATGTGCAGGCATCTCCAATATTGGCCTATCTCAACCGAGGTTGCTGTTATCTTTTTTGTATTTTGCTGTTTTCTTCATTTTTTCTGATTTTTTGGTTGGTGATGCTGCTAAAAAATGCTTCTTGGCCCTTACGTTGGCTGGACTGACGATTCCCCATCAGATGCAATATGCTTTCCCTTCGTCGTTGCCGATGGCTGGAGTGTCCTACCACTCCTAAGAGTAATAACATTAGTTAGGAAGCAATTTAATTCACCTGAATCGGGTTGGACACTACCGGCTACCTGCTCCTTGCGTCACAAATTGTTCGGGTTGGCTTCGACTTGAGCAGGGATGATTGTTTTTACAGCCGTTAAGTTGTCGATCTTCTGGTTCATCTCAACCATGTTTTTCATCAACTGTTCAAGGCAAGCAAGGGCCGGGTTAATCAGCACAATCTCAGAAGAGTCCCCCTGATGGGGCCTTAGATGCGGATATGATGGGTGAGACTGTGGCTGGTATCCTTGTGAAACTAGTGGGGAGGAGGGTTGGAGGAATACTGTGAGTTTTGCTGATAAAACTGAGCAGCCGGTTGTTGTTGATATCCTTGATTGCGATATCCGGACTGCTGATGACCATTCTAATAATTCTTCCTCCAGGTGTTGCCCTGAGTCGGAGGCTGATGCTGATATGATTGATGGAAGGGTCTCCCACCCTGCTGCTGCTGGTGATAGGGTCGGTTGCCCATATTTTGACCCAGAGAATGTCCCTGAGGATGGGTCAGTTGTGCTTCACTATTCCACGCACCATTGATTTCCTGGATTAGTGGCGGAGGTGGAGAGAATTGCTCGGAAAAGGATGGCTGGGGCTCTGGCTGATATACAACCATTTGTGTTTGGGACTGCGGGGGATACTCCGGAACCTGCACGTAATACACATGCTGAACAGGTTGGGATTGCAGTGAAGTCGGTTGAGGTGCATGATTCGGTGAAGGCTCCTTCTTCCCAGCTGACGCCTCGGTAGTAGCAGACACAGAGTTGCACATATTGGCATTTAACACATGGACGAGCTGCTCCAGCTGCTGGGAGATCATATCGAGCTTTTCCAATCCCTAGGTCCTTTTCTCAATCACTGATAGTTTTTCGAGGTCCTGCAACCTCTTCTCGATGATATCTACCTTAGACAGGTTGCTCCCTATAATGCTTAGGTTGGAGCTCTCGTCCCTGTCTTCGGCATGAGTAGCCATGTTCACAGGCTTGCTGATGGTGGCTGGCGTCTTCATGTATGCACATGACGAGGATTGAGCGGCTTCTCCTTCAGCCATTTCCTCAAAAACATTCCAAACCACGTCCTCGTCCTTGTTAAAATGAGAGCCACCGCAAGCAGCATCAATGAGCTTTTGGCTTTCAAGTGTCAGACCGCCAAAGAAGTAATGTACAAGACTAGTCTTTGGAATCTCGTGGTGGGAACACTCTTCCTGGAGATGTTTGTATCTTTCCCACACTTCATGAATAGTTTTGTGGGGCTGCTGATAGAAACTAAAGATGCGGGCACGCATCTGGTTCAAGCGACCGAGAGGGTAGAATTTGTGGAGAAATGTAGACTTTAGCTCCTCCCAGGTCGTGACTACCTTCCCCAAGTGGTCGGCCCAATATAAGGCCTTATCTTGGAGGCTGAAGGGAAAGGCGATCATCTTGACTACCCCTAATGGAATACCAGGGTAGTGAGCAGTAGCTCAAATGCAACCGAACTTCTTGAGATGGATATATGGTTCTTTAGTGGTGATCCCATGAAATGTGGGAAGCAGAGACAGAAACTGCAGGTTCAGCTCGAAGTGGGCGTGAATTTGTGGAATTTAGATCCACTCAATGATGCATCCCGCTCCAGGTCTGTATGTATGCTTCAACGTGGGCATCTGCATCCACTCTGTCAAAATCGGGTCCTTCCACTAAAAGTTCATCTCTAGCACCTCCCAGATTGAACTCTTGATCCAGATCTGGCTCATCCTCACATCTGCCATCTCTTGCATCAGCCCTCATCCTCAAATCATTCAGCATGTCTTGGAAGGCGGTCTGGGCTAGGGCTTGGTTAGTCAGTTGTTGCTGAATTGCTTGTATGGATACAAGCAATTGGCTATTGACCTCGATCTGTGTGGTATATTGCCCTTCCCCAGGGCTGACTTCTGCTCCAGGTTGGGGCTGTGGTCCCTTTCCCCTTCCACCGGCCATCTCAGATTTTGCTTGACTTTTTGGCTCGAAATCGGGTTCTCGGTCTGAACATGGAAAAATGCCCCAATCAGTCTGAATTACAGCACTAAATGGAGAAAAGTACTCTGTGTTAAGGTCAACACAAAACTTTATTATGGATAACGATGTATAAGGAGTGAAATCAACGGCCATCCAAAACGGACATAGTTCGGGACAAGAGAGATCCTGATTTATTGAAGAAGGCGGGGAGTCTGGAGATCGATTCACGGAGTTCAAACCGGGTTCTCAGGAATCGCCTCGAATTATTGGAGAATACGAGCAGATGGAACCGATATGGGTATCGACAGAGTCTCGATTAAACTGCCCATTCGTCGCCATCTCAAAGGTCAAGCGGATGATCAATGTGGATGAAAGATACAGAGGTCAATGAGAAACAGAAGGAGCACAAAACAGTAGAATGGCTCACAATGAGCAAGGGTCAATCAAGAAAGGAGAACAAAAATGGCGCAAGTGTGACAAGTCGCGAAATACCCTATTTAATTTGCATGGATAATCGTGCATTCAAAAATGTGTCGTTTCGTTGTAGGTGGGCAATCGGAATCGGTCAAGAAATAACCACAAGACATTTAAAGAATTTTAATCAATGTGGTTTTGTGTTTATTTTACTTTAGGCAAGTCCCAAGGTCGAACTCAAGGAGGCAAAGGAACAACCTAGAATTTTGTCTATCAAAGTTCATGCATGGATTTTGAGGCAGTCTCTTTTTTTAATGCAATTTGGGATGCAAAATGCAAATTTGGCAAATTTTGAGGACTAGAAAATGAATATCAATCAAATGATGTCCAAAAAATATGAAACTAGGTTAAGATGACAATTATGATGTAGTGAGTGCACTGTAATTTTTTTGGAATTTTTCGATGCAAGAAAAATATTTTATGGATTTAAAAAAGTAAAAATAGTGAATTTCAATAATTAATTATAATAAATATTAAACCTAATTACTTTCAAGGGATAAAATTATGTAAGGTCTATCACTAGGTGATCGATCTCAGAAAAATCCTAACCTCAAAAATAAAAGATTTAATACCTACTAAAAATTAAATATTGAAATATGCAAAATGATTTGTATAAGGCAAATTATGCATGCAAATGCAGTTCTTTTTGGGCACGATGTAACATACAAATCTATAATCTACGATTTTTTTAGCAATTTTTAGAGCAATGGTTAATTAGTTATGAATTTTCAAGCACAGAATATGCAAAATATGCAATTTTTCACAAAATAAATAATTATTAATTAACCACCGATCACAAAAATATCAAACATAAGTATGTAGAGAATTAATTGAAAGAACATCCTTCTATTTTGAATAATAAAAATAATGCATGTAGAGGTCCAATACAAAGGGGGAACACAAGGGTATAATTGCAATAATTTAAAATAAGATAATGAAAAGAAAGGACTTAAACGTAATTACCAAAATTTCTGGGGTGGATTCTGCAAAAATGCCAAGCGGTCACGTGCTATACACATGACCCTTGAGCTGCTGGGGTGGTTAGCAATATTTCTTCCTCCAGGGTTTTTTTCGCAAATAGCCCAAGAGGGAGTACCACTCACGTGTTCCCTCCGCACGTGCACCTCACGTGGGAAGGCCTTGGGCTTCCCGCTCGGTGGCTCTTTAGCGAAGAGATGCGAGGCGCGACAGTGGTGGCTCTTCTGTAGCGGTGAAGCGGAGCTGTTAAGGCCTTCACGGTGGTGGGCTGGGGGCTTAACAGAGCTCTCGGGGAAGCATGGACGGAGATCGATGAAGCGTTGTTGGTGCTTGAATCAGGCGGCGGGGTTCCAGCCGAGGAAGGCGACTGGCGGTCTGAGGAGTTGAAGGTGGTCGATGATGAAGCCGGAGAGAAGGATGGTGTTGCAGATGATGGTTGTCGTTGGCGTAGAAGAACGGTGTGGGCTCTATCGCAGGCTAGAGCAGAACAACGAGGGCGAGGGTCACCACTGCAATGGGGGGGGTCCCTCAGATCTCGCCGGTTGGCGGAGGTGACACTGTCATCGTCGACCTCCGCTTCAGTTATGGATCGGTGGATTCCTCAGATGGGAGAGAGGTGACGATCGCGAGATTTGCGGAGGTGCAAAAGGGGAAAGGTAGCAGTTGGGGGCAGCGCCGACAAAATCCGTGGGGGCGAGGGGGATGGCACTGCTCTCAATTGGGAAAGTAGGGGGGAGGAAGAGGAAGAGCCTCGGTCGTCCGATCGGCTGAGATCGGGCGGCTGAGGTAATTCCATGTGGCACCTTATTTATTTATTTATTTATTTAATTTTTTAAATAAAAATAAACGAAAATAAATGTTAAAAATGAGTGACATGTGGCAGCTCCAGGAGCTGCC
This sequence comes from Ottelia alismoides, assembly GCA_037367405.1. Lineage (NCBI taxonomy): Eukaryota > Viridiplantae > Streptophyta > Magnoliopsida > Alismatales > Hydrocharitaceae > Ottelia > Ottelia alismoides. The sequence goes on along the minus strand of JAZKJV010000868.1, from coordinate 582,692 downwards.
ACGTGTCAGCCCCACAAAAAATCGAGAAAAAAATAGAAAGATAAATACGTAAAAAAAAGTAAATGACCTCAAATCGAAAAATTTTCTTCACGAAAGTTGCTCGTTTCGATGAGATCTACAACTTTCATGAAGACACCAAACCAAAATCGATCATTTGTGCAAAGTGATATTTTTGGGGTATCCCATGTAGATAGAATACCTTAAGTTTTGGGTAATTTTTTGTCATTTTTAAACCAGATAAAAATCCAAAAATATATGATAAAATCAAAGATAAATATTTACACATTAGTTTAATTTTTGGATTTTTATTAATTAATAATAAGAAGAAATAAAATAAAAGACGAAAAAGACAATTTTTGTATAGACAGTTAGTGAAGACTCGGACTTGGTTAGTTTCTTTGATTTCAAGATAAGTTTGGATTTGGATTTTTACGTAGTTTAATAAAACTTTCATCAAAGAAGATAAATAAAAAAATAAATAAAATAAAATTTGTTAATTTATATACATAAAATAACATGTCAAAAACCGCTAAAATACAAAATGTACAAAAGAGGCCCGAAATCCAACGTTCACATATGAGCTCCGATTCACTTGAACTTGGTCTTATTTTGAAGGTAATTGAATGTAGGTTAGTTCAAAAGTGAGTAGGATCAAATCAGACAATAGATGGGGAAGATATCAAGGTTTTTGTCAGAAAATCCTAGAACTAAGGTTTGGGTTTTTGGTCCACATATTTGGGTTAGTGTTTTTTTGTATTTTTTTATTTATTCTTGTTAGTGATATGTACACAATGGAATGGTTTTGGGTAAATTATAGTTAGCATGAATTAGTTAAAAAGTCGGGGAAGTTAGGCTATTTACAGGTTAATTTGGCCGGGATTTTTGGTTTCTTATTTTGTGTAAAAATAAATGATAAAATGCAATTCTTATCAAAACATGCACGAATGCTAATTATGCATTATAAATGAAGAAATGCCAATGATTTTTAGGGATTTGAACTCAATTAATGATATTTAGAGTGATGAATCTGAGATTCATCATCCCCCTACACTTAGACCATGCTCGTCCCTGAGCATCAAAAGAAATGCCACGAGGTGAAATGAGATTGGGTTCCATACAAAGACCATGAGCTGAAGGTGAAAATGAAAATAGACTCGACCTTTGGATTATTAGTTTGGTGGAAATTCTGTGACTTAGAATTTTAAAATCAACATCCTTCAAGTTCTACACATCATTGTCACAGTTTCGGCTCAGAATTTATCTTAGATTGATCCTCTTCCCAAAGCATACCCCATGAACATTGAACAATCGACTCATGTGTGTGAAAGGTTTTAGCTCTTCCCATCCAGAATGTCGGACTACCATGCAAACCTCCTCTCCAATAACTCATCCTCGGGGAGTCAAGTATTTCCTTGTAAGGTCTGTCGTGCTGTGTTCGCAATCGAAATGGGGGAGAAGTTAGAAGAAGGAGAAAAGAATTGGAGGGTGGCCAGTGTAGTCACCTCTCCTTGTGAAGCTGGTTAGTGTAGCCGAGTCTCTACTGCAGGTTTTCTTGAAGGTTGGACCTTTTTGGTCAGATATTTCTTTCGTAGTGGCTTCTTTGTATTTGGATTTTTGGTAGTTCTTCTTGGATCTTGTTATGCCCCTACGGATATAGAATCTTTTTTTCCGTACATGTTTTGGGGTCTTAGAAAAAATTGAGCCCAACCGTCCATCCCTTTCCAAAGCTTTATTTCAACCCGTACTCTGGTCTTTAGATTTCCACGCTACCAGAAGAAAACTCACACAGTCTTCCAACATCCCGTCTGAGTTGAGCTAAGTGCATAGTATGAGAGTACAAATTAATTCCTTATTCCAGAGTTGTAGCCAGAATGAAGAGACTAGGTTAGACACGAAGAGTCTAATGCTACACATTGTCATGTGGAACTCAAAGAATTAAGTCAAAGACCTGAAGTTTCTAAAATCCTATTTCTCGGTGAAGTTCCTCTGAAAATTAGGTGGATTAATGTCAAGTCCAGAACACTCTCGGTTTCTGCTCATAACTCGGTTCAGAACCCAAGGACTTTTCACAGATGTAAATGAATGTAATGTTGGATGAAGTGCAGGTGTGTGAAATGCAGACACAAGTTTCTTTTCTTTTTTCTTTTTTTTTGAAAAGTTTTTTAAGCAAAAATGAATAAGAGGTATTTTTTTTCAAAATATTTTGGTTGGACACAATCAACGTTAGTAGCAAAACTCTTTTTCTTTTTCTTTTTGTTTTGTTTGTTTTTTTCAAGTTAGTTACCCACCCCGTAAATACATATAGACTTATGCAAAATTATGAGATATGGGTAAAATATATACACACACCCCCCCATACTTAGCGAGTGTTGTGTCCCCAGAGCACAAGAAGCGTAAAGAAGACATAGCTCAGGCTAAGTGTAAGAGAGTGAAAGAAAAAGAACAAGATACATCAGTCCGCCCCCCTATACTTAGGTTGTGAATAGTCTAAGTATAGAGCGAAAATGAGGTGGTTGGGATATGTGAATGAGGAGAGTATATAGAGATGGAATCGGTTCCCCCTATACTTAGGCTCTGGTCAGCCTAAGTACGGAAGAAGGATGGAAATGAGGCGATCGTGAGAAGGAGTTTGATGAGGGGAAGGTATATAGAGATGGCATCGGTCCCCCTCATACTTAGGCCTTGGCCTAAACAGAGGAAGAAGATGTACAAGGAGACCGATGTGGTCAGGAGGGAGGGTGGGTGAAACCGCTCCCGCTACCCTTGTTATTTCAGGCGAATTAATGTCCAAATTAATAGATATTGTTCGTTGCAGTCGGATAACGAGAGGGAATATCAAAAACCACTTTTAATTTAATCAAGTCAATTTCGAGTGGCATTTTTTTTACTTGGTGAAGTCCAAGGTCGAACTCAGGGAGGCATCTATCTCCTTTGGTGAATTTTCAGCAAAGTTCGATTGTTAGATTTTCAGAGAAGAATTTTTTTGGTCTTTTTCTATTTTCTATGCAAGACTCATGCAAAATCAAGCCAATTTTATAGTTAAATCAGAAATATGTTCAAATGGAGTCCAAAAAAATGAAAATTGGCCAGATGATGAAATATGGTGAAATTAAGCTACTCTATTTTTTTTGGAATTTTCTGATACTAAATGAATTTACTGTGAAATAAACATGAATGCAGGGTGATTTTGACTAATTTAATTTTAATAAATATCAAATCACAAAATTTTGGGGAACTAAAATTATCCTAGATAGATCTAATGACGAGGAATCCAAGAAAATTATAAGACCTTAATTTTTGTGAAATGAACCTATTAAAAATAAACTAAGGAAATCACCAATTAATTTATTTAGGCCTCGAGATTCGTGCAAATGAAATGAAATTTTTATGCAAAGTGAAGTTAATTATACTAGATCTAATGTGATTTTTTTGGGAATTTTTGGAGTTACAGAAAAATTTCTATTAATTAAAAGGAGTAATTGGGAAAAATATCACATAAATAGACCAATTAATTAATTAAAAATTCTACTGTTATTATAAAAATGTGCCAAGTGTCACATAAGATAAAGGACAAGTTACACTACAACATGCAATTTTTGGAATTCAAAAATAATGAAATATGGATACCTAAATATGCGTACAAAGACAAGGGTATAACTCAATACAGAAAATTAAAATTGCTTAAAAAATAAATATGCTGACAGGGACCTTAATGCAATTACCTAGAATGCAGGGGGTGGAATGCAATTTCTCCACTGCCGCACGTGCTCCTCACGTGGGGGTGCTTCACAGGGACCGGATTGCAATTTCACAAACTTCCCTGGGCCTCAATGAAATTTACCCATGCCGCACGTGCTCCTCACGTGGGGCGACCTAGGCTCGGGTGGTGTCGGCGGCTCGGGACGAGGTTCGGGCGCTCTGGAGGTTCGGTTGGAGGCTCGGAGAAGCTTCGGGGGTCTGAGCCTAAAGGTCGGGGAAGAGGCTCAGATCGGGGCTACGTGGCGCGATCTGGATAGTTGGATCTAGATTGATCCAACGGCTGCTGCTGATGAAGACATGGCATGATCAATCCCGTTGGATCTCGGATGATCCAACGGTTGCAAAGTGAGGCGACGTGGCTGGCTAAGCACCGTTCGATCAAGATGGATTGATCCAACGGCTGTCTGACGTGGGCGACGTGGCTGATCAAGATCGTTGGATCAAAGAAGATCCAACGCCCTTGGACTGCTCTGGCTGATGTTGACGTGGCTCGCTCCTGTCCATGGGATCACAGCTGATCCAACGGCTGTCTACTGCTCCGGATGTGGGCGACGTGGCTGGCTTCTGACCGTTCGATCAAGATGATCAAACGACGGCTGTAAGTCTTCCCAACGGCCCTCCGCCACCTGCGGAGGAGTAGGCGGGGCTTCGACGTAGCTGGCTCTGCTCCACCCATCCCTCCCGTCGTCGGTGAAGCTCTCCGGAGGCTCGGAGATATCTCGGAAGACGCGGAGCGTGGCGGCGAAGACTCAGGTGGTTTCAGGAGTGGAGGATGAACGCTAGAACACAGTGTCAATGAAGCTCGATGGGGGATCCGGTGAGCTTCCGACCAGTGAAGGAATAAACACCTATAAGGGGTTAGCGATAGCCGAAGCACGTGGACTATGCGTGGAGATGCTGGAAGCGAACGACGAGGCCTATGGAGGTGCAAGGGTGGTCCGGCGATGGTGCTCCTCCCAAGTGGTGGAGCTGGAGTTGATGAAAGGTGAAGTGCGTTGTCGGAGGGAGATAAATGTATCGCGAAGATCGGAGCTCCGTCGCGGAGCTCGGAGGGATGAAAGTGGAGCGAGAAGATGATGATGGAAGGCGAATAAATTAGGAGAAATCAAAGGAAAATTAAGAAGAAGATCAAAGGAGGATGGAGGTGGTTACATGGGGATTGGAGCTCAGTTTTGAGCTCCAGGTCTTCGCTCGAAGGATCGGTAGGGTCCTGAGCTCACGCAGCTCGCGGGTGGAGACTGCAGCACGACGGTGGCGGCCGTGCCCGTCTTCGCTCAAGGAATCGCTCAATTTCTGTCACCAATCGAGGGCTCTGAGCTCTAGGTTTCTCTCTGGGGTGGCGGATAGGCGTGACGGTGGCCGATGATGGTGTATTTATAGGATGAAGTCGATGGGTTGAGTTGCTGGAAGGTGGAGTTCGTGGGGTTTGTTGAGCGGCTCTGGTGGGGGTCATGGTGATTGAGGGAGCTGGCGAGGATGAGGGAAGAGTGGTGAAGGTCGTGGAGGTGTTGGCGGTCGGCGAGGGTGGCTGGAGTGGAGGCGAAAATAGAAAGGGCGAGCCCCTCGCGCAAGGCCGAGATCGTGGGAGAGAGGGGGCATCGGAAGTAGGAGACGAAGTCCTGGTCGTTGGATCTTGTGATCCAACGGCCTAGATTGAAGCGCCATGGAGCGGCTTAGATCTAATCTGACGCGAAGCGATCAAGGGTGCTGATTGCGCCACGTGGCGAGTTGAAGATGAAGCGCGAGCGGGCGGACCAGATTAGAGATGGGAAGTGATCTGACGGTTGTGTTCCTCGAGGTTGTGAACGGTGGAGATCAATTCTCTTAGGCGCTGATCAGGTGGAGGACAATGCGACGCGTGACGCGTTCTGAGTGAGGAGTGCACGGGCGGTGCAGACAAGAAGGAGGGAATGATCGAGCGGTTGAAAATTAAGGCGCACGTGGAGTGAGCTAGGCCGTTGGATTCAAAGAGAAATCCAATGGTCAGAGGCGCAGGCGGCTAGGGTAAGGGGAGAGGGCCGCGTGGCGCAACCAGAGGGCGCCACGTGGCCAGCTGTGATTGGCTGAGAAGAGAAATGAGCTTAGAAAGAGGAGGAGGTCAAATTTGGAAAAACTTAAAACATGAAAGTTGTAGATCTTGATGAGATATACAAGTTTCATGTTGACCAAAAATAGAGATGAGGTCAAATATGATACAAAAATACAGGAGTACAAATATACACATATTTAGTATACAAAGAGGCCCAAAACCCCAACTTCTTCATACAAGCTCCAAATTGGATGAAATTGGTCTCATTTTAAAGGTCTTCTAATGTGTATTATTCTGAAAGTGAGTAGACCTATTTTGGAGGTTGTATGAGGGAGCTATGGACATTTTATGGTCCAAGGGTTTTAGGGCTTTATTGGGTGCTTTTACAAAGGAGATCTTGGCTTTCTTCCTTATGTTATTAACTAAGGTGTACATATTATAAGGGAGATGTTATTTTTATAGGTGGATATTTTACAAGTGATTTTGGCTTCTTATTTAATGCAAAATGTAAATGCTAAAATGCATATTTTATGAATGCATGTATGAATGCTAATTGTGCAATAAAGAGGGAAATATGCATGTATTTACTCAGGAACAAGCTTCTATTTTCAACTTTTAGAGTGATGAATCACAGATTCATCAACCCCCTATACTTAAACCTTTCTCGTCCCCGAGCAACTAAAATTAAATGCAAGAGTGAAATGATTTTGGGTTCCATACCAAGGTCATGAACAAAAGTTAAAAATGGAGCTTGACTCGACCTTTGGATTAATTGTGTGGCGGAACCTTATTGGGATCTGAACTTAAGACCTAACAGACTTCAAGTTCCACAAGTCTTCTATTCAAGACGCCTCAATAGTCAGGTCAGAACAAATCCTTAAACGCAAATTTCTGATGACTATGATTCTTACTTGTATTGTGTAAGTGAAATGTAACTCTCCACATCAGAAATGACTCAGAACCAGCCTCCTCTAACAAGGTAACTCAATAACCCGGTCCAGTAACTCTTTCCTCGAGGAGCAGGGTATTCCCTTCTAAGTTCAAGTGCGACCAACTCAAGAGGAGGGGGTAGAGAAAAAGAATGGACGGTAGCCAGTGTAGCTACCTATCCCGAAATGCCTGACCAGTGTAGCCAAGTCATCCAGCTGCATTTCTTTGCTAATATACAGACTCCGACAGGTATTTTATTTTCACTTGGACCTGTCTGATTTTTTTTGGAGTTTTAGCATTTTTTTTCAAACTCATACAAGGTGCAGCATGTACATCAGGTGTTTTTCCTCTTGAGCCAGTAGACTATCCCTCTTTTGAAGTATTATTGCAACCCATAGCATCCCGTCCTTAGACGTCAACACTACCAGACTAGGTTGAGATGCACTACCCTCCCTAGAGGAGGACGGATGTTTCCACCCGTGTGCTAGTCCAAGCTAAAGGATTCTACCTCCTCACCACCTCATCAATGAAGAGCTACGTGCATTGTGCTTGTCCAAGTTAGGTCATTATCTAAAAGAATCATGCGTGTGCACGAGATATTCTACTTAGACTAATCAAGATGACATGTGAACATAGACTTACGAACTCAAAGAATTAAGTCACTAGAGCTGAGAAATCTTAACTCCAGTTCCTATAAGGTTCCTCTGAAATTATGTGGATTAAGGTCAAATCAAGTCCATCCTCAATATCTACTCATAACTTGGTTCAGATTCCACTAGCTTTTCACTTTGCATATGCAAAATATGCAGATGAGATGTAGATGTCATGCTATGTAGGTGAATGTAAATGCAAGACTCTTTTTTTCTATTTTCCAATTTTTTTACCCACCCGTAATTATTGCAAAAATATATACAAAAGTACACGAAAGTACGAGCTATGGGTAAAGTATATATGTAATATATACACGCCCCCCTTTACTTAGCGTGTGCTATGTCCTCAGAGCATGAAAAGCGAGGAAAAAGACATAGCTCGTGCTAAGCGTAGGATAGCTAAAGAGAAGGAAAAATGTATAGAAATCGACCGGCCCCTCTATACTTAGGCTCTGGCAGCCTATGTGTAGAAGAAAGTCAAAAAGTGGGGCAGACGAGGTCAAGAAGAGAAGTGGATGAATATACAATGCGGGCATCGGTCCCCCCTATACTTAGGATCAGGTCAGCCTAAGTGTAGGACGGAAGTGAGTATGAGGACCAATGTGATCTGGAAAATGTACAGTGAGCCGACTTAGGTGACTCATCCCCCCTATACTTAGGATCTGGTCATCCTAAGTATAGTCCAAGATACTGATCTAATGAGGCGGGCATGAGTTACTAGAGTCGCGGGGGAGAAAAGACAGAATGTACAGGAATGATATATACAAGTGAGTCGGTCTGAATCTTTCGAGATGCTGCGGATGGCTGGAGCTCACTGCTGCAAGGTCTCATACGCGGCTCAAGTTGTATCTGCTGAATCTGTCTCGCGCATGAATATAATCTCCTCAACATGGACTAACCGCTCATTGGATTCGACGAAGTGCTTAAACAGTTGTCCATTCACCAGGAATGTCGGTGCGTCATCTGCTAGATCTGAGATCTCAACACATCCACTATCATGCACCATACGGACGACAAATGGGCCCGTCCACTTGGACTTCAACTTGCCTTGGAAGATCTTCAGCCTTGCATTAAACAACCATACCTTCTGTCCAGGAACAAAGGTCTTTCGTCTGATATATCTATCATGCCAACGCTTCACCTTGTCCTTGTATCCCAAATTGTTGTCATATGCGCGGTTTCTAATTTCCACAAGATCATTCAGATCCAATTCTCCCTACTTCTGCCCAAGGTGTGTGTTCCAATTGACCTTCTCAATTGCCCATTCTGATTTGTGCACTAACTCTGCAGGCAAATGGCACGGCTTTCCGAATACCATTCGGAATGGGGAGGTTCCTAACGGTGTCTTGTAAGCTATCCTATACGCCCAGAGGACTTGATCCAAGATCTGAGACCAGTCCTTCCTGTCCAGGCGGACAAGTTTTTGCAATATAGTTTTCACCTCCCTATTTGACACTCTAGCCATACCATTGGTTAGTGGGTGGTAAGGGCTAGCAACACGGTGTTCGATGCCGTAGTCCTTCAGGAGTTTCTTCACCTCCCGGTTTACAAAGTGGCTACCCCCATTTGATATCATCATTTTGGGGATTCCGAACCTAGAGATTATGTGTTCTATGATGAATTTACAGACAGTCCTGCTGTCTGCGGCTCGGGTCGGGATAGCCTCCACCCATCTGGATAGATAGTCTGCCACAAGAAGGATATACTCGAATCCGTGGCTAACGGGGAATGGGCCCATGAAATCGATGCCCCAGGCGTCAATAACATCACAAATGATGACAGGTTGCATAGGCATCTCATCCTTGGAACCAACGGTTCCTCCCATTCTCTGGCATACTGAAAACGACTTTGCAAAGGTGATGGCATCGCGAAACAGGGTCGGCCAGTAAAAGCCACACTGAAGTACCTTCCATGCGGTCCTCTTCCCGGAGTGGTGTCCTCCTACCTCTAAGCTGTAGCATAAAGAAAGGACACTCTGGTATTCCTCCTGAGGAATACACTGTCTCCAGACACAATCCGGTCCTTCAAAGAAAAGGATCGGATCCTCCCAATGGTAATGTCTAGCGTCCGACTTCAGTCGGTCGATGTGGCTCTTGGGCCAATCTTCGGGAACCTTCTTTGAGACAAGATAGTTCACGATATTGGCGTACTATGGGAGTGAGTTGACAAAAAAAATCGACTCGTCAGGGAAGGAGTCTCGAATAGGTGAATCCTCGGAAGTATTAAGATCTTCGAGACGAGAGAGATGATCGGCTACTACGTTGTTCTTTCCAGGTTATTCACAGATGTCCAAATCAAACTCCTAGATAAGTAAAATCCACCGAAGAAGATGCGCCTTCACATCCTTCTTCTCCATCAAGTATCGCAGTGCCATGTGGTCAGTGAATACAATTACCTTGGATCCAATTAAGTGAGATCTGAACTTGTCCAAGGCAAACACTACCGCAAGCATTTCCTTTTTCGTAACTGTATAGTTACGCTGAGCGATGTCAAGCACTTTGCTTGCGTAGTGAATTCTGAACGAGATGCCATCCCTTCTCTGTCCTAACACAGCCCCAACGGCAAAGTCTGAGGCGTCCGTCATGATCTCAAAAGGTAGAGATCAATCTGGGGCTTGTAGGATAGGTGCGTCCATAATCATTCCTTGCAATAGCTTAAAGGCCTCAAGACATTTGTGATCAATAATAAACTCCATGTCTTTGCCTAAAAGCTCAGTTAGCGGTCGGGCAATCTTAGAAAAATCCTTAATGAATCATCGATAAAATCCGACATGCCTGAGGAACGACCGCAACTATTTGACGTTGGTTGGTGGCTGGAGTCGTCTGATCACATCCACCTTGGTAGGGTCAACCTCCATTCCTCTCTTGGAGATGACGTGCCCCAACACAATGCCCTCCGTCACCATGAAGTGACTTTTCTCCCAGGAGAGCACCAGATTGATCTCACAACATCGTTTGAGGACTCGGTCCAGATTCCTAAGACAGGAATCGAAGGAATCGCCGTGGACCGAGAAGTCATACATGAAGACTTCCAAGAATTCGCTGACCATTTCGGCGAATACAACAATCATGCACCTTTGGAAAGTACCTGGAGCATTGCATAACCCAAAGGGCATGCACCTGAAAGCATAGGTACCAAAGGGGCATGTGAATGTGGTCTTTTCCTAGTCCTCTGAAGCTATGGCTACTTGATTGTAGCCCGAGAACCCATCCAAGAAATAGAAGAACTCTTTCCCCGCTAGTCTCTCTAGAATCTGATCAATGAACGGTAGGGAGAAATGATCCTTCTTCGTTGTGGCATTCAAGCGTCTGTAATCCACACAGACGCACCACGACGTGGGCACTTGTGTCACAATCTCCTCTCCATCCTCATTGGTGGTCGTTTGGATTCCCGACTTTTTTGGGATAACATGGATTGGGGCCACCCATTTAGAGTTGGAGATTGGGTAAATGAAACCCGCGTTGCACCATTTCTCTATCTCCTTCTTCACAACCTCTCGTAAATTTGGATTCAAACGACGTTGGAATTCATGAGAGGGTTTGGCTTCATTCTCCAAGTAGATATGGTGCGAACATAGAGCGGGATTTATCCCGTGGAGATCGGAAATGCTCCAGCCTATCACCTTGCGGTTTTTCTCCAGGATCTCTAGCAAGTGAGATTCCTGCTCCTCGGTCAATCGCGAACTGATAATGACCGGAAATTTCTTTTCCTGACCCGCAAGGAAGGCGTATTTCAGTGTTGTGGGTAAAGGTTTGACCTCAGGTATAGTGTGATCATCTAAGAAGTCTGGCTCAATCTGATCTGGTTCGGTGTTGGAAGTGGATGGATCTTTCTCTGTTATTGCTGCCACCAAGTTGTTCGGCTCTGGAGTCGGATCGTCAAAGGTCTCCATGCAATCAGCAAAAGCCTCATCCGAATCGTCATCCTCATCTTCCGATTGTCCTAAAGATGTAAGGACTGACAGGCCCAACTGGGCCTCTAAGTCATCGAAGATGTAGGGCGATGCACGTTCTGAGCTGGTGTACTCGTTTCTGAGGACCTCGCAAACTGACTCATGCACTGGATCATCTCCGGAGGGGATGGACTCATCAGTGCTGGCTGGGTTATGTCTCCATGGCCCAACTATGTCTACATAATCACAATCTGCTTCGGTTGAAGAGTACTCAGTGCTGGATTCTGAATCCGATCTTCGCCATCTTGTCTGCTTCATCTCAAGTTTCTCATCTCCACCTGGAGTTTGGAACTGGATCTTCCCGATCTTATAATTAAACAAGAGCCCTGCTGTTCTGATAAAGGGCCTGCCTAAGATAATCTGGGAGTCTCTCCAATTACGAGGGGTTTCCATATCTAGGACAGTGAAGTCCACCATGTATTCCTGCCCCTCGACTTTGATCAAAACATTCCTCAATTCTCCTTGGGACCTATTGGTTGATTTATTGGTAAATTGCAAGAGGGCTCTAGATTTCCTAAGAGGTCCGAGATTAAGCCACTCATAGAGGGCTGTAGGCATTAAGTTGATTGAGGAACCATTGTCCAGGAGAGTGCGTGCAAACGTGATGTCATCAACATGACTCACTACATAGTGTGCACCCATGTCTCTTCGTTTCCTGGGAAACAAGTTCTTTATTGCACAAGTCGTGGCTACTGATAGAACATGTTTCTTAACACGGCTTTTGGTCTTCTTGCTAACCCGAGTAGGTGTGCATCTCACCTTAAGGTATTTTTGAAATGCAGGGGTCATTTCCACGTACTTGTCAAAGGGGATTGTGACCTTGATGTGTTTGTTGCAGAACTCTGCCATCTCAGGGTCATCTTTTTGGATTTTTTAGTTTTCTTCTTTCCACCCTTGAGAGCTCGGGAGAAAGGGATTATTGACTCCAACTCATGTTCAGAAACTGAAAGATTTTCATTAAGATCTGGAACTGAGTTCTGTACATGACTCGGACTCTGAAACAGACTTGGACTCTGACTCTGAATCTGACTGAAAGGAAAATGCTGAGGCGAAACCGGTGATGCTTCTTCTGCGACTTCTGGACGATCCTCCTCAGATGGAGGTTCGGGCTCCTCATCGGTTCCGTCGGACTCTATGCCAATGCGGGACTGCTGCTTCGAGGACTCAGACGTCCTCTTCTTCTACCGGTGATGGTGGTGGTGATGCTCCTCTTCTTCCTCCAAGTTCTCCTCAGGTAGAGACTTAGCGGCTCCTTCCTTCATTGCTCGTGCCTGATCAGGTATGGTCACGGTCCTTCCTCTCCTGAGGGACATATGATTTACATTATCATACGAAAGGATCTCATGTTCAGATAAATAATTATCTGAATAATATACCTGATCATGAGGTCGGTTCTGGCCATGGATTATGCTATTCGGATTGGCCTGAACCTGTGCGGGAATTGGGGTCTTTGGTGCCATCTGTTGATCCTGGGTACGAGAGACACGATTAATATCGGTTCTCATATCCAAATAGTCGTTCTGCATTTATTGGACCCTATCAGACAGGGTCTGGATCGCCAAGGTGAGGGACTCCAATTCAGTGGGCTGGGCTGGCTGATTTGCGGACGAGGTTCTGTATTGGCCCTGCTGGCCATGCTGATACTGCTGCTGCTGGTGGGACGGTGCTGGGCCCTGTTGATATGTGCGCTGCTGCTGCTGGTGCTGCTGAGGCTGGTACCCTTGTTCGGACCTGGACTGCATAAAGTGCGGTGCGGGGACGGTGGAGCTGGTTCCTTGGTAAGCTGGAGAAGGTCGGCGAGGCTGACCATTCCCCATCCCCGACTGTCTACTGACGGGGTCACGGTTGTACCATAGCCCGTTGATCTCGAACACCTACGGAGGCTCCTCGTATCCGGTCTCCACTTGTGGGGGTGCATGCTGGTCCTGCTGGGTGTAAGTCTGATCCTCCACCCAGCCACTCTGAGGCCCCGGTGCCTGTTCTGTATAAGATGGACTTGATGGGTGCAGGTGGTGCAGAAGGGGCAGGTAGCTTCATCTTAGCTACCTTCTCAGTAAGTTCCTCCACTTCCTTCGGTAAACGTGAGAGAGACTCAAGGTCAATGACCCTCTTGTGGATCTGCTCGACCATGGTTAACTTATCAACAATCATCCCCATGCTGGGGATGAGGTCCTCGGTCAGATCCGCTACAGTCCTTCGGGTTGTCTCGTTGGATAGGATTGAGGGAGACAACGGATAGGCCCTAGTGGCCTGCGACCTGCCGGTTTCCGCCATCTGTTCTAGGATCTTCCATACGGCGTGCTCGTTCTTGTTCAGATAGCTTCCTCCACAGGCGGCACTGATTAACCCCTGCATCTTCGGGGTTAAACCACAGAACAAGGTCTGGACTAAGATCGCCTTAGAAATGCCGTGGCATGGGCATTTCTGCACTAAGTCATTGAACCTATCCCAGGCATCATGGAAGGGTTCACTGGGTCCTTGGGAGAAGCTGGCGATCTTCATTCTCATTTGGTTAGTCCTACTGAGAGGGTAGAACTTCTTCAGAAATAGGTCCTTGAACTGCATCCAGGTTGTACTTATCACCCCTAGGTTTTTCAGCCAATGTGCTGCCTTATCTCCTAAGGCAAATGGGGTGGCCTTCAGTCTAATGTAATCTTGGCCAATATTAGGATGGCTAAGATTGTTGCAAACCAGCTCGAAGTCTCAGAGGAAGGTATACGGTTCTTCATGGGCATTTCCGTTGAACTTCGGTAGCAGGCTAAGGAAGTGGGGCTTCAGCTCAAATGCTTCGATGGGAACCGTTGGTGCCAACCAATTTTGTATCTCATTCTCCGCTGGGTTGTAGGCATCAACCATTGGTCGGTCGATCCCTCCTGCTGCAATGATTTGTCCCATTCTAGCCGTGAGATTTGCATTCTGTTGTTCGGCTTCGGCAAGGCGATTAAGAATTTGTCGCAATTGCTCCTCATCCGGTGGTGGCTGCTTAGGCGGCATTTTGTCCTCTATTCCTGTGTATGAAATAAGATCGGTGTCATAGGAAAAATCAAGGAAGGGATTCTTACCGAGGCAATGGTCTTCCTCGGTAAGCTCAGAGGAGAGGAAAGGGTTGGTTTGAGAGTAACTACCCTGGTTGTAATGGAACTAGAACTCAAGAGGGTCATGAGTCCTGGGTGATCCAAGGTGCGCTTGGGCTGATGAAGAGGAGTTTCGTGGGGGGCTTATAGAGAGATCGGTGAATAAAGAGTCGATATCCCCCCAGTCACTCATTATGATTTGGCGAGAAGAAGATAGGATTTTACTCCTACCTAAAGCAAACAAATCAATCCAAGACCCTGGGTTCACACTCAATACAATGAAGGACTCGAAATCGAGTCCAATTAATCTTGTAAATTTTAAGTGTGATTTTTCAAGCAAGATAGCAAGGATTACGCAGCCTAAAGGGAAGTCGGCTCAGAGCCGGATGCGTCTTCCCTGTTTAACCTGTCGCCTAAGATACCGTCGGTCCTTCCTTTCTTCGCTCCTATCCCAAGTCGATGGATTCAAAGACCACACCCCTATCTACCTGCAAGCAGGCGGAGGCTGACAAGGCTGAAACTTCACCTCGGGGGGTTACTGGCAACTTGTCGCAAAGTACCGCAATTTCACCCCTATCTACCTGAGACAGGCGGAAGCTACTTGGTACTAGTCAGTGAACCTTAAAAATTCGACCTGTGATATTTGCTAGGATTAGTCGGAACGTGATATGGAAGGCGGGGATTTGGGCTCTGCCTTAAGGTGTTCACACACACTCAAGTACCCTCACTCAGCCTGAAAACAAGGTCGGGGATTAATCTCCCACAAACAATTTTTCCAATTTTATTATTTTTTTGGTCAATAATGTTTAGCAGTCCCGATTTTAAGTTTAGTTCTCACTGATTTAATCCAACCACGCAACACACCTATCGTCTAGTCCTAATTTCCGTTGAATTAAATGTGAAAAACAGAGGGGGAAATCGAGAAAAGCCGATGCAAGAAAAATCAATGATGCGTATGCTGAGTTTAGGAGACTTACAGTGATCCCTTCGCTTTTTATGCAGGATGCAAAATAGAATTGAAAGCTTTTTACACTATATGCAAATGTACGCGATAAAAGCCGCTCCTAGACAAGAAGTTCTATTAGTGAATGAAGAACATGTTGATTTGGCTAAGTCCTACGATCTAAGTGCGTCTTTTAAGTGGTTGTGTGGTCCTAAAAATTACGAGCACAAGCAATTCCTAGATTAGCTCGAGGAGCCGCTAGTGCAAGCCTAAATTACCATTCAACCACACAGCACACGGGGACACAGTTTCACTATATTTACATGTGCGAGAACCCAAACGGTACAATAAATTACAATGCCGACTCTTTGAGTCTCCTGCCCCCTCTATACCGATCGCCAGGGAAACGACGAGAGTCTCCCATGCACCATCGACGGGCTGTGTGCGCCACAGCCGCAGTGCCAAGGCACTCCACTTCACGCGCCCGCCAACTCCACCTCATGCGCGCCACCCGTGCACGGCTATCCACCGACCACTGTTCGCCCTCGTGCCTGGCCAAGCATGGTGCGCTCCACCGCTCTTGGCAGCGGCGCGCCCAGTCCACGCCAGCGACCATCTCCTCCGCGCATCACCATCTCCTCCGCCCGCACAGCGGGAGCCGCCCCGCCCGCCGTGCAGCCAGATGCGACATGCGCCCCCACGCCGCCTCCACCTCACCACCAGAGTCACCTCCAGCGTCCAGCCGCTGTCGGCCATCGAGCTCCATCGCCGCCGCCTCTCCATCAAGCCTCCAAGGCCGTTGCCCGTCCACTCCAAGCTCCGGCCTCCTCCCCTGTTCCAAGCCAAGAAACATGGGATATCTATCGCAGAATAAAGCATTTTGATATCGCCTCCCTCTACCCTAGTTAATTCAGGCAAATTAATGTCCAAATTAATTATCAAAGTTCATTGCAGTCGGATAACGAGAGGGAATCAAAAACCACTTTTAATTTTTTATTAAATTAATCTCGAGTGTAATTTTTTTACTTGGTGGAAGTCCAAGGTCGAACTCAGGGAGGCATCTGTCTCCTTAGGTGAATTTTTAGCAAATGTCCAATGTTCGATTTTCAGAGGGAATATTTTTTTGATCTTTTTTTATTTTTAATCTTTTTGGTATTTTCAGTGGATGAATGATCAGACTCTGGATTGGAAGGCAAGGGGTTAGTAGAAGAGGGAGATAGAATGGACTCTAGTTGTACACCTTGTGTGGGTTCCCTAATATTTGCTATGTTTTCAACATCAGATCTACTTACATCCTTTTCCACTTTCATTCCCAAGCTGGCAGAAATTGAGTGTAATATTTCCATGACATCTCTCAACTTGTCACCTAATAATTCATTTTTCTCAAAAAGTCTGGAAATGTCATCCTCCAAAATGTTCTCATGACAAATCATGGGAGAGTCCTGCTCAATTGGAGGAGACTTCTGATATGTTGGGGTCTCATACTCAACATACCTAGACTCTGGCATGTAATTCTGGGTCGCGTATGGACCATCTAGATGGCAAATATTGGTCAGAGCCTCATATGATGAAACAGGGACTGATAAGTCTAGCTCATGAGTCCAATCTTGTGAGTGTATAGGCTCTCCTAATGAAGGCTGGTTAATGGAAGCTTGATCACTAAAGTTAATCAAGTCTGGAAAATCATGATGTTCAGGCCTCTCTATTCGGGTTGTTTGATCGACCAAGTTATGCCCTAAGGTCAAGTCGGGATGTGTATACATGAATTCTTTTCTGGTCCCTGCTTGAGGTGAGAATGAAGTATACGGCATCATATAATTTTGCCAATCATCTATCTCAACATTGACTTTCTCTTCATTTGATTCGTTGATTCTTGCAAGCTCTCGAGAATAAGGACAGTCAACCCAAGATGGAAGTGGATCTGGAGTGTTGGAATATGGAATAGGTGACAAATGCGAAGAAGTGGAGAAGTCAGTCGAGATTCTGACTTCATAATCGGATTGAGGTGGAGCCGACCAGGGGTAAGGGTCTCCCGTGGGTGGCGGAGGATACATGGAAGAAGGAGAAGGCGAAGATGAACGGTATATGGTCGATAAGGAATGACCAGAGGTCTCATGGTATGGGGACCAATATCCCGACATCTTTGAAGAGGAAAGGATGATGGTAAGCAGATTGAGGTAGAAAAAGTGCAATTACACATGATAACACACATAGACAAACGCAAGAGCAAACCCCGAGTTCACACTCAATACGGTGAAGGACCCGAAACCGAGTCCAATTAATCTGGTTAATTTTAAGTGTGATTTTTCAAGCAAGATAGCAAGGATTTACGTGGCCTATAGGGAAGTCGGCTTAAAGCCGGATGCGTCTTCCCTGTTTAACCTGTCGCCTAAGATACCGCCGGTCTTTCCTTTCTTCGCTCCTATCCCAAGTTGATGGATTCAAAGACCTACCCCTATCTACCTGCAAGCAGGCGGAGGCTGACAAGGCCAGAACTTCACCCCGGGGGGTTACTGGCAACTTGTCGCAAAGTACCGCAATTTCGCCCCTATCTACCTGAGACAAGCGGAGGCTACTTGGTACTAGTCAGTGAACCTTAAAAATTCAACTTGTGATATTTGCTAGGATTAGTCGGAGCGTGATATGGAAGGCGGGGATTTGGGCTCTGCCTTAAGGTGTTCACATACACTCAAGTACCCTCACTCAGCCTGAAAACAAGGTCGGGGATTAATCTCCCGCAAACAGATTTTCCAATTTTATTATTTTTTTGGTCAATAATGTTAGCAGTCCCGGTTTTAAGTTTAGTTCTCACTTGTTAGTCCAACCACACAACACGCCTATCGTCCAGTCCCAATTTTCATTTAATTTAAGTTCGAAAAATAGAGGGGGAAATCGAGAAAAGCCGATACACGAAAAACAATGATGCGGATGCTGAGTTAAGAAGACTTATAGTGATCCCTTCCCTTTTATGCAGGATGCAAAATAGAATTGAAAACTTGACACTACATGCATATGCAAGCGATAAAATCCGCTCCTAGACAAGCAGTTCTATTTGCGAGTGAAGAACATGTTGATTTGGCTAGATCTGCGGTCTAAGTGTGTCTTTTAAGTGAATTGTGTGGTCCTAGAAATTTACGAGCACAAGCAAATCCTACATTGGCTCGAGGAGCTGCAAGTGCAAGCCTAAATTACCATTCAACCACACAACACACGGGGACACGGTTTCACTATCTTTACACACGCGAGAACCCAAACGGGAACCGCTGGAAATGATGCGAAAAAATAAAGAAAAAAATAAAAATACAAATTCTCTCAAATCACTCAAAAAATTAAAATGCTGAATCTTCAAAGCGTTTTCGACTCCTCGCGTTCCTCGCACAGAAATAAATTGAGGTCAGAGAATGACATTAAAAAATGCAAAAATTAGAAGACAGAAAATATTCACAACAAAACTGGGGGTCAGACTACCCGGGGATAGAAAATCAAACAGTCAAAAATTACTACAAATTAACCTAAGCCGTGCCTCCCCGTCAACGGCGCCATTTTGATACCTCTCCCGCTACCATTGTTAATTCAGGCAAATTAATGTCCAAATTAATAGATATTGTTCGTTGTAGTCGGATAACGAGAGGGAATATCAAAAACCACTTTTAATTTAATCAAGTCAATTTCGAGTGGCAATTTTTTTTACTTGGTGAAGTCCAAGGTCGAACTCAGGGAGGCATCTGTCTCCTTACGTAATTTTCAGCAAAGTTCCAGTGTTAGATTTTCGGGGAAGAATTTTTTTGGTCTTTTTCTATTTTCTATACAAGACTCATGCAAAATTAAGCCAATTTTATAGTTAAATCAGAAATATGTTCAAATGGAGCCAAAAAATTGGCCACATGATGAAATATGGTGAAATTAAGCTACCCTAATTTTTTTTGGAATTATCTGACACTAAATGAATTTACTGTGAAATAAACATGAATGCAGGGTGATTTTGACTAATTTAATTTTAATAAATATCAAATCACAAAATTTTGGGGAACTAAAATTATCCTAGATAGATCTAATGATGAGGAATCTAGGAAAATTATCAGACCTTAATTTTCATGTGAAATGAACCTATTAAAAATAAACTAAGGAAATCACCAATTAATTTATTTAGGCCTTGAGATGCGTGCAAATGAAATGAAATTTTTATACAAAGTGAAGTTAATTATCCTAGATCTAATGTGATTTTTTTGGGAATTTTTGGAGTTACAGAAAAATTTCTATTAATTAAAAGGTGTAATTGGCAAAATATCACAGAAATGGACCAATTAATTAATTAAAAATTCTACTGTTATTATAAAAATGTGCCAAGTGCCACATAAGATAAAGGACAAGTTACACTACAACAAGCAATTTTTGGAATTCAAAATAATGAAATATGGACACCTAAATATGTGTGCAAAGACAAGGGTATAACTGCAATACAGAAAATTAAAATTGCTTAAAAAATAAATATGCTGACAAGGACCTTAATGCAATTACCTTGAATGCAGGGGGGTGGAATGCAATTTCTCCATTGCCGCACGTGCTCCTCACGTGGGGGTGCTTCACAGGAACTGGATTGCAATTTCACAAACATCCCGAGGCCTCAGTGAAAATTTACCCAGGCCGCACGTGCTCCTCACGTGGGTCGACCTAGGCTCGGGTGGCGTCGGCGGCTCGGGAGGAGGTTTGGGTGCTCTAGAGGTTCGGCTGGAGGCTCGGAGAAGCTTCGGGGGTCCGAGCCTAAAGGTCGGGGAAGAGGCTCGGATCGGGGCTACGTGGCGCGATCTGGACGGTTGGATCTAGATTGATCCAATGGCTGCTGCTGATGAAGACGTGGCGTGATCAATCCCGTTGGATCTCGGATGATCCAACGGTTCCGAAGTGAGGCGACGTGGCTGGCTAAGCACCGTTTGATCAAGATGGATCGATCCAACGGCTGTCTGACGTGGGCGACGTGGCTGATCAAGATCGTTGGATCGAAGAAGATCCAACGCCCTTGGACTGCTCCGGCTGATGTTGATGTGGCTCGCTCCTGTCCATGGGATCACAGCTGATCCAACGGCTGTCTGCTGCTCCGGATGTGGGCGACGTGTCTGGCTTCTGACCGTTCGATCAAGGTGATTGGACGGTGGTTGTAAGTCTTCCCCAACGGCCCTCCGCCACTTACGGAGGAGTAGGCGGGGCTCTGGCGTAGCTGGCTCTGCTCTGCCCGTCCCTCCCGTCATCGATGAAGCTCTCCGGAGGCTCGGAGATATCTCGAAAGATGCGGAGCGTGGCGGCGAAGACTCAGGTGGTTTCAAGAGCGGAGGATGAACGCTAGAACACGGTGGCGATGAAGCTCGATGGGGGCTCCGGTGAGCTTCCGACCAGTGAAGGAATAAGCACCTGCAAGGGGTTAACGATAGCCGAAGCACATGAGCTATGCGTGGAGATGCGGGAAGCGAACGACGAGGCCTATGGCGGTGCAAGGGTGGCCCGGCGATGGTGCTCCGCCCAAGTGGCGGAGCTAGAGTTGATGAAAGGTGAAGTGCGTTGTCGGAGGGAGATAAATGTATCGCGAAGATCGGAGCTCCGTCGCAGAGCTCGGAGGGATGAAAGTTGAGCGAGAAGATGACGGTGGAAGGCGAATAAATTAGGAGAAATCAAAGGAAAAATTAAGAAGAAGATCAAAGGAGGATGGAGGGGGTTACCTGGGGATTGGAGCTCAGTTTTGAGCTCCAGGTCTTCGCTCGAAGGATCGGTAGGGTCCTGAGCTCACGCAGCTCGCGGGTGGAGGCTATAGCACGACGGTGGCGGACGTGGATCTCGCCTGAGAAGAAGGCCCGTCTTCGCTCAAGGAATCGCTCAATTTCTGTCACCAATCGAGGGCTCTGAGCTCTAGGTTTCTCTCTGGGGTGGCGGATAGGCATGACAGTGGCCGGTGATGGTGTATTTATAGGATGAAGTCGATGGGTTGAGTCGCTGGAAGGTGGAGTTCGTGGGGGTTGTGGAGCGGCTCTGGTGGGGGTCATGGTGATTGAGGGAGCTGGAGAGGATGAGGGAAGAGTGGTGAAGGTCGTGGAGGGTGGCGGTTGGCGAGGGTGGCTGGAGTGGAGGCGAAAATAGAAAGGGAGAGCCCCTCGTGCAAGGCCGAGATCGTGGGAGAAAGGGGGCGTCGGAGGTAGGAGACGAAGTCCTGGCCGTTGGATCTTGTGATCCAACGGCCTAGATCGAAGCGCCATGGAGCGGCTTGGATCTGATCTGACGCGAAGCGATCAAGGGTGCTGATTGCACCATGTGGCGAGTTGAAGACGAAGCGCGAGCGGGCGGACCAGATCAGAGATGGGAAGTGATCTGACGGTTGTGATCCTCGAGGTTGTGAACGGTGGAGATCAATGCTCTTAGGCGCTGATCGGGTGGAGGACAATGCGACGCGTGGCGCGTTCTGAGTGAGGCGTGCACGGGCGGTGCAGATGAGAAGGAGGGAATGATCAAGCGGTTGAAAATTAAGGTGCACGTGGAGTGAGCTGGGCCGTTGGATTCAAAGAGAAATCCAACGGTCAGAGGCGTGGGCGGCTAGGGCAAGGGGAGCGGGCCGCGTGGCGCAACTAGAGGGCGCCACGTGGCCAGCTGTGATTGGTTGAGAAGAGAAATGAGTGTAGAAAGAGAAGGAGGCCGAATTTGGAAAAACTCAAAACATGAAAGTTGTAGATCGTGATGAGATCTACAAGTTTCATGTTGACCAAAAACGGAGATGAGGTCAAATATGATACAAAAATACAGGAGTACAAATATACACATATTTAGTATACAAAGAGGCCCAAAAACCCAACTTCTTCATACGAGCTCCAAATTGGATGAAATTAGTCCCATTTTAAAGGTCTTCTAATGTGTATTATTTTGAAAGTGAGTAGACCTATTTTGGAGGTTGTATGAGGGAGCTATGGGCATTTTATGGTCTAAGGGTTTTAGGGCTTTATTGGGTGCTTTTATAAAGGAGATCTTGTCTTTCTTCCTTATATTATTAACTAAGATGTACATATTATAAGGGAGATGTTATTTTTATAGGTGGATATTTTACAAGTGATTTTGGCTTCTTATTTAATGCAAAATGTAAATGCTAAAATGCATATTTTATGAATGCATGTATGAATGCTAATTATGCAAGAAAGAGGGAAATATGCATCTATTTAATCGGGAACAAGCTTCTATTTTCAACTTTTAGAGTGATGAATCACAGATTCATCAGTGGGTAGTCGATGATTAAGGCGGTTTTCGGCCGATCTTTTTGTGAGCCCGTGGTGGGAGATCGTAATGATAAGAAGGAGATGAAGCATATGATTCACAACTATTATCAGTGTTATTCCTCAGAGAAATCATTATGGATAGTAGATGACACGTATGAATCGGATAAAAGATAACCATCATCGGAGTTATCCTCAAAGGAATAATATTTGGAAGTGGATGCACTCCAGATATTCTTGTCTTTTAGTTTCTTTTGAATTCGTTTCTTCTTGGGATCTAGTGATTTGTCCTCGGATGAATACTCAGAAGCACCAGTCTCAGTCAACTCATAAGAAATTATTCTAGTGTATTTAATGAGACCAGGAGAATCAGCTTTGGATCAATAATAGTGAGGAACAAGAGTCGTCCAATGGGAATTAAAGTTTGGATCCATACGAAGATATGGTTTTAGAACAGCCGAACAGACCTCACTCATGTAGATTACATTTTCCGAACCTGATGAGGGATCAACAGATGATTCCTATATCGGAAGGTCAAAGGTGACTTTCTTTTTCGATGCTGGAGTAGTCATTTTGTTTCGTGAAGGTGTTGGTCCTTCGAGTGAGGTGTTGACACTTGAGTCTCCAGATAAATAACCATTGAAATTTTTCTCCTTGGTCGGTGATGAATACCCATTCATCACTCTTTATTCTTTTATTTTAGCTACAAAACCCTTGCAAAACATCATGTATATGTGTGTAAAAAGAATAATTTATAAAATTGCATGCATCTTGTAAATATGCATATTTAGCATGTTTTTGTGCATAAATAAAAGAATAAAGAAATAAAGAAAAAGAGGGAAATATTTAGAATAAATATTGAGTGACTAACCCCAAGGGAGGGCTCAACATGGGCCTGACTGCAAAAGAATCCAATTAGAGGGAGATAGGGTAAATCTCATGTGTGTACATATGCCTATGTATATAAATTAAATTTATTTTCCTCTTAATAAAAATAAAAATGTGTGTTTATTAATTTGTACATATTTGTAAATATAAAATTACAATAAAAATGGGAAAATAAAAGAAAAATAAAAATAAACAAAACATCTCTCATCATTGTACATGGACCATGCGTATAGAATAACACATCTATTTATTTCCTCCTTGTAAATAAATAATTAAAATACAACAAAAATATTTCCATATTACTCATTTCATGGTGTAAATAAATAAAACAAAAAATAGAAAAAAAAAGAAAATAAAAAGAAAAAGAAATAAAATCAAAATCCACCTTGTATATATACCATGTAAATATGTAAATACAAGTATTTATTTAACCCATGTAAATAAATAATAAAAATAAAATAAAAACACCCTTTTATTCCAAATTTTATTCTATAAATAAAGAACATATAAAATTGGAATAATTTTAAAAAATAAACAATTAAAAATAAAAATAAAAAATGTATATATGTATATACCTATATATAATATATAATGTAAATACATAATTTATATTTCAAAAAAATAAATAGAAATCACTAAAAATTAATTTAAAAATAAATAAACATTTTTTATGTTTTAACTTTTTTGAAATAAAGTCATTATCATATTTATTTTGAATTTCCAAAATAATTTCCAATGGACGCCTCCCATTGGTCCACGGGGGATGTTGACCCCCGGTCAACTCCCCCCCAGGACCTTTTCGCCTGCGAATCTCGCTCCAGACCCGACTTTGCCTAATTTTCTAAGCCAGATCCGAGCACCATTTGTCTAAACCCCGGGTCCTAATCACACCTCCTGCATCCGAGATCCACGCTCGATACTTCTCCTAGGGGTCCATGCTTCACCAAGCCGGACCCGTCGCCTTCTTCTCGGACCTGCAGGAGTATATAGCTCCACCTCTGCCGCACCTTTTCCGCCATCTTTGGCTTTCCCCCTTGACGCCAGTGAGCTCCTCACCACTGCTTGAGTGACAACCGTGCGGAGGAGGGTTGCAGCGAGGCTCAGGCAGCCGGGAACCACTGATCCGGCGACCTCCGTCGCCACGCGCTGTCGCGAGGTGCGCTCTACCTCGGGAAGCGACGAACCCTTGAGGCAATGACCCCCGGAGCTCCGCCAACTCCAGCCCAGTCGACTTTAGCCATCCCTTAGGTCAGATCTTCTCTAGCTTAGCGTAATTTTAGGTTTCCCCCAAATCGCACCGCTGGCTTCACCAGGTAATTCACTCCATTCTGACCACCCTTCTACCATTCCGACCACGCTACCACCTTCACCAGTCTCCTCTCCACATGCTGCACCCCTTCATCCCCCCTGTCTCACCTCGGAGAAGGTACCTCACCCTCCTCTACCGTCGCATCGCCGGAGGGTGCCACCGCAATCCATTCAGCCATCCATTTCACCCCTAACCGGGTTGAGGCAATTTGCCCTCGACCCAGGATTGGTTTGGTGCCGTTGTGCAGGTCAAAGGACCCTATCTGGGGGGGGGGTCGAGCTATTTGGGCACCCGAGCTCCGAGCTTCCTCGTCGCCGGAGCATCTCTGACGTCTCCAGCCTCATCGGAGGTGCTACCAGCTGTGGACCATCGAGGAGGAGCTTTTCTACATTCTGGCAGCCGAAGAGGAGGTCTCCACCGTGTACGGAGCCGGCGAAGCTCGCCGGCGAGCTGTTCTTGGAGGATCCTCCTCCGTCGTCCGATCGCCACTGATGCTCCAGATTCAATCACAACCATCTATTTAAGGAGCTTCAGCCACCGTCGATATCTGCTAGGGATCGATCTGGACCGTTCGCTTCAGTGAAGAGGCGTCCACGCATCTCAGCCTTCCGATCATCCACATGGCACCTTTTCGATCGTCCAATAATAAAGGGGTAAATATCCCTTAGGCCCCTGTTACTTTGTTTTTGTTATTTAGTCCTGTAAATATTTAATTCAGTTGTTTTTATTTCGGTCATTTTGCATCGAGGACCTTTATGTTTCTGTGTTTTGCATTTTAGTCCTTATATATGTGGACCACGTGCTTCGACACATGAGGACCTGGAACTTTTGCATGATCTATCCCATATTTCTTGTGTGTTATGGTTTGATCTTTTAGAAATAGAAATTACAATTAGATCCCTCTGTGCCTGATTCACGTGCGCTGCGCGTGATTTGTTGGACATTTTGCACGAGGACCCCTGCCTTTTGTGGATTTGTTACTGTTTGGCCCTTGGAACATGTTTTTCTTGCATCTAGGTCCTTGTGCACTGTGAGCCTTCATTTTATTTAAATAAAATAGCAAATTAAATCCAAATTGCGTGAAATTTGGATACTTGGCTCCTGCCACTGTGTAAAAATTTCATCAAAAATTTGGTACATTTTTTAGGTTTTTTGCTATTTTAAAAATTCAAAAACAGTAGTTTTTGCTTCTATCTGATTTAGAAAATCATAAAAAAAATATAAAAACTATTTTATAAATTCCAAAAAAATTAAGTTTTGTTAGTTTTCGTGTGTTTTAATTTTCTGTGTAGTTTTGGTGATTTTTGGATATACAAAAACCCTAAAAATTAAAAAACCCTCAAAATCTCATAAAAAAATATAAAAATTGTAGAAAACTCAAAAAAGTATAAACTCTTTTTCTGAATTTTACTTGTTGTTTCTATTTGTCATAAAAATTACCTCCAGACTTTTATAGGTCCATTTTATATTTTTTATGGACCTTTCAATTCTGGATGGACAATAGCTCACTGTTTTTGCCTTTTTTGATTTTTAGAAAATTATATAAAAATTAGAAAAATCTGAAAAATTAACAAAAACACTAAAAAACCTAAACAAAACATAAAAACATTTTTATTTGAATTTTTGGTGTGTTTTGAGTGTTTGTATTATTTGTTGAGTGTGCTTGTTTTTGTCTTTTCTTATTTTTACTTATTATTAAAAAATCTAAAAAATATAAAAACAATTAAAAAACCACCAAAAATATTTGTTTTTATTCTCTTTTATTTTTAGACAACTTCGTAGGCTGCAAGGCCAATTCGTGCTCCCTGAGACCGACCCTGGGTGCTATGCCAGGCTAATCCCATAGCTAGGACCGCTATTTTTGTTTTGCTTGATTTATCTCGTTGTTTGGTGGTCTGATATTCATTTTTCTTGATCGAGCCGATTCCGAGTGAATGAGGTTGCAACGACCTTAGTTATCTATTTGCCTTAGTCGTTCGGGATTTTTCGGCTCATCAGAATGGCGCCGTTGCCAGGGAGCACGTCTTAGTAGTCGTTTTTCGATTTCGTTTTCTTTTGTTTTTCGCAGTTTTTTTTCCGTTGTTTTCTTTTCAGTTTTCCGCGGCTTTTCACGGCTTTTCGATTTTATTTGTTTTATTTTTATTTTTGTTTTGTTTTGTTTTCTTTTGTTTTGTTTTGTGTTTGCCTGTTTTATTTTGTGTGTTTTCTTTTCATTTTTGCATATATCTGCTTTTATTACTTTTCTTTTATTATTATAATAATATGGTCTGATCACTTCTCTCTGTTTTCTTGCGAGGACCCAAGGACCGAGGCGGTTCTTCTTGAAGAGTAGGAGCAACCGCGGGAGTCGGAGGTGGCTTCCTTGTTTACGAAGCCACAAGAGAGCGCGAGGAGCCGAGCAAGAGTGCAGGAGCCACGGAATAGCTGCGGAGTTTAGCGTAGCTTAGATTAGTTTCCTTTTTCAGCACATTATATTGTTGTAATAATACAGGTACCCAGACTCTCAGACTTGTGACTTTGCGGGGTCTGTTTCGTCGAGCATCGGCGTGCTCGGGGGACCCCACTGCTGCTTTGATTTTCTCGCCTTTTCTTTTTCTTTGATTTCACGTGGATTTCTGTGCTTGAGCCCCTAGACTTAGGTTTTTATTTTTCGTTGAGCCAGGTAGCCGTAGTTCCACAACCCTAATAAGAATATATGTTCCTATAGTTTACGTCTAGACATAGGCATACAAAATCAGTGCTTCACGATAATAGGAGCTTTTGTTTAGGACGAATCTTGCATTGCATCCATATAGGTAGTTTAAATTTATGCGCGGATCATAATTGCATGTAGACTGCTGGAGTCAGGTACGCCTTCTATCTCGTACATGCATCATTGATTTCCCGCGCATCGACTTTTCCATTTTTCCTCACCCTGTTTTCTGGACTTAGGAATAAAAGGAAATCGGAAAATTCGTTAGACGTTTTTTTTAAAAAGACATAAAAAGAAAAACAATAAAATCGGGACTGCTAATCACACTTGACCTAAAAGACACAAGATTGAAAAATCTGTCTTGGGGAGAGTAACCCCCTCCTTGTTTGGTTTGGATGAGCGAGAGAGTGACCCGCATCCTAGGCTAGAGCCATATCCGATTTCTTAACTGACTACTAGCCTTTTATTCGGGACAGTCGGTTAAGAATATTGGATTCCTATCAACTCACGTAATCGCTCTGAAAGACTGACCGGATCACCTAAAATAAAATTGACAAGATAATTGACCGATCTCTTACGGTCTTCAGCTCAGTGTGCGTAGGTGAATCGGGGGTTTTGCTTTCTCATCTTGTGTGTTTTTAGATCCCTTATGCCTTCCCCCCTTCTATCTTCTCTACCCATTCATCTGTCTCCCACCCACCCTCCCTTCAGTTTCCCTTTCTCTTCTTTATCCCTGGATGATTGATCCCCCTCACTTCATGCCGACTCTTGCAACTTCTTCTCCATCTACTCACCATCAATCCAGTCCATCTTTGAGGGAGGTCGGATCCCCGACCAAGCTCCTGCTCCCTCCCTCCATTCTTTTCTTTACTCTGGGCATGCTGCGCTAGACGTCCACGGATATCAGATCGAGCAGATGCGAGACCCGGACGATGACATTGCTGAGCTGAGAGTGCACTCCGTTTGTGATCAGAGAGAGCAGAGGAGATCATCAGATAGAGATCCTATGACAGATTGATAGAGGAGAAGATAGGACATGGAGCTCAGTCAGCTTCTACACTAGGTCCATTCATCTTGGATTTGGATCTTATTCAGAGACTGTCGACATTTTCATGGGAGGCGCACGAGGAGCCCTATCTTCACTTGTCTGAGTTCGAGGAGTTTTGCAGGACACAGCCTTATTCAGATATCACTGCAGTAGAGTTGATGTTGAGGAACTTCCCGTTCACACTTCAGGATAGAGCCATGAGATGGCACAGACGATTGGGGAGGAGATTTGCTACGTGGGGAGAGCTACGCCGAGAGTTTCTACAGAGATACTTTCCCCAGCGTAGAGCAGAGATGATGCGGTCTTTGATCACCGAGTTTTCAGTTGACCGCCAGGAGCCATTGCACGAAGCATGGCTAAGGTTTCTTGACCTTTTGAGGAGATTTTCCGACCATGGACTTCCACTGACAGACCTTATTGAGATCTCCATGCGGGGGATGACCGCAAAGCAGATAGCACTGGTGATTACCACATGTGGCGGTTCACACCGCAGTTCCGACATTGAGTTACTGGATACCATCTCATGGTTACTTTCAGATAGACCTTCTTCACGAGATGCCGTAGTCGGGACAACACATGAGGGCGTTGCACTACCAGTGCGGTGTGTCGCATTACATGAGGATACAGTTTCTACACACCAGCCCGAGGACATGGAGGATGCAGCATCACAGACGACAGAGGAGATGACTACAGTAGTAGAGGTTTTGACCTAGAGTCTACTCAAGTTCCCGTTGGTTTTCCAGCTAGAGTTCGAGTTAGCCCCAGAGTTTTCAGTCGTCAGGTCTTGGATATCAGATCTTCTAATACTCCAAGAGCCGGAGGAGCCCCAGCTTTTACAGACATTGATTCAGCCACTTCAGTGTCTAGTCCTGGAGGAGTCATCTTCTTTTCTGCAGAGACACTTCTCGGAGTCCGACAAATACCATGACTCAGCCCAGCAGCCACAGTTCGATATGGTACACCATTTTCAGAGACCAGACACGGATAGTCCTGTATTCGAGCCTTTTGTCCTCCACTTTGACGAGATAGACACACTTGCTGAGGACCAGTTGGCAGCCAGCATTGTCGCAGAGCGAGGATCAACCGCAGACACATTGCCAGCCTCCGCGGTGTTAACCAGTACCTTCTCCTGCTTCCATATTGCCGAGAGCCACACTTCAGATGATGATGTAGCCTGGTGCACCGAGTGGATGCTTGACAGCAGCGCAGATGCCCTTCTAGATCCTGATCCTCTAGTTCTCACCTCTGATCTAGCATTCCCCCTTGAGGGTTATCTGCGGGAGGATGCCGCACACGATGTGTAATCGGTTGCACCTTCTGAGAGTGTATCCGATCTGGCGGATCACGAAACCGAGTCTTCTGATCCTTTTGATTCTGAGTCATCTCACCTCGACGACCCTCGTGAGGATGAGCCCATCTTTGAGATATTCGATGATCTGCCCAATTTGTCTCTATCATATGCATCGGATATCAGTTTTCGTAGAGAGTCTCCTGATCTTGATTGTCTTCACCTTTTTGAGACGATGATAGACGTGGAGGAGTCCATGAGTGCTCCATCCTTCTCCACGTTTTATTTCTCCGGCTCTACACTTCCACTCCAGTCTGATCCGGAGGCGACGAGTACTTTTGTGCTACCGGATCCCGATCACATACTTCCATATCCTTGGCTAGTAGTAGACACCCGCTTGATTGCATACCTGGGTGTCTTTCTTTACACTGTTGATTTTGTCGCTGTTCTCATACCGAGACTGCGATGACAGTACGACATTTTCCTTACAGATGACTTCCTGAACCTTGACACAACTTTGTCCTAGCCTTTGTGCCCAGCTAGGGGCATAAAACCTAGTGCTTGTTGAGAGCCACCTCAACATTGTACCTTTTGTATATACGGGTTTCATCTTAGTTTGATCTTTCTTTCTTCTGTTTTTGTTTTCACCCCAGGTCTCGTGTAGGATTATCTTTGCTATACTTAGGATATACCTCATCCTAAGTATAGATGTTGGACATGCGAGCCCACGGCGAGCCATTATGCAATAAATGTTATTGCGAATATCATTGCCTGATATGAAATGAAGAATGAATAATTTGCATAATAGGTCCCTTAGTACAATAAGGGTTATGTACCATGGCCATCTTAATGATCATACAGTTGTTGATTCAATTATTGAATCATAGAGGCTGGTGCTTAGATGAATATCAAATGAGCTAGATTGAGGACTCGTCAAGCATCGTCAAATGATTATTAAGAGATGATTTCAAGCCAGAGTAGGAGATGGCAATCCTATCTCAGTTAAGCTGATATCTGACCGACCTCTTGATGCAGGTCCTCTGCATAGGAATAGAGATTCGGAGGTGTCAGATTAGTTAGGTCAAAGAGTTTACTTAACAAGATCGAGATAACCAAAGTCCTCTATCGTATGCTGTCACGATACAGGAACACAACCTCTGACCAAAGACAGATGTGTTACTGTATGTTTGAGTAAGTACATTTGGCAGACCAATAGGTTGATGACCTAATCAAGGTCTATACACCGGCGTGCTGGTGTGCATATAAGGGCATATGAGTAATACGATCTCTCAGAGGGATCATACAGGTTCAGTTACTGAACCGGAAGACATGAGCTCACTCATAAGATATTGGGAAGAATCAAATTCCATGCGCATGGACGTCTCACTTTGGAAGCTTGACTGAATTTGTAGGTTTGATATACACTTTTGGAAAGTATATGATCAAGACCTAGGTATGATATATGCTTTTGGAAAGTATATGATCGATACCGACTTCTAATGATCGAATGAGAAACTTACTGATATAACCGTGAAGTAGACAGTGTAAAGTTGATCTAATATTTCAGGTTTATTCTGAGTCTTCCAGTATGCAGGATGTACAGGTATTAGGAATACCTGAGGGTGATGTGATCATAAACGATTGTATAACCATGACGCTTCCATTCCTAGGGAGTGATGAAACGGGTCTGGATTTTAGTGACTCCTCTCAGTAGAGAAGTAATCTGATCTTAGTCCAAATGTTGGACATTGATCTGAATGTGATTCAGATGCAATGAGAAGATTAGATTTGCGATCTAGATTTAATAAAGCATCTATGAGAGGCTCGCGATCTGGATTTGAGATATGATCACAATATCCATGTCACCATACGTGGAACAATACAATCGCCCTGTCCTTATCTCCAAGTATTCGCGAATAAGCGCATTATCCTTGAAAGATTTCATGGATAATTCTATTATTGATATATGTATCCGAGCAATGAGAAAATGGATAATTAAATATGATTTAATTATCATGAATAATATGAATTTGATTCATATTATAAGGAGAGTTATCTTAGATAATTAAATGTGATTTGATTATCAAAGATGTAAATAATGTGAATGCGATTCATATTATTTGAGCACAAGAGAATAAGTTATCCAATATAATTAAATGTGATTTAATTATTATGGATAAGAATAATGTGGATAGTAATATCCAATTATTCATAATATATTATAAATGTGATTTATAATGTATTAGAGAGAGTTAAATATAATTTATATTAGTAGATTAATTATTAATGTGTATTGGATACACATTGTATAATTAATTGAAAATGTAAATTACATTTTGTTTTGGGTTGTGAATATGATTCACAATATTCCAGTGTCAAGATTGCAATATTTCCAAAATTAATTGAGAATTATTTTGGTGAATAAAAATCCCAACAAATAGTTGTTGGAAAATAAGTAGAGAGAAAATCAAGGAGATGTGCAATCTCATGGGAATTCATGAGATTGCCCTCCCATTAGGAAAGGAGGGGGCGGCACCAAATCCCTTGTGGGATTGGTGGCCGTCACCTCCCTCTAAAGGGGAAGGTTGATCTCCTTTGTATTTTCTCTCCTTATTTGATTGATATAATTTGATATTAATATTAATTTGATTTATCAAATATATTTTATCAAAATTAAACAAGTTGTTGGTTTTTACCAACAATAATCTTGACCATTGGATTGACATAAATCAATCTCATCCATTGATTTTATATGTCACATGGATTGAGATCCATGGATCCCAAAACCCTATAAATAGAGAGGCATACTCTGCTCTCTCTTTACATGCAATATTGGAGCAAACTCTCTCTCTCTCTCTCTCTCTCTCTCTCTCTCTCTTTCTCT
The DNA here is from genome assembly GCA_037367405.1 of Ottelia alismoides. NCBI lineage: Eukaryota > Viridiplantae > Streptophyta > Magnoliopsida > Alismatales > Hydrocharitaceae > Ottelia > Ottelia alismoides. The sequence continues at coordinate 550,002 of JAZKJV010000868.1, read as the reverse complement.
ACTCGACAACCCTCTCTCCCTCTCATGTGGTCGTCCATCATGGATGACCTAGAGAGGTTCTCCATCGCCGCGGCATCGTTGTTATGCTGCCCGTTCGTCTGCTCGTGGATCTCCGTTTCCTTCGGTGCGCCTCGCTCGTGAAAAAGACGTCGTATCTCGTGTGTCGAGATCCGAAGATCCACCGCTTGGATCATCAACATGGATTGCGAGAAGCACACGGTTCATCCCCGCGCTCGCAAGCTTCTCCTCCGTCGGATCGGACTTGAGACCGGAGGTCTCTTCGTTTAGAGACTCGATCGCGACCACGCTTCAAGAGGCAATCCTATTACTTGTTTGTGGTTTAGACGAAATGATCCGAGAAGTGTTCTTGGGTCATGTGGTTTCGTCATATGAAAATTTTTTAAATTCCGCTGCATCGAGCAACTAGTGCGACTAGTCGCTCCTCGTCGTATTCGATACGACGCTCACGCTTCCGTGATGCGCTTGAGGATCTAACCATATCCTTCAAGTGGTATCAGAGCCTTAGGTCGATGGTTTCGAATATGATTCGCTAACCGAGGACGACTTGGGTTCGTTAAGGTCGCGAAAGTTTTTATCGCATTTGATTTCGCAGATCTGTTTAATGTATTTTTTCTGCCCTGTTTAAATTGTTTAAAGAGAAAAATAGAATTTGTATTTTGTTCCCCATTAAATAAGGAAACCGTAGGATCTGAGTTTGCGTAAATCGGATTTCGTATGCTCGAGATATGGTTGTTTTAATGAACATGTATTCACTGTTACGGGAACTGCAAATCTTAACGTAATTAAGGAGTCAATTACTGTTTAGAGATGCCTCGAAATGCGTTAAAATCACATAGATTCTGTTGTAAATCAAATTAGCAAACTATAGAAAATTACTTTGCTTAATTTGGATTTAAATTTTAGTAAGTAGGGGTCACTGCTGAAATTAACTTTCCTAATCAAGAATTATGTGATTGTCAATTAATGAAATTAATTGTTAATTTAAAGAAATAATTATGGAAAATATTTGAGAAATATTGGAAGATAATTATTTCCTTAATTGACTTGGCCTCAACCAATTAATTGATTAGATGTGATCTAGATCATAATTGGAAACACAATCATCAAACTCTTTCCTTGAATAGGATTGGGAATTTGTCTAGCAAATTTCCTTATAATCAAAATTGTTTTGATTACTATATGGTATAATTTCGGTTTAAGAACTGATGATCATCTCAAGTACAAATTAATCAATTTGGCATTATCCTTTCCCGAGGCGGATATGGTGTCTAGTCGGGGATCGCTGGGGTAGCGGGTTGCAACGTATGCGGTCCGTCCCACTCCCGCCGGTACTGGCCATGACAGCGGGTAGGGTCAGGATAATGTCCGAGGGATTAAGTTGTATTTTTCTAATTATTAAAATACAAATTAATACGTATTTTGAGATAATACCATATATTCAAGTAAAATCAAGTTTTTTGATTGAATTGGATTGAAAAAATTAATTTAATATGATTAAGTTAATTATATCCTATTAAGAACACTCTATTATGAATAGATTTATTATTTCCCTTAGAAGAATTAATCGTAATGAATGTGATTCATAATGATTAATTATAATTTGAATATGATATGGAGGATCACATAAGTGACATCCATGGTCTCCCGTCAAGGCGAAGGGTTCCGTCGTCAGGGATTGTATATAGGAGACACCTGTCCGAAGTGACAGCTCCTATATGTAAGCGCATCTGGATCAGGCTCTTTGCTTCTCGAAAGAGTAAGGTCGTATGCGTAGTGACCCCAATATCGGCTCCTCATATTATTGGGGCGATATTGGATTGCGCATAGCGAGTTCTATTCCTGTTGACGGTTGGTTCAATTAATGACGGGTCAACATCACCTTAGGGGTGGTGGGCCCGGGTATTAAAGACCGAATTGGGAGATGCAAGTTGGACTTGTAAGGCGGAATGTGTTCCCGCTTCTTTTTATCCGAGTTGCAGTTTCTCATATTATTGGGATGTAACAAAGATAAGGAAGGAGATCCCAGATCTTGCTGAGATATGATGGTAAGTATATCTCTTACATTGAAAGTGATTAAGGGAATGAACTTTCAGTGTTGACAAGGCAAGACAACTTTGATATAAAAATTCCTAAATCAAATTAAATTAAATATTTATATATATTTATGCAAATTTCTTATTTCAGATAATCCTTCATTAATCCCACTCAATGTTATACTCATTGATAACTAGTAAAATATCATGGATTGGACCTTTTGATCCAGATATTATACTTGCAATTGGACACATAATGTATGTGGTTGCAATGTGCAAGTTTCCTCACAATAATGAGGAATGATAATTAAATAAGACAATAGGACTAAAACCCTAGGGTTTGTATGTCTCTATGAGTCTTGATCTCATCGAATGTACTTTGGAAGTATCATGTCGATGATGATCGTAATTATCAAATAATCCTTATAAAATCAATAAAGATTTTCTGGCATGCATATGTGCTCTTGACATTTAATCATGAATGACATTGTTCTCTGCATCATGTAGAATGGTAGCTCTATAAGAGATGATGTATTCAAATTGTTTGAGTACCTACCTGAACCTATGTTTTTAAAAGTTTAGATGGATGTAGATGATGAGTGTCATCATTCTACTGTCTATACTCTAGTCATTCATGAAGCTTCATAATATTCATATTGTATGAACTAGGTGAAGCATGTATAAATGTCGAAATACTCTTACATTAAAGTCTATTGAATTTAACATAAGAGATCCTTAGTCTTAAGCAATGGTTGTTTATAGATAAAGGGAGCTCAGTGGAAACATGGGTTGGACCCAAGCAAGAAGTATAATCAAAGAGTTGACTGTACTTCTGTGACTTCCATATGACATCCAAAGAGTTGGATGAATGCCAATACTGCAATATGTTGATGTATTGATAGTATGACTATCAAATCTATCTAGAATCCTTAGAGAAGGAATCGGATAATACATCAAAATAACCTATATATAATCATTGAAATTGACTTACTTATTTGATAAGGTAAAGTCTAAAAATTGTATCTCAATCTTCTAATGACACTTGCAATTGGTTGCATATGTATTAGAATATTAAAAATTTGATATTAAGGTTTATTGGTCATCCATGTTTTAAGTGATGCAAGTGTTGCAACAATTTCCATTGGATCAATGAACTTCATATTTCCAGTGGGAGCCCTTAGTTTTAGAGAATGTCTCTATGACCTAGATATTAGAATACACTCATTGTTTATTTCTAATTGTTGGATATAAACATGAATTATGTAATAAATCTATCATAAAGAGTTATGATGGAGATGTTTCAGACAGTAATCTAAAATCTAGTGGACAATATTAAATTAGAAAATTAATGAATGGTTCATTAAGATTTCTAATACTAAAAATTAAACCTTTAAAGATCAATATGAGGACAAAGATCATTTGACAATGATCTGGCATCAAGTTTTGGACATATGTCTGTTGATGATATCAATGGACCCATTTGTTTAACCAGGAAAATCGAGGGTCGTACGGTTTCACAAGGCGAAACTGCAGTCGATGCGATGACCACTCAAAAATCCTGATTAAAACAACAATTAACCCACAACAGATAAATCAAGCAATGAAAATAAATGTGCGGAATTAAAATTTATTATAACTCTACAACAAGATGTGTAAAGGTGCAAGTATGTGCAGAGGTCGAACACAGGGAGTAGAAAGGATAGATCGGGGCAAAATTGCTCAAAATTGTGTGAATGTGATAAGTTGTCTATCTATGCTATTTTTTGTGGGTTTTTACTTTTATATTTTTTTAATTTTTAATTTTGTATTTTTATATTTTGATTTTTAATTTTCTGATTTTTTTATTTTAGATTTTATATTTTTTTTCAATATTGGAATATGTAAGCAATATAATAAAAGAGAAGATAGAATATTTATAAAAATATGCAAAAATAATAAAAAATTCAGAAATAAAATCTTTTTGGTCTTTTTATATTTTTTTACTGTTTTTGTGATTTTTGGGGGTTTTTCTAAATGTTTTTGGTATTTTTAAATGTCAAAATACAAGAAAACAGTGAATAACATACAAGGCTGAAACTAAAATGGAGAAATAAAATAGAAAAAAGTAACAAAAATTCTCCAAATTAATTTTCAATGAAAGATAATAAAATAAGGAAAATTTAGACACCAAGATTATATTTTTAGAATTTTTATAGAATTTTTAATTTTTTATAGAGGTTTTTAGAGTTTTGTGATTTTTTGGAGTTTTCTTCTATAATTTTTAGTGAATTTTGGATTGAAGTTAAATCACACTAAAATAAACAAAATATATTTTTTTGGGATTTTTCAGATATGTTTTTATATTTTTTATGGATTTTATAATGTAAACAACGCTGAAAATGAACGTTTTTGATTTTTAATAAATATTAAAATGCAATAATTAAGGATAATAAAAATATGCCATTAATCTACTATGCAACGGAGACTTAATGTGATTTTTGGAGATTTTTTGGGGTTTTATAGATGCATGCGAGAATTACTAGAAGCAAAAAGAAACTACCACACAGCCAGGGGTGCTTTTGTAATATTCAAAAAGTACAGGGGCCTACACACAATTTTCCAACAAAATTTATACTTAAACAAATAAGTTACTGGACGAAATATAAAATGATAAAAGCACGAGGAAGTGTTTGCAAAAAGGCCACCCACGCACGTGCTAAGCACGCGCCTGGGGAGGACTGGTTCGCAAATCTCACAAACTATGGGGGCCTTTATGCAAAATCGCCAGAACTATTTGAACTGCGAGCAAAAGTTTTATTATTAAACTAAATATGGAAAAGTTCCCAGGAGGTCTTTGCAAAAATTGCCAAGTCACGTACGCAATGCACGTGACTTGGCGGGGGCCTCTAAGTAATACTACAAAAACTAGGGGGTTTTACACAATTTATACAAAAATTTAAAGTGCAGATGAAAGCTTAGGCGTTTAACTCATAAATATACAAAAAGTGGCTGGGATTATATGCAAAATACCCAGACGATTTGCAGATCGCATGGCTGAAGTTCGGCCACTTAGGCCACATGTCAAGCCAGCAGAGCACGATACCCCTTCAGTTATAGCGGCTAGGATTAGATCGGATGGAGGGCGATTAACGGCTGGCAGGGCTTCAAATCTGACGGTGGCTGCTCTTCAGGATGAACATAGCCAGATCGACGGTGCTGGAGCGTGAAGGACGAACACGGCAAGGACGTTGCCCAGATGACGTTGAAGCTTCAAAAAACATCATGCGCGAAGCGTCTCGTTCCCCTCCGACGGCACCACGAGCCACCTGGGAGCTTCCTCAAGGGGGGCAGTGACTTCCAAATGGCCTACGACGGTCGGGGCCCCACTGCGGAGTTGGCGAGGAGGACGACCCCCAGGAGCTTCGAGCTGCAACAAAATCGACCCTCAGGAGGGTCTTTGCGCACCTGGAACCTGCAGTTGAAAGCGCACAGCAACAAAGGATGGTCCAGGGCGAAAATGAGTGTGTTTAGAGGAAATGGACGACGGAGGTGAAACTCGCTGGAGCAAGCTCCGGCGAGTGTGTGATGGGTGATGAAAGGTATGAAGTGCGAAGTAAAAAAAGGGGAATTGAATCCTAGAACTGTTGCAAATAAAGTAAAGCAAGAAAATACGAGAAAGAATGGACCTCGATTGGCCTTAAAACCAAGAAGTGAACCTCGACGGCGACGTCGGAGATGGGGGTTGTGGAGCGCTTCCTCGACCTTGCCTAACGCCTCGCCGCTCGGCCGAAGGCGAGGCTATCACCCTCGCCGGTCCAGGGCACTCGTCGGAGGAGAAAGGCGTGGTCTAAAGGAGGTTCAAGGAGGACTGGAGTCGGATGGGGTTTTTGAAAAGATGGTCGAGTGGGCTTCTTGATCGAGGCGTGGTGAGGAGACGAAGAAGATTTAGGAGGATCTAGGAGGTCGGCGTGGATCATGGAGATGCCAGGTACAACTTTCATGAAGGGACCCTCTTCCATCGAGCAACGCAATAGTGGCGAAAAAATCGAGCAAGTCGGGTCACGGGCATTCTGACAAGGCCGCAGGCTAGGGCCAGGGAGTTGCCCGGCTGGTCAATATCCCAGGCCACCTGGTTGGTCCACGTGGACCAACCAGGAAAAAACCCAAAAAATGTTTTATAAATTAGTTTTAAAATAATAAATGAATTATTTAAATTTAGGTTATTTAATAAAAAATATTTATTATCTTATAAATTATTTTATGGTAATTTTTATTTATTTTTTAGAGGTATATTTTTACAAATTGCCAATTATACCCTTTATAGGTATAAATACCTATGTATTGTATTCTTTTATTTTTATTGTGTGTATTTAATTTATTTATTTTTGACTATTAATTTATATAATTATAACATACTTTTATACACGTAATTATATTTTTATTTTATTTTATTGATGTATTTTGTATATTTAATAAAATAGGAATAGTAATTATACAGGTATGTGTATAAGTATTATACCTAGGTTTTGTGTATACAAGTATTTTTATTTTGAGTTTTATTTGCATTTTTATTATTATTTTAATGCACATAATTATTATAAATATTAATTACAAAATTATAAAATTATAAAATTATAAAAATAATCAATAAAGAATAAATTGAATATTTTATTCTATACATTTATACAATGGGGGTCCAAAACTCGACTTTCAAACCTTAGCTCCGCCAAATGCGAAACCACCGCCATTAAATAGATTATTTTATTCTATATACAATTAAAGTGAGTTTGCTACAATTGGAGCTTTCATTTGTGAGATACGGGTATGGGAAGTTGGGATTCTGGAATTTTATTCAGACCATAATTTTTTATCTGTACATTATTTTCAGTGAAATCAATTTTGTATTTTTTATTTATTAAATTATCTACAACTTTCATGTACAAAGTTTCTTTATTTGAAGTATAAAAGTGGAACCAAAAATAGGTCCCAAAATGAATAAAGAATGAATAAAAATAAAGGTATTTTATTGATATTTTGGCCCTTATCTCCCCCTACTTTATTCCTTGTCGACCTAGCCATCGAGATGCCTAGGTCTCGGGGTTTCGAGTCATAAAATATTTACAATATTTTATTCTTTTTCTTTTCTTTTCTTTTCTTTATTCTATAATTTTGTCTTTAAAAATCGCATTTTATACAATATTTACACACATATACATGAATGCTAAAATGCATGATTTAACAGTATTTACACGCATTTACTAGGGTTTTTAAGGCCAAAATGATAGAATAAAGATGATGAAACGTAGATTCATCATCCCCCTATACTTGCCTTTGCTAGTCCCTAGCAAACACTTATGCAATTAGTGTAGAAAAGAAAAACAAAGAAAAGAAAAAGAAGAAAGTGGATTAAGTGCAATTATCGAACTTGTCTTCACAAAATCAAAGTTTGGAGCTTAAGTCGGACCTTTGGAATTTTAGTGCGGGCGGAACCTTATTGAGAACCGAATTTGAAATCCAACAGTCCCTGAGAATCCAAAAACTCTGTCCAAGTCTCCTCAATAGCCAGGTCAGAAATACCTCAATTCATACGTAAACCCTTATGCCTATGAATCTGACTCGTACAGTGTAAGTGATGGTGGCTCTCCCCAACTAGAATGGCAAAGAAACTGACTTCTCCAGTATGACAACCCAATGATTCCCCAATCCAACAACTCCATCCTCGAGGAGCGGGGTATTCCTTTTAAGTTCAAGTGGCAACCAACTCAAGAGGAGGGGGTGAAGAGAAGAATGGACAGTAGCCAGTGTAGCTACCTATCCTAGGATGCAAGACCAGTGTAGTCAAGTCATCCAGCTGCAGGCTCACATGATTTGACTTCGGAACTCAAGCTTGCTTATTGACTTTACAACATATAGACATACTTTGCAGGCATTTTATTTTTGTACAGGCCTGTCTCTCTTTTTTTCTTCTTCTTTTTTTGAAATACTATTCACAGCAGCATTTACATAAGGAGTTTTTCCTCTTGAGCCAGTAGACTATCCCTCTTTTGAAGCTTTATCGCAACCCACAGCCTCATGTCTTTAGACTTCCTAATCACTGGATGGGTTGGGGTGCACCTAGAGGACAAGTGTTTCCACTTGTGTACGTCTCATACCGACAAATCCAATCCCCTCACCACTCCAACTGAGTTGAGCCATGTGAAAGGTGCAGGTGTCCAAGTTAGGTCATTATCAACAAGAGTCGTGCGTGTGCTCCGAAATACTCTACTTATAGTCAAGAATCCATTGAACCAAGTCCCATGATCCTCAAAGAATTAAGTCAACTAGACCTGAAGTACCTCAAACCCAGTTCCTATAAGGTTCCTGTTATTAGGTAGATTTGAAGGTCCAATCAAGCTCCAATCTCCGGATTTTACTTAGACTCGTTCAACTATCAAACTCAATCCGAAAAATGCTCATGCTATGCAATGCTATGCAGAAAATATTTTTGTGATGCAATTTTCAAAGATTTTGAACTTTTTATGGATTTTTGAAAATATGATGATGATGCATATGCATTTTTTTGTATTTTTTCAAAAAGATTTTTCAATTTTTCAAATTTTCAATTTTTTTGGATTTTAATTTTTCAAATGTTTTTGGAAATTTTGAAAACAAAAAGATTTTGGCTGAAATCTAGGTTAAAATATTTACACAGAAAGTGCTTCTTATATTTACGGGAAGTGGATTTAAAGAATTTACAAGGGTAAGTGCTCAATTTTATACACACACATATATATAGTGGATTTTGGTGAGATGTATGTATTCCTCAAACTTATTTGACACAAGCTTTTCACACAATTTTTTAAAACTATAGTCCAAAATAATTTTTACAAACATTTTACAAACATGTACACACATTTGAAAATCATTTTGCAAAGGTTTTTCAAACAATATAGATAGATTTTTCAAAATATTTTTGCAACCATTTTTCAAACTGCTTGCAAATCATTTTTCAAACATTTTTGTTTCACACAAAGAAAAGAAGTTTTACAAACCACACATTTTAACAAAGGTTGAAAACATGTAACAAAATATTTTCAAAATAGTTTTCAATAAATGTTCACAACGATTTTCAAACTATTTTTCAAACATTTCGCAAAAAACATTTTCACCTGATTTATTAATTAGTAAATACAAAAAGAAATTGAGGAATAACCACCGTTTTTTATTAAGGATTTTTAATGAATTTTAAAGAATTATTAGCCATATTTATTAGGAAAATACGAAAGTACGAGTTATGGCTAAGGTATATACGTAGTATATACGACCCCCCTATACTTAGCTTGAGCTATGTCCTCATAGATCGGAGAGAAAAGAGAAGACATAACTCGTACTAAGTATAGGAGAATCTAAAGAATGAACGAATGAACGAATGAATCACAAGAATGAGAAGTTGACCGCCCCCCCTATACTTAGGATAAAATAATCCTAAGTATAGCAGACTGTACACAAAGTAGGGAGGGTCAAGGGTGGGAATGCACAGATCGTACTCAGATTGTCTCCCCCTATACTTAGGGTAAGATATTCCTAAGTATAGACAAGAAGAGGAGACAATGGAGAGGATCAAAGAATGGAAATACTCGGGGTGCACACCCCCTATACTTAGGACAAAGTACGTCCTAAGTATAGAAAACTGTCTACAAGGGGCGACACCTTTTTGATAGATAAAGAATATAGAAAAGGAAAAGAAGAAAAGAAGAAAAGAAGAAAAGAGATCTGAAGATGGAAAGAGTGTATAGGATATACATACCACTCCCCCTATACTTAGGGTAAAAGAAGCCCTAAGTATAGGAAACAACAGGAGTGATGACACAGAACGACGAACACTCGGCTCGTCCACCCCCTATACTTAGGACAAAGTACGTCCTAAGCAAGGCAAACACGAGAATGGGTGGACGAGCAATACGATAGAGAGAACAGAGGTACACAAAAGTGAATATACAACAGAGATGGATGTACATATGATCAAGAAGGTAGAAAGCGAACCTTCTTGCGGGACCGCTGAGGAATGGATCTAGTGTAATGCAGGTCGACATCGGGTCCACTGTGGACGGAAGCCGATCAGGGTCAACGGGATGTGTATCCTCAAGGGTCCTAGGGTGTGAAGGCAGAGACTGGTGAGTGGAAGAAGTACGGCTAGGTCCGGCCTTGGGAGTCTCGCTGATATCGAAGTGGAATGGGACGAACTCATCATCATCGGAGTTAGTGTAATTAGAGTCATCCTGCGAGGTCTCGTCCAGGTCAAAACCAAAAGGCACGAACTCATCGGTGGAAGTAGTCGAACTCTGTTCGTCCTCAATAATCTCAACCGGATCATCTTTCTCATCAAAAGGCCCAAATTCTCGAATAAAAGAAATCAGATCAAATTCGGCCTTTGGCTCATCTGAATCTAAGTGAACAGGAACGGACCCATCAGTGAAAGAAGTCGAGTCATGTACGTCTTGTCTGGTCTCTACCTCTGCCCTCTGCTCAATGGTGTCAATTGTATAAATCCCGCGGATGTCACCAACACAACGCCAATCACAAGAAGCAAAAACACCAAGGTCTATGCTTTCCGATCCTTCCTCCTTGGAGAGGAATTCTCGGGTCTCAACATCAGTCATTAAGAAAGTCTCTCTGATATCCTCATAAAGGTCATAGTCCTCGGGGTCAGCCAAGACAGTTGTGGTCACATCAGGTGCAGGTCTCTGGTCAACGGTGGGTGCGGTGATCAACACTTCGCTCTCGTCAGTAGGACGGAAGCAAATCTCTCCTGATCCATAATCAATAACGACCCTCGCAGATGTGAGGAATGGTCATCCCAGGATGATTGGAGAGTGCTCCCCTGCGGAGGTCTCCATGGGCAAGATGACAAAATCAACATGATAGCTCATGCCCTGAATCGAAATGACGGCGTTTTCAAGTATACCCTTCGGCCTCTTTATTGATCCATCAGCAAATTGAACGATCATCCTGGTTTTCTTGAGAGGCCCTAAGTGAAGAGACTGTACCAGCGAGAAGGGTATAATGCTAATCGAAGCACCGCCGTCTAGGAGAGTGTGATCACATGTGAAGTCAGAGATGGTGCAGCTAATGAAAGGTGTGGCAGTGTTCCTCTTCTGAGGAATGGGACGGTGTGTGATGGCGTGGGTAGTGGCCATGGTCAAGATGTGATGCTCAGATCTGCTCCTCCGCTTTCTCTTCTTGGGAAGAGGAGCAGATATATTGGTCATGGCCTGCTGGAGTGGGGCACGGATGATCTCATGTATAGTGGCCACCACTTCGGGTTCAGTCAATATTTTTTTGAATTTTTGGACCTCCTCCATACAAGGGAGAAAGTCGGAATCAGCATATACACGAGGCATGCCAAGAGCAGTCTGTACAGTGGCATCCTCGGGGACAAAGGTAGGACAAGGTGTGAAAGGCTGTGTGGTCAAAGGGTCTGGCAAGTGGATACTCTCCTCACAGTCCGACTCAATCATGTGTCTCCCGAAATCTTTTTGTGTTTTTAAAATTGTCTCATTTTTTTGTATTTTTGGCGATTTCAAGCTCTCATGGAAATCCTCGATTGAACCCATATCATCAAATGGTGGAATATCATGGTCGCTCTTATTGGTACTAGTGAGGTGGTCAATCCTCTGTCTCATATGATCCATCATTTGGGTCAAGTGCTCAAGGGTGGACTCCATGAAAGGTGACTCCAACAGCTCGGCTTCTGGTGGATGTGAAGGTGGAGGAGGATAATATACAGGTGGAGGTGGAGGTGAGTAGAAGTCTGCAGTCTGATACTGTGGCTGAGGCGGGTATGTACAAAAGTCAGGAGCAAAGTCCTGGAAAAAAAGGAGGTGGATCGGCTGGAGTGAACGAAGGATCCGCAAAGTCCGGATAAAATACGCTCCAGTCGGCCATCTCGAAACAAAATAAAATGATCGGGAGAGAACGATGGTCAAGTCACGAGAGGTGAGAAAGAAAGGTGCAAGTGCGCAGCGGCGATCTAGGACACACAAAACAATCACAAACAAAAATGAAAATAAATCAAACCCTCAATTCACCTGCTCAACTCGGTAGAGACCGCAAAGAGCGGTCTTTTTATCTTGTCTGTTTTAGAGTTAGGTGAGAAGTCAAAGATTGCACACACACTTAAGGGGTTGAGATGGGATTTGGGCACTAATCCTTAGCATGTGCGCGAGCAATGTAAAACGAAGACAATGAGGGGATTACTCGCCCCAATAAAAGATTTTCTTTTTGATCGGTTTTAGGGTCAAGTAATATTAGCAGTCCTAATTTTATTTATTATCACTTTTTTTTTTATTTTTACTAAAATGCACGAGCCTAATGAGGAGTCAATTCCTTTAAGCACCTAGGTTGGCAAAATTAGGGGTAGAGAGATGGGAAAGCAATGCAAGCAGCAAAACGATGATGAATGCTAAAGCGTAAATGCTCACCTTGCCTCCAGCACTCTACATGCAAGGATGCTCAGCAGAATTGAAACCTAAGCTATATGCAAATGCAAAAGCCGATGAAATCGCCCTAAGTTTCAGAAATTGCTATTATCTTGAAGAACCACAAGTTGACCACGAATCCTCAATCCAAGAGTCCAAACTAGGCTCACCCCTCCTCTGCTCAACACACTTGAGTTTCGGAGAAAGCGCTTTGCGGGGCTCGCTGTGGCACAAGGGATCAAAGACAGTGAATCAACTGTTTAATGATTTGACTACATCCAAACGATACTATAGGCACATGCAAGGGTGATTAATGTGTTTGGACCTAATCTATCACAAGCAACTCCTAAATCTAGGGGCTCAATCACACAAAATAAATAAAATCAAAAAAACGATACAAAATAAAAACAATGCGAAGAAAAGCCGTAAAAACCGTAGTGAGCCCCCAGGTGTACAAACACCTAGAAATTAGGCTCAAAAGTCCAGAGTCCTGAGTACCTGTATTATTACAAATTAATATGGGTCTCTCACTCACTTAAATTACAAAATAAATGCAGGAAATAAATTCTACAACTAAAGGTGGAGCTCGGTCTTCAAAAATCTCTCCTCGTCTCCTCGGTGCTAAGCTGACAGATGCCGGCTTCACGTGGGTGCGTAGACGCCTAGATTGGAGCACCTCCCTCGATCTGCGGTACCTCGCACAAAGTCAACAAGAGAGGGGGTTAGGCAGCTTAACAGATATATCAAAAAAAAGAAAACTAAAAAGAGTGAAAAGAAAAACCACGAAACAGACAAACGATCACAATCACAAACAAGACCCGAACTACGCGCTGTTGCTCCCCGGCAACGGTGCCATTTGTTTAACCAGGAAAAATCGAGGGTCGTACGGTTTCACAAGGCGAAACCGTAGTCGATGCGATGACCGCTCAAAAATCCTGATTAAAACAACAATTAACCCACAACAGATAAATCAAGCAATGAAAATAAATGTGCGGAATTAAAATTTATTATAACTCTACAACAAGATGTGTATAGGTGCAAGTATGTGTAGAGGTCGAACACAGGGAGCAGAAAGGATAGATCGGGGCAAAATTGCTCAAAATTGTGTGAATGTGATAAGTTGTCTATCTATGCTATTTTTTGTGGGTTTTTATTTTTATATAATTTTTTAATTTATATTTTTGTATTTTTATATTTTGATTTTTAATTTTCTGATTTTTTTATTCTAGATTTTATATTTTTTTGTTCTTTTTCAATATTGGAATATGTAAGCAATATAATAAAAGAGAAGATAGAATATTTATAAAAATATGCAAAAATAATCAAAAATTAAGAAATAAAATCTTTTTGGTCTTTTTATATTTTTTACGGTTTTTTTTGATTTTGGGGGTTTTTCTAAATGTTTTTGGTATTTTTAAATGTCAAAATACAAGAAAACAGTGAATAACATACAAGGCTGAAACTAAAATGAATAAATAAAATAGAAAAAAGTAACAAAAATTCTCCAAATTAATTTTCATGAAAGATATGAAAATAAGGAAAATTTAGACACCAAGAATATATTTTTAGGTTTTTTGTTGATTTTTAATATTTTTATAGAGGTTTTTGGAGTTTTGTTATTTTTTGGAGTTTTCTTTTATAATTTTTAATGAATTTTGGATTGAAGTTAAATCACACTAAAAGAAACTAAATATATTTTTTTGGGATTTTTATGATGTGTTTTTATATTTTTTATGGATTTTACAATGCAAACAGTGCTGAAAATGGACGTTTTTGATTTTTAATAAATATTAAAATGCAATAATTAAGAAAAATAAAAATATGCCCTTAATCTACTATGCAACAGAGACTTAATGTGATTTTTGGAGATTTTTTGGGGTTTTATAGATGCATGCGAAAATTACTAGAAGCAAAAAGAAACTACCACACGACCAGGGGTGCTTTTGTAAAATTCAAAAAGTACAGGGGCCTACACACAATTTTTCAACAAAATTTATACTTAAACAAACAAGTTATTGGACGAAATATAAAATGATAAAAGCACGAGGAAGTGTTTGCAAAAAGGCCACCCACGCACGTGCTAAGCACGCGCCTGGGGAGAACTGGTTCGCAAATCTCACAAACTATGGGGGCCTTTATGCAAAATCGCTAGAACTATTAGAACTGCGAGCAAAAGTTTTAGTATTAAACTAAATATGCAAAAGTTCCCGGGAGGTCTTTGCAAAAATCGCCAAGTCACGTGCGCAATGCACGTGACCTGGCGGGGGCCTGTAAGTAATACTACAAAAACTAGGGGGGCTTTACGCAATTTATACAAAAATTTAAAGTGCAGATGAAAGCTTAGGCGTTTAACTCATAAATATACAAAAAGTGGCTGGGATTACATGCAAAATACCCAGACGATTTGCAGATCGCACGGCTGAAGTTCGGCCACTGAGGCCACGTGTCAAGCCAGTAGAGCACGATACCCCTTCAGTTATAGCGGCTAGGATTAGATCGGATGGAGGGCGATTAACGGCTGGCAGGGCTTCAAATCTGACGGTGACTGCTCTTCAGGATGAACACGGCCAGATCGACGGTGCTGGGGCGTGAAGGATGAACACGGCAAGGACGCGGCCCAGATGACGTTGAAGCTTCAAAAAACTTCACGCGGGAAGCGTCTCGTTCCCCTCCGACGGCACCACGAGCCACCTGGGAGCTTCCTCAAGGGGGAAGCGGCTTCAAAATGTCCTACGACGACCGGGGCCCCGCTGCGGAGTTGGCGAGGGAGGACGGCCCCCAGGAGCTTCGAGCTGCAACAAAATCGACCCCCAGGAGGGTCTTTGCGCACCTGGAACCTACAGTTGAAAGCGCACAGCTGCAGAGGATGGTCCAGGGCGAAAATGAGTGCGTTTAGAGGAAATGGACGGCGGAGGTGAAACTCACCGGAGAAAGCTCCGGCGAGTGTGTGATGGGTGATTAAAGGTATGAAGTGCGAAGTAAAAAAAGGGGAATTGAATCCTAGAACTGTTGCAAATAAAGTAAAGCAAGAAAATACGAGAAATAATGGACCTCGATTGGCCTTAAAACCAAGAAGTGAACCTCGACGGCGGTGCCGGAGATGGGGGTTGTGGAGTGCTTCCTCGACCTTGCCTAACGCCTCGCCGCTCGGCCGGAGGCGAGGCTGTCACCCTTGCCGGTCCAGGGCACTCATCGGAGGAGAAAGGCGTGGTCTAAAGGAGGTTCAAGGAGGACTAGAGTCGGATGGGGTTTTTGAAAAGATGGTCGAGTGGGCTCCTTGATCGAGGCGTGGTGAGCAGACGAAGAAGATTTAGGAGGATCTAGGAGGTCGGCGTGGATCATGGAGATGCTAGGTACAACTTTCATGAAGGGACCCTCTTCCATCGAGCAACGCAATATTGGCGAAAAAATCGAGAAAGTCAGGTCACGGGCATTCTGACAAGGCCGCAGGCTAGGGCCAGGGAGTTGACGGGCTAGTCAACATCCCAGGCCACCTGGTTGGTCCACGTGGACCAACTAGGAAAAAGCCCAAAAAATGTTTTATAAATTAGTTTTAAAATAATAAATGAATTATTTAAATTTAGGTTATTTAACAAAAAATATTTATTATTTTATAAATTATTTTATGGTAATTTTTATTTATTTTTTAGAGGTATATTTTTACAAATTGCCAATTATACCCTTTTAAGGTATAAATACCTATGTATTGTATTCTTTTATTTTTATTATGTGTATTTAATTTATTTATTTTTGATTATTAATTTATATAATTATAACATACTTTTATACACGTAATTATATTTTTATTTTATTTTATTGATGGGTTTTGTATATTTAATAAAATAGGAATAGTAATTGTACAGGTTTGTGTAAAAGTATTATACCTAGGTTTTGTGTATACAAGTATTTTTATTTTGAGTTTTATTTGCATTTTTATTATGATTTTAATGCACATAATTATTATAAATATTAATTACAAAATTATAAAATATAAAATTATAAAAATAATGAATAAAGAATAAATTGAATATTTTATTCTGTATACTTATACAATGGGGGTCCAAAACTCGACTTTCAAACCGTAGCTCCGCCAAATGCGAAACCACCGCCATTAAATAGATTATTTTATTATATATACAATTAAAGTGAGTTTGCTACATTTGGAGCTTTCATTTGTGAGATACGGGTATGGGAAGTTGGGATTCTAGAATTTTATTCAGACCATAACTTTTTATCTATACATTATTTTTCAGTGAAATCAATTTTGTATTTTTTCTTTATTAAATTATCTACAACTTTCATGTACAAAGTTTCTTTATTTGAAGTATAAAAAGTGGAACCAAAAATAGGTCCCAAAATGAATAAAGAATGAGTAAAAATAAAGGTATTTTATTGATATTTTGGCCCTTATCTCCCCCTACTTTATTCCTTGTCGACCTAGCCATCGAGATGCCTAGGTCTCGGGGTTTCGGGTCATAAAATATTTACAATATTTTATTCTTTTTCTTTTCTTTTCTTTATTCTATAATTTTGACTTTAAAAACCGCATTTTATACAATATTTACACACATATACATGAATGCTAAAATGCATGATTTAACAGTATTTACACGCATTTACTAGGGTTTTTAAGGCCAAAATGATAGAATAAAGATGATGAAACGTAGATTCATCAACTAGTAAGACATAAAACTTTAGATTGTCTAAAGATTCAAATCTCACATACTTGTGAATATTGTATTCAAAGTAAAATGTCCAATACACCCTTCCTTGGGAAAGGTGTAAGATGTCAAGGTATTCAGGATCTCATACATATTGATGTATGCATATCATCTATATCATAGTAAACATTATGGATATGTGATATCTGTTAATGATTATGTATGATATGAGATTTCTTCTCTTCACTTAAAAAAAAACTTTGAAATGTTCAAAGATTTCACAATTTTGGTTTAGAACCAAAGTTTGAAGGAAGATGAAATGAATTTGATCTAACCAAGGTAGCCTGTACCTATTAGATGAATTCAAGAAATACCTTATGGAGATATGAATGTCATTCCTATCTCAATCTTCCTAATGAACCTTAACTCAATGGAATTGTAAGGAGATACAATTGATCATGTGTGACATGATTTAGTCAGTGATTAATCCTAGCATAATTATCTCTTAGTTTCCAAGGTATATATATGCAATAGAGACTACATTATATACTCAATAAGGTTCCATGCATGTAAGCTGGAATCTAGCACTAGAGAGTGCTACTTCATTAGGAAAATAAAGGATGGTATTGTATGCCAACTTTATGACCTTGAGATTCTTAAAGGATCTCATCTCTGAGAATGTGATTCTTAGAGGATGACTCTCTTAAGAATCAAGATAAAAATGAAGTAAAGGAACTCATTTAATCTTGAGAAGATAATGAGGCTCCTAAAATTAGAAACTAAAAGAATAATTAAAGATGAAACACTAATACCTCTTCAAATGAGTTTGAGGATGGATTTCATGTGTCAGAGAAATCTGACAATGATCAGATTTCATATGATGAGATTCCTGAGGATCATAACATGGAAAGATGGATGTTAGCAATAAAAGTCTAATGTAGACTTCATATACAAGTGTTGTATATGAATCCTCGAGGATCCACCTGTATGGGTAATACCCATTAAGGTGTAGATGGATCTTTAAGAGAAAGAGGGAACCTGATGAGAAGATAGAGACCTTCAAAGCACGGTTCGTAGATATGAGCAACACACCGAAGAGAAGACATCGCTTGTGATGAGACTTGCTCTCCAGTGACCTTGCTTTAACCCATCAGAATATTGCTAACCATGGCTACTCTCAAATAAGCTTCTTGTAGTTGGAATAATGGATTTAATGAAATCATAAATGTTATGGTTTCAGATAAAATCTTGATAAACCATATGAAGCTTAGTGGGAGTGCCATTGTGTTCATCGTGCTAAATGTAGATATTATCCTGATCATTTGGAATGATCTAAGGATGATAATAATAAGTGTTTTATAATCTGGTTATCCCATACATTGAGATACGATCTCAAGGATACCTCTTAGATCTTAGTTTCTGAAATCATTCATAAGCAAAGAGAAGAGGTTATTGGAATCAATACATTAGTAGTACACCTTGGTCTTATTTTATTTTCTGGAAAATTCCAAGAAAAGCTTCCTTCCCTTAAGATATGTTTCTGACCTATCTAAAGGGATAGCACCTCAAAAAGGTCGAGGAAGTGAATGCTAGAACTGTTTGCACTTGTGCATCAGTTACGAGAAGATGAGTATATGCTGGATGTGTACGAATACCAGATGTCTGCCATGTAGTGGGAGTAGTAAACTGTTACTAATCCTACTGTGGAGATAAAACACTTGATTGCAGTAATAACAAAATCTTCATAGATGATAAGATTTTTTAGATAGTGATCTCAAAGTCTTATCTTCAAATACTTAAGACTTTATAGATAATGATCTAAAAGGTCTTAACTTTGAATACCTCTAGAAATAGTGATCTCCAGGGATAAAGGTATTCTGATAAGGATTATGGAAATACTGGTTATAACAATTTAATAAGATGTAGTGTCAAGGACACTATGACTGACAAAATTGAGTATTGGTTGCATAAGATGCAGCATTCGCATTGGATGTGAGTACTGTTACTAAGGGATATGCAAGTGTTGTAAAAGGACTTGGCATAGTCTCTTGGGAACAGAGTGACTGATCGGCTTACCTAGCTATTTTCTAAATAGCCTATGATTATCACATGAGTGTGGGTTTAAATGATTAGCCCATTAATGGCTCTTTGGGCTAGTGGGAGATTGTTGGACATGCGAGCCCACGACGAGCCATTATGCAATAAATGTTATAGCGAATATCATTTCCTGATCTGAAATGAAGAATGAATAATTTGCATAATAGGTCCCTTAGTACAATTAGGGTTATGTACCACGGCCATCTTAATGATCATACAGCTGTTGATTCAATTATTGAATCATAGAGGCTGGTGCTTAGATGAATATCTATTGAGTTAGATTGAGGACTCGTCAAGCACCGTCAAATGATTATTAAGAGATGATCTCTAGACAGAGTAGGAGATGGCAATCCTATCTCAGTTAAGCTGATATCTGACCGATCTCTTAATGCAGGTCCTCTACATAGGAATAGAGATTCGGAGGTGTCAGATTAGTTAGGTCAAAGAGTTGACTTAACGGGATCGAGATAACCAAAGTCCTATATCGTATGCTGTCACGATACAGGCACACATCCTTTGACCAAAGACAGATGTGTTACTGTATGTTTGAGTATGTACATTTGGCAGACCAATAGGTTGATGACCTAATCAAGGTCTATACACCGGCGCGCTGGTGTGCATATAAGGGCATATGAATAATACGATCTCTCAAAGGGATCATACAGGTTCAGTTACTGAACCGGAAGACATGAGCTCACTCATGAGACATTGGGAAAAATCAAATTCCATGCGTATGATCGTCTCAATTTGGAAGCTTGACTGAATTTGTAAGTTTGATATACACTTTCGAAAAGTATATGATCAAGACCTAGGTATGATATATGCTTTTAGAAAGTATATGATCGATACCGACTTCCAATGATGGAATGAGAAACTTACTGATATAACCCTGAAGTAGACAGTATAAAATTGATCTAATATTTCGGGTTTATTCTGAGTCTTCCAGTATGCAGGATGTATAGGTATTAGGAATACCTGAGGGTGATGTGATCATAAACGATTGTATAACCATGACGCTTCCATTCCTAGGGAGTGATGAAACAGGTCTGGATTTTAGTGACTCCTCTCAGTAGAGAAGTAATCTGATCTTAGTCCAAATGTTGGACATTGATCTGAATGTGATTCAGATGCAATGAGAAGATTAGATTTGCGGTCTAGATTTAATCAAGCATCTATGAGAGGCTCGCGATCTGGATTTGAGATATGATCTCAATATCCATGTCACTATACGTGGAACAATACAATCGCCCTGTCCTTATCTCCAAGTATTCGCGGATAAAGCGCATTATCCTTGATAGAGTTCATGGATAATTCTATTGTTGATATATGTATCCGAGCAATGAGAAAATGGATAATTAAATATGATTTAATTATCATGAATAATATGAATTTGATTCATATTATAAGGAGAGTTATCTTAGATAATTAAATGTGATTTGAATATCAAAAATGTAAATAATGTGAATGCGATTCATATTATTTGAGCACAAGAGAATAAGTTATCCAATATAATTAAATGTGATTTAATTATTATGGATAAGAATAATGTGGATAGTAATATCCAATTATTCATAATATATTATAAATGTGATTTATAATGTATTATAGAGAGTTAAATATAATTTATATTAGTAGATTAATTATTAATGTGTATTGGATACACATTGTCTAATTAATTGAAAATGTAAATTACATTTTGTTTTGGGTTGTGAATATGATTCACAATATTCCAATGTCAAGATTGCAATATTTCCAAAATTAATTGAGAATTATTTTGGTGAATAAAAATCCCAACAAATAGTTGTTGGAAAATAAGTAGAGAGAAAATCAAGGAGATGTGCAATCTCATGGGAATCCATGAGATTGCCCTCCCATTAGGAAAGGAGGGGGCGGCACCAAATCCCTTGTGGGATTGGTGGCCGTCACCTCCCTCTAAAGGGGATGGTTGATCTCCTTTGTATTTTCTCTCCTTATTTGATTGATTTAATTTGGTATTAATATTTATTTGATTTATCAAATATATTTTATCAAAATTAAATCACAAGTTGTTGGTTTTTACCAACAATAATCTTGACCATTGGATTTACATAAATCAATCTCATCCATTGATTTTATATGTCACATGGATTGAGATCCATGGATCCCAAAACCCTATAAATAGAGAGGCATAATTTGCTCTCTCTTTACATGCAATATTGGAGCAAACTCTCTCTCTCTCTCTCTCTCTCTCTCTCTTTCTCTACTCGACAACCCTCTCTCCCTCTCATGTGGCCGTCCATCATGGATGACCTAGAGAGGTTCTCCATCGCCGCGACATCGTTGTTATGCTGCCCGTTCGTCTGCTCGTGGATCTCCGTTTCCTTCGGCGCGCCTCGCTCGTGAAGAATACGCCGTATCTCATGTGTCGAGATCAGGAGATCCGTCGCTTGGATCATCAACATGGATTGCGAGAAGCACGCGGTTCATCCCCGCGCTCAGAAGCGTCTCCTCCGTCGGATCGGACTTGAGACAGGAGGTCTCTTCGTTTAGAGACTCGATCGCAACCACGATTCAAGAGGTAATCCTATTACTTGTTTGTGGTTTAGACGAAACGATCCGAGAAGTGTTCTTGGGTCATGTGATTTCGTCATATGAAAATTTTTTAAATTCCGCTGCATCAAGCAACTAGTGCGACTAGTCGCTCCTCGTCGTATTCGATACGATGCTCACACTTCCGTGATGCGCTTGAGGATCTAACCATATCCTTTAATAAGTGGGTGGAAACACCGGGTTGTTCTTCCGTTCTGTTTCATCAATTCTGTCGTTGGCTATACTTAAGGATTCTTCACCTTATGTATAGGGGGAGTGATGCCCTCCATCTTGTATATATTCGTTGATTTTCTCCGTGTCTTTCTACCTCTATTTTGCTGCCTATACTTAGGGATATTTTACCCTAAGTATGGGGGGGCGGGGGGGGTAGACCCTGTACATTCTCACTCGTCTCTTCCCTTTGTGTACAGCCTGCTATACTTAGGATTAGTTGATCCTAAGTATAGGGGGAAAGACCTAGATCCTCTTGCATTTCTATTCTTTCATTCGTCTTTGTATATAGCCTTCCTTTTCACTTCCCTATACTAAGCACGAGTTATGTCTTCTTCATCGCTCTTGACTCTGAGGACATCGTTTGAGCTAAGTATAGTGGGGTGTGTATATATTTCATATATACTTTAGCCATAACTCGTACTTTGTGTGAGTGTGTTAATAAATAAAAATGGCTAAAATCCAAAAACCCATAAAAATTAAAAAATTTTCCTTGTAAATAACATTCTTTTATTGCACATACATAGCTATTGTACAAAATTATTTTTGTAAAAATATTTGTAAAAACTTTTTGTGTAACTTGTGTGTAAATATGTTCATATCAAAATTATGTATATAGTACAAAATTTTTCCAAAATATTTTGAAAATCAAAAGTTTGCAAAAACCTTGTGTAAATTTGTGTAAATATTTTGCAAAACTTGCATTCATGCATACATCCATGGTTTCAAAACATTTTTCAAAAATTTTGCACATGTGTAAATATTTATAAAATTGCATCTTTGTAAATATTTGTATAGTTTTTCCTGGATTATAGTTGACATTTAAACTAGCCTGGAATTAAATTGGGAAATGGAGCTTGGTTAAGATATTAAGCCACCTTATTATTAGAGGAACCTCATAGGGCTTAGGGTTGAGACTTTTCAGGTCCATGGTGACTTAATTCTTTGAGTCCACTAGGCTATGATCACATGTCATCTCAATGAGCCTAAGAAGAGCACTTAACAACACACACATGACTCGTATAGACAATGGCTTGACTTGGACCTGCACTTTACACCGAGCTCTCTACAGATGAGGTGGTGAGGAGGCAGTCTTCCTTGACTTGGGGTAGCATATGAGGGTAGTACTTCTACGCGGAACCTCTCTTCTTCTTATAGTGAAGGAAGTGCGTCTCAACCTGGTCTGGTTGCCATGAGGTCTAACGACAGGAGTTATGGATTGCAATAATGCTTCAAAAGAGGGATAGTCTACTGTCTCAAGAGGAAAAACTCCATATGTACATATGTTGCACCTTGTAAATATGTTGTACAAATGCACTTGAAAAAAAATGCAAAAAGAAAATAACTCCAAAAAAGTGGTGGGTCTGATAGAAAATGATAATCCCACCGGAGTATGTATATAGTGCAATAAGCAAAGCTTGAGACTCATGTTCCATCTTATGTAGCTTGCAGCAGGGAGACTTAGCTACACTGGTTGAGCTCCCCAGGATACATGGCTACACTGGCCATGGTCCATTCTCTTCTTCCTCCTCTTCTTGAGCCGGTTGAACTTGAACTTAGAAGGGAATACCCCGCTCCTCGAGGAAAGAGTGGCCAGACTAGGGTCATAGAGTTACCTTGTTGGGGAGGGTTGTCATCTTGCTACGTCTGAGGTGGAGAGCTATACCTCACTTACACTGCACAAGGAAAGATTCATGGTCTTCAAGGTCTGTGTATGTAGACTTGTTCTGATCTGGATTATTGAGGAGTCTTGACTATAGATTAGTGGATCTTGGAGGCTGTTAAGTTTTATACCTAAGTCCAAATAAGGTTCCGACACATTAATAATCCAAAGATCTGACCGAGCTCCATATTTCAATTTAATGAAGGCAAGTTTAATAATCAGCATTGATCCATGCATTTCCTCTCTTTTTCTTTTTCCTTTTCTTTTTCACTTCTTTTTCAAATAAGTGCTTGCTAAGGGACTAGCAAAGTTTAGTATAGGGGGGGTGATGAATACCCATTCATCACTCTTTATTCTTTTATTTTAGCTACAAAAACCTTGCAAAACACCATGTATATGTGTGTAAAAAGAATAATTTATCAAATTGCATGCATCTTGTAAATATGCATATTTAGAATGTTTTTGTGCATAAATAAAAGAATAAAAAAATAAAAGAAAAAGAGGGAAATATTTAGAATAAATATTGAGTGACCTAACCCCAAGGGAGGGCTCAGCATGGGCCTAACCGTAAAAGAATCCAAGTAGAGGGAGATAGGGTAAATCTCATGTGTGTACATATGCCTATGTATATAAATAAAAATTATTTTCCTCTTAATAAAAATAAAAATGTGTGTTTATTTATTTGTACATATTTTTGAATATAAAATTACAATAAAAATGGGAAAAATAAAAGAAAAATAAAAATAAACAAAACATCTCTCATCATTGTACGTGGACCATGTGTATAGAATAACACATCTATTTATTTCCTCCTTGTAAATAAATAATTAAAATACAACAAAAATATTTCCATATTCCTCATTTCATGGTGTAAATAAATAAAATAAAAATTATAAAAATAAAAAGAAAATAAAAAGAAAAAGAAATAAAATCAAAATCCACCTTGTATATATACCATGTAAATATGTAAATACAAGTATTTATTTAACCCATGTAAATAAATAATAAAATAAAAATAAAAATACCCTTTTTTTCCAAATTTTATTCTATAAATAAATAAAATATAAAATTGGAATAATATTGTAAACAAATAAACAATTAAAAATAAAAATAAAAAATGTATATATGTATATACCTATATATAATAATAATATAACGTAAATACATAATTTATATTTCAAAAAATAAATAAAAATCACTAAAAATTAATTTGAAAATAAATAAAAATTTTTTATGTTTTAACTTTTTTAAATTAAAATCATTATCTAATTTATTTTGAATTTCCAAAATAATTTCCAATGGACGCCTCCCATTGGTCCATGGGGGATGTTGACCCCTGGTCAACTCTCCCCCTGGACCTTTTCGCCCGCAGATCTCGCTCCAGACCCGACTTCGCCTAATTTTCTAAGCTAGATCCGAGCACCATTTGCCTAAACCCCGTGTTCTAATCACACCTCCTACATCCGAGATCCACGCTCGATACTTCTCCTAGGGGTCCGTGCTTCACCAAGCCGGACCCGTCGCCTTCTTCTCGGACCTGCAGGAGTATATAGCTCCACCTCCGCCGCACCTTTTTCGCCATCTTTGGCTTTCCCCCTCGACACCAGTGAGCTCCTCGCCACTGCCTGAGTGACAGCCGTGCGGAGGAGGGTTGCAGCGAGGCCCGGGCAGCCGGGAACCACAGATCCGGCGACCTCTGTCGCCGTGCACCGCCGTTAGGTGCGCTCAGCCTCGGGAAGAGACGAACCCTTGAGGCAATGACCCCCGGAGCTCCGCCATCTCCATCCCAGTCGACTTCAGCCATCCCTTAGGTCAGATCTTCTCTAGCTTAGCGTAATTTTAGGTTTCCCCAAATCGCACCGCCGGCTTCGTCAGTTAATTCACTTCATTCCGACCACCCTTCTGCCATTCCGACCACGCTACCACCTTCACCAGTCTCCTCTCCACCTTTTGCGCCCCTTCATCCCCCCTGTCTCACCCCGGAGCAGGTACCTTACCCTCCTCCGCCCTCGCATCGCCGGAGGGTGCCACCGCAATCCATTCAGCCACCCATTTCACCCCTAACCAGGTCGAGGCAATTTGCCCTCGACCCAAGATTGGTTTGTTGCCATTGTGCAGGTCAAAGGACCCCATCTGGGGGGGTCGAGCTATTTGGGCACCTGAGCTCCGAGCTTCCTCGTCGCCGGAGCGTCTCCGACGTCTCCAGCCTCATTGGAGGTGTCTAGAAGCTGCGGACCATCGAGGCGGAGCTTTTCCTCATTCCAGCAGCCGAAGAGGAGGTCTCCACCGCGCGCACGGAGCCGGTGAAGCTCACCAGCGAGCTGTTCTTGGAGGATCCTCCTCCGTCGTCCGATCGCCCCTGATGCTCCAGATTCTATCACAACCATCTATTTAAGGAGCTTCTGCCACCGTCGATATCTGCTAGGGATAGATCTGGACTGTTCGCTTCAGTGAAGAGGAATCCACGCATCTCAGCCTTCCGATCATCCACGTGGTGCCTTTTCGACCATCCAATAATAAAGGGGTAATTATCCCTTATGCCACTGTTACTTTGTTTTTGTTATTTAGTCATGTAAATATTTAATTCAATTGTTTTTATTTTGGTCATTTTGCATTGAGGACCTCTATTTTCTGTGTTTTGCATTTTAGTCCTTATATATGTGGACCACGTGCTTTGACACGTGAGGACCTAGAACTTTTGCATGATCTATACCATATTTCTTGTGTGTTATGGTTTGATCTTTTAGAAATAGGAATTATAATTAGGTCCCTCCGTGCCTGATTCACGTGCTCTGCACGTGATTTGTTGGACATTTTGTACGAGGGCCCCTGCCTTTTCCGGATTTGTTACTGTTTGGCCCTTGGAACATGTTTTTCTTGCATCTAGGTCCCTGTGCACCGTGAGCCTTCATTTTATTTAAATAAAATAGCAAATTAAATCCAAATTGCGTGAAATTTGGACACGTGGCTCCTGCCACTGAGTTAAAAGTTCACCAAAAATTTGGTACATTGTTGAGGCTTTTTGCTATTTTTAAAATTCAAAAACAGTAGTTTTTGCTTTTGTCTGATTTAGAAAATCATAAAAAATACAAAAACTATTTTAAAAATTCTAAAAAAATTAAGTTTTGTTAGTTTTCATGTGTTTAATTTTCTGTGCAATTTTGGTGATTTTTGGATATATAAAAAACCTAAAAATTAAAAAATCCTCAAAATCTCATAAAAATTATAAAAATTGTAGAAAACTCAAAAAATCATAAACTCTTTTTCTGAATTTTACTTGTTTCTATTTATCATAAAAATTACTCCAGACTTTTATAGGTCCATTTTATATTTTTTATGGACCTTTCAAGTCTGGCTAGACAGTAGCTCACTATTTTTGCCCTTTTTGATTTTTAGAAAATTATATAAAAATTAGAAAAATATGAAAAATTATCTAAAAACAATAAAAAACCTAAAAAAACATAAAAACATTTTTAGTTAAAATTTTGGAGTGTTTTTGTGTATTTGTATTATTTGTTGAGTCTGCTTGTTTTTGTCTTTTTATATTTTTCCTTATTATTAAAAAAATCTAAAAAATATAAAAACAATTAAAAAAACCACCAAAAATATTTGTTTTTATTCTCTTTTATTTTTAGACTACTTCGTAGGCCGCAAGGCCAATTCCTGCTCCCTGAGACCAACCCTGGGTGTTATGGCAGGCTAATCCCATAGCCAGGACCGCTATTTCTGTTTTGCTTGATTTATCTCGTTGTTTGGTGGTCTGATATTCATTTTTATTGTTCGGTGTTCGTCCTGCGTGTTTCTTCTTAGTCTTATTAATGTTGGTGCACTCCTGAGTTGGAATGATTTGGTCAAGATATTCAGAGTAGGTTGACTCAGGGGGAGCCCATGCATATGTCTCAAGATCATATAAGAAACACTTTTCTATGGTGATATCCGCAGGAAATGAAATAATGGGGAGAGTCTCTGCATGTTCATTCTAAATTCATTTGATTTTGAAGCATTCATGTATCGAGTTGATTTAATCAAGGAAGTCAGAATATGTTGACTCAGGGTGCGCCCATGCATAAGTCTCAGGATCATATGATTCATATATTCGGTTTTCCATGGTGAGAGCAGCTGGAAATGGAACAGGGGGAGAGTCTCTAAACCAATAGTCTCATCAACAACCGCTATCTCAGGTATAGTAACATGTTTGGGATCTTCTAACGCTTGATGGTTATGACTGTTGAGGACATCGTGGGTTGCCTCAGAAAATCGTGGTTCCTCAAAGACTTGTTGAGATCAAAGTGCTTCCAATGCTATAAAATTGATTTCCCAAGTCTCACACTCTATAATTACCTTAGCCAATTATAAGAATGGCTTTCCGAGAATAATTGAATACTGGGTGAATTCTCCTTGATGCTCAATATCAATGATCGTGAAGTCCACTTTGAGCGGA
Source organism: Ottelia alismoides (assembly GCA_037367405.1). Classification (NCBI taxonomy): domain Eukaryota; kingdom Viridiplantae; phylum Streptophyta; class Magnoliopsida; order Alismatales; family Hydrocharitaceae; genus Ottelia; species Ottelia alismoides. Next base: position 521,851 of record JAZKJV010000868.1, on the reverse strand, counting down.
GCACCTTGGAATGTCATGCTGACAGAAATGGTTCCTCTCGGCTGCTTTATCGATTGATTAGCCAGCTGAACGCTCTCTCGTATCTTTCTGATATGTCCTAGTTTGATATCGTGAAATACAGAGGTCAGGAACATATTAATTGGTGAGTCGTCATAAATTCAAGCATGGATAAAAATTGTGTCTTTGATTCACAGTCAAATCTGGGCAACCGCTTCACTATGCAGCTCTTAGTTTTTCTCCACAATACCAAGGAGGAGGCCATTGACAAGATATGTCTTTCAGTCTTTTTCTTTTCCTGCCCGACTTTTTCATCATTAATTTGACCATTACAAATCCTTTAAGGTCATGGAAGTGTTCAATGGCCTGTATTTCTCTAGTGCTTGCCGTACAACAGGATCCAAATTCTTAGATCTTCTTTAGTTTCAATTTTTATGTATTTTTTTGGATTTTCATTTTTTTGAGTGTTTTTTAATATTTCATTTTTTTGGCATTTTCTATGTGGTGTGGTGATGTGACATTTTCCATAGATGAGCAGGGGCTTTGATGTACTGAGTGAGAATCAGATTCAGAGATATTCCTAGGGGAGTAATATGCAGAGGTGCTGCTGTCAGAGTCATCCCTAGGGTGAGCATAGTCCATGGGTTTCTGAATATCCTCGAGGTTCTCAATATTAGATCCAATTATTTCATCCTCCACTTTCGTACCCGAGCTTCCATAAAATAAACTGAGTCGGTTAGTAAAATTTCTGAATTTTTCCTCCATTAATTCATATCTCTTAGTGATCCTTGAAATGTCATCCTCCAAAGAATTTTCAGGAGCAGTTTGTGTAGTTTCTCATTTTTGAATTTGAGATTCAATTATTACCTCTTCCATTTTCATGTATGAGCTGGGAGAAGATCCTCTCAAAACATGTCTTGATTTGTTGTCCTCTGAAAATTTCTCCACTAAAATCATGGAAGGAGACTGATCAATAGGATAGAAACCATATATTTTATGGTGTGATTCGGGCATGTGGAGTTGGTCTGAGTAGAGTTCATTCTTTTGATCATGATTGGCCGAACCCTTGTACTGTGGAGTCAACATACAAGGTTTATGTGTTTCGATGTCATCAGTCCAGTCCTCTATATGAGTGTCATGTCTGAAGATGCGGTTGTCATGGTCAATCCAAGATGATAGTTGCTCATTTGTGTTCAAGGTTGGAGGAGGTGGAAGATGTGAAGAAGTGCTAAATTCGATTAGATTTATCATGTGGTTAGAATCTTCCATGAATGATGGATTGACATTTACAGAATATGAAGGAAGGATTGTGTGATCGGAATAGAAAGGATTGACATAAGAAGAAGTGGAGACCTCAATTGGTTGTTTGTTTGTATGATGCGAATACAAAGGATTATTATTCTTGAGGTAGATCAGATTTGTAGAGAGAATTGGATCTATTGGTAGGTGAGAGTCGCTTGTGGAAGTTTGATGATGTGTAGTTGGAGGAGGTTTTGAAGCTTTGGATCTAACCGATACGAATTCATTTTCATGGTATATATCTGATTGATACTCGGACAAATGTTCTATTTTTAAAAGAGCTGACATAACGAATGAAGATTTGGGTTTGACCGAGATGAATATGTTTTCATGATGCAGATCTGAAGGGTACTTGGACAAAAGTTCTATAATTTTCGAAGGAGGTTTATTAGTTAACATAATGGATATGTTTCATATTAAGAAAGGAGAGTGATGGCACAAGTGTGCGGTATTTTTGATATCCGAGATCGGTTCATGCACGCCAATACAAACACAAATCAAACCCCAGGTTCACCAACTCACACAATGAAGCCAAAAGAGTTTGACAATTTATCTTTTCAATTTTAAGTTGGTGATAAATCAATCTTGAAAAAAATTAACGAGTTGTTAGGTGCCAGAAATTTTGTTAATGACTGGCCCGAATTCTTACGACTAGTTGCACTTTCTTTCAGCAGTATGGGTGTAAGTACAGACCGTAAAACGGCTATCCGTGTTACTTAAGGACGGAGCCTTACGTAGTGTCCTTTAAACCACCCACTCTGCTAAGGAAATCCGGACCATTTACCGGCTACCTGTTGATCCTCACTGAGAAGTAGCTAATCATTTTTATAGAATCAGTAATCAATATGAAAATCTAGATTTGGGCTCTAGCCTTAAGTGTCGTCTTTCGCTCACTCACACAAATAAAAGAATCCAAGGTCAGGGTTGCTCTCCCGCAGAAAATCTTGATTTTATGGGTTATTTAAATCAGCTATATTTAGCAGTCCCAATTTTAATTAGGCGATCACTGAAAATTTAAGGTGAGCATAATTGCACGTCTACCGTCCATTCCCAATTTCCTTTTAATATTATGTGACAAAACAAGAGGGAGAAATTCAAGAAAAGCCGATGCATGTGAAACAATGATGTATGCTCAGATAGAAGACTTATAGTGATTCCTCGCAATCTCCATGTGGGATGCAATACAAGAATTGAAAATTTAATCTATATGAATGCAAGCCGATGAAAAACTGCACCTAGCAGAAAATTATATTAGCGGGGAAGAATTGAGTTGAATTTGACTAAATTGAACGATCTAATGTGCATCTCAGTTAAGTAAAGTGTGGTCGTAGGTTCTACATGCACAAACAAAAATTAAAAAGCTCTAATAGCCATATGTGCAGGTCTATCCTAAGCGCCACTCAAGTCGGGCCCACCCTCATCGGAGAGTGAAACAGGCCATGACACACCACAGAAAAAGTTTAAGGTCTCTTTTACACACGCGAGAGTCCAAACGGACACCGCTAGAAATGAGCAATTAACTACAAAAATCAAAATTACAGAAATAAATCCTAGACTCTACGCTCTCTCACGACTCGACTCGATCTTAATTTTAATGTGGTTTTTCGAGTGTCGGTGAAGATGCATCGATTTTGTGAGAAACCGCTCCACGTTTATCAGGTACCTCACAAGAAAAATAAGAGAGAGAATGTAAGAGAGTGACAAAAATAATAAAAAATAAAATAAGGAAAAAAATGATGAAAATAAAATAAATGCAGAGAGAGAAAAAATATATAATTTACAATGAAAATTCGGGGGTCAGACTACCTGAATAAAGAAAACCAAACAAAAAATATTTCGATAAAAAAATTAAGCCATTTGCCTCCCCGATAACAACGCCATCTGATAAGTCGCGAAATACCCTATTTAATTTACATGGATTATCATGCGTTTAAAAATGTGTCGTTTCATTGTAGGCAGGCAATCAGAATCGATCAAGAAATAACCACAAGAAATTTATACAATTTTAATCAATGTGGTTTTATGTTTATTTTACTTGGGCAAGTCCCAAGGTTAAACTCAAGGAGGAAAAGGAATAACCTAGAAATTTATCTATCAAAGTTAATGAACGGTTTTCGAGGCGACCTTTTTTTTATTTTTTATGCAATTTGGGATATAAAATGCAAATTTGGCCAATTTAAAGGACTAGAAAATGAATATCAAACAAACAATATCCGAAAAATATGAAATTTGGCCAAGATGACAATTATGATGTAATGAGTGCAATATATTATTTTTGGATTTTTTGGATGCAAGAAAAACATTTTATGGATTTATGAATGCAAACACAGTTAATTTCAATAATTAATTATCATAAATATTAAACCTAATTATTTTCAAGGGATAAAATTATGTAAGGTCTATCAATAGGTGATCGGTCTCAGAAAAATCATAAACCTTAAACATACAAGATTTAATATCTACTAAAAATTAAATATTGAAATATGCAAAATTATTTTTATAAGGAAAATTATGCATGCGAATGCAATTCTTTTTGGGCACGATGTAACATACAACTAAATCTATAATCCATGATTTTTCAGCAATTTTCAGAGCAATGTTAATTAGTTATGAATTTTCAAGCACAGATTGGGCAAAATATGCAATATTCCACAAAACAATTAATTATTAATTAACCACCGATCACAAAAATGCCAAACATAAGCCATAATGTAGAGAATTAATTGAAGAATATCCTTTTATTTTGAATAATAAAAATAATGCATGTAGAGGTCCAATTCAAAGGGGGAACATAGGGGTATAATTACAATAATTTAAAATAAGATAATGTAAAGAAAGGACTTAAACGTAATTACCAAAATTTCTTGGGTGGATTCTGCAAAAATGCCAAGCGGTCACATGTTAGGCACGTGACCCTTGAGCTGATGGGGCAGATGGCAATATTTCGTTCCTCTAGGGGTGTTTTTGCAAATAGCCCAAGAGGGAGTACCACTCACGTGTTCCCTCCGCACGTGCACCTCACGTGGGAGGGCCTCGTGCCTCTCGCCCAGTGGCTCTCTAGCGGAGAGATGCGAGGTGCGTCGGTGGTGGCTCTTCTACGGTAGTGAAGCAGAGCTGTCAAGGCCTTCACAGCGATGGGATGGGGGCTTGGCGGAGCTCGCGGGGAAGCACGGACGGAGGTCGATGAAGCATTGTTAGTACTTAAATCTAGCGGAGGGGTTCCGACCGAGGAAGGCGACTAGCGGTCTGAGGAGTTGAAGGTGGTCAATGACGAAGCCGGAGCGTAGGACGATGTTGTAGAAGGCGGTTGTCGATGGTGGAGAAGAACGGTGTGGGCTCTAAGACAGGCCAGAGCAGCGAGGGCGAGGATTGTCGCTGCAACGAGGGAGGAGGGGTCCCACGGATCTCGCCGGTTGGCAGAGGTGACACTGTCACCGTCGACCTCCACTTCAGTTGTGGATCGGTGGATTCCTCAGATGGGAGCGAGGTGACGACTGTGAGATTTGCGGAGGCGCAAAAGGGGAAAGGCGGCGGTTGGGGGCAGCACCGACAAAATCCGCGGGGGTGAGGTGGGTGGCACCGCTACCAATTGGGAAAGTAGGGGGGAGGAAGATGAAGAGCCTCGGCCGTCCGATCGACCGAGATCGGGCGGCTGAGGTAATGCAACGTGGCACCTTTTTATTTTTATTTATTTATTTTATTTATTTTTAAATTTAAAAAAATAAATGAAAATAAATGTTAGTGAAGACTTGAACTTGGATTTTTATTAATTAAGAAAAAGAAGAAATAAATAAAAGATGAAAAAGACAATTTTTGTATAGACATTTAGTGAAGACTCGGACTTGGTTAGTTTCTTTGATTTCAAGATCAGTTTGGATTTGGATTTTTGCGCAGTTTAATAAAACTTTCATCAGAGAAGACAAATGAAAAATAAATAAAATAAAATGTGTTAATTATGCACATAAAATAATAAGTCAAAAACCGTTAAAATACGAAATGTACAAAAGAGGCCCAAAACCCAACTTTCACATATGAGCTCCGATTCACTTGAACTTGGTCTTGTTTTGAAGGTAATTGAATGTACATTAGTTCAAAAGTGAGTAGGATCAAATCGAACACTAGATGGGGAGTTGATAATCAGGATTCAGCGAGGGTCAAAATATATCTCACACAAGGCAGAGACAAAGTCGCTGTGGCGACCACTCACGAATTCCCAATTAGTCAACAATCTACCCACAACAGATAATCAAATAATGAAAAGCAAGGTGTGGAGTTAAAATTTATTATAACTCTACATAAAATATGTTTATAGAAGCAAGTATGTAGAGGTCGAACACAGTGAACAAGCAGGACAGATGGGGTGAAATCAATGCACAAGAGTGAGTATAATGTATTTGTCTAGTAATGCTATTTTTTGTGGGTTTTTAATTTTATATTTTTTTATTTAATTTTTGATTTTATAATTTTATATTTTTGTTTTTAATTTTCTGATTTTGTTTTTTCTTTTTATATTATATATTTTTTAATTTCTTTTTCTTCCAATTTATATATAAAGTAATATAAAGGGTATATATACACAAGAGAGGTAAAAAAGAGATATACAAAGGTAAAAATATCCAATATTCAGAAAATAAAATATTTTTGTATTTTTTTTAAAAATTTTCTAATGTTTTTGTGATTTTTCTATATTTTACCTAATTCTTTTGGTATATTTAAATCAAAATTACTGAAAGCAGTGAATAAATCACAAGTCCAGAATTAAAATGAGGATGAAAAATGTCAAACAGAATCAAAAATTCCCCAAATTAATTTTAAAACAAAGATAATAAAATAGAGAAAATTAAGAAACATATTTTAAAGATTTTTTAGGATTTTTTTATATTTTTAGAAAGATTTTAGGGATTTTGTAATTTTTTGGGGTTTTCGTTCGTGTTTTTAGTGATTTTTAGTCTGAAGTTAAAACACATAGAAACAAACAAAATATGATTTTTTTGGAATTTTTCGAAGAGTTTTTTTTATAATTTTTGTGTATTTTCTAATGCAAACAGTGAAAAAAATGCATGTTTTTGAATTTTTATAAATATTAAAATGCAACAAACATGCAAAATAAAAATATGGCATGAAAGAGAAATGAAACAGGAAGCTAAGCTACTTTTTAGGATTTTTTTAGTGTCTTAGAGATGCATGAAATAAATGGTAGAAATTAAAAGAAATTACATTCCTAGCAAGGGTATTTATGTAAATATGCAAATGTCCAGGGGGCAACTTGCAATTTTTCCAGTAAAATATATACTGCAATAAAAACTTTGTGGACTAAAGATTAAATCCAGAACCTACAGGGTTATTTGTGCAAAATTTTCAACGCCACGTGCACGCAGCGCGTGACTTGGCAAGGACCTCTTCACAAATAACAAAAACCTGAGGGCTATTTTGCATTTTTACCAAAAATATTACAACTGAATAAAATAATTTCTGGACTTAATGGAAATAGCACAAATATGAGGACCCCCACACAAAATACCCCGACCCCACGTGCGCATGTCACGTGGGGTGACGTGGATAAGGCCCCATATGCAATAATAAAAACTACAAGGGTGTTTTTTTTACAAATTTCACAAAAATAATAAACTACAGATGAAACTTTATATGCTGAATACTTAATACAAAAAGGGTCTGGGGTAGATATGCAAAATACCCAGGCTAGGCAGATCCGACGGCTGGTCTTCCTTCACTTGCCACGTGTCGAAGATCTTGCGGCTGACATCCCTTCACTGATGAGCGACCAGGAATAGATCTTGGCCCTTGATCGCACGACTGTGGCTGGGCAAGATCGAACGGCTACTACGCTACTTGGGACGCCAGCCTTAATCCAATGGCAAGGGACCTAGGATGAAGAACATGGAAAAAATGCCGGTGAGGCGACCTTCCCCGGCCTCGATCTCGGTCCTTCGGCATTACTTCGAGCCCAAAAATGGTCGGGACGACTCTTGGCGTGTCCCTCTCGGTGCTGGTGGCTCCAAAATCCTCTAGCAACGGCTGGAGTTCGTGTGAGGTGGCGGCGGAGCTAGGGGGCTCTAGGTACCCCAGCGAGAGGTCAAAACGAGCCCCAGGCTCTTCTTGTTGCTTCTGGACCTGCAAAAAGGGTGACAGGGTCGAGGGCAAGGTGCCTCTACCCCACAACATGATGGAAATGGCGGAGAATCAGCAAGATGGAGGTTTGTCGGTGCAACTTCAACGTAGGGATCGTTAGGGTGATCAAATGGATGGAATACGAAAGGGAGAAGGGGAATCTACTCCTACGGATACGGTGAATGAAAAATGAAAATAAAATGAGGGAAATAAAGAGTCTCGAAGGTGGGATCACCTGAGGAAGGACCTCGACAGAAAGGCTTCGTCGGAGGTGGTGGAATGCCCTTAGACTGCCTCCTCGATCAACCCAACGGCAGGAACAGGGACCTGTCACCTCCCTCGTTCGATGGAGCACGCAAGGCAGAGGAGAATATGGTCAAAAGGAGTTCAAATTCGAATGGAAAGGTCGGGGTGTATAAGAATAAGTTGACGAGCGGTTGGGAAGAATCCAATCCTCGAGGGGATCCCTAGGCGTGTAAGCTCATCCCTCGAGGAGAAAAAGTCTAGAAGACTTCATCGCCAAAGGATGCAAGGTGTGCGTCCTCCAAAAATCGACGAAGTCGAGAAAAGAACACAATTTGACACAGCTATAGGAAGTAGGACAGTCAGTTGATCGAGGTCAACTGATTGAGGCTCCTGGTTGGTCCACATGGACCAACCAGGAAAAAGCGTCCAGGAAAATATGATAAAATGATAAAAAAATTAAATGATTTTATTAATTTTAGGTTATTAAATAAAAAATGTTTTTATTTTATAAATTATTTTATTATTATTTTTATTTTTTTAGAGGTTTAAAATTACTAGTTACCTTTTATGGCCTATATAGGTATACACATCTATATATTTTAATATTTTATTTTTATTTTGTATAATAAATTCTATTAATTTTGTTTATTATTTTATATATTTATAACTTATTTTTATAAACGTAAATATATTTTTATTTTATTTTTCTGATGTATTTTATACACTTAATAAAATAGAAGTATTAATTATATAGGTATATTTACAAGTATTATACTTATGTATTTATACAAGTATTTTAATTTTATGTTCTTGATTTTTCATTCTACTTTTAATATGTACATATATTATAAATAATATTTATAAATTATAAAAATATAAAATTATAAAAATAATGAATAATAAATAAAATGAATATTTTAATCTGTACAAGTATATAATAGGGGTCTAAAACCTAACTTTCAAATCGTAGCTCCGAAAAATACAAAACTACCTTCATTAAATAACTTATTGAAAATTATATACAATTAATGGGTGATTTTGATACATTTCGAGTTTTTATTTGAGAGATACAGGTCTAGGAAGTTGGGATTCTGGAAACTTATTCAAATCATAACTTTTTATCTGTACATTATTTTTGTGTGAAATCAATTTTGTATTTTCCTTTATTTAATTATATAGAACTTTCATGTACAAAGTTTCTTTATTTGAGGTATAGAAAGTGGAACTAAAAAAAGGTCCCAAAATGAATAAAGAATGAATTAAATGAAGGGAATTTTTATTGGTTTCTAGCCTTTATCTCCCCCTACTTTATTCCTTGTTGACCTATTGATCTCGATGCCTAGGTCTCGGGGTTTCAGGTCATAAAATATTTACAATAGATTATTCTTTTTCTTTTCTTCTCTTTATTCTTTTATTTTGGCTTTGAAAACCGTATTTTATACAGTATTTATACACACATGCATGAATGCTAAAATGCAGGAAATAAAGGTATTTACAAGCACTTATTAGTGTTTTTGAGGCCAAAATGATAGAATAAAGATGATGAAATGTGGATTCATCATCCCCAATACTTGCCTTTGCTAGTCCCTAGCAAACACTTATGCAATAAATGCAGAAAAGAGAAACAAAGAAAAGAAAAAGAAGAAAGATGGATTAAATTTAATTGTCAAACTTGTCTTCACAAAATCAAAGTTTGGAGCTTAAGTCGGACCTTTGGAATTTAAGTGCAGGCAGAATCTTAACGAGAACCGGATTTGAAATCCAACAGCCTTCGAGAATCCCAAAACTCTGCTCAAGTCTCCTCAATAGCCAAGTCAGAATACTTCAATTCATACGCAAACCCTTACGACTATGAATCTGACTCGTACAGTGTAAGTGATAGTGGATCTCCCCAACCAGAATGACAAAGAGACTCACTTCTCCAATATAACAACCCAATGATTCCCCAATCCAATAACTCATCCCTCGAGGAGTAGGGTATTTCCTTCTAAGTTCAAGTGGCAACCAGCTCAAGAGGAGGGGGTGAAGAGAAGAATGGACGGTAGCCAGTGTAGCTACCTATCCAAGGATGCAAAACCAGTGCAGTCAAGTCATCCAGCTGCAGGCTCATATGATATGACTTTGGAACTCTAGCTTGCTTATTTTCTATACAACATATTCACATACTTCGGCAGGCATTTTATTTTTATACAGGACTGTCCATTTTTTTGAAATACTATTTACAACAGCATTTACATAAGGATTTTTTTCTCTTGAGCCAGTAGACTATCCCTCTTCTGAAGCTTTATTGCAAACCACACTCTCCTGTCTTTAGAATTCCTCATCACTAGATGGGTTGGGGTGCACTTCCCTCCCTAGAGGAGGACAAGTGTTTCAACTTGTGTGCATCTCATACCGACAAATCCAATCCCCTTACCACTCCAACTGAGTTGAGCCATGTGAAAGGTGCATGTGTCCAAGTTAGGTCATTATCAACAAGAGTCGTCCGTGTGCTCCGAAGTACTCTACTTAGGCAGTCAAGAATCCATTGAACCAAGTCTCACAATCCTCAAAGAATTAATTCAACTGACCTGAAGTACCTCAATTCCAGCTCCTATAAGGTTCTTGTTATTAGGTTGATTTTAAGGTCCAATCAAGCTCCAATCTTCAGATTTTATTTAGACTCTATCAAACTCAATCTGAAAAATGCTTATGCTATGCAAATACTATGCAGACTGCATAAAATATTTTTGTGATGCAATTTTCAAAGATTTTGAACTTTTTATGGATTTTTGAAAAGGATGATGCATATGCATTTTTTGTATTTTTTTTCAAAAAGATTTTTTCGAAATGTTTTTGGATTTTAGTTTTGCAAATGTTTTTAGGATTTTTGAAAAGAAGAGATTTTGTCTAAAAACTAGGTTAAAAATATTTACATGGGGATGCATCTTATATTTACAAGAAGTGGATTTTAAGAATTTACATGGGTAAGTGGTCAATTTTATAGGTATATATAAAAAGGAATTTTGGTGTTATGTATAGATTCCTCAAACTTATTTGTAAAGGTTTTTCAAATAATTTTTGAAAAACTATAGTCCAAAATAATTTTTACAAACACTTTTACAAACATGTACACACATTTGAAAATCATTTTGCAAAGGTTTTTCAAACAGTATAGATAGATTTTCCAAAATATTTTTCAACCATTTTCAAATCATTTACAAATAGTTTTTCAAACATTTTATTTCACACAAAGAAAATAAATTTTATAAACAAAACATTTTTACAAAGGTTGAAAATATTGAACAAAACATTTTCCAAATAGTTTTCAAAAGATTTTCACAAAGATTTTCAAACTAGTTTTTAAACATTTTGCAAAAAATATTTTCACCTGATTTATTAATCAGTAAAAAGAAAAAGAATTTGAGGAATATTAACATCTTTTTATTAAAAATTATTAGCAATAATTATTAATAAAATATGAAAGTACAAGTTATGGCTAGAGTATAAACATAGTATATACGACCCCCTATACTTAGCTTGAGCTATGTTCTCATAGATCAGAGAGAAAAAGAGAATACATAACTCGTACTGAGTATAGACAAGTCTAATAATGAATAAAGATACGAGTGAATGAACGAATGAGAAGTCGACCGTCCCACTATACTTAGGATCAAATAATCCTAAGTATAGCAGACTGTACACAATGTAGGGAGGGTCGAGGGTGGGAATGAACAGATCGTACTCAGACTGTCTCCCCCTATACTTAGGGTAAGAAATCCCTAAGTATAGACAAGAAGACAAGACAATGGAGAGGATCGAAAAGAATGAAAACTCAGGGTGCACACCCCCCTTTACTTAGGACAAAGTACATCCTAAGTATAGAAGACTATCAATATGGGGCAACACCTTTTTGATAGATAAAGAATATAGAAAAGGAAAAGAAGAAAAGAAGAAAAGTAGAAAAGAGAGTAAACAGATCACAGCTCAGTCTATCTCCCCCAATACTCTGGGTAAAATACCCTGAGTATAGACAAAAAGAAGAGACAGAAGAGGGGATCATAGAACAGTATAACCCAGTGTGTGCACCCACTATACTTAGGACAAGGTGTATCCTAAGCATAGCAAAAATCATAAGATGACGACGGGGTGGCAGACATAATGGGAGAATGAATGAATGATATGATATGGACATATGGATCTGTATAGTGGAAGATGGAAGTGATAATCATGTATGAGATGCAGGTGATGTGAGTCAAGGAGCACATCTCATACCATATGAATGGGGGCAACGTCAACGGTCAGCGGATCACGATATAGATATAGTTTCAGGCGCTGACCGTTAACTTGAAAGGTAGAGGAAGATGACAACTCGGATATATCAATATTGCCATTGTCATGTACCTTTCTGACCACATAAGGACCTTTCCATTTACTCTGTAATTTCCCTAGGAATAATTTCAGCCTAGAATCAAACAACCATACACGTTGATCGGGCTCAAACTGTTTATGGCTGATGCGAGAATCATGACATATCTTCACTTTTTCATTGTACTATAAACTGCTCAAAAAGGTTGTATCTCTTAGTTCCTCCAGGGCTGCCAACTCTGCTTTCCTTTGTTCCCCTATACTCTTGGGATCCAGTAATAACTCTGTAACTGCCCATAGTAAGTTATGCTTGATTCCCACTAGTAAGTGGCATGGCTTGCCATAGACAAGACGAAAGGGAGATGTCCCTAATGGTGTCTTGAAGGAAGTCCGATAGGCCCACAAGAACGAGTCCAAAAGCTGTGACCAATCCTTTCAGTCTGGGCGGACTACCTTCTGTAAAATAGTCTTGATCTCCCTATTCGATACTTCAGCAAGACCATTTGTCTGAGGGTCATATGGAGTGGCAACACAATGGTCAATGATGAACTCGTCTTCAAGGGCCCTTACCTTGTCATTGATAAAGTGAGACCCCCCATCTGAAATCAGAACTCTAGGTACCCCGAACCGTGAAATGATATTTTTCCTCAAAAATCAACACACAATCTTAGCATCTTCGGTTCAGGCGAGGATGGCCTCGGCCCAACGACTCACATAATACACAGCAAGCAAAATGTACTCAAACCAATGACTCTTAGGAAATGGGCCCATGAAATCAATGCTCCATGCGTCAACTCACAAAAGTGAATGGGCTACATGGGCATCATATCTCTCTATTTGCAAGTACCCATCTATTGACAGTCAGTACACCTCTTCACGAATTCGTTAGAATCCTTGAAGAGAGTAGGTCACCAAAGTCCGGATTGGAGCACCTTATGCGATGTCCATCTCCTAGAATGATGTCCTCCTGCCTCAAGCTTGTGGCAGTAGGTGAGGACGCTATGCTGCTCTTCTTTAGGAATACACCTCCTCCAGATGCTATCCCCTCCTTCATGATAAAGGATGGGATCCTTTCAATGGTATGACTTGGCCTTCGCAAGGAATGTCTCAAGTCGCTTCCTATGCCAACCTTGTGGAACCGTCTTGGCGACAAGATAGTTCACAATGTCGACGTACCATGGAAGCGAGGCAATAGCAAGGATCGCCTCATCTGGAAACGTCTCAATAATATGTGCAATGGGCTCAGATTCCTCAAGGTTCTCTAATCGGGAGAGGTGATCCGCCACCACATTCTTAACTCCAGGTTTATCCTTAATCTCAATATCAAACTCCTGGAGTGAAGGATCCATCTGGTAAGTCGAGCTTTGGCATCCTTCTTGGCCATGAGGTACCGGATGGTGGTGTGATCTGTAAAGATAGTAACTCTTGATCCCAGAATATATGATCTATACTTATCCAAAGCAAAGACTACAACTAACATCTCCTTCTCAGTTACAGTGTAATTCCGTTGAGCGGCATCCAAAGTCCGGCTAGCGTAATGAATGGCATACGACAATCCATCCCTCCTCTGTCCAAGCATAGCCCCTACGGCAAAATCAGAAGCATCCGTCATGATCTCAAATGGGAGAGACCAATTGGGTAGCTGAAGGACAGGAGCCTCAACAACTAGATTCATGAGAGTCTCGAATGACGCTAGATACTTATCATCTACAATGAACTCGATGTCCTTTGTCAGCAAATCAGTGAGAGGTTGAGCAATACGACTGAAGTCCTGAACGAACCATCAGTAGAAACCGATATGCCTTAGAAAAGACCGCAACTGTCGCATATTGCATGGTGGATTGAGCTTTCTGATGATATCCACCTTGGTCGGATCAACCTCCATGCCCTATTGGAGATGATATGACCAAGGACCGTCCCTTAAGTCACCATGAAGTGACTATTCTCCCAAGATAAGACAAGATTGACCTCAATGCAGCACTGAAGTACACGGTCTAGGCAGTCAAGACAAGCATCAAACCCATCGTCGTAGACCGAGAAATCATCCATGAAGACCTCTAGACAGTCACCCACCATGTTCGAGAAGATGGACAACATGCACCATTGGAATGTCGTCGGGGCGTTACACAAACCAAAAGGCATCCGTATGAAAGCATATGTCCCAAATGGGTAGGTGAATGTCTTTTTGTCCTAGTCTTCGGGCGCAGTGTCCACTTGATTATAGCCGGAGTACTCATCAAGGAAAAAATAGCAACTCTTCCCAGCTAGCCTCTCGATAATCTGATCAATGAATGGCAGTAGGAAATGATCCTTCTTGGTGGTCTGATTCAATTGTCTGTAGTCCACACAGACCCTCCAAGAAGTGAGTACCCAGTAGCTATCTCCTCTCCAGACTCACTCACAACTGTAGTGATACCTGTCTTCTTGGGTACCACATGTAATGGACTAACCCACTTGAAGTCGGAGATGGGGTAGATAAAATCCGCGCTCCACCATTTTGATATTTCCTTCATGACCACATCTCGAAGGTTCGGGTTCAGCCGTCGATGGAACTCACGCGAGGGCTTAGCGTCCTCTTCGAGGTAGATATGGTGGGAGCACAGAGCTAGACTAATCCCCTGGAGATCAGCTATACTCCATCCTATTGCCCTGTGGTTTCTTTCAAGAACCTTTGAAGAGCGCATACTACCCTTGTTAATGTAATCAAATTAATGGTCAAATTAATGTCATATCGTTCGTTGCAGTCAGGTAATACGTACTAATAAAAAACGACTTTCAATTAAAGTTTAATTAATTTCGAGCGGCAAATTGTTTTACTTGGGCAAGTCCAAGGTCGAACTCAAGGAGGCAGCTGTCTCCTTAGGTAGATTTTAAGTGAATTTAGGAGCTCGGATTTTCAAAAGATTGTTTTTGGTCTTTTTAAACAATTTTTATGCAATTAATAAAAGACACATGCAAACTCGGGCCAGTTTACAAGTTAATTCAGAAAAAGAGGTCAAATTAATTCCAAAAAGTATGAAACTTGGATAGATATTGGAATGCAATAAAATTAAGCTAGGCTAAATTTTTTAGATTTTTCTGACACTAGAAGAATTTATCGTGAATTAAAATGAATGCAAGGTAATTTTGACTAAATTAATTTTAATAAATACCAAATCACAATATTTTCAGATATAAAAATTATCCTAGATAGATCTAAGTGTGAAGAATCTAGGAAAATTAATAAACCTAAAATTCTATGTGAAAGGGACCTATTAAAAATGAATTAAGGAAATTACAAAATGATTTATTCAGGCCTTAAGATGCGTGAAATTGAGATGATTTTTGGAAACAATGTGAACTTAATTATCCTAAGTCTAATGTGAATTTTTGATGAATTTTGGAGTAACAGAGAAATTACTACAAATTAAAAGCCATAAATGGAAAAAATATAACAAATTTTCACCAATTAATTAATAATAAAATCCACTGCTATCACAAAAATAAGACACGTATCACATATGAAAGATGCCAAGTTAAGCTACACAATGCAATTTTCAAACTTGAAAAATGATGTCAAATGAATACCTAAAAATGCATGCAAAGACAGGGGCATAACTGCAATCATAGAAAATAAAATTGCTAAAAATCAAACGTGCTGACATGGACTAAAATGCAATTACCTATAATGAGGGGGATGTGTTTGCAAAATGCCCACAAAACACGTGCGCCTCACATGATGCTCCGGGTAGGGACTCGAATGCAAATTCCAAAACCTTCAGGGACCTCGGTGCAAATTGCCCAGACCGCACGTGAAAGACACGTGAGGTCCTAGGCTCGGGTGACATCGGAGACTCGGGGGCTCTGGAGGCTTGGACTTAGCTCAGGGAAGCTTCGGGAGCTCTGAGCCTGATGGTCGGGGAAGAGGCTCGGAGGTGCTTCGTGGCGCGCTATGGACCGCTGGATCGAGTGACGATCTAATGGTGGAAGATAGCTGGGGATGTGGCGCATCTAGATCCGTCAGATCATATAAAGATCTAACGGTAGAGGATGGCTTCTGAGATGAAGGCGTGGACGATCAACGGCTGTTGGATCAAGGTGAAGCTAATGGCATCTGAAGCTCCGGGCGAGTGGTGACGTGGTGTGATCTGGTGCGTAGGATCCTCCTGATCCTAAAATAATGGGGGTATTGATCACAGACTCAGGGATCTCCATGTCCAACACAACGAAGTCCACAGGGAATTTCAGGCCCTGAATTATGATGACAACGTCTTTCAGCAACCCCTTTGGCCTCTTGACAGATCGATCAGTAAACTAAAGGACCGTCCTACTCTATCGGAGATGGCCAAAGTCGAATTGGTCAAGTAAGGCTATCAGAAGTAGGTTTATGGAAGAACCGCTGTCTAATAGAGTCAGATTGAACCTCTGCTCATGTATGTGACATCTGACATAGGGAGCTCTTGCATCTGGCCTCTTGGCTGGCAGACGGTTCTGGATGGCAAAGCAGGTGGCACGAGTGAGCACATGGATCTCTGAGTGATGGTTCCTCCTCTTCCTGTGAATAGTGGTCTTCTCTCTAAGGTTCCTCTGGAAGAGAGTGATGTGCTCCAAGGCCTCCTGTAGAGTCAGTTGTATCTGGAATCTGTCTATCATATGCTGGCTGAACTCTAGCTGCTGAGATTTTTTTGGATGTTCTTTTTTAGTCCCCTTCGCCAAGCGGAGTGCTTGAGGGAAGGGGATGGATGGGCCCTCCTCAGATGGAGGACTAGGATCGGGTTCTTACTGTTGTGGCAAAGTAGAATCCATACAAACATCCCCATGCATCACAGATGGACTCACAAATGAAGAACCCTTTCCTTTATTACATTTTCCAAAATAGTCCTGAGATACAAAAGTAAAAGGAAATGCAATAGGAATAGAATGGGTGGCCTCAGTACCACCCGCGACATCAACACTGCACTCTGGCTGAGCATCATCTCTGGTGGCATCAGCACCACCTCCTTCATCTGGTGAAGTGGCGGCCTCAGTACCATTAGCTGGATCAACATCCCTGGTGGCGTCTGCACCACCGTCATCAACATCATCATGAACAGCATCAGCACCGCTCTCCTCCTCATCTGGCGCTCCTGAGTCTGCAAGTGGTTGTCGCTCAGATGAGGCACCGCCGACTGGCATCCTACTGCTCCTAAGTGTAACAAAGTTAGCATCAAAAGTGTATGCAGAAATATCACCAAGTGAATCATTAGGAGTGGTAACATCTGTAAACTCTACCTGCTCAGTCTTCCTCTTCAGGTTGTTCGGGTTTGGCTCGATCTGAGCAGGTATGGCGACCTCACCCTTCACTATTTCCCTCATCTCCTGACGGAACTCGTCCATCTCCCGCCTGAATGTAGCCTACTGCTTGGAGATAAGGTGGACTAAGTCATTTAAAGCTAGGTTTTCATAAGCACGCCCATGAGAACCAGACAGGTGGCCTCTCTGAACGAGAGGTTGCTGCTGTGATGGATGAGAGGGATACTGGGGATGAAACTGCTGAGGCTGCTGTTGCTACGTTCACGATTGTCCCTACTGATAGGGACGAGGATCCTTCTACTGGTAAGGTGGATGTGGTCGTGGCTATGGGAATTGGGGCTGCTGCTTTTGGCTGGCAAAACTGGCCACCCTGAACTAGAGGCTGCTGCTGGGAAGAGGTACCTCCGGTCGACCAACGGAATCCGGGATAGTCTCATCGGATACCAGGCTGAGGTCGGTCATACCAAATCCCATTGACTTCCATCAACGGCTCCTTCTCGTAAGTGGGTGGGGGGAGAACTGCTAGGGGCTTATCAGGCTGGTAGACCACCATCTGACTGTCTGGAGACGGTGGTAGCTGGACATACTACTGCTGTTGCTGCTGGAACGGCTCCGCCTGTATGTGATGCACCTGTCGGTAGTGGGCGGAGGGCTGGGTCAAGTTGATGTTGCTGCTAGGATCTGCCCGTGACCTGAGACGGGGCTGAGAAGCCGTCTGTGCCTCCTGGAGACACATGATCTGGGTCTTCAGGTCACTCAGCGTCTATGCCATCTGGTCTATTTGAGACATGCCCTGGCACTACTTCTTCTCAATAAGCTCGATGTAGTCCAACTTCTCGTTGATGATCCCCATATCAGCGACCGTCGACTCTTCCTGTGTTGTGGTTGCTGATGATGTAGATGAACCAGCATCGACATGTGCTATCCTCTGATAGGACACGGCATGTGGTGTGGGCTTCCCATGTGCATATAGTCGGGTATGTGACAAAACTATGTAGTTCTCCGCCATCTCCTCGTAGATGTCCCAAACCTGATCCTCACCCTTGACAAAATAGGAACCCCTACAGGATGCGTTAACTAGCCCCTGCAACCCCAGTGTAAGCCCGCAGAAAAAACTCTAAACAAGGTTGGGCTTGGATATATCATGATGAGGACACCGGTCTGTGAGCTCCCTGAATCTGTCCCATGCCTCATGAAACTGCTCGTTGGGAAGCATGGCGAAGTTGTTGATCAGGGCTCGAGCTGCATTCGTTCGGCCGAGTGGAAAGTACTTATTCAAGTACTCGTTCTGGAGTTGTTCCCATGATGTAAAGAATCTCCCTAGCTGCTTCAGCCAGTTGGCTGCTCTATCTGCAAGGGAGAACAAAAATGCCATCATCTTGATGGTATCCTCGTCCATGAGTCGATCGTGGACAGTACTGCATATCATCTTAAATTATTGGAGATGGAGCTGTGTCTCCTCGTTGGCGAGTCCGTGGAATCAAGGTAAAAGCTGGATAGTCTGAGGCGGGAGCTAGAAATCTCCCAAAATGGCGGGCAGCTGAATCCATCTGTGGGTTAGAGTTGCACCAGGGTTGTGAAACTCTCTCATCGGACGTCCAGGTGTTGCTGGCTGAACGAGCTCCTCGGACTCTCCTATCTCAGGATTGTCTCCTCCACCGGCTCTGCGCTGCTCTCTGTCCGCTCTCATCTACTCCATCTCTCGGTGCATGTCCACCATGAAAGCACCCTAGTCTCTGATATGACACTGCATGGTCTCTAGGGAGGCTAACATGGTGTTGTTGATGGCACCCTGATCAAGTACGTAAGTCTGGTTCCCGCTGGGTCCATCGGTGCGCTCCTCACTGCTGGCCATGGTCTCTGCAAAGGCAAAAGACCCAAACTCAAGTGCCGTCAAATCATCAAATGTTTGTTCTTGTCTCTGCTCGGGTACCTCAGGACTGGTAGAAGGGTGGTCAAGGGGGAATAGGGTAGAGTCAAACTCGGGTTCGGAGAGCGGGTCTCAGCTCTCGCGAACCAACCTAGATGAGCGGACCGGGGTGCTCGAAAGCAGTGCAGCCAGAGGCTGCCTAAGGGACCTCCAACCCATCATCGTGATGTTGCAAGTGAAGGCGGATGATATCTAGAAAAACACACAAGATCGGTCAAGCAAACCCCCAATTCACCTACGTACGCAGAGCTGATGACCGTAAATGTTCAGTCTTTTATCTTGTCATTTTTATTAAGTGATCAAACAATCTTTCAGAGTGATTAAGCAAGTTGTTGAGAATTCAACACTCCCAGGAGACTGTCCCGATCCCAAGGCTAGATCTTTCCCAGCCACTACAAGTCGCGGACCGTTTACCGGCTACCCAATCGACTCGCTCTGGTAAGGATATCGCGGTAGGCTTTACTGAAAACCGGAGCGATCCTCACAAGAGAATGACTAACCCGAAATTAGTAGTCCGAGGAGAGGTCGGGTGTGGCTCTAGCCTAGTGTGCGGGTCACTTTCTCGCTCATCCAAACCAGACAATGAGGGGATTACTCTCCCAAGACAAATTTTTAAGTGACGTGTCTTTTAGGGTCAAGTGTGTCTTAGCAGTCCCAATTTTATAATTTTTCTTTTTTAGGAATTTTTCAAAGCAAACAATGCCTAAAAATTTTTAGGTTCTCTTGATTATTTTAAGTCCAAAAACAGGGGGAGAAATCAGAAAAGCCGATGCGCGATCAAACACTATGATGCATGCAGAGTAAGAAATGCGTACCTGACTCCAGCTCTCTACATGCAAAGTGATCCACGTATAAAATAAAAGACTAAAATAAACCAATCTATATGATGCAAGAAGAAATCGACCTTAGACAAATAATTTCTACTCGAATAGAACAGTAGCTAACGGGTCAACAAGAGGGGTCGAGGTCCGGTCTCTGATGTTGATCGGTGTCTACCACAAGGATCCTGCCAGCGCTGTGCACGGCCTCTAGCGGCACGTGACCCCTCAGGTGACCGAGTTAACTTTTTCTTTGTGATATAATTATTAAGGTCTAGTTATCGATCTAAAGGAACAAGCAATCAATTAGGGCTGGGGCCTTAAGTCTAAGGGCCAAAACCTTCGAGAATCAAAAATAAAAGAAAAATGTGATAGAAATCAAAATCGGCGAAAAATCCACGGTGAGGTGCCCAAGCACACCGGTGCTCGGTGAAACAGACCCCGAGATCACACCAAGTCTAAGTCCAAGTCTGTCCTGTATTATTACAACAATAATAGCAGAAATAAAACTAAACTAAACTACAACTAAAACTACCAAAGTTTCTGCTCCTCTTCTCCTATGTTTCCTGTAACTCGATGTAGAAACGAACCGCCTCCAAGTCACTCAGGTGCCTCGACGCTCCGAAGATCGCCGCCCTCTCTCGTCGGGCCCTCGCAAGAAAGGCAGAACAGAAAATATCAGTCCACAGTTATTAAAAAAAATAAAAGGAAAATAGGTGAAATAAAATAAATGCAAAATAAAAACAAAGGAAATAAAATAGAAAGAAATAAAACAAAAATAAAAACTAAAAGAAAAAGAAAACAAACAAAAGAAAATAAAAAGATGAAAAATGGAAATAAAGCCGAAAAAGGGGAAACCGACGACTAAGTCGTGCTCCCCGGCAACGATGCCATTTTGATGAGCGACCCGAGCGACTAAGTAAAAGGTATCAAGGGTCGTTGCGACCTCAACCACTCGGACCAGACTCAACAAGAAAATAAGACCACCAATAAAGAAATCAAACACTCAAACCATGTAAGCGGTCTCGCTATTTTATTTTACATGGTATGGATACCAGGGTCGAACACAAGGAGCATGTAATGCAAAAGCTACGAAGTAGTCGGGAATCCAGGAAAAGAAAAGAAATGGTGGTTTTTATAATTTTGCAATTTTTTTATGATTTTTAATATTGAGAAAAATAATAAAAGAGAGCCAAAAAGCAACATCAAACAATTATTTCAAGTAATAAAAATACTCAAAAAAATTAAACAAAAATATTTTTGTGTTTTTAAAATATTCAAATGTTTTTTTGTGGATTTTATGGGGTTTTTCTGATTTTTATTTAATTTTCTAAAAATGAAATAAAACCAAAAACAACAAGCAATGTATAGCTGGGATCTAAAGACATATTAAAATTACTTAAAATTCCTATAAAATCCCAATAGTACTTTTATGAGAAACTATAAAACAAAACCTAACTACAACAACTTAAAACACATTTTTTTATTTTTTTATGAATTTTTCTGATTTTTCTAAGATTTTTACTCTTTTTTTATTTTAATGGTTTTATAATGGAAATAAGGTGAAAATTGGACAGAAATTCAAACAACACAAACGAAGTAATCAAGAATTTTTCCAGAATTTTTCAAGGCTTTTAAATATTTTTAGTTCATTTTCTAAAACAAATAGTGATAATTTTTAAGGTTTTTGAATTTTTAAAAATAATAAATGAAAACAAAACAAAATAAAAAATAATTAAAATTCCTACATAGTGGCAGAAGCCACGTGTCAAAATTTCATGAAATTTGGAGATAAAATGCTATTTATTTAATAAAAGATAAAACACACAGCATACAGGGACCAAACTGTAAAGAAAACATGTTCTAAGACCAAATAATAACATGCACAAAAACTCTAGGGTCCGATCTGTAAATTTCCCACTAAATTCCGCACATGTTGGAAATTAGCACGCACAAGGGTATATTTGCAAATATGGAAACTAAATATGCAATTAATAACATCAACGAAGTTTGGGGTACATACTGTAAATTACCTAGAAAAAAGCATGTGACGAAGTGCATGGGTCCACACAGGTAGGACTGAAATGCAAATATAGAAAACTACATGTGCCAACGTGCAAAATGGTCTAATGCATACTTTATTTTACAGATTAAAAGACAAACTAAAATAAAGGCAGGGTAAAATGAGAAATTTACCCATGTAGACACGTGAGTTGCACATGGCGAGACAGGTGGCGGTCGTTGGTTGGGCGTGAACGTGTGGCTCTGGCATGCCATAGATCAAATATCAGGGACTTGGCTGGTACGGGGGTCGTTAGATCTGACATCTAACGGCCTGACAGCTCCAGGCGATGGATGGCTGAGACGGCATCTGGATGTGGGGGTTAATCCGATGGCAGAGGGAGGCTCTGGAAGAACAACGCTTGGGCGAGCTTCGCCGGAGCACCGGCGAGGATCCGAAGTTCCGATGAATGATTGGTCAGCACCAAAAGAATCGTAAGGCCCTTTCACGTCGGGTGATCGACTCGGATGGAGTCGCTGACGGTCGGATGATCGTGGCATCGATTGAGACCTAGGCAAGCTCCGGTGAGGGTACTCGAAGAGGAACTGGGGTGTCTCCACGCACGCTAAGTCCTGCAAGAGAAAGCTTAGACTCGGAGCAAAGCTCCGGTCGGGGTTATTGGATCTAAGATAAAGAGAAGCAGCGACGAATGGGAAGTGGGTCTCCGGCACTAGCGATGGATGAGACCGATGGCCTAATCTTGGCAATCCGAGCCAAGGTCCGGGTTATCAAACGATAAAGGAAGATGGAGGGTGAGCGGGTCTATCGATCTAAATGGGTGGATGATGGTGACGAGGCTCTGACCGGCTGGTCGGAGCTGGCAGAGGTGCGATGGAACGCAAATGAAAGATTGACGAATAAAGGAACCAGGATCGATTTGAAAGCTACCTGAGGGTCCTAACGTGATCCTGAGCTCCAGGGGAGTCGGACGACAGGGTCTTTGCCTCGACTTCGCTGCGGTCGAGGCTCTTCGCGGCGGTGCTCCAGCCACGATAGGCGAGCTACGACTACACAACACCTCTCCAATGACCAAAGGTGGTCTCCGGTTGCTGTCACCAAGGAGGATGTATCTAGGGTACCAGAAAGGGGTGCGGCGCGAGCTGGCTAGCTGGGAGAGAAAATGAAGAGCTTTATAGCATGTCCCAGGAAGCTTGGAAGAATCGGATCGAGCGTGCGAACCAAGGGGTGGATCCCTAAGGAAATCAACGGGCAAAGGTATTGGATCCCCCTCGATAATCAGAGCATTATAAAGGAGTCGGAGGTGGTCAGATAGGGTCTATAAAAATCGGCGAAGAGTGCACAAAACTCAGATCTGCACGAGGGGAGGTCCGGAAGAGGTAGTTGACTGGGGTCAACATTCCTCCTGGACCAATCAGAAAATAGTATAAAAAAATTATTTATAAAATTTATTAAAAATAGCAAATATTTTAAATCAAAAAGCGTACAAAATGAAAAATATTTTTTTATTTTTCTAAACTATTTTTCTGTGATTTTTATTTATTTTTATGAAAAATCATTTATAGTATATACAGTATATTGCACTATATACAAGTATAAAATACCTATGTGTTTTGTACATTTATTTTTATATTAACATTTTTACCAAAAATACCCTAATTTTATATTTTATTTATTTACAACATAATATTTAGAGTATAAAATAATTATTGATTTATTTTTATTATTTATTTACAGGTATAAAATAAATAGGGAAAGATACATATATACATGCTTTATGTACAAGGTGAGAGAGATATTTAATTTATTTTTATTTTTCTAATTTTTGTTTTATTTTTAGAACTATATACAAGGAAATAAAACAACTTTTTTTATTTTTATAGAAATAAATTATATAAATATGGATATATACATAGGTGATAAATATGTACAAGTTAGAGTGGCCCTATCTCTCTCTACTTATTTTATTTGGCGATAAGGCCAATTCTTGGCCCTCTCTGGGGTTCAGGTCACTCAATTTTTATTCTAAATATTTCCTTCCTTTTCTTTTATTCTTTATTCTTTTATTTTTGCACAAAACATGTCCCTTTTGGCCATTGCATCAGAATACTCATTCATCACTCTTTATTCTTTTATTTTAGCTAAATATCTCGGCAAAGCATCCTGTAAATAGTTGTAAATATAATAAATTAGCAATAAGCATGCATTTGTTAATATTTCATAATTAGCATGGTTTTGTTAAAAATTAAAAGAATATATAATAAAAGAAAAAGAATGAAATATTTAGGATAAATATTGAGTAACCTGAACCCAAGAGAGGGCCAAGAATTGGCTTGATCGCCAAATAAAATAAGTAGAGAGAGATAGGGCCACTCCACCATGTACATATTAATAAACTATGTATATATCTATATTTATATAATTTATTTCTATAAAAATTAAAAAAAGATGTTTTTATTTCCTTGTATATACTTCTAAAAATAAAATAAAAATTAGAAAAATAAAAATAAAATAAATACCTCTCTCACCTAGTACATAAAACATGTATATATGTATCTTTCCCTATTTATTTTATACTAGTAAATAAATAATAAAAATAAAACAAAAATTATTTTATACTCCAAATAATATGTTGTAAATAAATAAAATATAAAATTGGGGTATCTTTGGTATAAATAATAATCTAAAAATAAATGTACAAAACACATAGGTATTTTATACATGTATATAATACAATATATTGTATATACTATATATTATTTTTCATAAAAAAATAAAAATCACAGGAAAAATAGCTTGGAAAATAGCAAATATTTTTCATTTTGAACACTTTTTGATTTAAAATCATTTGCTATTTTCAATCGATTTTATAAATAATTTGTTTATATTATTTTCTGATTGGTCCAGGAGGAATGTTAACCCGGTCAACTACCCCTCCCGGACCTCCCCTTGCGCGGATCCGGGTTTTGTGATCTCTTCACCGATTTTTACAGACTCGATTCGACCACCTTTGACTCCATTCCAAGGCTCCGATTATCGAGGGGGATCAAAGACCTTCGCCCGTTGATTTCCTTAGGGATCCGCCCTTCGATTCGCGTGCTCGATCCGATTCTTCCAAGCTTCCTGGGACATGCTATAAAGCTCTTCATTTGCTCTCCCAACTAGCCAGATCACATCGCACCCCTTTCTGGTACCCTAGATACCTCCGCCTTGGTGATAGCAACCGGAGACCATCTTTGGTCATCGAAGAGGTATTGTGTAGCCGTAGCTCGCCTATCGTGGCCGGAGCACCACCGCGAAGAGCCTCCTCCGCCAGCCGCAGCGAAGTCGAGGCAAAGACCCTGTCGCCCGACTCCCCTGGAGCTCAGGATCACGTTAGGACCCTCAGGTATCTTTCAAATCGATCCTGGTTCCTTTATTCAGTCAATCTTTTATTTGCGTTCCATCGCACCTCTGCCAGCTTCGACCAGTTGGTTTGAGCCTCGTCACCGTCATCCACCCGTTTATATCGACACACCCGCTGACCCTCCATCTTCCTACACTGTCTGATCACCCTGAACTTGGCTCGAATTGCCAAGATTAGGCCATCGGTCTCATCCATCGCCTGCGCTGGAGACCCACTTCCCATTTGCTGCCACTTCTCTTTATCTTAGGTCCAATAACCCTGACCGGAGCTTTGCTCCGAGTCCGAGATTTCTCTTGCAGGCCTTAGCACGTGTGGAGACACCCTAGTTCCCCTTTGACTACCCTCGTTGGAGCTCGCCCAGGCCTCAGTCGATGCCACGATCATCCGACTGTCAGTGACTCCATCCAAGCCGATCACCCGACGCGGAAGGGCCTCACGATTCTTTTGGTGTCGGTCGATCATTCATCGAAGCTTCGGATGCTCGCTGGTGCTCCAGAGAAGCTCGCCCAGGCGTTGTTCTTCCAGAGCATCCCTCTGTCGTCGAATTGACCCCCTCGTCCAGATGCCATCTTAGCCATCCATCGCCAGGAGCTCTCAGGCCGTTAGATGTCAGATCTAACGGCCCATGTACCAGCCACATCGCCGACATCTGACAGTCGTCAGATCTGATCTCTGGCATGCTAGAGCCGCACATTCAAGCCCAACTAGCGGCCGCCACCTGTCTCGGCACGCGCAGCTCACGTGTCTGCATGGGTAAATTGCTCATTTTACCCTACCTTTATTTTAGTTTGTCTTTGAGTCTGTAAAATAAAGTATGCAGTAGACCATTTTGCACATTGGCAACTGTAGTTTTCTATATTTGCATTTCAGTCCTGCCTGTGTGGACCCACGTGCTTCATCACGTGTTTTTTTCTGGGTAGTTTGTAGTATGTACCCCAAACTTCATTGTTGTTATTGATTACATATTTAGTTTCCATATTTGCAAATATACCCCTATGCGTGCTAATTTCCAACATATGCGGAATTTAGTGGGAAATTTATAGATCGGACCCTAGAGTTTCTGTGCATGTTATTATTTGGTCCCAAAACATGTTTCCTTTGCAGTTTGGTCCCTACATGTTTTGTGTTTTATCTTTGATTAAATAAATAGCATTTTATCTCAAAATTCATGAAATTTTGATACATGGCTCCTGCCACTGTATAAGAATTTTAGTGAATTTTTGGTTTTGTTTTGTTTTCATTTATTATTTTAAAGATTCAAAAACCTTGAAAAGTATCACTGTTTGTTATAGAAAATCAACTAAAAATATTAAAAGCCTTGAAAAAATATGAAAAAATTATCGATTGCGTCTTTAGTGTTGTTTGAATTTTTATCCAATTTTCACCTTATTTCCACTTATGAAAACCATTAAAAATTAAAAAGGAAATTTCATAAAAAAAATAAGAAAATGTGTTTTCAGTTGTTGTAGTTAGGTTTTGTTTTATAGTTTCTCATAAAAATACTGTTGGGATTTTATAAGCATTTTAAGTAATTTTAATCTGCCTTTAGATCCTAGCTGTACATTGCTTGTTGTTTTCGGTTTTATTTCATTTTTAGAAAATTAACTAAAAATCATAAAAAAAACCCATAAAATCCGCAAAAACATTTGCATATTGTAAAAACATAAAATAATTTTTGTTTGAATTTTTTGAGTATTTTTTATGCTTGAAATAATTGCTTAAAGTTGCTTTTGGCTCTCTTCTATTCTTTTTCTCAATATTAAAAATCATAAAAAAATTTTGAAAATAAAAAAACCACCATTTCTATTATTTTCCTGGATTCCCGACTACTTCGTAGCTTTTGCATTACGAGCTCCTTGTGTTCGACCCTGGTAGCTATACCAAGTAAAATAAATTAGCGAGTCCGCTTAATTCGTTTGAGTGTTTGATTTCTTTATTGGTGGTCTTATTTTCTTTTTGAGTCTGGTCCGAGTGGTTGAGGTCGCAATGACCCCTGATACCATTTAACCTTAGTCGCTCGGGTCGCTCATCAGAATGGCGTCATTACAACCAAGTGGCCATTGCACCCGAAGACCAGGACAAGACCACATTCACATGTCCCTTTAGGACATATGCTTTCAGACGGATGCCCTTTGGTCTATGTAACGCTCGGCGACATTCCAAATGTGCATGTTGTCCATCTTCTCAGACATGCTTGGTGAGTGCTAGGAGGTCTTCATGGACGACTTTTCGATCTATGGCGATAGGTTTGTTGCTTGTCTTAATTTCCTAGACGGCGTCCTTCAGCGATGCATCAAGGTCCATCTTGTATTATCTTGGGAGAAGAGTCACTTCATGGTGACTCAAGGGATGGTACTTAGTCATATCATCTCCAACAGGGGCATGGAGGTTGATACAGCCAAGGTGGATATCATTAGGAAACTCAGTCCACCATCCAACTTGCGATAGTTACGGTCTTTTCTGGGGCACGCCGGTTTCTATTAACGCTTCATCCATGATTTCAGCAGGATTGCCCAACCGTTGACTGATTTGCTGACCAAAGACATCGAGTTCATTGTGGATGATAAGTGTCTTGCATCATTTGAAACTCTCAATAGTCTAGTTGTTGAGGTCCTTCAGTCGCCTGATTTGTCTCTCCCATTCGAGATCATGACAGATGCCTTCGATTTTGCGGTAGGGGCCGTGCTGGGACAGAGGAGGGATGGAGTGCCATTCGCCATTCACTACGCTAGCTTTACATTGGATGCCGCACAACAAAACTATACTGTCACTGAGAAAGAGATGCTAGCTGTAGTCTTTGCCCTAGATAAGTTCAGATCTTACATCATTGAATCGAAGGTGACTATCTTCGCATGCCACATCGCCATCAGGCACCTCATGGCAAAGAAGGATGCCAAAGCGAGACTGACTAGATGGATCCTTCTGTTCCAGGAATTTGATATTGAGAATAAGGATAAGCCTTGAGTCAAGAATGTGGTTGCGGATCATCTCTCCCGATTATAGCATCTTGAGGAATCTGAGTAGACTGATCTCATATCTGAGACCTTCCCAGATGAGGTGATCCTTGCTATCGCCTCGCTCCCATGGTACGCTGACATTGTGAACTATCTTGTCACCAAGAAAGTTCCACAAGGTTGGCCCAGGCAGCGACTTGAGACCTTCCTCGCGAAGGCCAAGGTCTACCATTGGGAGGATCATGTCCTTTATCATGAAGGAGGGGATAGCGTCTAGCATCGATGCATTCATCAGGAGGAGCACCATAGCATCCTCACTTACTGAAACAACCTTGAGGTAGGAGGACATCACTCTGGGAGGAGAACGACGCAGAAAGTGCTCCAATCCGGCCTATGGTGGCCTTCCCTCTTCAAGGATTCTGATGAATTCGTTAAGAGGTGTACTGGCTGTCAGAGGATGTGTACTTGTGGACAGCGTGATATGATGCCGATCCAGCCCATTCACTTCTTTGAGGTTTTTGACACATGGGGCATCGATTTCATGGGTCCATTCCTTAAGAGTCAGGAATTTGAGTACATTCTATTGGCCGTTGATTATGTTAGTCATTGGGTTGAGGCCATCCCGACCCGAACCGAAGATGCTAGGACTATATGCAGATTTTTTAGGAAGAATATCATTTCACGGTTCGGGGTGCCTAGAGTGTTGATATCTGACGAGGGGTCTCATTTCATCAACGATAAGGTAAAGGCCCTTGCTAGCGAGTTTAGCATTGACCATCGAGTAGCCACTTCATATCATCCTCAGACCAATGGTCTTGCTGAAGTGTCAAACAGGGAGATCAAGACTATATTGCAGAAGGTCGTCTGACCTGACCGAAAGGATTGGTCACAGCTTTTGGACTCGGTCATGTGGTCATATCGGATTTCCTTCAAGACTCCTTTGGTTACATCTCCCTTTCGCCTCTTTTATGGCAAGCCCTACTATTTACCTGTTGAGATTAGGCATAAGTCATTATGGGTTGTCACAGACATATTATTGGATCCAGTGAGTGTAGGAGATCAGAGGAGGGAGGAATTGGCAGCCCTGGAGGAGCTTAGAGATGCAGCCTTTTTGAGCAGCCTACAATACAAGGATAGAGTGATGGAGTGGAATGATTCTCATATCAGCCACAAGCAGTTTGAGCCAGATCAGAGAGTACAGTTGTTTGATGCTAGGCTTAGATTATTTTCAGGGAAGTTGCAGAGCAAATGGAAGGGACCATACCTGATCCGAAAGGTACATGACAATGGAAGCATTGACATATCTGAGATGTCATCTGATTCTACCTATCGTATTAACGTGCAGCGGCTCAAACCCTATCTAGATCATGAGCCACTGATCGTTGACGTCACCCTTATTCATTTTGTGTGAGATGTGGTCTTTGACTCACATCTATTGCATCTCATGCATGATTATCACTGTCTTCCTCCTTGTATAGATCTAGATGTCCATATCATACCGTTCTTCAGCCAACACCCCATTCGCATCTTATGATTATGTTATACTTAGGGTGCACTTCACCCTAAGTATGGGTGGGTGTTGGACATTTGATTTTTTTTTTATTCTTTTTTCCTCTGTTTTGCTGCCTATACTTAGGGATATTTTACCATAAGTATAGGGGAGGTAGACCCTGTACATTCTTCCACTCGAATTTCCTTTTGTATACATCTACTATACTTTGGATTACTTGATCCTAAGTACAGGGGGAACACCGAGATTCTTTTACATTCTATTCTTTGCTTCGTCGTTGCGACCATTCCTTTTCACTTCCCTATACTAAGCACGAGTTATGTCTTCTTCATCGCTATTGATCTACTCTGATGACATCTTTCGAGCTATGTATAGGGGTGTAGTATACATTTCATATATACTTTAGCTATAACTCATACTTTGTTTGAGTGTGTTAATAAATAAAATTGCTAAAATCCTTTATCTAAAAACCCATAAAAATTTAAAAAATTCTCTTATACATAAAATTCTTTCTTGCACATACACAGTTATTTATAAAATTATTTTTGTACAAATGTTCGTAAAAATGTTTTGTGTGTAAAGAGTTTATAAATATTTTGATATCAATATTATGTATATAGTACAAATTTTTTGTAAAATGTTCGAAAAATAAAAATTTAGCAAAAATCCTTGTGTAAATGTTTGTAAATAGTTTGCAAAACTTCTGCATTCATGCATTCGTTCATTCAAACAATTTTCAAAAATTTTGGACCTTTTTCAAAAAATGGCATAAAAGTTTTTTGTATATATTTTGTACAATTTTTCTGAATCGTAGTTGGCATTTAAACTAGCCCTGGAATTAAATTGGAAAATGGAGCTTGGTTAAGACCTTAATCTACCTAATTCTAAGAGGTATAGGGCTTAGGGTTAAGACTTTTCAGGTCCATTTGGGACTTAAATCTTTGAGTCCACGAGGCTATGATCATATGTCATCTTGATGAGACTATGTAGAACACTTAACAACGCACACATGACTCTCACAGACAATGGCTGTACTTGCAACAGCACCTTACACATAGCTCTCTACGGATGAGGTGGTGAGGAGACAGTCTTCTTTGGTTGTGCATCGGGGGTTATACTCTTGGCGGAAACCTCTCCGTCTT
The DNA here is from genome assembly GCA_037367405.1 of Ottelia alismoides. Classification (NCBI taxonomy): domain Eukaryota; kingdom Viridiplantae; phylum Streptophyta; class Magnoliopsida; order Alismatales; family Hydrocharitaceae; genus Ottelia; species Ottelia alismoides. The sequence continues at coordinate 490,782 of JAZKJV010000868.1, read as the reverse complement.
CTTTTTAGTGAAGGAAGTGCGTCTTAACTTGGTCTGGCAGCATGAGGTCTAAAGACAGGAGTTGTGAGTTGCAATAATGCTTTAAAAGAGGGATAGTCAACTGGCATAAGAGGAAAACTCCTTATGTATATATGTTGCACCATATAGATATGTTGTACATATGCACATCGAAAAAAAATGTGCAAAAGAAAGAAAAACTCCAAAAAAGTGGTGGGTCTGATAGAAAATGAAATACCCACCAGAGTGTACATAGTCAAATAAAGCAAAGCTTATGTTACCCATTCCCATCTCATGAAGCTTGCAGCAGGGAGACTTAGCTACACGATTGGGCTCCCAAGGATACATGGCTACACTGGCCATGGTCCATTATCTTCTTCCTTCTCTTCTTGAGCCGGTTGCACTTGAACTTAGAAGGGAATACCCCGCTCCTTGAGGAAAGAGCTGCCATACTGGGGCATTAGAGTTACCTTGTGAGAGGGTCTGTTACTTTGCCATTTCTGAGGTGGGGAGCAACATATCAATTTACACAGTACAAGGAAAGATTCATGGTCATTAGAGTTTGTGTATGTAGACTTGTTATGATCTGGATTATTGAGGAGTCTTAACCATAGATTGGTGGAACTTAGAGGCTGTTAAGTATTAAAGCTAAGTCCAAATAAGGTTCCGTCAAACTAATAATCCAAAGGCCCGACTAAGCTCCATACTTCAATTTAATGAAGGCAAGTTTAATAATCAACTTGATTAGCCTTCTTTTTCTTTTCCTTTCTCTTTTTACTTTTTCAAATAGTGTTTGCTAAGGGACTAGCAAAAGTAAAGTATAGGGGGTAATTAATCCTCATTCATCACTCTTTATTCTTTTTATTTTAGCTAATTATCTTGGCAAAGCATCATGTAAATAGTTGTAAATACAATAAATTAGCCATAAGAATGCATGTGTTAATATTTCATAAATTAGCATGTATTTGTGAAAAAATAAAAGAATAAAGATTAAAAGAAAAAGAAAGGAAATATTTAGAATAAATATTGAGTGACCCAAACCCAAGAGAGGGCCAAGCATTGGCCCGATCGCCAAAGAAAATAAGTAGAGAAGATAGGGCCACTTCACATTGCATATATGTATCATATGTGTATATATTTTATTTTTACAAAAATAAAATAAAAATATATTATTATTACCTTGTATATATTTCTAAAAAAACTAGAGAAAAAAACAAATAAAACTAAAACTAAAATAAAGCTCTCTCTCTCACCTTGTACATATTACATGTATGTATGTATATCTCCTTAATTTTATACTTGTAAATAAATAAAAAAATAAAAAAATTGTTTTATACTCCAAATATTATTTTGTAAATAACTAAAATATAAATTTGAGGTATTTATGTAAAAATAACAAATTAAAAATAATTGTACAAAATACATAGGTATTTTATACATGTATATAACACATTATGCTATATATACCATAATTTATTATTCATAAAAATATATAAAATCACAAAAAAAGTTTGGAAAATAACAAATATTTTTCATTTTATACACTTTTTAATTTAAAATCATTTGCTATTTTTAATTGAATTTATAAATATTTTGTACATACTATTTTCTGATTGGTCCACGACGGATCGTTGACTCGGGTCAACCCCCTCTTCCAGGGCTTGACCCGACCCGACCCCGACCAACACGCCGGACCTTCTTCTCCCAATAACCCCGACCGGGTCCTGCATCCTCGTGCCCCGAATTTCCTGTCTGCACCTTCCCCATGGATCTAAGATCCACGTGGATCCTAGGGAAGCGCGGATCCTTCTCGGATTGCATGCCCTAGCCCATTTCTTCCAACCACCTAGGATGTTCTATAAAGACTTCCATCGCCTCCCCAGCTCCTTATCTCACACCGCACCCCTTTCTGATACCCTAGATACCTCCGCCGTAGTGACAACCGTCGGAGGCCACCCTCTGCAGCTCACCTATCGTGGCCGGAGAACTGCTGCGAGGAGCCTCCTTCACCAGCCGCAACATGGCCGAGGACACAACCCCGTCGTTCACTTTCCCTAGAGCTCAGGATCTCATTCGGACCTTCAGGTAGCTTTTAGATCATTCCTAGCTCCTGTATTTGCTCAATCTTTCCCGGTCGGAGCTTCATCACCCTCATCTATCCGTTTAGATCGACGCACCCCGCCTCACCCTCCATCTTCTTCTACATCCTGATCACCCTGATCTTCGATCCTCGCATCGAGATTAGGACATCAGTCTCTTCTATCATCCTCGCCGGAGACCCACCCCCCATCCACCATCGCTTCTTGGTTTTTCAAGCCCAATAACCCCGACCGGAGTATTGCTCTGAGTCAGAGCTTTCTCGTGCAAGCCTTGACACGCGCAAGACCATCCAAATCACCCTTTGCCACCTTCGTCGGAGTGCTTCCAGGTCCCAGTCATTGCCACGTTCATCAGACCGTCAGCTACTCCATCAGAGGCCGGTCATCCAATGCGGAAGGAGCCCATGGACCCATTGATGCCTTCGGATCCTTCATCGGAGCTACATATCATCTCTGGTGCTCCGGTGAAGGTCGCATAGATGCAGTTCTTCCAGAGACCCTCTCCACCGTCCGATAGAGTCCACCTTCCAGACATCATCGCAACCATCTATCACCTAGAGGTGTCAGACCGTTAGATGTCAGATCTAACGGTCCCGTACCAGACACGTCCCCATCATCTGACAGCGGTCAGACATCTGACGGTTGTCAGATCTGACACTTGAATCGTCTAGAGCCGCCCGTTCACGCCCAATTAGGGGACGACACCTGTCACCCGACGCGCAGCTCACGTGCCTCCATGGGTATATTGCTCATTCTACCTTGTGTTTATTTTAGTTTCCATTTTAGTCTGTAAATCAAAATATACAGTTGGACCATTTTGCATTCCAGTACCTGTAGTTTTTCATATTTGCACTTTAGTCCTTCTTGTGTAGACTGACGTGCTTCATCACGTGTTTATCTAGGTTATATGCATTGTTTTCCCTGAATTTATCTTCTATTATGAATTAAATGTTTACTTTTCATATTTGCAAATATGCCCATGTGAGTGTTGATTTGTGACATGTGCGGATTTTGATGGAGAAATTGCATACTTGACCCTATTCTTTTAGTGCTCGTTATTTTTTGGTCCCAGGACTTATTTTAATTGCATTTTAGTCACTGTGAGCTGTGAGATTTGTTTTTTATTAAATAAATAGCAAAATGCTCCAAAAATATTGAAATTTGGACACGTAGCCCCTACTACTTGTGTAGGAATTTCGGTGATTTTTGGGTTGTCTTTTGTTTTCATTTATTTTTTTTTAAAAATTCAAAAACCTTAAAATCTATTCCTGGTTGTTTTAGAAAATCAATTAAAAATATTAAAATCTCTTGAAAATTCTAAAAAAATCATGATTGCTTCTTTTGTATTGTTTTACTTGCTTTGCAATTTTTATTTCATTGTCATTTATAAAACCTATAAAAATTGAACAGAGTACAATCCTATAAAAATCATTAAAAATTCAGAAAAAAAATCAAAAAAATGTGTTTTATCATTCTGTAGGTAGATTTTAGTTTGTAGTTTCACATAAAATTACTGATAGGATTTTATAGACATTTTAAATAATTTTAATCTGCCTTTAGATCCCAGCTGTACAATATTTTCTGTTTTTGACTTTCTTTTGTTTTTAAAAAATTAATTAAAAATCAGAAAAACCCCATAAAATTCACAAAAACACTTGAATATTTTTAAAACATAAAAACATTTTTTTGAATTTTTGAGTATTTTTGGACCTCTAAATAATTGTTTTAGTTTTACTTTTCAATTTCCTTTATTCTTGTTCTTATTAAAAATCACAAAAAATTTTGAAAATTATAAACCACCAATTTTATTTCTTTTCTTGGTTTCTCGACTACTTCGTAGACTTTTCATCCCATGTTCCTTGCGATTGACCCTGGTAGCTATACCAGGTAAAATAAATTAGAAAGACCGCTTGCCTTGTTCGATTGCTTGATTTCTTTAGTTGGTGGTCTGTTTGTATTGATTGAGCCCGGTCTGAGTGGTTGAGGTCGCAATGACCTTTGATATCACATAACTTTTGTCGCTCGGCTCGCTCATCAATGGCATTACCCTTTATAATTTCCCTTATCTCCTGCCGGAACTCATTCGTCTCTCGTCGGAAGAATACATGCTAGTCAGAAAGTAGACAGGCGAGGTTGTCAAGGGTTGAGTTCTCATAGACAGGTCCATGAGACCGGATGAGTTGCCTTGCTAGAAATGAGGCCGAGACTGCTGGTGGTGGTGAGGGGGAGGCTGGGGATACTGAGGATGAGGTTGTTGTTGCTGCCTCCACTGTTGTCACTGGTAGGAGGAATGAGGACCCTGCTGGTGATACTTGGTACTGCTGGGAGTGATGGGGTTGTAATTGTTGGCTGCTCTGTCCTGGCTGAGCTGGAGGCTATTGTTGGGACGAGTTGCCTATGGTAGACCATCGAAAACCCGAGTTATCACGACAGATCCCAGGCTGCTGCTGGTATTGATCGTACCAAATCTCGTTGACTTCCAACAACGGCTCCTGCTGCACGAATTGTGACGGGGAAGAACTACCAGGGTTTGATCAGGCTAGTAGACCGCCATCTGAGTGTCCTGAGATGGTGGTGGCTGGTAATGCTGCAGCTGCTAGACTGGCTCTACCTGAATGTGGAGGACATGTCGATACGTGGTAGATGGTTGGGTAGAGTTGCTGCTGTTGGGATCAGCCTGTGACCTGAGAAGGGGGCTGGGGAGCCGTTTGTGCCTCTTGGAGACACATGATCTGAGTCTTCAGGTCACTCAGTGTCTGTGCCAACTGATCAATTTGGGTTAGGCCATGGCATTGCTTCTTCTCAATGATCTTGATGCAGTCCAGCTTTCTCGCTGATGAAGCCCATGTCAGTAGCTGAGGACTCGACCTGTGTTGCTGCTGACGAAGTAGAAGGACCAGAATCGACTCGTGCAATCCTCTAATAATACACAGCCTGTGGGAGGGGCTTACCCTAAGTGTAGACCCTAGTATGAGACATCACTGTGTAGTTTTCTACCATCTCCTCGCAAATGGCCCAAACTTGGTTCTCGTCCTTGGCAAAATAGGACCCTCCACACGAGGCATTTGCAAGCCCCTACAGCTCCAGTGTTAGCCCACAGAACAAGATCTGAACAAGGTTGGGCTTAGATATCTTGTGATGTGGACACCGGTTGATGAGCTCTTGAAATCAATACCAAGCCAAATGGAACTGCTCGTTTGGGATCATAGTGAAATTGTTGATCATTGCTTGTGTTGCATTGGTCTGGCTGAGTGGATAGTACTTGTTCAAATACTCGATCCGGAGCTGCTCCCAGGTAGTGACATAGCTTCCCAGATGCTTCTGCCAGTAGGCTGCTCTATCAACTAAGGAGAATGGGAAGGCGATCATCTTGATCGTGTCCTCGTCCATAAATCTATCGTGGACCGTGCTGCATATTATCTCAAACTTATAGATGGAGGTGCGTCTCCTCAGTGGCTAGCCCATGGAATTTGAGCAATACCTAGATGGTCTAGGGGCGAATATCGAAGTCACCTAGGATCTCCGGAAGCTGAATCCAATAGTAGGTGAGGGTTTCACCAGGGTTGTGCAACTACCTCATCGTCCATACTGGCCTAACTTGCTCCGGCTGGTCATCCTGGCATCTGTCTCCTCCTCCAGCTGCTGGTATCTCTCCACTGGCTGGTCTCTACGGCTCTCCTCTGTCGGCTCATATATGTGTCAACTCTCGTCACACCTTTGCATAAATGCTCCCTGGTCTCTGATTTGTCACTGCATGATCTCCACGGAGGCTAATAGTGTGTTCTTGATGGTGGCATGGTCAAGTACGTAAGTTTATCCCTGCGGCTGCTCATCGGAGCGACCCTCACTACTGGCCATATGTTGGGTCTCTACAAAGGCAAAAGACCCTAACTTAGGTGTCGTCCAGTGAATAAAGAAATGTGCTGGTCTCTGCTCTAACACCTCGGGACTGGTAGAAGGGTGGTCAAGGTGGAACAATGTGGTAGTGAACTTGGGATCAGAGAGTGGGTCTAGGCTCTCTAAAGCTACCCTAGATGAATGGAGAAAAGTGCTCGAAGGCAGTGCTGTCAGAGGTAGCCTAAGGGACCTCCTTCCCTCATCGTGATGTGGGGATTTATGAATATTGGATTTGGAATGCAACCAAGATGTAAAGTCAAACAACTTTTTCACCTACTCAACACTCGAGCTCATGACCGTGAAAGATCGGTCATTAATCTTGTCCAATTTTATTAAGGTGATAAATCATTCTATCATAGCGATTAAGAGAGTTGTTGGGAACCCAATGCTCCCAGGAGATTGGTCTGAATCTCGCAACTAGTTTTTCATAGTCAGTATGGGTGTGGATCGTTTACCGGCTACTTGATCTGCCCAATCCGCTAAGGAAGTCCCAGATCGATTACTGGCTACCCTGTGAAATCCTCACTAGAGAACAACTAGCTACAAGATAAGTAGTTTGAAAGGAGTTCGGGTATGGCTCTAGCCTAGTGTGTGGGTCACTCTCTAGTTGCAGATAAATCAACCAATGAGGTGGTGACTCTCCGTAAAAACAAGAATTTTTAAGTGAAGTTGGTTTTAGGGTTACGTTTGCATTAGCAGTCCCAATTTTTTTTGTTATCGCTTTTTAGGTATTTTTCTGAAATAAAACAACGCCTAACGAATTTTTCAATTTTCTTGGTTATTTTGACTCCAATATAACATGGGAAGGAAGTTGAAAAAGCTGATGTACGATTAATTACGATGATGCAAGCAGAGATAGAAATGAATACCTGACTCCAACACTCTACATGCAGGGTGATCCGTGCATTAAAGTAAAGACAAGAAATAAACTATCTATATGATGTACGAGGAAATCAACCTTAGACGAGCAATTTCTATTAATCGTGAAGCACAAATAGCTAACTATCAGGAAGAAAGACCGGAGTCCAGTCTTTGATGTTGATCGGTGCCCACCACAATGGGTCGTGCCAACGGTGTATATGGCCTCTCTCGGTACATTGTCTCTAATCCTAATAAATTAACTTTTTTAATTTTATTTTAGCTAAGTCCAATTACAATCTATAGGAACAGATAAGCAATTAGGTGTGGGTCCTTAGCTAATTACGTCACAATCAACAGAAATTCCTAAGTCTAGGGGCTAAAACCTCGAGAATCAAAAGAAATAAAATACGATAAAAACAAAACACAAAAAGCCACGGTGAGGTCTCCCGTGTACACTGGTACTCGGCTTACAACAATAAAAGTATTTTGTAAAAAAAACTATCTATCTAGTATAACTAAATCCTCATACTCTTCTACTCCTCCTCAGGTACGGGTCCTCCACCAGAAAGCTGAAGCGTCCCTCGAGCGGCTCCTCGCACAAAAATCCAGGCAAAAAAAGATGTCAAAAATAGTTATAACAAATAGATGAAACAAACAAGCAAAATGAAATAAGACTACTAAGCCATGCTCCCCGGTAATGGCGCCATTCTGATGAGATGCCCACCGACTAGGTTTAAGTATAAAGACAACACAATGGTCGTTGCGACCCCAATCGATAGGCGAACTCAATGAGAAAAGACTCTAAAAAATCAAGCAATCAAGAAATTTAAGCGGTTCTCTATTTTTATTTACCCGGTATAGCCACCAGGGATAACACAAGGAGCACGAAAAGAATAAGAAGTAGTCAAATCTCCCAAAATAACACAATTTTTAGTTGTTTTTTAAAATTTTTAGATTTTTATGTTTTAATAAGAAAACAAAGCAACAAAAATAAAAGAAAGCCACATGACAATATTTTTGGATTTTTCTAAAGAACCAAAAATAGTCAGAAAATTAGAGTAAAAATATTTTTGGGTTTTTCTAGGCTTTAAAGTATTTTTGGTAATTTTCCTAGATTTTTTAATGGTTTCTACGATTCTATAAAAATCAAAAAGTTCTCAAAAATCAAAAAAGTGCGCAGTTAGGACTAAATTGCAAATTCTAAATATTTCAAATGCCCTAAAATCCTAGAAAGCAATTTTATGATAAAATAGAGACATAGAGCTAAGCACAAAAACTGAAATCACAATTTTATTTTTCATTGATTTTATATGATTTTTATAAGATTTTGGTTGTTTTGTGATTTTAGGATTTTTCTAAGGGGTTTTCAAGAAAAACAAATACTGGTGTTAAAAGATAATAAAGACACAATTAAGAATTTTTATAGAATTTTTCAAGACATTTTTGTATTTGTATGATTTTTCTAACTTAGACAGGATACTTTTTAGGGGTTTTTGAATTTTTAAAAAATAGAAAATGCAAATAAATCAATCCAAAAAATTATAGTAAATATTACACACTAACAGGAGCCAATGGTAATTTTTATGTAATTTTTCAAATTAATTTAATATGTATTAAGCCCAAAATATGTAATTAGGCATAGTTCACAGGGACCAATAAGAAATTAATTCAAGTTTCTAGATCAACTCAATAACACACAATAAAAGTCCTGGGTGGTTCTGCAAAAAGTCCACTCAATCACACGCACAGCACGCAGTTCAGGATCACAGGGGCATGGATGCAATTTCTATAAACTTAACTTTCATTCATAAACATCATTGAAGTTTAGAGCACGAATGTAAAATACTCAAAAGAACACGTGACATACACATGCCTCTAACTCGGGAGGACTAAAGTGCAAATAGTATAAATTACGAGGTCCAAACTGTAAAAGTACTTAACTACAAATTTTATTTTCTTGACTAAAGCAAAATAGCAAAACATGCAAGAGGAAATATGCAATATACACTAAGGCACGTAAGGTGCACGTGGTGGCTCTGACAGTTCTGATCTCCCTCTGCAAAGTGATCTGACTGTCTATGGGATGTCAGGGACGTGCGGTCAGATCTGACGTGTCGGGTCTGATCCAACGGCCTGGAAATCTGCTCTGACGGTCGACTTAGATACAAATCGGCATTGCACTCTTCATCCAATGGAGGAGAGTGATGGTGCTGGAACATGTGGCTGGGAGACTTTGATCGGGGACTTTCGCTGCTCTGTTGGGCTGATATAACCTCCAGAAGGTCTAGCACCTCTGAAAGGGTGCTCCGCGTCGAATGAAGGAGGCCGATGCAAGGGCTGATAGTCAGATGGTCGGAGCGAAGGTGCTCCACCTGAAACTGCTTCACTGAGCAACTGGAAATCCAAATGAGCCTCTCCTCGTGTGAGGGTACTTGCAAATGATAGGGAGACTCGGGGGCTACGCTCCAGTCGTCTTATTGCATGAAATCATGAAGGAAGCGATGGGGGGATGCGGTACGATCTCCGGTGGAAATGGGGTAAGGAGACCCTGCCCTAACCCAGCTCCGATGAGCTAGTCTAAGGATGATCAGATTGCGGGAGAAGGTGCAGGGCGAAATGGAGTGTAGATCTGAGTGGATAAATGGACAAAATGAAGCTCCAACTAGTTCATGGAGCTAGTGAACTGCGGCAGAGAGGAAATGGAAAGACGGAATTGAAATAGGTGATAAAAATGCGAGAAGAGATACCTGAAGCTACCAGCGGATGCAGAACTCTAGGCAAAAGTGGTCAGATGGGTTTTGGCCTCGATTTGCTATGACGAGCAAGAGAGGCTTCACACGGTAGAGAGGTCCAGCTACATCTGAGCTACGAGCCTCCAAGCATCTCCGGGTGGTACTAAGGCACTCGCGCTACGTCTGTCACTACGAGGAAGGTGCATAAGGGTCTGTGGTGGCGCAGGGACGAACTAAAGAGCTACGGAGGCGGAAGAGATGTTTTATAGGCATGGCCGAGGGTCTGGAAAGATCGAGAGGTGGAACGCAACCCTAGAGGATCCGGGTGATTCTAGGGATCCGCGAGAATCTCGAATGTACGAGGATTCTTGGGTCTGAATATTAAGGCAAGAGGATGTGCAGTTCAGGCGTGAAAATTCGGAGAAAATTCTTCAGCGAGAATGCTGCAACCCGTCTCGATCTAGAAGAGACCGTTGACCGGGGTCAGCGATCTGAGTTGGACCAATCAGAAAATAGGATGTATAGAAATCAAAGAAAATATAAGAAAAAATAGTATATAAATTTAAATAAAAAAGTGTATGAAATAAAAATGTTTAGTATTTTATAAACTATTTTTCTATGATTTTTATTATTTTATGAAAAATAAAATAACATATATACAATATATAGTATTATATGCATGCATATTATACCTATGTATTTTGTACAAATATTTTTTACGTATTTATTGTTTTTACGTAAATACCTTTATTTTGTATTTTATTTATTTACAGAATAATTCAAGCGTATAAAATATTTTTTTTATTTTTATAGATTGTTTTAGGGTATAAAATAAATAGTGGATGTGATATGTACATGTGTCTTTTATACAAATGTTTGATGATTTTATTTTTATTTTTCTTTTATTTTTCCTGATTTTCTTTTCTTTTTATAACATTATTAAAACTATATAAAAGGGTATAAAAGAATAAAATAATTTTGGTTTTATAAAAATAAATAGATAAATAATATGTACAAGTATAGGTGATATATACAATATATAGTAGACCCTATCTCTCTCTACTTATTTTATTTTGCGATCAAGTCAAGTTTTGACCTTCTCTTGGGGTTTGGGTCACTCTGTATTTATTTTAAATACATCATTCTTTTTCTTTCTTCTTTAATTATTTTATTTTTGCAAAATACATTCTAATTATGTATATTTTAACAAGGGCATGCAACATGCTAAGTATTGAATTTATAGGTATTTACAAGAGATCTTGCCAAAAAGAAGAGCTAAAATAAAAGAATAAAGAGTGACAGCCAGCTTTCTGATGTAGTCGGTAGGAGAGAGCAACAACGGAAGACCCGGGGGAATTTTTAAGACAAGATCGTTTATTTTTATTTTAGTTTTTATTTAATTTTATTTTATGGTGTAATTAAAATGAGAGTAACACTTGTAACTGTAATAATTTGGACTCTCATAGATACTGCTACTTCACGAGGTCCAATGCCCAAGGGATTGTTCTCTTGAGGGCCTCGTTGGATTTTATAGTGTTTTCATTGCTTTCTTTTTATTTGTTTTTAGCTTTAAATTTTTTTTGATTTGTATGAATGAGCCCTAGCTTAGGATGTGCTTGATCGATAGATTAAGGCCCAAAGCCTTAATATATTTTCATGTACCTATAGCTTTGCTTTTGGACTTATTAAAATCATAATTGTTGATTATTTGGACTTCAGAGCACGTGCCGAGAAAGGTCACATACAACGTTGGCAGGACCCATTGTGGCAGACACTGGGTAGCATCGAATATCGGACCTTGGTCTCTTTTCTAAATAATTAGCATCTGGAGATTCACGCTAATAGTATATTCTGATCTAGGGTGATTTCATTGTCTTGTATTTGCATATAGTATATCTTTCAATTCGGTTATGCATCCCACATGGAGAGAGCTAGGAAGTACTGTAAGTCTTCTGACTTTGCATGTATCATCTATTTCTGACTTGCATTGCTTTTCTGACCTTCTCCCTCTAATTTTGATCACCTAAGATGTTAAATGAAATTTGAAACTCATTAGGCATGTGCGTTGGAAAATAACAAAAAAAGTGATAACCTAAATAAAATCGATACTGCTAACTCTATAAAACTTTTAAAATAAACGTAATGGATTCATTGCTTTGGGGATAGAAATCCGCTCATTGTCTGTGCATCTTATTCTCACGTACACACTAAGGATTAGTGCCCCAATCCCAAGCCTATCTTCGTGTTTGTACAACTTTGTTGAAAATCACCTAACTCTAAAAATGAAAAGATCAAAGACAAACATCTCGATCTTCATTGTGTTGAGTAAGTGAACATGGGGTTTGCTTTGTACATTGATTTTGACTTTGGGTCCATCCACGCACATCATTCTTTGAGTTAGTATAGCCATGAGTGTTTGAGTTTTTCATTTTATTGAGTCCTTCTCCCTTTCTTCATCCATATTATTTTCCTCTCCATTGAGTCATGATATTGAGTCTTGGTCTTCACTCTAGCAGCAGGATTTTGTGGCTACCTCCTTGCTCATATCACACCATCTCTAGTCCGTCTCAAGGAGACTCTCTCCTTGAGAAACAATTTTCTCTATGTTTTGCCTACATCTCGCCCTCCCTCCTCGTCCCCTTCAGTATCATCCCTTCTATCACCTAGGAATGTTGTGCTAGTATATGAGGCCCGCATCTAGGTTATGATTGCGTGAATTATTTAAGTAAACTAGGCAGGAGTGAGAATGCTAAGATTGGTTTGCTAGCTTTGGTGGATCAGACTCTGATATGTGCATACTTAATATCAAGCATTTTGATTTTGGCATGACTTTAGGTGTGAGTCCTGATTGAGGATTGTTGATCTCGCACACCGATTTGAGGATGTGATTGATTACTGATTATTTGATGATGATTCTATGAGCCATGATTGTACGATCTCTTATGAGGTTTCGCTCGTCCTGATTCAGACGTTTGATGTGCTATCTCTTTATGTGCTTCAAAGCGATGGTGCTCGAAACCTACTCATCTTCTTGACTGACCCATCCTCAATCTCTTGACTCTTCCATCACCATCTAGCACTTGAATATATCCTTCTGACATCTTAATCCATCTCAGCAATTTGATGGATTTGAGGGACTGCATTATGATTGCCCTAATGATCTCTTCTCCCTCACATAGTCTTATGCTCTCTTAATGATGATTGATTGATAGTCTTTGAGGACCTGAGATTTGATGCCAGCATTTCCCTGATATTCACTGACTGAGTTTGCATTATTCCCCGAGGACTATCTGTGGGAGAATGCAACACATTCTTTACGATCGGTTTCACTCACTGCTTATGGCCAACTTGAGGGAGCACGAAACTGAGTCATCTCTCCTAGATGTCTGGACTCCTTTGAGTCTTCTTTCCTTGACGGTCCTTGCAAGGATGAGCCATATTTTTCTGATTATTCCATGTCTAGTTTGCAGTACTCGTCGAGGGTTATCTGCGAGAGATTGTGACATTTTCCAAACCTTTCATTCTCCTCTGTTGGGTAGCCGATCTGTCATCTACCGACACCGCTTCTGATGATCTGTCTGACAGAACTGACTCATTTGAGTCTGCTCACCTTGACGACCCTCGCAAGGATGAGTCATGTTCTGATTATTCATTGCTTAGTATGGATCACTCCCCTAGGGTTGTTTGCGGGAGGAGGCATCATTTTGTGGGTATGCGACTTCACTTATGGTGTCTCTAGTCTTGTGGAGCACGAAGCCGAGTCTTCTAGTTTGCGTACTCGGTCCCCTCTCTGATTGTGTCTCCAATATGTTGGAGCATGAAATCTGAGTCTGCTCACCTTGATGACCCTCGCAAGGTTGAGCCATGTCTTGTGGTATTTGATGTGTCCTTGATATGCCAACCTTATGACCACCAGATATCGTGTTGCATAGAGAGTTTCCTATTCCTCACATTTCGTATCTTGATGAGACTATGATTAATATGGATGAATATGTACTAATACTTTCTCCTCTGTGTCTTACGGTATTGACTTTGATCTCTCACTCTTTTCTTATGAGCTAATGTTCTACTTTCCGCTACCGGTTTCTGGCTTAGTTTTCAACCGGTTGTCCTCGATAGCATACACCAACTTGATTGTATATTTGTGTGTCTTCTTTCTTTATGACCACCTCACCATTCTCACAGGGAGACGATGAGGAGAGTACAGTATTCATTTGTCAGATACCGTCCTCCGCATCACCGGTCTTTATTCTTATATATATATATATATATATTGTATCTTTTCATTGCTTCTTTCTCTCGCATGTCATGTGCACCCCAGATCATTCTCCATATTTGTGTGTCTATACTGAGGACGTACTTTGTCCTGAGTATAGGGGGTGTACCTCTAGCATTATTTTTCTTCGTTCTGTTTCATCACTTTTGTTGTTGCCTATACTCAGGAATATCTCACCCTAAGTAAAGGGGGAGTGATGCATATATTCACCCATATTTACTTTTTTTATTTTATTTCTTTTATTTTGATCCCCTCCACTGTATCTTGTCTTATTGATTTTCTCTACTATACTTAGGGATATCTCACCCTAAGTATAGGGGGAGACAGACCGAGCTGTGATCTATTTATTCCCACCCTCGACCCTCCCTGCATTTAGATATGGCCTTCTATACTTAGGATTATTTAGTCCTAAGTATAGGGGGGTTGTCGACTTCCTGTTGACTTTTTTATTTATTCTTTCATCCCTTATTTATTCGTTGTATTATAGACTTTTCTATAATGACTACAAATTGTGTCTTCTCTTTTTTCTCAATCTAAGAGGTCATAGCTCAAGCTAAGTATAGGGGGGTCGTAGATACTCTATATCTACTTTAGCCGTAACTCGTAATTTTGTATTGTTAATAATAAATACGGCTAAAATACTTTATACATACACAATTCATTAAATCAATTAATAAAATGATGCATATTACTCCTCGAATTCTTTTTGTATATACTGATTAATAAGTCAGGTTAAAATTGTTTTTGCAAAATGATTTGAAAACTAGTTTAACTCATTTGGAAACCATTTGTAAAATATTTTCAACCTTTGTAAAAATATTTTTGATTTGAAAAACTTCTTTTCCTTGTGTGAAATAAAATGTTTTGAAAACCTATTTGCAAATGCTTTTGAAAATGGTTGCAAAAATATTTTTAAAAATCTATATATACTGTTTGAAAAATCTTTGCAAAATAGGCTTTCAAATGCTTGTAAATATTTGCAAAAATTACTTTGTACTATGGTTTTTAAAATGTTTTCAAATAAGTTTGAGGAATATATGCATCATTTAAATAAATATATATATGTATATATACATATATATAATAATGAAACTCTTTACTAATTGTACATATATACCTATAAGAATAAATAACATTTAACCTGTGAATTCTATAAACTCTCAATTCTTGTAAATAAATGAAAAGAGGCATGCCCATGTAAATAGCTGCACATATGTCCTATTAATGCCAAAAGACTTTTTATTTTAATTTCCAAAATAATTACAAAATCTTTTAAAAATTACATCATTAAAATATTTTCTGCATTGTACATAGCATTTGCATAGCATTCACATTTTTCGGATTGAATTTGATGATTGAACTAGTCTGAGAAAGTTGAAGATTGGATCTTGGTTGACCTTAATGCACCTAACTTCATTGGAACATTATGGGAACTATATTTAAGGTACTTCAGGTCTATTCACACTTAATTCTTTGAGACTCAGGGTTGGGTTCAAGACACCTTAACTGACTAACTAGAACTTTTGAGATGTACGCATGACTCTTGTCGGACGTGACCTAACTTGGACATTTGCACCTTTCAATTGGCTCAACCCGGTTGAAGTGGTGATGGGATTGGATTTGTCGGTTTTAGATGCACACGAGTGAAAACATTCATCCTCGTCTAGGGAGGGAAGTGCATCCCAACCCGTCCAGTGGCATCGATGTCTAAAGACAAGAGAGTGTGGGTTGTAATAATGCTTCAAAAGAGGGATAGTCTTAGGGTTCAAGAGGGAAAAAACCTTGTGTAAATGCTGATGTATATAGTATTAAAAAACACCAAAAAAGTGGACATGCTTGATTGAAAATAAAAATGCATGATGAAGTGTCCATATTTGTATAGTCAATAAGCAAGATTGAGCTTCAAAGCCATATCATGTGAACCTCCAGCTGGATGACTTGACTATGCTGATCATGCATCCCCATATAGGTAGCTACACTAGAAACCATCCATTCTTCTCTTTACCCCCTCCTCTTGAGTTAGATGCACCTTAACTTAGAAGGGAATACCCCGCTCCTAGAGGAAAGAGTGCTGGATTGGGGAACCATTGGGTTGTCATTTTAGAGAAGTCAGCTCTTTTGTCATTTCGGTTGGGAAGAGCCACTATCACTTACACCGTACAAGTCAGCTTCATAGTCATAAGGGTTTGAGTATGATATAGACTAGCTCTGGCATGGCAATTGAGGTGGTTTGAACCGAGTTCTGTGATTCCCGAAGGCTGTTATGTTTTAAATCTGGTTCCCGACCAGGTTCCACACACTCTCACACCAAGGTCCGACCTGAGCTCCAAAGTTTGATTTTGTAAATTAAAGTTCAAGAGTCAAATTCAATCCACTTTTTTTCTTTTTGTTTTCTTTAATCTCTAATTTTTGCACTTATAGCGTAAGTGTTTGCTAGGGACTAACAAAGGCAAGTATAGGGGGTGATGACTCTCCATTTCATCACCTTTATTCTATCGTTTTGGCCTTAAAAACCCTAGATGATGCATGTAAATATCATTATTTTGTGCATATTAACAGTCATTATTTATTCCAATTATTGTATATAAATCATTGTTTTTAATGCCAAAATTATAGTATAAAGAAAGGAAATAAAAAGAATAAATACCAAAGGTATTTTATGACCCTAAACTTCGAGACCAAATCATGAATTGAATTGGTCGACAATGAATAAAGTAGGGGGAGATAAGGGTCAATAGACAATAAAAACCCAATTCTTTTATTCATTCATAAAGCAATTTTTGGGAACCATTTTTTTAATATTTATTCATAAAATAAAGAAATTTTGTACATAAAAAGTTGTAGATAATAATGTATAAAAATACAAAATTGTGTTTGTACAAAAAGAATATACAGTGTATATTTTCTACATAGAATAAAAAGCCAAAACCAAACTTCCCATACCCATATCGCTCAAATAAAAACTCAAAATGTATAAACTTTAATTACATATAACTTCTAATAAGCTATTTAATGAAGGTGATTTCATATTTTTTTGAGTTAATATGAAAAAGTTAGGTTTTGGACCCCTATTGTACTATATACTCAAATAAAATATTCAACTTATTTATTTTTTTTATTTTTACAATTTTACATTTTTATAATTTTGTAAATATTATTTATAGTATATGTACCTATTAAAACTAGAATAAAACCATAAAGAAAACATAAAAATAAAATAATATACAAAAATACATAGATGAAATACATGTACTTGTACCATGATAATTGGTACCTATATTTATTAAAGTGTACCAATAACATCATAAAAATGTATTTATATACCGAAAAATAAGTTATAAAAATACAAAATAAGAGAATGAAATAATAAAATAAAATATACAAATTAAAAATAAAATAACCAAAACATAAATGAATATACCTATAAATACACCCTTAAAATTGACTTGTAATAAATAACACCAAAAAATAAATAAAAATCATATTAAAATACTACATAAAATGGTAAATATTGTTTATTTTATACCCTAAAAATTAAATAATTTTCTATTTGTAATTAATTAATTTTGAATAATTTGGACAATTTTATCCGATAACGCCCTGACGTGGACCAATCGTGTCCCAGGGATAGTTGACCCTCAGTAAACTACCCCTGGGGCCTCTGACTCCAGTCAAACATGTCGAATCCTCAATTTTGAGCCATTTTTCCTGCTTGCTTCATCAATCCATTTCATCCATTCTTCACGCCACGATCACACTCCATCAATCTACATCCACGCCCAATCTCTTAATCTTTTGTACATAGGCTAGCTTCTCACCGAATCATCAATCAATAAGGGTGCCCCCACTATGTTTAAATAAGAAACTCCCCCCTCCTCTTCAATTTTGGTCCCACTCGAAGTCCTAATACCACCTAACCTCATCCAAATGAGTCTCCAGGTGACAGATGGAGTACCTAAGGAGTTAGAGTGGTTGGCGGAGGAGGAGAGGTGCACCCACGGCAAGCTCCGGTCACCGTGCTCCCTTTCCTCACAGTAAGGTATAAGAGATGTGTTTTCTTGTTTCTCAGGTAGATTTAGTTAGTGTAATTAGTTTCCTGCATTTTATTTTGAGGTTCATCTAATGATTTAGCCTAGTTTAGCTCAATTACCTCGCCGGAGGTCTAGGGCTCCGGCCGATTGTTTCACCATCGCATACATGTTCCCAACTCACTACAACCACCCCATTTCCTTTACCAACGCATTCTCAACTCCCCAGATCCATTTTCCCAACTAGAACCCTAGTGGCTCTTCAAATCAAGGTTTCCCCTTGCTGCCTCGTCCGAAACCTCACTGCCACCTTCATCCACCCACTAATTCCACTCAATAATAGCCTAGACACTACCGCATATGTATCGCCATGCTTCCTAGCATCTTTGTAGGTCCGGAAGACCCTATCTGAGGGGTAGTGAGATTCAAAAGCTGCTCCAGAAATAACTGACATCCAGGGCTCGATCAGCGAGCCCCGAATCTTTTTGACGTCGCTAATCATTATGGTACATTACCAGCAGGATCTCGGACACTTCGAAGGTGGGATTGGTGATCGGAGCATCGTGAGAGAGCCAATCGAGCGAGCTTCGCCACCACCTTCTTCCATGTTTTTCCTGGGATCGTCAAATCCATTCGATCTTCTTCCCAGTCTTAGATACAACAGATGATGTTGGATAAAGTCGTGCCTCAGCCATTGGATCGTGTCCCACGATCTAATCACATACGTCAGTCTCGAACCAGTATCAATCACGCGGATGGTGACACATGTCTAAGTGAACTTCATCCCACTGTTCGTCTCCTCTCCTAATAAGGGTAAATTGCAAAACGAAACTCCTTGTATTTATCTAATAATCTTGTAAGTTCTGGTGTAAATAAAATGGACATTTTGCATATAAGCCCATGTACTTATTGTTAATTACATATGGGTCCAGTCTACATTATGGGTCCAGTCTACATCACCTCACGTGTCATCCCACGTGAGATGTCAACATTGCAAGTGTACCCTTGTGTTTTTTTGTATTTAGGTTTAGTCCTCTAAAATTTAATATACATTGTGAATTTCTAAGAAAATTGCATATGAGGCTCTGATGTTTATTTTATTTGCAAAAATACCATTCCTAGTTTATGTGTTTTTGGGGCTTGGATTTTATTTATTAAAAATAGCATCCGTGCTCCAAAGTTTATGTAAAAATAGGGTTAGATGCATGCTATTACGTATTTTTGTGAAATATTTTTATCTTGGAAATTTTGGCATTTTAACTATTTATCAAAATATAAGTGAGCATGTTTATGTCCCTATTTGATTTAGAAAATACCAAAAAATAGAAAAACATTTTGAAAAAATCCCAAAAAATATATATGTTATCTATTTAGTATTTGTTAACTTCCAAGCCAAAATCCCTCAAAATATAAAAAGACTAAAAAATTAAAAACTCCAAAATAATTTATAAAATGTGAAAATCACCAAAACTCCCTAAAATATATTTTTCTATTTTTAGATTTTACTAATAATATAATCTATCTATTAAAATTGATTTAAAGAATTTTGAACTTATTTTGGTATTTTTAACCTACGTTTCAATTTTGGCCTATTATTTAATCCATGATTTGAGATATTTTTTATTTTATAATAACATAAAAATTAGCAAAAATTCTAGAAAAAATTAAAAAAATATTATAAAAATATATTAAACCTAAAATTTATTTTTGTATTTATTTATACTAGTATTTATAATTATATTACTTTATATTGTAGATAAAGCCCTATATATTTTATTATTTATGTTCCAAAAATCACCCTTGTTAATTTGAAATGTGCGTCGTTTGTTGTAGTCGGGCAATCAGGATCGATCAAAAAATAACCGCACGAATCGATGAATCGATGAATTAATGTATGCACGGTTTGATGTATTTTTAACCTGGAAAAGCCCCAGGGTCGACTCAAAGAGGCAAAGGAACAAATATGGATCAACTTAGATGAATTAGCTCACGATTTTCCAAGCAGCTTTTTAAAATTTTTTATGCAATAAAAATGCAAATGCCCAAATGCGATTGAATTAAGTCAATACGAAAAACACACAACTTAGCCAAATTTGTTTTAATATGAAATTAATCGAAATTAGCCAAGTTATATTTTTTCCTAAAAACCTAATCCAATCATGAATGCAAAATGTATTTATTTGGAATTTTTGGATTTAAGATGCACAAATAAAAAATGTAAACTTGTTTGGGGTTTTTATTCAATTTTTCTTGCGAACAGAATGCAAAAATTATGAATATTTTACTGGAAGTGAAAATGATGAAATGAAAGTACACAAACTTTTTTGGAATTTTATGATAATTTATGATTTTTTATGAATTTTTTACTGAAAACAGAGTGACTATAGTATTTAATTCCTAATTAATCCAAGAAAACCAATTATCCAAAAGCAAAATTATCTCAATTAGATATTGTATTAAGAAATCCAGGAGACTTGAAATTTCGCAAAAATGATATTCGTGGAGTTAATTAAAAATCATTAAGTAAAAAACTCAACTATTTATTTTAGGCAAAAGACATGTCCATTTTAATTAAATTTGGATAATAATTAAAGCACAACTAGAGGCATCAACTACAATTTTTTGCACAATTTTTGGAGAATAAATAAAGCACGTGGGAATTTTAGAGCAAATATAGGTAAAATATCACTGAATTTCAACTCTAGTTTTTAATAAATGATCCAATGCTCACAAAAATCTAAATAAATAGCCGTAATGTAAAGAATTAATTTCTAAACAAAATGTTATTTTTCATTAAAATAAATGATGCAAGAAAGATGTCCAAATTATCACGCAAAGTCAGGGGTGTTTTTCAATACAGAAAATGAAATTGAATGAACTTATACGTGCACAGGGATACGTTTGTAGTTAAAGAAACATAAAGGGAAGATAATGCAATTTTCACAAAAAAAATAAAGAAGGAGAATCGACCTTCCAAGGAGAACATTATTCTCAAGGGTCTAGGGCACAACGGGCAACTACGAACACATGCAGTGCAGGCTGTGGTTGCTGGGCTGTACGCGGGGTCGGTGGCGGCGGAGTCGTGGGCACCAACAGCGAGGTGCGCGGCGACCGGCAGGCAGGACTGGAGCGCGTTGATGGTGCGTGCAGGCGTCTACGGTGAGGCGCTTACAAGAAATGACCAAGGGGCGCACGTGCTAGGTGGAGCGACGATAGGGCTGTGGAGGATTGGCGCACAGTGGTTGAAGGGGCGGCTACGCACATTTGCATTAAAAGAGGGAGAGGGGCGGATGAGGGCCGCTGGTGGGCACGGTGATGGCGGTTGTGCACGAATGCTGGTGGCGCACAACGTGTGGAGGGTTGACGGTATGTGTTGCGGTGGAGGTCGCGGGCATGGCGGCTGACGGAGCACTGCGCGGGGCGGAGCACGTGGGTGTAGAGGTGCAGGCGGAGGGCTAGCACATTAGGTGGCGATGTGTCAACGATGGGCTGGCCGCAGCTAGGGAGGAGGGTGGCCGCAGGTGGAATGGCTTCTGGGTACTGGTGGAGGACGGCCTAGGGACGACCATGGCATGATGGGCTGCCCTCACTGGACCGAGTGCTGGATGTGCGCATGGGCATCAACCGTTGGCTACGACAGTGGTTGTGGGTTGCGTCGCACGGCTGCGAGCTTGATTCCTTTTATTTTTTTGTAATTATTTTTTAATTTTTTTAACAGGGAAAAAATGTAGTATAAATGAAAGGGTGGTGATGATGATGTGATTTTTGTGATGATGTGGTTTGTATGATGATGAACAACATAAAAAATTTTTTAGATAAAATAAAATAAAAAAAATGAGGATAGAAGATTTACCTGTGACGAGTGGAGGTTGTCTCCTGTGGAGGAGGAGATAAACATTGACTCCGATGATCATCGCTTAAGGAGATGGCAGCCTCCGAAGCTTGAGCAGATTCCTATGAGGGATGGCTACGACGAAGTGGTTGAGACCACCTCAGATCTTACCATGGAGAGGTCATTGCTCAAGGAGGATGCTAGGTCGTTGTCACTGGCGGAAATACTCCAAGCTCGCTCTCTTTTACGTTGAAACACGGAATGGCGGATGAAGAAAAAATAAAGTGGCGTAGGGAATAAAAAGGATGAAGGGGAAGTTGGAAATTAGACGGAGAAAGTGGAGAGTTGATGACTTGGAGTGGGGAACAAGTAAAGGGAGAAGAAGTAAAAGAGGAAAAATAAAATAAAATAAAATAACGAAGTAGGCTACTAAAAATAATGAAGGGAAAATAAAAGTAAAAGAAAGATAATAAATATAATTATTTAATTAATTAACTAAAAAATAAAATTAAATAAAATACGAAATATATAAATAAATAGGGTGACACGTGGCAGCTCCAGGAGCAGCCACATGTCGTACCTAGAAAAATAAAAAATTAAATGTATAGAAAATCAAAAAGAAATAACAAAATGGTTCAAATAAAAAAGTGTCAACATGAAAGTCACTCGTCTCGACGAGATCTACAACCTTCGTGAAGGACCAAAAATCAAAAGAAGTCATATGTACAAAATGTATTTTTGGGTGATACCTTATAGATATAAAATACCGCATTTTATCTTTTGCATTTTTTTATCATTTTTAAAAAAAAAGAAAAATCAAAATAAAGTTAGAGAAAATATGAAAGGAATATTTACAACTTAATCTATTTTTTATTTTAAATATTAAGAAAAAAATAGAGATAAAAATGGAGGGCAGTGTTATCAATATGTACAATATAAAATAGGGGCCAAAACCCAAGTTTCACATACGATCTCCGATTTTTATGAAATTGGTCTTGTTTTGATGGTCTTTGAATGTATATTACTTTAAAAGTGAGTAGACCTAAATCAGACATTATATGAGAGAGATATGTGCATTTTAAGGTTCATTGTCTCAAACTTGGTTTTGGGTTTTATTGGTCAATTTTACAAGTCAGATTTTTTTATATTTTACTTTATTAGTGTTAGTAATATATACACTCTAGAGTTGATTTTATTGGCTTGGAGTTAGTATAAAATATATACAAATATGGTATTTTAGCTATATACATGTGAATATGTACAAGTGATTTTTGGCTCCTTAGTTAATGCAAATATGAATGCTAAAATGCATATATTATTTACACACGCACGAATGCTAATTATGCAATATAAATGGATATATGCAGCTAATTACTCGGGAACAAAGCTCTATTTTCAATTTTTAGAATGATGAATCACATATTCATCAACCCCCTATACTTAAACCTTGCTCGTCCCCGAGCAACTAAAATAAAATGCATAAGTGAAATGATTTTGGATTCCATACCAAGTTCATGAACAAAAGTTGAAAATCGGAGCTTCACTCGACCTTTGGATTAATAATGTGGAGAAACCTTACTGGAATCTAAATTTAAGACCTAATAGACTTTAAGTTCCACAAGTCTCTTATTCAAGTGTCCTCAACAGTCAGGTCAGAATAGATCCTCATACGCAAATTCTGATGACTATGTTTCTTACTTGTATTGTGTAAGTTAAATATATCTCTCCACATCAAAAATGGAAAAAGAACCAACCTCCTCTAACAAGGTAACTCTAATTCCCTGATCTAGCAACTCTTTCCTCAAGGAGCGGGGTATTCCCTTCTAAGTTCAAGTGCAACCGGCTCAAGAAGAGGAGGCGGAGAGAAGAATGGACGGTAGCCGGTGTAGCTACCTATCCTAGGATGCTTGACCAGTGTAGACAAGTCATCCAGCTGCAAGCTTTGAGCTCTTCTTATTTTTCTATCCTTGTATATACACTCCGACATGCATTTTACTTTCCAATCAGGCCTATCCACTTTTGGAGATTCTGCATTTTTTCTTCTTTTTATTTTTTTCCTTCTTTTTCTTTTTCTTTTTCTTTATTTTGACATATCTAAAAGGTGCATCATTTATATAAGGAGTTTTTCCTCTTGATCCAGTAGACTATCCCTCTTTTGAAGCATTATTGCAACCCACAGCATCCCGTCCTTAGATGTCAACACGACCAGACTAGGTTGAGATGCACTTCCTTCCTAGAGGAGGACGGATGTTTCCACCCGTGTGCTACTCCATGCAAAAGGATTCTACCTCCTCACCACCCCATCAATGAAGAGCTAGGTGCATGGTGCTTGCACAAGTTAAGTCACTGACTAAAAGAATCATGGGTGTGTACAAAATATTCTACTTAGACCAATCAATATGACATGTGAACATAGACTTACGAACTCAGAATTAAGTCACTTGATCTGAAAAATCTTAAATCCAATAAGGTTCCTCTGAAATTAGGTAGATTAAGGTCAAATCAAATCCATCCTCGATATCTATTCATAACTTGGTTCAGAACCCACTAACTTTTCACTTAGCATATGCCAAATATGCAGATGAGATGAAGATTACATGCAATAGAAATGAATGAAGTGCAAGACTTTTTTTAATGCAAGGATGATATGCAAGAGTAAATAAGAAGCCTATTTTCTTTTCAAAAATTTGGTTTACCTCCTATTTTACAACAATTTTATAAGAGTTTTATAAGTATATACAAATTATACAAATGTTATACAATAAACAAGTATACATATATTTTACAAAAAAATCAATTTTTATCCACCCCTTAATTATTGCATAATACATACATAAATATGTGAAAGTACGAGCTATGGGTAAGTATATATATAATACATACATGCCCCCCTATACTTAGCGTGTGCTATGTCCTCAGAGCACGTGAAGTGAGGAAAAGACATAGATCATGCTAAGCGTAGGAGAATTAAAATAACAAAAAAGTATAGAAGTCGCTCCGCCCCCCTATACTTAGGCTCTGGAAGCCTAAGTATATAAGAATCAAAAATGGGGCGGGCGAGGTTAAGAGGGGAAATGGATGAGTATATATACATGATGGGCATCGGTCCCTCCTATACTTAGGCTCTGGTCAGCCTAAGTCTAGGATAGAAGTGAGTGTGAGAATCGATGAGATATGGAGGATGTACAGAGAACGATGTAGAGACTTGAATCATTCTCGCCCATGTACTTAGGATATGGTCATCCTAAGTATAGCCATAAAATGAAATGATATGGAGCCGAGGTGAGTGATTCAAACCACTGGGGAGGGAGGGAGTGAGGGTGAATGATATGAAATGATATACAAGGAGGAGTGAGAATATACAAGGATTGAGATGGTTTATGATGAACCTTCTTGCGGGAGCGAGGAGGTGGATAATATACATATGTATCGATGTTGGAATCATCCTTGGATGAATAATAGTGAGGTGAAGGGATCATCCAATAAGGGTCGACACACGGCTGCTTGCTTAGATACTGCTTAAGAACAATCGAATTGAGCTCACTCATATAAATCACGTCATCCGGACCTAATGAGGATTCCTCAAAAATTCCTTCTCTGGTATGTTGAAGGAAACTTTCTTAATCGGTTTTCTAGAACCTGAATCATTGAGAGGGAGTGGAGAGCGACACGCTTTGAGGGGTTTAGGGGAACATCTCGAGGAATCAATTCTCGACTTTCTCTCATTGGATAACTGACTAGAGGAAGAAGCAAACGTGGTTTTGGGTGGGGTCAATTCAGTCCTTGTTGTTTTCTTTGAAGGTCTAGGATGTGGTATGGTGTTGACCATGGGTTCAACATCAGACAAGTCACCATATAGATTATAATGTTCTTGAAGGGTCAGTGCACATCTCGAGAAGGTGCTAGTGATCTCAGTTGGCTTGGCATTATTAATCGCGGATGTCGGATAATCGAAATGGTCAAGGCAATCAACAAAAGTCATGTCCGACTCAATGATATCTTCAGGTCGTGAGTCCTCCTTAGAAGCTATCACGATGGTGGTAAAAGCAGTTGGTGAAGTGGAGGTGTAGGGAGTTTCTGAACCAATGGTTGTCCGGACAGTCGATAACTCAGGTGTAGTAGAGAGATAAGGCTCATCTATCTCTCGGTGGTAATGACTGTCTGCAAATATGCGGGTCACCTTAGAGTAAAGTGTATCAAAGAATGGGTGAGGTCGGAGCGCTCCCAATGATGTAAAGTCGATCTCTTGAGTCTCGTAATCTATAGTCGCCTTAGCCAAGGCTAAGAACAGCTTCCTGAGAATAATCGGAGATTGGGTAAATCTCCTCGATGCTCAATGTAAATGATCGTGAAGTCCACCTGGAGAAGAGCACCTTGGAAAGTAATGATGACTGAAATGATTCCTCTTGCCCGTTTTATGGATCGATCAGCTAGCTGAACGATCACTCTAGACTTCCAAAGTGATATGAGTTTGAGTTTGTCAAACACGGAGGTTGGGAAGATATTTATTGATGAGTCATCATCGATTCTCGCATGGGTAAAAATGGTATCTTTGATTTCACACTCAACTCGGGGCAACCGCTTAACTCTGTGGCTCTTAGTCTTTCTCCCCATTACCAAGGAGGTGGCCATAGACACTATGTGTCTCACAGTCCTTGTTCTCTTGTTACCCGACCTCATGGGCATCAATTTACTCCTTACAAATCTCTTGAGGTCGAGGAAGTGATCTATGGCCTTTATTAAGGGAAGTTTAAAAATCAATTCCTCATCGAGTGCTTCCCTTAGGGCAGGATCCAATTTTTTTGTCTTTTTCATTTTCTATTTTTATGAATTTTTCTAATTTTTTTATTGTTTTTGGTTTTTTTGAGATTTTTGATTTTCTTTAGTGTTTTTGATGGGTGAATGTTAAGACTCTAGATTAGAAGGCAAGGGGTTTGTAGAAGAGGAAGGTAGAAGTGACTCCAGCTGTACAGAATGTGTGGGTTCCCTATTGCTCGCTCGATTTTCAACATCAAATGCACTTATTTCCCTTTTCTCTTTCATACCATGGCTGGTAGAAATTGAGTGCAATATGTTGGTGACATCTCTCAACTTGCATCAAATGATTTATTTTTCTGAATAAGTCTAGAAATGTCATCCTCCAAAAGGTTCTCGTGACAAATCATGGGAGAAGTTGCTCAATTAGAGGATACTGCTGAGAGCTTGGGGTCTCATACTCAACATACCTAGACTCTGGCATGTAATTCTGGGTTGAGTATAGACCATATGAATGACAGATATTGGTCGGAGCCTCATATGATGGAGTCAGTAAAGAGGGGGCTCGTAGATTGAATTCATGAGTCCAATCCCCTGTAGGCTCTCCAAATGGTCAGTCAGTGTGGGCTTGATTGCTATTATCAATCAAGTCAGGAAGATCATAAGGTGTATGCCTCTCCATTCGGCATGTTCTATCGACCATGTCATGCATTAAAGTCAAGTCGGGATGTGTATATGTGAATTGTTGTTTGGACCCTACTTGATGTGAGAATAAGGTATGTGGGGATGAGTAATTCTACTAGTCATAGGTCTCAGCAGTGGCTTGCTCTTCGTATGGATCATTGATTCTAGCAAGCTCTCGAGAATAAGGACATCCAGCACAAGATGGAAGTGGATCAGGTGTGGAAGAAGATGGGGTAGGTGAGAAGTACGAATGGGTTTCCTCGGGCCGGACGGAGATTGGCCCTCGTGAGTTGCCTCTTTCCCATGGAAGATATAAGGATAATGATTTCCTCCCTTTTCCTATAGTTATAGTCGAACTCCTCTTTCTTGTTCTCCGGACTCTCCCAGGGAACTCTTCATGCTAATCCCAATTTGGCGTAGCGACCTTTCCTCGCCTTAAGCTAAGCACACACAAGCGAGGAAATTAGTCAAAGTTCTGACTTCACGGTCTGGATGGGTGTATGAGGAGGAATAAGAAGGTGAAGATGATCGGATTATGGTCAAAGAGGAGTGAACTGGATTTGATGACCAATATCCTGACATCTTGAAGAAGAATGGATGAATGTAAGTGGATTAAGGTTGAAAATGTTCAAGTACACAAGATAACATACACGGACAGACACAAAACAAAACGCAAGAGAAAACCCCAATTTCACCAACTCAATACAGTGAAGGACCCGAAGCTGGGTCCAATTAATCTGGTTGATTTTAAATGTGATTTTCAAGCAAATAACAAGGATTGAGTGGCCTAAAGGGAAGTCGGCTCAAAGCTGGATGCGTCTCCCCTATTTAACCTATCGCCTAAGATACCAACGCCCTTCCTCTCTTTACTCCTATCACCAGTCGAGAAAGTTCGAAGACCTTCCCCAATCTACCTACCGAAGTAGGCGGAGGCTGACAAGGCTTATAACTTCACTACAAAGGGTTACTAGAAACTTGTCATGGTGCACCGCTGCTTCACCCCTATCTACCTACTGAAGCAGACGGAGGCTACTTGGTGTTGGTCAGTTGAACCTCAAGTAGCTCATCCTGTGATATTTTCTAGGATCGGGGTACGTGATATGGAAGGCAGGGATTTTGGCTTTATCTTAGGGTGTGCACACACACTCTGTACCCTCACTCAGCCTGAAATCAAGGTCGGGGTTGCTCTCCCACAAACAAAAGAAAATTTTGGTCCAATTCAATTAGCAATCCTGATTTTAGAGATTAGTTGTCACTTTAGTTAATCCACATAAGTAATCACGTCTACCGTCCAGTCCCAATTCCTTTATCCTAAGTTAGAAAAACCAAGAGAGGGAATCGGAAAAAGCTGATGCGATTTAGAAAACGATGTTGAATGCTTGAGTAAGAATACTTATAGTACCTCTAGCACTCTACAATGCAGGATACAATACTGAATTAAAATTTTACACTAAATGAATGCAAGCGATGAAAAGTCGCTCCTAGACAGGCAGTTCTATTAGCAAGTGAAGAATAAATTAAAATTTGGCTAAAGTCCTGTAGTCTAAGTGTGTATTTTAATGGTGAAGTGTGGTCCTACAAATTACGAGCACAAATAGTCCTAATAAGCTCTAAGAGCCGCGAGTGCGGGATCTATTCTACGTCAAGCAACCACACAACACAGAGAGTCTTTTATTCTTGTTACACACGTAAGAATACAAACGAGAACTGTTGTAAATATCCAGTTATTACAAGTTAATGAAAATTAAAATCTCTTTTCAAAGATCCCCTTGGCGTCTCAACATCTGACTCGAATCCACGAATCATCAGCCTCCGATGCTCTTCGAGATGCGTCGACTTCAAGAAAGTTGCTCCAAGTTCATCGGACCCTTGCATAAAAAGATGGAATTTTATGTCAGAGAGATAAAGAAAGAAAACAAAGAAAAAAATAAGTGGGAAAATGGAATAATTACAAGTGGGTTCGGGAGTCAGACTACCCGAATGAATGAAAAACCTTAATCTAATTTTTCTAAAAAAATCCTAAGTTGTTTGCCTTCCCGACAACGGCGCCATTTGATGTATCCAAAAATCGCCCTTGTTAATTGGAAATTTGTATTGTTTGTTGTAGTCGGGTAATCAAGATCGATCAAAAAATAACCGCACGAATCGATGAATCGATGAATTAATGTACAGGCGGTTTGATGTATTTTTAACCTGGGCAAGCCCTAGGGTCGACTCAAAGAGGAAAAGGAACAACTATGGTTCAACTTAGATGAATTAGCTCATGGTTTTCCGAGCTGCTTTTTTTAATTTTTGATGCAATAAAAATGCAAGTGCATTAATGCGATTGAATTAAGTCAATATGAAAACACAGAACATAGCCAAATTAATTTTAATGTGAAACTAATCCAAATTAGACAAGTTATATTTTTCCTAGAAATCTAATCCAATGATGAATGTAAAATGTATTTATTTGGAATTTTTGGATTTAAAATGCATAAATGAAAAATGCAAACTTTTTTGGGGGTTTTATTCAATTTTTTTGTGCAAACCGAACGTAAAAATTATGAAATTTTTACTGGAAGTGAAAAATGATGAAATGAAACTACACGAACTTTGATGGAATTTTCTGATAATTTATGATTTTATTTTGAATTTTTTTATTGGAAACAGAGTGACTATGAGTATTTAATTCCTAATTAATCCATGAAAACCAATTATCTAGAAGCAAAATTATCTCAAATAGATATTGTATTAAGAAATCCAGGAGACTTGAAATTTTGCAAAAATTATATTCGTGGAGTTAATTAAAATCATTTACTGAAAAAACTCAACTATTTATTTGAGGCAAAAAGGCACGTCCATTTTAATGAAATTTGGATAATAATTAAAGCACAACTAGAGGCATCAACTACAATTTTTTCACAATTTTAGGAGAATAATTTAAGCATGTGTGAATTTTAGAGCAAAAATAGGTAAAATATCATTGAATTTCAACTCTGATTTCTAATAAATTATCAAATTCTCACAAAAATTTAAATAAATAGCCACAATGTAAAGAATTAATTTCTAAACAAAATGCTATTTTTCATTAAAATAAATGACGCAAGAAAGATGTTCAAATTATCATGCAAAGTTAGGGGTGTCTATGAAATACAGAAAATGAAATTGAATGAACTTAGACGTGCACCGGGATACGTTTGCAGTTTAATGAAACATAAAGGGAAGACAATGCAATTTTCACAAAAAATTAAAAAAATAAAGAAGGGAAATCAACCTTCCGAGGAGAACGTTATTCTCGAAGGTCTAGGGCACAACAGGTAGCCAAGGACGCGGGCTGCGACCGTTGGGTGACGTGTGGGGTTGGTGGCGGCGGAGTCGTGGGCACCTGCGGCAAGGTGCATGGCGGCTGGCAGATGGGACTGGAGCTTGAGAATGGTGTGCGCGGGCGTCGGTGGTGAGGTGCACGGAGGAAATGTCCAAGGGGCGCACGTGCTGGATGGAGCGGCGGCAGGGCCGCGAGGAATTGATGCACGGTGGCTGAAGGGGCGGCTGTGCACATTTGTGTGGTAGGAGGGCGAGGAGAGGATGAGGGCCACTAGCGGGCGTGACAGCGGTGGTTGTGCGCGGATGTCGATGGCGCATAACGCGTGGAGGGTTGATGGCATGTGCTACGGTGGAGGCTGCGGGCACGGCGGCTGACGGAGCACCGTGCGGGGTGGTGCACACGGGTGCAGAGGTGCAGGCGGAAGGCTGGCACGCTAGGTGGTGAGGTGAGAGCAATGGGCTGGCCACGGCCAGAGAGAAGGGTGGCCGCTGGTGGAATAGCTTCTGGGTGTTGGTGGAGGATGGCTAGGGGACGGTCGTGTTGCGCTGGGCTGGCCCTCGCTGGATCGAGTGCAGGTTGTACGTAGGCGCGTCGATTGCTAGCTGCGGCGGTGGTTGTAGGTTGCATCGCACGGCTGTGAGCATGTTTCCTTTTATTTTTTTGTAAATTATTTTTAGTTTTCTTTTAAACAGGGAAAAAATGTAGAGATGAAATGAAAGAGGGTGATGATGATGATGAGATTTGTGTGATGATGTGGTCTGTGTGATGATGAACAATAAAAAAAATTTGTTAGATAAAATAAAATAAAATAAATGAGGATAGAAGATCTACTTGTGACTAGTGGAGGTTGTCGCCTATGGAGAAGGAGATAAACTTCGCCTCTGATGATCGTCGCTTCAAGGAGATGGCGGCCTCCGAAGCTTGAGTAGCTTCCTACGAGGGATGGCTGTGACGAAGTGGTTGAGAGCACCTCGGATCTCACCGTGGAGAGGTCGTTGCTCAAGGAGGATGCTAGGTCATTGTCACTGACAGAAACACTCCAAGCTCACTCTCTTTTATGTTGAAACACGGAATGGCAGAAGAAGAAAAAATGAAGTCGACGTAGGAATAAAAAGGATGAAGGGGAAGCTGTAAATGAGATGGAGAAAGTAGAGAGTTGATGACTTGGAGTAGGGAACAAGTAAAGGGAGAAGAAGTAAAAGGTAGAAAATAAAATAAAATAAATAAGTAATCTACTAAAAATAAAGAAGGGAAAATAAAAGTAGAAGAAAGAAAATAAATAAATAAATATAAATAGATAATTAATAAAAATAACTAAAATAAATAAAAAATAAAAAATATGAAATTAGTAAATAAATAATAGGGTGACATGTGTCGGCTCCAGGAGCTGCCACGTGTCATACCTGGAAAAATCAAAAATTAAATGTAAAGAAAATCAAAAATAAATAATAAAAGGGTTCAAATAAAAAAAGTGGTCGCCATAAAAGTCGCTCGTCTCGACTAGATCTATAGCTTTCGTGAAGATCCGAAAATCAAAAGAAGTCATATGTACAAAGTGTATTCTTGGGTGATACCTTACAGATATAAAATACCGTATTTATCTTTTGCAATTTTCTGTCATTTTTAAATAAGAGAAAAATCAAAATAAAGTTAGAGAAAATATGATAGGAATATATACAACTTAATCTATTTTTTTATTTTTTATATTAAGAAAAATAAAGAGTTAAAAATAGAGGGCAGTTTAGTCAATATGTACAATATACAATAGGGGCCCAAAACCCAAATTTCACATACAATCTCCGATTTTTATGAAATTGGTCTTATTTTGAAGCTCTTTGAATTTATATTACTTTAAAAGTGAGTAGAACTAAATCAGACACTGTATGAGAGAGCTATGTGCATTTTAAGGTGCATAGTCTTAAACTTGGTTTTGGATTTTATTGGTCAATTTTACAAGTTAGTATTTTGTTGATATTTTCCTTTATTAGTGTTAGTAGTATATACAATATAAAGTTGGTTTTATTGGATATGGAGTTAGTAAAAATTATATACAAATATGGCGTTTTAGCTATATACATGTGAATATGTGCAAATGATTTTTGCTCCTTATTTAATGCAAATATGAATGCTAAAATGCAGATATTATTTACGCATGCATGAATGCAAATTATGCATTATAAATGGATTAATACAGCTAATTACTCGGAGAAAAAGCTCTACTTTCAACTTTTAAAATGATGAATCACATATTCATCAACCCCCTATACTTAAACCTTGCTTATCCCCGAGCAACTAAAATGAAATGCATAAGTGAAATGATTTTGGTTTCCATACCAAGGTCAGAACAAAAGTTGAAAATAGGAGCTTGACTCGACCTTCGGATTAATATTGTGGCAGAACCTTATTGGGATCTAAATTTAAGACCTAACAGACTTTAAGTTCCGCAAGTCTCTTATTCAAGTCTCCTCAACAGTCAAGTCAGAATAGATCCTCATACGCAAATTCTGATGACTATGATTCTTACTTGTACTGTTTAAGTGAAATATAGCTCTCTACATCGAAAATGACAAAGAACCAGCCTCCTCTAACAAGTAACTCTAATTCCCTGGTCTAGCAACTCTTTTCTCGAGGAGAGGGGTATTCCCTTCTAAGTTCAAGTGTAGCCGGTGATGAACGACCCGAGCGACTAAGGTTAAATGGTATCAAGGGTCGTTGCGACCTCAACCACTCGAACCAGACTCAACAAGAAAATGAGATCACTAAGTAAGTGGTCTCGCTAATTTTTTTATCTGGTATAGCTACAGTGTCGAACACAAGGAGCACGTAATGCAAAAGCTACGAAGTAGTCGGGAATTCAGGGAAAAAAGAAAAAGTGGTTTTTATAATTTTCAAATTTTTTTATGATTTTTAATATTGAGAAAAAGAATAAAAGAGAGCCAAAAGGCAACTTCAAATAATTATTTCAAGCACCAAAAATACTCAAAAAATTCAAACAAAAATATTTTTGTGTGTTTAAAAATATTCAAATGTCTTTTGTGGATTTTATGGGGTTTTATGATTTTTAATTAATTTTCTAAAAATGAAATAAAACCAAAAACAGCAAGCAATGTATAGCTGGGATCTAAAGGCAGATTAAAATTACTTGAAATGCCTATAAAATCCCAAAAGTATTTTTATGAGAAACTATAGAACGAAACCTAACTACAGCAACTGAAAACACATTTTTTTACGATTTTTGCTGATTTTTCTAAGATTTTTACTCTTTTTAAATTTTTATGGTTTTTGTAAATGGAAATAAAGTGAAAATTCGATAAAAATTTAAATAACACAAAAGAAGCAATCAAGAATTTTTTTCAGAATTTTTCAAGGCTTTTTAATATTTTTAGTTGATTTTTTAAAACAAACAGTGATGCTTTTTAAGGTTTTTGAATTTTTAAAAAGAATAAATGAAAATAAGACAAAATAAAAAATTCACTAAAATTCCTACATAGTCGCAGGAGCCACGTGTCAAAATTTCATGAATTTTGGAGATAAAATGCTATTTATTTAATCAAAGATAAAACACACAACATAAAGGGACCAAACTGCAAAGAAAACATGTTCTGGGACCAAATAATAACACACACAAAAACTTTAGGATCCGATCTGTAAAATTCCTACTATATTCCGCACATGTTGGAGATTAGCACGCACAAGGGTATATTTGCAAATATGGAAACTAAATATGCAATCAATAACATCAACAAAGTTTGGGGAACATACTGCAAATTACCCAGAAAAACACATGACGAAGCACGTGGGTCCACACAGACAGGACTGAAATGCAAATATAGAAAACTACAGGTGCCAAAGTGCAAAATGGTCTACTATATACTTTATTTTACAGACTAAAAGACAAATGAAAATAAAGGCAGTGTAGAATGAGCAATTTACCCATGCAGACACGTGAGTTGCACGTGGCGAGACTGGTGGCGACCGTTGGTTGGGTGTGAACGTGCAGCTCTGGTGTCAGAGATCAGATCTGACGGTTGTCATATGTCGGGGACGTGGCTGGTATGGGGGTCGTTAGATCTGATATCTAACGGCCTGACAGCTACAGGAGATGGACGGCTGAGATGGCATCCGGACGAGGGGGTCAATCTGACGGCAAAGGGAAGCTCTGGAAGAAAAATTCCTAGGTGAGTTTCACCGGAGCACCAGTGAGGATCTGAAGCTCCAATGAATGATCAGTCGGCACCAAAAGAATCGTGAGGCCCTTCCACGTCGGGTGATCGGCTCGGATGGAGTCGTTGATGGTCAGATGATCGTGGCATCAATTAAGACCTGGGCGAACTCCGGCGAGGGTAGTTGAAGGGGAACTGAGGTGTCTCTACGCGCGTTGAGGCCTGGAAGAGAAAGCTCAGACTCGGAGCAAAGCTCCGATCAGGATTATTGGACCTAAGATAAAGAGAAGCGACGGTGAATGGGAAGTGGCTCTCCGGCGAAGGCGATGGATGAGACCGATGGCCTAATCTTGGCAATCTGGGCCAAGTTCAGGATGATCAGACGGTGTAGGAAGATGGAGGGTGAGTGGGTCAAACGATCTAAATGGGTGGATGATGGTGACGAGGCTCTGACCGGCTAGTCGGAGCTGACGGAGGTGCGATGGAATGCAAATGAAAGATTGACGGAATAAAGGAACTAGGATAGATCTGAAAGCTACCTGAGGGTCCTAACGTGATCCTGAGCTCCAGGGGAGTTGCACGACAGGGTCTTTGCCTCGACTTCGTTGCAGCTGGTGGAGGAGGCTCTTCGTGGCAGTGCTCCAACCACGATAGACGAGCTACGGCTACACAACACATCTCTGATGACCAAAGGTGGTCTCCGGTCGTTGTCACCAAGGTGGAGGTATCTAGGGTACCAGAAAGGGGTGCAGCGCAAGCTCCGCAACTGGGAGAGAAAATGAAGAGCTTTATAGCATGTCCTAGGAAGCTTCAAAGAATCGGATTGAGCACGTGAACCGAGGGGCGGATCCCTAAGGAAATCAACAGTCGAAGGTCTTGGATCCCCCCCCTCGATAATCGGAGCCTTGGAATGGAGCCGGAGGTGGTCGGATCGGGTCTGTAAAAATCGACGAAGAGAGAACAAAAACTGGATCCACACGAGGGGAGGTCAGGGAGGGGTAGTTGACCAGGGTCAACATTCCTCCTGGACCAATCAGAAAATAGTATAAACAAGTTATTTATAAAATCAATTAAAAATAGCAAATGATTTTAAATCAAAATGTGTACAAAACGAAAAATATTTGTTATTTTCTAATCTATTTTTCTGTGATTTTTATTTATTTTTATGAAAAATAATTTATAGTATATACAGTATATTGTATTATATACAAGTATAAAATACCTATGTATTTTGTACATTTATTTTTAATTTATCATTTTTACAAAAATACTCCAATTTTGTATTTTATTTATTTACAACATAATATTTGGAGTATAAAATAATTTTTGTTTTATTTTATTATTTATTTACAAGTATAAATTAAATAAGGAAAGATACATATTTACATGCTTTATGTACAAGGTGAGAGAGATATTTTTATTTTATTTTATTTTATTTTATTTTTCTAATTTTTGCTTTGTTTTTCTTAGAAATATATAAAAAATATCTTTTTAGTTTTATTTTGTAAAAATAAAATATATACATGAAGGGTGTATATGTACAAGGTTAGAGTGGTCATATCTCTCTCTACTTATTTTATTTGGCGATCAGGCTAATGATTGACCCTCTCTTGGGCTTAGGTCATTCAATATTTATTCTAAATATTTCCTTCTTTTTCTTTTATTCCTTATTCTTTTATTTTTACACAAATACATGCTAATTATGAAATATTAACAAATGCATGCTTATTGCTAATTTATTGTATTTACAGCTATTTACAAGATTCTTCGCCAAGATATTTAGCTAAAATAAAAGAATAAAGAGTGATGAATGAGGCTTCATCACCCCACTATACTTTACTTTTCCTAGTCCCTTAGCAAATACTTATTTGAAAAAGAAGTGAAAAGAGAAAGAAAAAGAAGGAGAGTCAAGATTGATTATTAAACTTGCCTTCATTAAATTGAAATATGGAGCTCAGTCAGGCCTTTGGATTATTAGTATGTCGGAACCTTATTTGGACTTATGTTTAAAATTTAACAGCCTCTAAGTTCCACCAATCTATGGTCAAGACTGCTCAATAATCCAGATCAGAACAAGTCTACATACACACACTCTAATGACCATGAATCTTTTCTTGTACTGTAGAAGTGATATGTAGCTCCCCACCTCAGAAATGGAAAAGTGACAATCCCCCTCAACAAGGTAACTCTAATGCCCTAGTCTGGCAACTCTTTCCTCGAGGAGCGAGGTATTTCCTTCTAAGTTCAAGTGCAACCGGCTCAAGAAGAGGAGGAAGAAGAGAATGGACCATGGCCAGTGTAGCCATGTATCCTAGGGAGCCCAACCAGTGTAGCTAAGTCTCCATGCTGCAAGCTTCATGAGATGGGAATGGGTAACATAAGCTTTGCTTTATTTGGCTATATACACTCCGATAGGTATTTTATTTTCTATCAGACACACCACTTTTTTGGAGTTTTTCTTTCTTTTGCACCTTTTTTTCGATGTGTATATGCACCACATATCTACATGGTGCAGCATATATACATAAGGAGATTTTCCTCTTGAGCCAGTAGACTATCCCTCTTTTGAAGCATTATTGCAACCCACAACTCCTGTCTTTAGACCTCAATGCCGCCAGACCAAGTTGCGACGTACTTCCTTCACTAAAAGAAGATGAGAGGTTCTACCTAGAAGTACTACCCTCGTATGCTACCCCAAGCCAAAGAAGACTGCCTCCTTACCACCTCCTCCGTAGAGAGCTATGTGTAAGGTGTCGGTGCAAGTAAAGCCATTGTCTGTGAGAGTCATGTGTGCGTTGTTAAGTGTTCTACTTAGGCTCATCAAGATGACATATGATCATAGCCTAGTGGACTCAAAGAATTAAGTCACCATGGACCTGAAAAGTCTCAATCCTAAGTCGTATAAAGTTCCTCTTAGAATTAGGTGGATTAAGGTCTTAACCAAGCCCCATTTTTTTAATTTAATTCCAAGCTAGTTTAAATGTCAACTATGATTCATAAAAACTATACAAAATATTTAATATATATATAAATATTTTCATGCAAGTTTGAAAATGTGCAAAATTTCTGAAAAATGTTCGAATGAATGAATGAATGCATGGATGCAGAAGTTTTGCAAACTATTTACACACATTTACACAAGGATTTTTGCAAACTTTTGTTGTTCAAACATTTTACAAAAATTTTGTACTATATACATAATTTTGATATCAACGTATTTACAAACTCTTTACACAACATTTTTACAAAAAATTGTACAAAAATAATTTTATAAATAGCTATGTATGTGCAAGAAAGAATTTTATATACAAAAAAAAGAATTTTTAAATTTTTATGGTTATTTTAGATAAAGGATTTTAGCCATTTTTATTTATTAACACACTCACACAAAGTACGAGTTATGGCTAAAGTATATATGAAATATATAAGACACCCCCCTATACTTAGCTCGAACAATGTCCTCAGAGTGGATCAAGAGCGATGAAGAAGACATAACTCGTGCTTAGTATAGGGAAATGAAAAGAAAACTGGACTACAATGATGAATCAAAGAATAGAATGAAAACGGATCTCGGTGTTTCCCCCTATACTTAGGATCAAGTAATCCTAAGTATAGCAGATTGTACAAGAAGGGAAATCCAAGTGGAAGGATGTACAGGGTCCACCTCCCCTATACTTAGGGTAAAATATCCCTAAGTATAGGCATCAAAACATAGGTAGAAAGAATTAAAAAGGAAATCAAAAGTAGGACACCCCCTATACTTAGGGTAAAATACACCCTAAGTATGCATAATCAAAGATGCAAATGGGGTGTTGGACTGAAGAATGGTATGATATGGACATCGGGATCTATACAAAGCGGAAGACAGTGATAATCAGGCGTGAGATGCAATAGATGTGAGTTAAAGACCACATCTCACGTAAAATGTATAGGGGTGACATCAACGACCAGTGGCTCATGATCTAGATATGATTTGAGTCGCTGCTCGTTAACACGAAAGGTAGACTCATATGACATCTCAGATATGCCAATGCTTCCATTGTCATGTACCTTTCGGACTAGGTATGGTCCCTTCCATTTGCTTTGCAATTTCCCCGGAAATAATCAAAACCTGGCATAAAACAACCATACTCTTTGTTCTGGCTCAAACTGTTTGTGGCTGATATGAGAATCATGCCACTCCTTCACTCTTTCCTTGTATTGTAGGCTGCTCAAAAAGGTTGCATCTCTATGCTCCTCCAGGGCTGCCAATTCTGCCCTCCTCTAGTCTCCTACACTCTCTGGATCCAAAAGTATGTCTGTGACAGCCCATAGTGACTTATGCCTAAGCTCAACAGGTAAATGGCAGGGCTTGCCATAAACGAGGCGAAAGGGAGACGTACCCAAAGGTATCTTTAAGGAAGTTTGATATGCCCACAAGACCGAGTCCAAAAGCAGTGACCAATACTTTCGGTCAGGGCGGACGACCTTCCAATATAGTCTTGATCTCCTTGTTCGATACTTCAGTAAGACCATTGGTCTGAGGATGATATGGAGTGGCTACTCGATGGTCAATGTTGAACTCGCTAGCAAGGGCCTTTACCTTGTCGTTGACGAAATGAGACCCCCGTCAGATATCAACACTCTAGGAACCCTGAACCGTGAAATGATATTCTTCTTCAAAAATCTGCATACAGTCCTAGCATCTGCGGTTCGAGCAGGGATGGCATCAACCCAACAACTCACATAATCAACGGCCAACAGAATGTACTCATATCCTTGACTCTTAGGGAATGGACCCATGAAACCAATGCCCCATATGTCAAAAACCTCACAAAAGTGAATGGGATGCATCGACATCATATCACGTTGTCCACAAGTGCCCATCCTCTGACATTCAGTACACCTCTTCACGAATTCATCAGAATCCTTGAAGAGGGTAGGCCACCATAGGCCGGATTGGAGCACTTTCTGTGTCGTTCTCCTCCCAGAGTGATGTCCTCCTGCCTCAAGCTTGTGGCAGTAAGTGAGGTCATTGTGGAGCTCCTCCTGAGGAATGCACCGATGCCAGACGTATCCCTTCCCTCATGATAAAGGATGGGATCCTCCCAATGGTAGAACTTGGCCTTCGCGAGGAAGGTCTCAAGTCGCTGCATGGGACAACCTTGTGGAACTTTCTTGGCAACGAGGTAGTTCACAATGTCGGTGTATCAAGGGAGCGAGGTGATAGCATGGATCGCCTCATCTAGGAAGGTCTCAGAAATAGGATCAATCTGCTCAGAATCCTCAAGAAGCTCAAATCGGGAGAGATGATCTACCATCACATTCTTGACTCCAGGCTTATCCTTAATCTAAATATCAAAATCCTGGAGTAGAAGGATCCATCTAGTTAGTCTCGCTTTGGCATCCTTCTTTGCCATGAGGTACCTGATGGCGGTATGGTATGTAAAGATAGTCACCTTAGATCCAATGATGTACGATCTGAACTTATATATGCAAAGACTACGGCTAGCATCTCCTTCTCAATGACTGTGTAGTTCCGTTGCGCAGCATCCAATGTACGGTTAACGTAGTAAATGGCAAATGGTACTCCATCCCTCCTCTATCCTAGCACGGCCCCTACGGCGAAATCGAAGGCGTCCGTCATGATCTCGAATGGGAGAGACCAATCAGGCGGCTGAAGGACACGATGTTGGACATGTGAGCCCACGGCGAGCCATTATGCAATAAATGTTATTGCGAATATCATTCCCTGAACTGAAATGAAGAATGAATAATTTGCATAATAGGTCCCTTAGTACAATTAGGGTTATGTACCATGGCCATCTTGATGATCATACAACTGTTGATTCAATTATTGAATCATAGAGGCTGGTGCTTAGATGAATATCTAATGAGTTAGATTGAGGACCCGTCAAGCACCGTCAAATGATTATTAAGAGATGATCTCCAGCCAGAGTAGGAGATGGCAATCCTATCTCAGTTAGGCTGATATCTAACCGACCTCTTGATGCAGGTCCTCTGTATAGGAATAGAGATTCGGAGGTGTCGGATTAGTTAGGTCAAGGAGTTGACTTAACGAGATCGAGATAACCAAAGTCCTATATCGTATGTTGTCACGATACAGGCACACATCCTTTGACCGGAGACAGATGTGTTACTATATGTTTGAGTATGTACATTTGGCAGACCAATAGGTTGATGACCTAATCAAGGTCTATACACCGGCGCGCTGGTGTGCATATAAGGGCATATGAGTAATACGATCTCTCAAAGGTATCATACAGGTTCAGTTACTGAACTGGAAGACATGAGCCCACTCATGAGATACTGGGAAGAATCTAATTCCATGCGCATGGTCATCTTGCTTTGGAAGCTTGACTGAATTTGTAGGTTTGATATATACTTTTGGAAAGTATATGATCAAGACCTAGGTATGATATATGCTTTTGGAAAGTATATGATCGATACCAACACCCAATGATCGAATGAGAAACTTACTGATAAAATTATGAAGTAGACAGTGTAAAGTTGATCTAAATACTTCGGGTTTAATCTGAGTCTTACAGTATGCAGGATGTACAGGTATTAGGAATACCTGAGGGTGATGTGATCATAAACGATTGTATAACCATGACGCTTCCATTCCCAGGGAGTGATGAAACGGGTCTGGATTTTAGTGACTCCTCCTAGTAGAGAAGTAATCTGATCTTAGTCCAAATGTTGGACATTGATCTGAATGTGATTCAGATGCAATGAGAAGATTAGATTTGCGGTCTTGATTTAATCAAGCATCTATGGGAGGCCCGCGATCTGGGTTTGAGATATGATCTCAATATCCATGTCACTATACGTGGAACAATACAATCGCCATGTCCTTATCTCCAAGTATTCGCGGATAAAGCGTATTATCCTTGAAAGAGTTCATGGATAATTCTATTGTTGATATATGTATCTGAGCAATGAGAAAAGGGATAATTAAATATGATTTAATTATCATGAATAATATGAATTTTGATTCATATTATAAGGAGAGTTATCTTAGATAATTAAATGTGATTTAATTATCAAAGATGTAAATAATGTGAATGTGATTCATATTATTTGAGCACAAGAGAATAAGTTATCCATATAATTAAATGTGATTTATTTATTATGGATAAGAATGATGTGGATAATAATATCCAATTATTCATAATATATTATAAATGTGATTTATATGTATTAGAGAGAGTTAAATATAGATTATATTAGTAGATTAATTATTGATGTGTATTGGATATACATTGTCTAATTAATTGAAAATGTAAATTACATTTTGTTTTGGGTTGTGAATATGATTCACAATATTCCAATGTCAAGATTGCAATATTCCCAAAATTAATTGAGAATTATTTTGGTGAATAAAAATCCCAACAAATAGTTGTTCGAAAATAAGTAGAGAGAAAATCAAGGAGATGTGCAATCTCATGGGAATCCATGAGATTGCCCTCCCATTAGGAAAGGAGGGGGTGGCACCAAATCCCTTATGGGATTGGTGGCCGTCACCTCCCTCTAAAGGGGAAGGTTGATCTCCTTTGTATTTTCTCTCCTTATTTGATTGATTTAATTTGGTATTAATATTTATTTGATTTATCAAATATATTTTATCAAAATTAAATCACAAGTTGTTGGTTTTTACCAACAATAATCTTGACCATTGGATTGACATAAATCAATCTCATCCATTGATTTTATATGTCACATGGATTGAGATCCATGGATCCCAAAACCCTATAAATAGAGAGGCATACTTTGCTCTCTCTTTACATTCAATATTGGAGCAAACTCTCTCTCTCTCTCTCTTTCTCTACTCGACAGCCCTCTCTCCGTCTCATGTGGTCGTCCATCATGGATGACCTAGAGAGGTTCTCCATCGCCGCGACATCGTCGTTATGCTGTCCGTTCGTCTGCTCGTGGATCTCCGTCTCCTTCGGTGTGCCTCGCTCATGAAGAAGACGTCGGATCTCGTGTGTCGAGATTAGGAGATCCGCTGCTTGGATCATCAACATGGATTGCGAGAAGCACACGGTTCATCTCTGCTCTCGCAAGAGTCTCCTCTGTCGGATCAGACTTGAGACAGGAGGTCTCTTCGTTTAGAGACTCGATCGCAACCACGCTTCAAGAGGTAATCCTATTACTTGTTTGTGGTTTAGACGAAATGATCTGAGAAGTGTTCTTGGATCATGTGGTTTTGTCATATGAAAATTTTTTTAAATTCCGCTGCATTGAGCAACTAGTGCGACTAGTCGCTCCACGTTGTATTCGATATGACGCTCACGCTTCCGTGATGCGCTTGAGGATATAACCATATCCTTCACAGGAGCCTCAACAACTAGAATC
This sequence comes from Ottelia alismoides, assembly GCA_037367405.1. Taxonomy (NCBI): domain Eukaryota; kingdom Viridiplantae; phylum Streptophyta; class Magnoliopsida; order Alismatales; family Hydrocharitaceae; genus Ottelia; species Ottelia alismoides. The sequence goes on along the minus strand of JAZKJV010000868.1, from coordinate 447,790 downwards.
TTGAGAGTCTCAAATGACGCCAGACCCTTATCATCCACAATGAACTCGGTGTCTTTGGTCAGCAAATCAGTCAACGGTCGGGCAATCTTGCTGAAATCATGAATGAAGCGTCGGTAGAAATCGACGTGCCCCAGAAAAGACCGTAATTGTCGCAAGTTGGACGGTGGATTGAGTTTCCTAATGATATCCACCTTGGCCTGATCAACCTCCATGTCCCTACTGGAGATGATATAACCAAGCACCATCCCTTGAGTCACCATGAAGTGACTTTATCACAAGGTAGCACAAGATGGACCTCGATGCATCGCTGAAGGACGCGGTCTAGGCAATCAAGATAAGCATCAAACCCATAGCCATAGACCGAGAAGTCGTCCATGAGGACCTCCAAGCACTCACCCACCATGTTCGAAAAGATGGACAACATGCACCTTCGGAATGTCGCTAGAGCATTACATAGACCAAAGGGCATCCGTATGAAAGCATATGTCCCAAAGGGATAGGTGAATGTGGTCTTCTCATGTTCTTCGGGCGTAATGGCCACCTGGTTGTAATCGTAGTACTCATCAAGAAAGTAGTAGTGACTCTTCCCAGCTAGCATCTCTATAATCTGATCAATAAAAGGCAGCGGGAAATGATCCTTCTTGGTGGCATGGTCCAATCATCTGTAGTCCACACAGACCCTCCAAGAAGTGGGTAACCAGGTAGCGATCTCCTCTCCAGACTCACTCACAACTGTAGTGATGCCCGTCTTCTTGGACACCACATGTAATGGACTAACCGACTTGGAGTAGGAGATGGGGTAGATAAAATCAGCGCTCTACCATTTCGAGATTTCCTTCATGACAACCTCTCAAAGATTCGGATTCAGCCACCGCTAGAACTCACGCGACGGCTTGGCATCCACTTCAAGATAGATATGGTGGGAGCACAGGGCCAGACTTATCCCCTGGAGATCAGCTACGGTCCATCATATCGCCTTGTGGGAGCTGGCGGATCTGGCCTCTGAAAGGTCTGAGTGAAAGCGACCAAATCTGCATGGGAGAACTCTCGCTGATCATGATAAGCTGGTGAAGACTGCTCTGTTGGTGTGTTTGTGCTCTGAATAGGATCAATCTCCACCCTAGTTGTTGGCTTTGTAGGAATAAGACATGGAATCAACTCATCAAACTCTGCCCAATCAATGTCTGACTACGAGGGATCTGAATTTGAATCAAAAGAAATATATATTGTCTCGCTCTACTGAATGCCATCTGTTGCCTGAAAGGTGTCCTCTGCCAAGAATGTGCTCTCCAAGCTCTTCTCTATTGGAATTTGTGCATCAGCGGGATCTGAAGGTGAGAGAATGGCTTGTGAAATGAGATCTGACCAAGCTGCTTCATTGTTTGTGATCACAAAATCGCACTCATGGTGGATGTCTTGCTCTACCTCTGTCATCTGCTCTGAATCACTAAGCGGCTCTGAGCAAGCTGAATCTCGCGCTCTAGTCTCATCAATCGTCTCTATTTGTATACTCTCGCTCTTGACTCGAAAGTATACCTTCTCGCTATCATGATCGGATACTGTCATAGCTGTGGCCAAGAACGGGCATCCTAAAATGATGGGGGTATCGGTCATAGACTTAAGGATCTCCATGTTCAACACAACAAAGTCCACGGGGATTTTCAGGCCCTAAATTGTGACGACGTCCTTCAGCAACCCCTTCGGCCTCTTGACTGATGGATCAGTAAACTGAAGGACTGTATTTCTCTTTCGGAGAGGGCAAAACTTGAATCGGTCGAGTAAGGCTTCTGGAAGTAGGTTTATGGAAGAACCGATGTCTAATAGAGTCCGATCAAACCTCTGCTCATGTATGTGACATCTGACATAGGGAGCTCCTGCTTCTGGTCTCTTAGCTGGCAGATGGTTCTGGATGGTGAAGCAGGTGGCACGAGTGAGCACATGGATCACTGAGTGATGGTTCCTCCTCTTCCTGCGAATAGTGGTCTTCTCTCTAAGGTTCCTCTGGAAGAGAGGGATGTGCTCCAAGGCCTCCTGTAGAGTCAGTTGTATCTAGAATCTATCTATCATCTGCTGGCTGAACTCTAGATGCAAAGATTTTTTTGGATTTTTTTGGTCCCCTTATCCAAGCGGAGTGCTTGAGGGAAGGGGATGGATGGGCCCTCCTCAGATGGAGGACTAGGATCGGGTCCCTGCTGTTGTGGCAAAGTAGAATCCATACAAACATCTCCCTTACATCACAGATGGACTCACAAATGAAGAACCCTTTCCTTTATTACATTTTACAGAATAGTCCTAAGATATAGAAGCAAAAGGAAATGCAATAGGAATAAAATGGGCGGCCTCAGTACCACCTGCAGCATCAGCACTGCACTCTGGCTCAACATCATCTCTGGTGGCATCAGCACCACCTCCTTCATCTGGTGAAGTGACGGCCTCAGTACCGTCAGCTGGATCAACATCCATGGTGGCGTCAGCACCACCAACATCAACATCATCATAAACGGCATCAGGACCGCTCTCCTCTGTCGTTGCTCAGACGAGGCATCGCCGACTGGCATCCTACCGCTCCTAAGTGTAACAAAGTCATCATCAAAAGTGTGCAAAAATATCACCAAGTGAATCACTAGGAGTGGTAACCTTTGTAAACTCTACCTGCTCAGACTTCCTCTTCAGGTTGTTCGGGTTTGGCACGATCTGAGTGGGTATGGCGGCCTTGCCCTTCACTATCTCCCTCATCTCGTGACGGAACTCGTCCATCTCCCGCCTGAATGTAGCCTGCTGCTCGGAGATAATTCGGGCTAACTCATCTAAAGATGGGTTTTCATAAGTGGGCCCATGAGAACCAGATGGGTGGCCTCTCTGAAAGTGAGGATGCTGCTGTGATGGATGAGAGTGATACTGGGGATGAAACTGTTGAGGTTGATGTTGGTGCCTTCACGACTGTCCATGCTGATAGGGACGAGGACCCTGCTGTTGGTAAGGTGGATGTGGTTTTAGCTGTGGGAACTGGGGCTGCTACTGCTGCTGGGTGAACTGGCTACCCTGAACTAGAGGTTGTTACTGGGGAGAAATACCTCCAGTCGACCAACGGAATCCAGGATGGTCTCGTCGGATCCCAGGCTGAGGTCGGTCATACCAAATCCCATTAACTTCCATCAATGGCTCCTGCTCGTACGTGGGTGGGGGAAGAACTGCCAGGGGCTGATCCGGCTGGTAGACCACCATCTGAGTGTCTAGAGATGGTGGTGGCTGGACATACTGCTGCTGCTGCAGCTGGAACTGCTCCGCCTGAATATGATGCACCTGTCGGTAGTGGGCGGAGGGCTGGGTCGAGCTGCTGCTGCTGGGATATGCCCGTGACCTAAGATGGGGCTGAGGAGACATCTGTGCCTCCTGGAGACACATGATCTGGGTCTTTAGGACACTCAGCATCTGTGTCATCTGATCTACCTGAGACATGCCCTCGTACTTCTTCTTCTCAATAAGTTCGATATGGTCCAACTTCTAGCTGATGATCCCCATGTCAGCGGCCGTCGACTCTGCTTGTGTTGCGGTTGCTGATGATGTAGATGGACCGGCATCGACCCGTAATATCATCTGATAGGACACGGCCTGTGGTATGGGCTTCCCCTATACATATAGTCGGGTAAGGGACATTACTGTATAGTTCTGCGCCATCTCCTAGTAGATGGCCCAGACCTGATCCTCATCCTTTGTGAAATAGGAACCCCCACAAGATGCAGTCACTAGCCCCGGCAACTCCGGTGTAAGCCTGCAAAAGAAACTCCGGACAAGGTTGGGCTTGGATATATCATGATGAGGACACCGGTCTGTGAGCTCCCTGAATCTATCCCATGCCTCATGGAACTGCTCGTTGGGAAGCATGGTGATGTCCGGCTGAGTGGATAGTACTTATTCAAGTACTTGTTCTAGAGATGTTCCCATGATGTAACGAATCTCTCTAGGTGCTTCAGCCAGTTGGTTGCTCTGTCTATGAGGGAGAACGGAAAGGCCATCATCCTGATGGTATCCTTGTCCACGAGTCAATCATGGACAGTACTGCAGATCATCTCTAATTCTTGGAGATGGAGATGTGGCTCCTTGGTCGCGAGTCCATGGAATCAAGGTAGAAGATGGATGGTCTGAGGCGGGAGCTTGAAATCTCCCAAAATGGTTGGCAGCTGTATCCATCTAAGGGTTAGAGTTGCAACAGGGTTTTGCAACTCTCTCTTCGGTCATGTAGGTGCTGCTGGCTGTGTTGGCTCCTCAGTCTCTCCCTCATGGTTGTTTCCTCCTCCATCGGCTATGCGCTGCTCTCTGTCTGCTCTCATCTGCTCCATCTCTCGACGCATATCCACTATGAAAGCTCCCTGGTCCCTGATCTGATGCTGCATGGTCTCTAGAGAGGCTAACAGGGTGTTGTTGACGACACCCTGATCAAGTACGTAAGTCTGGTTCTCGCTGGGTCCATCGGTGCGCTCCTCACTGCTGGCCATGATCTCTGCAAAGGCAAAAGACCCAAACTCAGGTGCCGATAAATCATCAACTATCTGCTACGGTCTGAGGAGAGGTTGGATGTGGCTCTAGCCTTGTGTGTGGGTCACTCTCTCGCTATCCAAACCATACAATGAGGGGATTACTCTCCCAAGACAAATTTTTAAGTGAGGTGTCTTTTAAGATCAAGTATGCTTTAGCAGTCCCAATTTTATAGTTTTTCTTTTTTTAGGTATTTTTCTAATAAAACAACGCCTAACGAATTTTTCAGTTCTCCTGATTATTTTGAGTCTAAAAAAAGGGGGAGAAGTCAAAAAAGCCGATGTACGATCATAACACTATGATGCATGCAGAGTAAGAAATGCGTACCTGACTCCAGCTCTCTACATGCAGAGTGATCCACGCATAAAATAAAAGACTGGAATAAACCAATCCATATGATGCAAGAAGAAATCGGCCTTAGACAAATATTTCTACTCAAATAGAACAGTAGCTAATGGGTCAACAAGAGGGGTAGGGGTCCAATCTCTGATGTTGATCGGTGTCCGCCACAACGGATCATGCCAGCATTGTATACGGCCTTTAGCGGCACGTGACCCCTCAGGTGACCGAGTTAACTTTTTCTTTTGTGATTTAATTAATAAGGTCTAAATATTAATCTATAGGAACAGATAAGCAATTAGGGCTGGGCCTTAAGTAATAACGTCACAAGCAAGAAAAATCCTAAGTCTAAGGGCCAAAACCTTCGAGAATCAAAAATAAAAGAAAAATATGATAAACACAAAACCGACGAAAATCTGTGGTGAGGTCCCCCGAGCACACCGGTGCTCGGCGAAACAGACCCCGAGATCACACCAAGTCCAAGTCTTGAGTCTGTCCTGTATTATTACAACAATAACAACAGTGAAAATAAACTAAGGCTAAAACTAAACTACTCCTCCAAGATTCTGCTCCTCCTCTCATACGCTCTCATGAGGCTCGACGTAGAAACGAGCTGCCTCCAAGTCACGCGAGTGCCTCAGCTCTCCGAAGACTGCCGCCCTCGCTCGTCGGGCCCTCACAAGAAAGGCAAAATAGAAAATGTTAGTCTACAGTTATTAAAAATAAAAATGGAAAATAAAATAAAAAAGGAAAATAAATGAAAAATAAAAACAAAGGAAATAACATAAAAAGCAAATACAACTAAAATAAAAATAAAAATAAAAAGAACTCAAACAAAAGAAAATAAAAAGAAGAAAATCAAAATAAAGCCGAAAAAAGGGAAAACCGACTACTAAGCTGTGCTCCTCGGCAACGGCGCCATTCTAATGAGCGACCCAAACGACTACGGTTAAATGGTATCAAGGGTCATTGTGACCTCAACCACTCGGACCAGACTCAACAAGAAAATAAGACCACCAATAAAGAAATCAAACACTCAAACCAAGTAAGCATTCTCGCTAATTTATTTTACCTGGTATATCTACCAGGGTCGAACACAAGGAGCATGTAATGCAAAAGCTACGAAGTAGTCGAGAATTCAGGAAAAAAGAAATGGTGGTTTTTATAATTTTCAATTTTTTTATGATTTTTAATATTGAGAAAAAGAATAAAAGAGAGCCAAAAAACTACTTCAAACAATTATTTGAAGCACCAAAAATACTCAAAAAATTCAAACAAATATATTTTTGTGTTTTTTAAATAATCAAATGTTTTTTTGTGGATTTTAAGGGGTTTTTCTGATTTTTAGTTAATTTTCTAAAAATGAAATAAAACCAAAAACAGCAAGCAATGTATAGCTGGGATCAAAAGACAAATTAAAATTACTTAAAATGGCTATAAAATCCCAACAGTATTTTTGTGAGAAACTATAAACAAAACCTAACTACAGCAACTGAAAACACATTTTTTTACGATTTTTGCTGATTTTTCTAAGACTTTTACTCTTTTTTAATTTTTATGTTTTTATAAATGGAAATAAAGTTATAAATGGAAATAAAGTGAAAATTGGACAAAAATTCAAACAACACAAAAGAAGCAATCAAGAATTTTTTCAGATTTTTTCAAGGCTTTTTAATACTTTTATTGATTTTCTAAAACAAAGAGTGACACTTTTTAAGGTTTTGAATTTTTGAAAAGAATAAATGAAAACAAAACAAAACCAAAAATTCACTAAAATTCCTACACAGTGGCAGGAGCCACGTATCAAAATTTCGTGAATTTTAGAGATAAAATGCTATTTATTTAATCAAAGATAAAACACACAGCATACAAGGACCAAACTACAAAGAAAACATGTTCTGGGACCAAATAATAACACGCACAAGAACTCTAGGGTCTGATCTACGAATTTCCTACTAAATTCCGATCATGTTGGAGATTAGCACGCACAGGGGTATTTTTGCAAATATGGAAACTAAATATGCAATAACAGCAACAAAGTTTGGGGTACATACTGCACATTACCCAGAAAAACATGTGACGAAGCACGTTGGTCCACACGAGCAGGACTGAAATGCAAATATAGAAAACTACAGGTGCCAAAGTGTAAAATGGTCTACTGTATACTTTATTTTGCAGACTAAAAGACAAACGAAAATAAAGGCAGTGTAGAATGAGCAATTTACCCATGCAGACACGTGAGTTACGTGTGTAGAGATAAGTGGCGACCGCTGGTTGGGCGTGAACGTGCGGCTCTGACGTGTCAGAGATTAGATCCGACGGTTGTCAGATGTTAGGGACGTGGTTGGTACGGAGGCCGTTAGATCTGACATCTAATGGCCTGACAGCTCCACGCGATGGATGGCTGAGATGGCATCTGGATGAGGGGGTTAATCTGACGGCAGAGGGAGGATCTGTAAGAACAATGCCTAGGCGAGCTTCACCGGAGCACCGGCGAGGATCCGAAGCTCTGATGAATGATCAGCCGGCACCAAAAGAATCGTGAGGCCCTTCCGCGTCGGGTGATCGGCTCGGATGGAGTCGCTGAGGGTCGGATGATCTTGGCGTCGACTAATACTTGGGCAAGCTCTGGCGAGGGTAGTCGAAGGGGAACTGGGGTGTCTCCACGCGTGCTAAGGCCTATAAGAGGGAGCTCGAACTCAGAGCAAAGCTCCGGTCGGGGTTATTGGACCTAAGATAAAGAGAAGCGATGACGAATGGGAAGTGGGTCTCTAGCGAAGGCGATGGATGAGACCGATGGCCTAATCTTGGCAATCCGAGCCAAGGTCAAGGTGATCAGACAGCGTTGGAAGATGGAGGGTGAGCGGGTCTGTCGATCTAAATGGGTGGATGATGGTGACGAGGCTCCGACTGGCTGGTCGGAGCTCGCGGAGGTGCTGTGGAACGCAAATGAAAGATTGACGAAATAAAGGAACCAAGATCGATATAAAGCTACCTGAGGGTCCTAACGTGATCCTGAGCTCCAGGGGTGTCAGAAGACGGGGTCTTTGCCTCGACTTCGCTGTGGCTGGCAGAGGAGGCTCTTCGTGGCGGTGCTCCGGTCACGATAAGCGAGCTACAGCTACCCTGTACCTCTCCAATAACCAAAGGTGGTCTCCGGTTGCTGTCACCAAGGCGGAGGTATCTAGTGTACCAGAAAGGGGTGCGGCCCGAGCTCCGCAGTTGGGAGAGCAAATGAAGAGCTTTATAGCATGTCCCAGGAAGCTTCGAAGAATCAGATTGAGCGCGCGAATCGAGGGGTGGATCCCTTAGGAAATCAACGGGAGAAGGTCTTGGATCCCCCCCTCGATAATCGGAGCCTTGGAATGGAGTCGGAGGTGGTCGGATCGGGTCTGTAAAAATCGGCGAAGAGAGCACAAAACCTGGATCCGCGCGAGGGGAGGTCCGGGAGGGGTTGTTGACCAGGGTCAACATTCCTCTTGGACCAATAAGAAAATAGTATAAACAAATTATTTATAAAATCAATTAAAAATTTCCAATGGTTTAAAAACAAAAGGTGTACAAAATGAAAAATATTTGTTATTTTCTAAACTATTTTTCTGTGATTTTTATTTATTTTTATGAAAAATAATTTATATATACACAACATATTGTATTATATACAAGTATACCAATGTATTTTGTCCATTTATTTTTAATTTATTATTTTTACAAAAATACTCCAATTTTGTATTTTATTTATTTACAACATTATATTTGTAGTATAAAATAATTTTTGTTTTATTTTTTAAGTTTTTTACAAGTATAAATTAAATAAGGAAAGATACATATTTACGTGCTTTATGTACAAGGTGAGAGAGATATTTTTATTTTATTTTATTTTATTTTTCTAATTTTTGTTTTTTAGAAATATATAAAAAAATATCTTTTAGTTTTGTTTTTGTAAAAATAAAATATATACATGAAGGGTGGTTATGTACAAGGTTAGAGTGGCCCTATCTCTCTCTACTTATTTTATTTGGCGATCAGGCCAATGATTGGCCCTCTCTTGGATTTAGGTCACTCAATATTTATTCTAAATATTTCCTTCTTTTTCTTTTATTCTTTATTCTTTTATTTTTGCACAAATACATGCTAATTATGAAATATTAACAAATGCATGCTTATTGCTAATTTATTGTATTTCATCTATTTACATGATGCTTCGCCAAGATATTTAGCTAAAATAAAAGAATAAAGAATGATGAATGAGGCTTCATCAGCCCGCTCAAGAAGAGGAGGTGGAGAGAAGAATGGACGGTAGCAAGTGTAGGTACCTATCCTAGGATGTTTGACCAGCGTAACCAAGTCATCCAGCTGCAAGCTTTGAAGCTCTTCTTATTTTTCTATCCTTGTATATTACACTCTGGCAGGCATTTTACTTTTCAATCAGGCTTGTCCACTTTTGGAGATTCTGCATATTTTTTCTTCTTTTTCTTTTTTTTGACATATCTACAAGGTGCAACATGTACAAAAGGAGTTTTTCCTCTTGAGCTAGTAGACTATCTCTCTTTTGAAGCATTATTGCAACCCACAGCATCCCATCCTTAGATGTCAACACCACCAGACTAGGTTGAGATGCACTTCCCTCCCTAGAGGAGGACAGATGTTTCCACCCGTGTGCTACTCCAAGCCAAAGGATTCTACCTCCTCACCACCTCATCAATGAATAGCTAGGTGCATGGTGCTTGTCCAAGTTAAGTCACTTACTAAAAGAATCATGCGTTTATACGAAATATTTGACTTAGACAATGGCATGCGAACATAGACTTGCAGACTCAAAGAATTAAGTCACTTGACCTGAAAAATCTTTACTCCAGTTCCTATAAGCTTCCTCTAAACTTAGGTATATTAAGGTCAAATCAAATCCATCCTCGACATCTATTCATAACTTGGTCTAGAACCCACTAACTTTTCACTTAGCATATGCTAAATATGCAGATGAGATGTAAATGACATGCAATAGAAATGAATGAAGTGCAAGACATTTTTTTAATGCAAGGATGATATGCAAGAGTAAATAAGAAGCCTATTTTTTGTTTTTGTTTTGTTTTTTTTTTGTTTTTTTCAAAAATTTGGTATACCTCCTATTTTACAAGAGTTTTATAAGTATATACAAATTATACAAGTGTTATACAATATAAAAGTATACATGTATTTTACAAAAAAATCAATTTTTACCCATCCCGTAATTATTACATAATACATACATAAATACGCAAAAGTGTGAGCTATGGGTAAGTATATATGTAATATATACATGCCCCCCCTATACTTAGTGTGTGCTATGTCCTCAGAGCATGTGAAGCGAGTAAAAGACATAGCTCGTGCTAAGAATAGGAGAGCTAAAATAACAAAAAAGGATAGAAGTCGCTCCGCACCCCTATACTTTGGCTCTGGCAACCTAAGTATAGAAGAAGATCAAAAATGGGGTGGGAGAGGTTAAGAGGGGAAATGGATGAGTATATATACATGATGGGCATCGGTTCCCCCTATACTTAGGCTCTGGTCATCCTAAGTCTAGGACAGGAGTGAATGTGAGAACTGATGAGATCTGGAGAATGTATAGAGAATGATGAAGAGACTCGAGTCATTCTCCCACCTATATTTAGGATCTGGTCATCCTAAGTATAGCCATAAAATGAAATGATATGGAGCTGAGGTGAGTGATTAGAACCACTGGGGAGGGAGGGAGAGAAAATATATACAAGGAGTGAGAATATACAAGGATTAAGAAGGTTTATGATGAACCTTCTTGCGGGAGCGAGGAGGTGGATAATATACATATGTGTCGCTGTTGGAATCATCATCAGATGAATAATAATGAGGTGAAGGGATCGTCCAACGAGGATCGACACACAGCTGCTTGCTTAGATACGGTTAAAGAACAATCGAACTGAGCTCACTCATATAAATCACCTCATCCGGACCTGATGAGAACTCCTTAGAAAATTTCTTCTCCGGCATGTTGAAGGAAACTTTCTTAATCGGTTTTCTAGGACCTGAATCATTGAGAGGGAGTGGAGAGCGATGCGCTTTGAGGGGTTCAGGGGAACACCTCAAGGAATCAATTCTCGACTTCCTCTCACTGTATAACCGGCAAGAGGAAGGAGCAACCGTGGTTTTGGGTGGGTCAATTCAGTCCTGGTTGTTTGCTTTGAAGGTCCGGGATGTGGTACGGAGTTGACCATGGGTTCCTCATCAGATGAGTCACCATGTAGATTATAATGTTCTTGAAGGGTCAGCGCAAGTGTCGGGAAGGTGCTAGTGATCTCAGTTGGCTTGACATTATTAATCGCGGATGTCGGATCGTCAAAATGGTCAAGGCAATCAACAAAAGTTGTGTCCGACTCAATGATATCTTCGGGTCGTAAGTCCTCCTTCGAAGTTGTCACGATGGTGGTGTAAGTAGTTGGTGAAGTGGAGGTGTGGGGAGTCTCTGAACCAACGATCGTCCGGACAATCGATAATGAGGGGGCTCATCTATCTGTCGGTGGTAATTACTATCTGTGGATATATGGGTCACGTTAGAGTAAAGTGTATCAAAGAATGGGTGAGGTCAGAGCGCTCCCAATGATGTAAAGTCGAACTCCTGAGTCTCATAATCTATAGTCGCCTTAACTGAGGCTAAGAACGGCATCCTGAGAATAATCGGAGACTGGGTATACTCTCCTCGATGCTCAATGTCAATGATCGTGAAGTCCACCTGGAGTAGAGTACCATGGAAAATAATGATGACTGAAATGATTCCTCATGCCCATTTTAGGGATCGATCAGCCAACTGAATGATCACTCTGGACTTCCAAAGTGATCCAATTTTGAGCTTGTCAAACACGGAGGTTGGGAGAATATTTATTGATGAGTCATAATCGATTCTCGCATGGGTAAAAATGGTGTCTTTGATTTCACACTCAACTCGGGGCAACCGCTTCACTCTATGGCTCTTGATCTTTCTCCCAATCACCAAGGAGGTGGCCATAGACACTATGTGTCTCTCAGTCCTTGTTCTCTTGTTACCCGACCTCTTAGGCATCAATTTACTCCTTTCAAATCTCTTGAGGTCAGGGAAGTGATATATGGCCTTTATTAAGGGAAGTTTAAAAATCAATTCCTCTTCGAGTGCTTCCCGTAGGACAGGATCCAATTTTTAAAGTCTTTTTCATTTTCTATTTTTAGGAATTTTTCTGATTTTTTAATGTTTTTTGTCTTTTGGGATTTTTGATTTTTTTGGTGTTTTTGATGGGCGAATGGTCAGACTCTAGATTGAAAGGCAAGGGGTTAGTAGAAGAGGAAGGTAGAAGTGACTCCAGCTGTACAGAATGTGTGGGTTCCCTAATACTCGCTCGGTTTTCAACATCAAATCCAATTATTTCCCCTTTCACTTTCATACCCATGCTGGCAGAAATTGAGTGCAATATGTTGGTGACATATCTCAACTTGGCACCAAATGATTTATTTTTTTGAATAAGTCTAAAAATGTCATCCTCCAAAAAGTTCTCATGACAAATCATGGGAGAAGTCTGCTCAATTGGAGGATATTGCTGAGAGCTTGGGGACTCATACTCATTATACTTAGACTATGGCATGTAATTCTGAGTTGAGTATAGACCATCTAAATGACAGATATTGGTCGCAGCCTCATATTATGGAGTCAATAAAGAGGGGGCTCGTAGATTGAATTCATGAGTCCAATCCCTTGTAGGCTCTTCGAATGGCTGGTCAATGTGGGCTTGATTGCTAGGATCAATCAAGTCAGGAAGATCATAAGGTGCATGCCTCTCCATTCGGTATGTTCTATCGATCATGGCATGCCTTAAAGTTAAGTCAGGATGTGTATATGTGAATTGTTGTTCGGTCCCTTCTTGAGGTGAGAATGAGGTATGTGGGGGTGAGTAATTCTAGAAGTCATAGGTCTAAGCAGTGGCTTCCTCTTCATATGGATCATTAATTCCAGCAAGCTCTCGAGAATAAGGATAGCCATCCCAAGATAAAAGTGGATCAGGTGTGGAAGAAGGTGGGGTAGGTGAGAAGTACGATTAAGTGGGGAAGTCATTCGAAGTTCTGACTTCACGGTCTGGATGGTGGTATGAGGAGGAATAAGAAGGTGAAGATGATCGGATTATGGTCGAAGAGGAGTGACCTGGATATGATGACCAATATCCCGACATCTTGAAGACGAATGGATGAATGTAAGCGGATTGAGGTAGAAAACGTTCAAGTACACAGGATAACGTACGCAGACAGACACAAAACAAAACGCAAGAGAAACCCCAATTTCACCAACTCAACACAGTGAAGGACCCGAAGCTGGGTCCAATTAATCTGGTTGATTTTAAGTATAATTTTCAAGCAAATAGCAAGGATTACATGGCTTAAAGGGAAGTCGGCTCAAAGCCGGATACGTCTCCCTTGTTGAACATGTCACCTAAGATACCAACGTCCTTCCTCTCTTCGCTCCTATCACCAGCCGATGAAGCGAAAGGACATATCCCTATCTACCTACTGAGGTAGGCAGAGGCTGACAAGGCTTATAACATCACCCTAGAGGGTTACTAGCAACTTGTTGCGGTGCACCGCTGCTTCACCCCTATCTACCTACAAAAGCAGGTAGAGGCTACTTGGTGCTGGTCCATTGAACCTCAAGTAGTTCAGCCTGTGATATTTGTTAGGATCGGGGTACGTGATATGGAAGGTGAGGATTTTGGCTCTATCTTAGGGTGTGAACACACTTTGTACCCTCACTCAGCCTCAAATCAAGGTCGGGGTTGCTCTCCCGCAAACAAAATATTTTTTTGGTCCAATTCAATTAGCAGTCCCGATTGTAGAGATTAGTTGTCACTTTAGTTAATCCACACAAGCAATCACATCTACCGTCCAGTCTCAATTCCTTTATCCTAACTTAGAAAAACCAAGAGAGGGAATTGGAAAAAGCCGATGCGATCGAGAAAACGATGATGAATGCTTGAGTAAGAATACTTACAGTGCATCTAGCTCTCTACAATGCAGGATGCAATACTGAATTAAAATTTTACATTAGGTGAATGCAAGCGATGAAAAGTTGCTCCTAGACAGTGGTGAAGTGTGGTCCTACAAATTACAAACGCAAACTGTCCTAGGAAGCTCTAAGAGCCGTGAGTGCATAATCTATTCTACGTCAAGCAACCACACAATACAGAGAGTATTTTTATTCTGGTTACACGTGCGAGAACCCAAATGAGGACCGTTGTAAATATGCAGTTATTACAAGTAAATGAAAATTAAAATCTCTCTTCAAATATCTCCTTGGAATCTCAATGTCCGACTCGATCCATGAATCGTCGGCCTCCGATGCTCTTCGAGATGTGTCGACTTCAAGAAAGTCGCTCTAAGTTCACCGGGCCCTTGCATAAAAAGATGGAATTTATGTAAGAGAGATAAAGAAAGAAAAGAAAAGAAAGAAAAAGAAATAATTGGACAAAATAGAATAATTACAAGTGGGTTTTGGGATCAGACTACCCGAATGAATGAAAAACCTTAATATAATTTTTCTAAAATGATCCTAAGCCGTTTTCCTCCCCGACAACGACGTCATTTGATGTATCCGAAAATCTTCCTTGTTAATTTGAAATGTGTGTCGTTTGTTGTAGTCGGGCAATCAAGATCGATCAAAAAATAACCGCACAAATAGATGAATTTATGTATGCGTGGTTTGATGTATTTTTAACCTGAGCAAGCCCCAGGGTCGACTTAAGGAGGCAAAGGAACAACTATGGATCAACTTAGATGAATTAGCTCACAATTTTTCAAGCGGCTATTTTTAAATTTTTTATGCTATAAAAATGCAAGTGCACAAATGCGATTGAACTAAGTCAATATGAAAACACAACTTAGACAAATTAATTTTAATGTGAAACTAATCCAAATTAGCCTAGTTGCATTTTTTATTAGAAATCTAATCAAATGATGAATGTAAAATGTATTTATTTGGAATTTTTAGATTTGAAATGCATAAATGAAAAATGCAAACTTTTTAGGGGTTTTATTCAAGTTTTTCGTGCAAACAAAATGCAAAAATTATGAATTTTTTAATGGAAATGAAAAATGATGAAATGAAGCTACATTTTTTTGGAATTTTCTGATAATTTATGATTTTCTTATGAATTTTTTACTGAAAACTGAGTGATTGTGAGTATTTAATTCAAATTAAAATACGAAATCCAATTATCCTAAAGCAAAATTATCTCCAATATATATTGTATTAAGAAATCCAGGAGACTTGAAATTTCACAAAAATGATAATCGTGGAGTTAATTAAAAATCATTTACTGAAAAACATTAAATATTTATTTTAGGAAAAATATACATCCATTTTTAATGAAATTTGGATAATAATTAAAGCACAACTATCGGCATCTAGTACATTTTTTGCATAATTTTTGGAGCAATATTTAAGCATGTGTGAATTTCAGAGCATAAATGGGTAAAATATCACTGAATTTCGAACTCTAATATTTAATAAATTATACAATGCTCACAAAATCTGAATAAATAGCCACAATGTGAAGAATTAATTTCTAAACAAAATGTTAATTTTCATTAAAATAAATGATGCAAGAAAAATATCCAAATTATCATGCAAGGGGTGTCTTCACAATACAAAAAATGAACTTGAATGAACTTAAACGTGCACGGAGATACGTTTGTAGTTAAAGAAGCATAAAGGGAAAACCATGCAATTTTCATAAAAAAATAAGAAAAAAAAGAAGGGGAATCGACCTTTCGAGGAGAATGTTATTCTCGATGGTCTTGGGCACAGCGGGCAGCCGAGGATGCGGTCTGCGGACACTGGGCAGCGCGCAGGGTCAGTGGCAGCAGAGTCACAGGCACCTGCGGTGAGGTGTACAGTGGCCGACAGGCAGGATTGGAGTGCGGGGACGGCGCGTGCGGGCGTCGACGGTGAGGCACGTGGAGGAAACGGTCAGGGGGTGTGCGTGCTGGGTGGAGCGGCTGTAGGGCAGCGGGGGATTGACGTACGGTGGCTGAAGGAGTGGCTGCACGTGTTTGTGTGGCAGGAGGGCGAGGGGCGGATGAGGGCCACTGGCGGGCGCGACAGTGTCAGTTGTGTGCGGATGCCGGTGGCGCACAACATGTGGAGGGCTGATGGCATGTGCTGTTGTGGAGGCCGCGGGTGCGACGGCTGAAGGAGCACCGTACGGGGCAATGCACGCGGGTGCAGAGGTGCAGGCGGAGGACTAGCACACAAGGTGGCGAGGTGACAACGATGGGCTAGTCGTGGCCAGCGAGGAGGGTAGTTGCTGGTGGAACGACTTTTGGGTGCTGCTGGAGTACGGCCAGGGGATGGTCGTGGCACGTTGGGTAGGCCCTCGCTGGATCGAGTGCAGGATGTGCACAACGGCATCGGCCACTGGTTGTGACGATGGCTGTGGGCTGCGTCGCATGGCCGCGAGCCTGTTTCCTTTTATTTTTTGTATTTTTTGTAGTTTTTTTTAACAGGGAAAAATGTAGAGATGAAATGAAAGGGTAGTGATAATGATGTGATTTGTGTGATAATGTGGTTTTTGTGATGATGAACTAACACAAAAATGTTAGATAAAATAAAATAGAAAATGACATCGACTCCGATGATCGTCGCTTCAAGGAGATGGCGGCCTCCGAAGCTTGAGCAGCTTCCTGAGAGGGATGGCTGTGACGAATTGGTTGAGACCACCTCGGATCTCACCGTGGAGAGGTCATTGCTCAAGGAGGATGCTAGGTCGTTGTCACCGAAGAAAACACTCCAAGCTCTCTCTCGCTCTCTCTCTCTCTCTCTCGTTGAAACACGGAATGGCAGAAGAAGAAAAAAACGAAGTCGACGTGGGGAATAAAAAGGATGAAGGGGAAGTTGGAAATGAGATGGAGAAAGTGGAGAATTGATGAGTTGGAGTAGGGAACAAGTAAAGGGATAAAATAAAATAAATAAGTAGGCTACTAAAAATAAAGAAGGGAATATAAAAGTAGAAGAAAGAAAATAAATAAATAAATATAAATAATTAAAAATACTAAAATAAATAATAAATAAAATAAAATACAAAATAAATAAATAAATGATAGGGTGACACATAGCGGCTCAAGGAGCTGCCACGTGTCGTACCTCGAAAAAATCAAAAATTAAATATAAATAAAATAAAAAAGAAATAACAAAGGGTTCAAATAAAAAATTGGTCAATACAAAAATCGTTCGTCTCAATGATATCTACAACTCTCGTGAAGAACCAAAAATCAAAAGAAGTCATATGTACAAAGTGTATTTTTGGGTGATACCTTAAAGATATAAAATATCGCATTTTTTTCTTTTGCAATTTTTTGTCATTTATAAATAAGAGAAAAATCAAAATAAAATTAGAAAAATATGAAAGGAATATTTACAACTTAATCTATTTTTTTATTTTTATATTAATAAAAATAAAAAGATAAAAATGGAGAGTAGTTTAGTCAATATGTACAATATACAATAGGTGCCCAAAACTCAAATTTCACATATGATCTCTGATTTTTATGAACATGGTCTTGTTTTGAATGTCTTTGAATGTATATTACTTTAAAAACGAGTAGCCTAAATCGGATATTGTATGAGAGAGATATGTGCATTTTAAGGTTCATAGCCTCAAACTTGGTTTTGGGTTTTAGTGGTCAATTTTACAAGTTAGTATTTTTTATCTTTTTTCTTTATTAGTGTTAGTAATATATACACTATAGAGCTGATTTTATTGGATTTGGAGTTAGTATAAAATATATACAAATATAGTATTTTAGCTATATACATGTGAATATGTACAAGTGATTTTTGGCTCCTTATTTAATGCAAATATGAATGTTAAAATGTAGATATTATTTACACATACATGAATGCTAATTATGCAATATAAATGGATATATGCAGCTAATAACTCGGGAACAAAGCTCTATTTTCAACTTTTAGAGTGATGAATCACATATTCATCAATTATGTATTAAAAATAAAAGAAAATTTAAAAATAAGAAAATAAAAAAAGAAAATAAAAAAGATAAAATTAAAAACAATATATATATAAAACCATAAAAAAATACAAAAATTAAAAACATACAAAAACAATAAATAGATAAGAGAAAAGAACGATTTTTTAGCTCCTATGCCCCGATCTACTGGTTACCTCCTGAGTTCGACCTCTACACATGCTTACACCTATAGACATTTGTTGTAGAGTTATAATAAATTTTAACTCCACCCCGTTGTTATTCATTGCCAGATTTATATTGTGGGTTAATTGTTGATTGATTTGGCCTTCGTGAGCGATCATCTCAGCTATGCTAATTGAATTTGATTAGCCGACCCTTGCATGTCATCACCTAAATAAAGAGAATAAATTTCAATATCCATTAAAGAACAAGATGCATCAAAAATTCAAGAATAGCATTAACATGAGGAGCAATTAACACGATGATCATCTAGAATTTAACATCTTAAAGTACACGTCAAATTAAATAAATAACCATGCCAATATGAAGAGCATCATATTAACGATCAAATGAAATTGAAATCACTATTTGGGGTTTGTATGCTCAAGATATTAAAGAAAAAGTAAAAGGGCATAAATGAAAAAAATGAAAAATAAAAAGTTAAATATTGCAATTGGGTCCTGATAGGCCATTTATGTAATTAAGAAGGATTGACGGGGCCTTCATGCAAATTCTACCAAGCACGCATGTAAGGCACACACGCTTGGAAGGACCTTCTTACAAATCTTCAAACGTAGAGGGACATGCATGCAAATTGCCTAGCCTGCATGTGTGTTGCACACCTACGGTCTAGGCTTGGAGGTGGTCGAGGTTCGGTGCAGGTTTGGAGTACACATGGCACGCTCCAATGCTTCGGACAGTGGCTTGGTCCCACCGAGCCAATAGGTGTGGGGCACAGGCTGCGGGATGATCTGGGTCATTTGATCATATAGATAGAATTGTATCTAGAGGGATGATGTCTTCTTCCCCCACCCCGTTGTGTGGCGGTGATGATGGGGCTCCAACGAACCCACCAGACCTCATCCTTGCTCCACTTCATAGTCTGAAGCATTGGAAATCTTCTCCATCCCTCGGTGAAGATCGTGGAAGCCCAACGGAACGAGGAGGACATACGGATCGTGGAACTAGTGCAGGCATGCCGGTGATGGGGCTCTAGAACAGAGCGGTTTTATAAGCTCCGACCATTGAAGGATTCACTTGCAAGGGGGGTTAGCTGGGTGGATAGTCGAAGTGAGTGAATGGGATGGCAGGCGTCAGATGTGAAGTAGGGAATGCCCGAAGTGAGATCTCCTCTATCGGAGGAGGAGATGGCCTTGAGGTGGTGGAGGTTGCGGAGGAGGAATATGAAATGACAAAGGGTGGCGTGAAGATGGTGGTAGTGTGGTGAAGCTAGTGAAATGGCCGGCGATCGAAGAGGGTATGTGTGTGTAGAGAAAAATAAAGTAACTTTAGAGAAAAAGAAGGGAGAAGAAGTACCTGATCGGAGAGGACGAACTAGTGCAGAAAGCAGTCTGGGAAGAGGGCCCGGAGGTCCTACAATCATCGCTCAACCTGGATGACCAGTCCAGGGAGCTCAACGGTGTCTAAGGTGGCCTTAACATGGCTACCAAAGCCGTAGATCGACACCGGCTTGATCACCCATCTTCATGTGTCAACTCGTCCTCCTTTGTCACAGGAGGAGGAGGACAACTAGGGCTTCGGGCATTGAATGGTGGACGAAGAGGAAGTGGGATGGAGATGACATATTTGAAGGAAGATTTCAGCCATTATAAGTGATGGAGGGGATGGTTTGTAACGGATGACATTTCCCGGAGAAGTTGAATCTAGGGTCATTGATGGTTGGGCGAAGATGGAGGGTGGTAGGGCAACATGGGGGCACCTTTAGGTCATGTAGAGGCGTTGAGAGTTGGTGGATAAAATTGGAAGGGGGAGCGGGCGCGGCGAGGTAAAAGATGCGGGGAACATTACTGGAGGTAGGATATGGCTTGATGGTTGTTGGATGTGATCCAACGGTCTAAATGGGAGTGTGAGGCCCTGGATGGGATCGGATCAAGGGATCTGATACAAGGACGGTAGATGGCTTGAGAGGTGACAGCTTGGATGAACTGAGGGCATCATCCTATGGTAAGGGAGATGAGAAGCGACGTGGAGGAGGAGGAGTCGTTGTATGCTAAGACATTCAACGGCTCAGGTTTAGGTGGAAGCGTGCAACTGAGTTCGTATTAGGAAGGGCAAATCTAAGGGTTGAGGAGTGAGTAGGAAGGGTACGACCCAGATTAAGCCTAGCAGAGAGAGATGGACTGTTGCGGAAGGTGGTGCATGGCGTAAGTGGAAGCGGGCCGCATGGCATCTCTAGAGAGCACCACATGGCCCAATCACATTATTAAAAATAGAAAAATAAGAAGAAATTAGAAAAGAAATAAAACGAGGCTAAATTAACAAAAAGTTAAAATATTAAAGTTGTAGATCTAAAAGAGATCAACAAGTTTCATGTTCGACACAAAGCCAAAAGATATCAAATAAACACAAAGAAAATTTTGGAATTATTTTTAAAGGATTAAAAACACTTGATTTTAATTCTTTTGTGATTTTTTTATCTTGTTAGTTTCTTTTTAAGATTAATATATATATACAATAATTACTCTTGAGGTTTTTAATAAGAAATAAAACAATAGAAATTAATAAAATAAAATGTATTAAGTTATAGAAAATAATTTGGATTATAAAAAGGAAGAGGGTTAATTGTTAATAATGTGGAATTAATAAAGACTTTGATAAAGTTGTTTAATCAAGGAGGATAATATGATTAATTAGAGATTTATCATACGTGTATTAGGAATACTTGAGTGTGATGTGATAGTAAACGGTCATATAACCATGACACTTCCATTTCGAGGGAGTGATTGATGAAATAGGTTTGGATTTTAGTGACTCTTCTTAGTAGATTAGTAAGCTGATCTTAGTCCAAATGCTAGACATTGATCTGAATGTGATTCAGATGCAATGAGAAGATTATATTTATGTTTTGATTTAATAAAACATCCATGAGAGGTCCCCTAAGATCTGAATTTGAGATATGATCTCAATATCCAATTCACTATACATGGAATGTACAGTCACCTTGTCCTTATCTCCGTGTATCCACGGAGAAAGCATGTTATCTTGAAAGTGTTCAAGAATAATTCCATTGTTGATAATGTATCTGAACATTGAAAATTTGTTGATTAAATGTGATTCAATTATCATGAACAATTTGAATATGATTCATATTATTTGGACATATGAGAATTGCCATCTAAGATAATTAAATATGATTTAATTATCAAAGATATGATTCATGCTGATATCATTATTCATAACAACCATAAATATTACAAATGTGATTTATAATATGTTGGAGAGATTTAATTATAAATAGTATTTATTAATCGTTGATGTGAATTGGATTCACATTTATATTGGATGTGTAAATATGATTCATAATTGTCAATGGCATGATTGAAATTATCACAAAATAATTTGGAATTATATTGGTGAATAATTATGCAACAAAAGTTGTTGCACTTTTGGAATATTTGACAAGATATGAGATCTCATCAAATATGGAATGAGAGATCCTCCTTACCATAATAAGAGTGGACAGCCACCAAGAGTCCTAAATCTTGGTGGTCGTCCATCCTATGTATGGAAGGAGGCTTGCTCTCCTTCCATGTAATTCCATATTGCTTGATTTAATTTAAATTAAATTATATTGATTGGTTTTCAATATATTTAATTTAGTTTTAAGTTAACTATTTGTTGTTGCAAATTTAAGCAACAAAAGCATGGACATTGATTGAAAGCACAATTTAATCTATTAACTATGTGTGCACATGGATTGAGATTCATGGACATCTAATTTATTATAAAAGAAAGGCTAGACCTAGCTCTTTATTTACAATAATTTCAATAGCAACAACTCTCTATCTCTTCTTATATACATCCTCTCTCTCTTACCATATTGACCTAGAGAGCTTCACAGTCGATAGAACAGCGTTGTGTTGTCGAATCGACTGCTCGTGGATCTCCGCCTTCTTCGATGCATATTGCTCATGAGGAAGGCTATCGATTTCATGGGAAAAAATTAGGAGACTCTACACTCGGATATTCAACTCGGATTGTAGGAGTGACTCATCTCATCCAGACGTCTGCAAGCATATCTGATGAATCTATGTTTTATCATCTTTATTCTATCATTTTGGCCTTAAAAACCCTAGTAAATGCGTGTAAATCGGCTTAATTTAGGCATTTTAGCATCCATGCATCATTGTGTAAATATTGTATAAAATATGGTTTTTAAAGCCAAAATTATATAATAAAGAAAAGAAAAGAAAAAGAATAAAATATTCTAAATATTTTATGACCCGAAACCCCGAGACCTAGGCATCTCGATGACTAGGTCGATAAGGAATAAAGTAGGGGGAGATAAAGGCCAAAATACAATAAAAACTCCCTTTTATTTTATTCATTCTTTATTTATTTTGGGACCTATTTTTAGTTCCACTTTTTATACTTCAAATAAAGAAACTTTGTACATGAAAGTTGTAGATAATTTAATGAATAAAAATACAAAATTGATTTCACTTAAAAATAATATACAGATAAAAAGTTATGGTCTAAATAAAATTCCATAAGCCCAACTTCCCAGACTTGTATATCCCAAATAAAAACTCCAAATGCATCAAACTCATCTTTAATTGTATATAATTTAAAATAAGTTATTTAATGGTGGTGGTTTCGCATTTGGCGGAGCTACGGTTTGAAAGTTGAGTTTTGGACCCCCATTGTATACTTATACAGATTAAAATATTCAATTTATTTATTATTCTTTATTTTTACAATTTCTTATTTTTATAATTTTGTAAATATTACTTATAATATATTTATACATTAAAATAAGAATAAAAACTCAAAGAAAATATAAAATAAAATACTTGTATATCATATACATAGGTATAATACATATATACATACCTATAGTATTAATACTTTTATTTTATTAAGTATACAAAATACATCATAAAAATAAAATAAAAATATAATTAAGTGTATAAAAGTGTTCTATAAATTTAGAAAATAATAAATAAAAATAAATTAAATTAAATTCACAAAATAAAAATAAAATAATAAAATATATAGATATATATACCTATAAAGGGTATAAAGGCAACTTGTAATTATAAACCTAGAATAAATAAATAGAAATTATCATAAAATAAGTCATAAAATAATAAACATTTTTAATTTAATAATCAAAAACTAATTTATTGATTTGCTATTTTAAATTGATTTTACAAAGTATTTTTCCAGGCTTTTTCCTGGTTATGGGTTTCCTCATTTTTCTCCCATTTTTGGAGACCACCCCGTTCCTCCTTTCATGTCGCGTCCTTCTGCAACTTTTTGCCTCGTCCATTGGTGATTCATGCCTAGGTGTTTTATTGGGCTGTGAATCACTGATCGCGACGAGGTTCCTCGTTCTTCACACCCTCTCGACCATTGTTCAAAAACCCCCCTTCGTCCATTTTTCAAACTTGAAACTCATTTTGACCGTTTCTCCTCCCTTTGCTTGTGCTCCCGACCGGTGGCGGTGACAACACCACCTCCAGCCAATCTGGGAGAAGCTTGATGCGTCTCTTGGGCGTCTCCACCATCTCCGGCCATCCTCGGCCGTGAGGTCCAATATCTCGTGATTTCCCCACCGCTTGAGGTCATTTCCTATTGGTTTTCTCATCGATAGTTAGCTTTTATTCTTAGGTTTTGTTTCGTGTCTTTAGTTTGTTGTTTAATCAATAAATTAGTATAAATCTCGCCTTCGAACACCTCACCGGAGCTCAAGAGATCCGGCGGCCATTCTCGACTCAACGCACACTGGTCTGCTCGCCAATAACAACCAGACCTCTGCCACTTGATGCTGCCGTGCTTCTTGTTTATTTACAGGGTCTGAAGGGCCCTTCTGCGGGTAAAAAGCATCACTAACTTCGCCCAGGCGGCTGGATTTACTAGACGTCTCGGGGGCTCGTTCAACAACCCCCTGGACCCATTTGAACCGCCGGGAAGTCTCCCCTGGAGGGTAAGAGTATACGGAGACGGTCGGGGACTGCCCAGGTGCATGGAGGAGCCGCCCTTGGTCGATTCAAACCCGACGGGGGCTTGTTCTTCAGGTGCTCTTGCTGGACCTCTCCACGTTGTTCGATCAAGGCGCCTTCTCTAGATACTACAGTTGTCGTTCGATCCCCACGCACGCCCACCGTTCGATCAACAATGGGGATCTAATCTGGGCCACACAGCGCGAAGGGGTATTAGGCCATATAAGCGCGCCACATGGCTTAAGTGACCGATCTGCCGCCGTCCGATCAACTCCTGGCGTGGGTATGTTGCCTAAAAACCCTCGCCCGATTTTGAAATTATTTAAGTAGCACTCAAACTTTCATCTGTCATTTAAAATATTTTGAAAACTTTGCATGTAAGCCCCCGTAGTTTTGTAATATTGCATTTCCGTCCTCCCCAGGCGCGTGCGTAGCACGTGCGTGGGTGGGTTTTTGCAAAGAGGCCCTTGCTTTTTCGTTTATTGTTTATTGGCCCTGAAACATTTTCAATACAGTATATATTTAGTGTGGAAATAGTGCAGACGCCCCTGATCTTTTCTATAATTTCATAAATACCCCTGCCAGTATCCATTTTCTTGTTGTTTCCGCTATTTATTGCATGCATCTATAAAACTCCAAAAATCACAAAAAAATAACCATACATCTCTGTTGCATTGTAGGTCCATGCCATATTTTTATTTTGCATTTTTTATGCATTTTAATATTTATAAAATTCAAAAACTCTCATTTTCAGCACTATTTGCATTATAAAATCCATAAAAATTATAAAAACCCTCTAAAAATTCCCAAAAATATATATTTTGCTTATTTTAGTGTGTTTTAACTCTAGTCCAAAAATCATTAAAAAATATAAAACAAAACTCCTAAAAATTAGAAAACTCTAGAAACCTTCATAAAAATCTTAAAAATTCTACAAAAAACCCTAAAAAACAATTTGAGTTTCTATATTTTCCCTATTTTATTGTCTTTCATTTAAAATTAAATTGAGGAATTTTGGACATCATTTAATATTTTTCATCCTCATTTTAATTTCAGCCAGCAAGTTATTTCACTATTTATTAGTATTTTTTACTTTAAAAATACCAACAAATTAGAAAAAACTATAAAAATCACAAAAACATTAGAAAAATATAAAAAGACCAATAAGATTCTATTTCCTGATTTTCCTGTATTTTTACATATTTTTATTAATACATTATCTATCTCTTTCTTACTTTGTATATATCTTCTAAAGAAAAAGAAAATATAAAAAATATAACATAAAAAGAAAATATAAAATCAGAAAATTAAAAATCAAAATATAAAAATATAAAATTAAAAATAAAATATAAAATATAAAATTAAAACCCACAAAAATTAGCACAAATAGACATTGATCACAGTCACACACTTGTACATTCACTTGCCTCGTTCTACCTATCTGCTCCCTATGTTCGACCACTACACATACTTGCACCTACTTGTTGTAGAGTTATAATAAATTTTAACTCCACATTCATCTCATTTCCTTATTTGATTGTTGTGGGTTAATTGTTGTTTGAATTTCGGGTTTCGCGCGAGGTCAAATCAACGACTGTTGATTCGCCTTGTGAATCGACACGACCTCCACAAAATTCAGTTCAACAATATCCTTCATTGAATTGGACTTGAGACATGAGGTCTCTTCACTTAGAGACACACGATCGCAACCACCTTCAAGAGGTAATCCTTTGACTCATTTGTGATCTTGATGAAAAGATTTGAGAAGTGTTCGCATATCATGTAGTTTCATCTAATTAAAATTTTAATTCCATTGCCCACTGCAATGAGTATGATTAGTTACCCTAGATCGTATTTGATGTGATCTACACGCTTCTGTGATGCACTATAGCCTTCAGTAGTAACCTCTTCTCGACAGAAATTCCCCTTCCCCGTTTGAAATAGAGCAAACCATCACCTGATATTTGGGTAATTGCATCTAAAGGAGCTTAAAGCCTACCCCCTCCCCCCAACCCCACCTTCATTCCATCCGCCATTGTAATGGTTGCATCAGACAGCATCAGCAGCTGCCACCACGTGCAGTGGGGTCGCCACTCCCTTATAGTTTATTTGAGGGTTTAATCAATGAAGAAAGAGGATGAACGAGGTTGAAATAGAAGAAGGTTTGAGAGGGGGGAGGAGAAGGCTAGGGAGGGGAGTAGGGGTGGAGGTTGGGGAGGGGAGGGGGAGGCGGGGGACGAAGGATGTCGGGAGGGGGAGGAGGGCAAGGAGGAGGAGGAGTAGGTGGAACGACCTTTCTAACCTTGTTATTAAAATTTAACTCCCTTTGTGTCTCCAAAGTTAATGTCTGTTTGCATTGAGGATGGACGGCAACTAACCTGGGGGTACAAGTGATCACTGTAGAAGAAATCGAGGGCACTACTAATATTCCAAAAAAGGGAGGGGCATAATTGATATTACAATATCTCAGAGGGACACAACTGATAAAAATCCTAAGTAATAAATGTAGCATGATCCTCAAAGTTAGTAGGACTACACATCAAAATAGTAATATGAAGTATAAAATATCATAGACAATAATACCACCTAAGGAATGAAATAACATTGTTAGAAATGAAATAGCATGTTATCGCATAAATAGCAAAATGTCACATATATTAGCCAGTGTACCAATAATGTAGCATGTTTTTTTCAGAAATAATAAGGAAACAAATAAAATAGCTCTATTTTTAATAAAATAGTATGGTTACACATAAATTAGTATGATTATTCATAAAATAACATGGCTAAGAATTAAATGTCGGTATATAAATAGTAGCATTATTATGTTGAAAATAATGCACCATTTAAACATAGCATGAATGACACAGAGACATATTAGATGCAAATAAAAAAATAACATAGCTTCTAAAACACTAGTATGGCTTAAGAGAAAATAGCATGAACACAAATATATGCACAAAACATAAACTTTCATCCATTCTATTATTGATTAATCGATAAAAATTGAAAAAGAAGAAGAGAAGAACACGTGGCATTAGAAATTAAATTAAATCATAATAAAAATTCTCATTTTTTTGCAACGCTATGAAACAAATCAAATATTTCTTGAGTAATGATAGCATGACCTTAATCAAATACGAGTGGAAGTAAGAAATGTCACCATGCAAGGGTAAAAATCTTTTTGAATGTCAATGTCATACTAAAAGGGAACTGGTCCTCACATCCAAAAATGAGCCCAAAATCGTAAGCATCCTAAGTGGCATGGAACATTAGCAACCACGCATGATTCAAGTTGCATGTTCGATGTTGATGTGTGGGGCATTGATCCATCTTTGTATATGATGAGACAGCCTATTACATGCATCATGTCAAATCTTGTATTTGATTTGGTTATACTCATGATCGATTTTCGAGTCAACCTATTAAAAGATAAGGACATGTCATGTATTAATTTCGAACTCATGGCAGGTCTTTAGGGGAACTGTCATGTTATTTGATTTTTGATGATAGATCTTCGAAGGCATGTCATGTTAATTGATTTTGATGGCCAATCTTTGAAGAAATGCCCTATTGTTAGTTCATTTTCATGATAAGTCTTCAAGGACCTGCTATTATCTCATATTGATGGTAGATCCTCTTAACATTTCACCGCAACCTGCCACCATCTCCACCACTTTCTCATTTCTTTCCACTTATTACCACCATCACCTTCTCCTTCTTTGTATCACAGCTCCACCACCACCATTGTCATGCCACAACCGCCACATAACTACCACCACCATCATGTCGTCACCACTACCATTATTGTCGCTGTCACCACCACCCCACATGTGTTAGCATCATGCCACCTCTCTTGCGCGTTACAACAAATATGTGTGCCACCATCATGTTACAGCACCACATCATTGCACCATCATACTTCGATCGCTCCAACAACCACCACCAACAAAATAGTAGGTGATGTTGTCCTTTTCCTCCTTTATATAGAGATTTTTCAAAAAAAACAATTGAATTCTTGAAATTCATGACAGACAAGGACAGATAAATGGGGTATAGAGGGCCACAACCCCCCCCCCCCCCCCCCAATTTAATGTTTAAGTATGGTTCAATACCACTCATATATTAAAAGGATGAAAACTCATTTCTCCATTGATTTTTGCCCTATCTCTCTCTGTGTTTTTGAATAATTGCCTATAATTATATGTTTAAGCCCTCAAATTGGTCATTGTCCCCTTCTTCCTGGTCCATTCTTTTTCATTCTCTTTCTCTCTTCCATGCTCTCTGTCACACACTCTCTCTCATTCTCACCCTTTACTGTATTATAGCGAAGTTAAAGAATACAAAGGCATTTCATATATAGGAATAAATTATATTGTATAGTCATTATTTTTTTTGTTAATATTAGCTTTTTATTAAGTTATTAGATGATGGCATAATATTTTTTATAATAGTTTAAACTTGACCTACGAGAAATTAGCAATACACCAAGGGTTAGTTTGGTTAATGGAATGAGGTGGGTTAGGGTAACTTCCAGTGAAAAATAGCTGCTTAGATGATTATGAGGGTTGGAATAAAGATTGTGATGTGATGTCACCTTGATTGTGATGGAATTCCATCCCATGAATGACCAAGGGGATAAACTGAGTTACCTTGATGTAACCCGATAATCAAACGAACCCCAATGTTTGTTTTCGCAGAATTACAAAAACCGTAGCTCTGAGCCTGAGAAGAAAAATCCTTTACTTTAAATGGTGAATGTCAATGTGTTGCAGCAAAATTTGTCATCAAAGGCTTCTACTCCTTTTTGGTGGAATCTACATTTGTGAATCAGAAAAAGGGGGTTATTGATACCCCTAAGCGACAAGGTGCTCACTCAACTTACACATGAGGATACTTCTCATCAGCAAAAGCAGCAAAGAAAGGAGACCGCTCTTCCTTTGCTTCAACAACAGAGATAACAAACATAGAAAAAAAAGAAAGACACCACGTTTGGTTGACAACCTCCTTCTTGATGATTAGAAATTTGCAAATAAATGCTTTGTAATTGACAAGGATTGGAGCGTTGACATAAAGAAACTAAGTTGGCACTGTGGATGTGCGCAAGAGACAAGTACAATCATTGGCCAAAAGTTTCGAAAAATAAGAAGAAGATCCTTGGCCTGTTGGTTGGAAAATATAATATTGTTTTATATAGAATGGAATGAAAATGTAAGGACAAATTTTAAAAAACTAAGTTCGAAATAATTGTTAGCTTGTCACCCTCTTCGAAAATAATGGGTAGATTTAAGGGCAGATTACTGGTGCAATTTATACATGGCTAAAATGCGAGCCAGGTCCGTCCATGGGTCGGTCCAATGGGCTGAGATTCTACAACCTATGTGCAAAATCTGTTATGGATGGACCCATGGACCAACTTTATTTTTTCCTTGTTTTTTTTAATATTAATCAATAAATATAAATGATTTTATTACCTTCATTTATACTTTATATAACTAATAGAGGCCGGGGAGGTTGTTCCCTGTAACAGCTAAGTTGGCTGTTACACGGAGCAGTTTCATCTATTTTTTTTTATTTTTTTCAAAAATTCCACCATGTATATTCATCTATATATCCCTCCTACATGTCGTTCGAATTTCATGAGAAATAGAGACCCCTATGCCCTCCATCTAGAACAGGTCGATTACAACAAATTTCAAACGGTTAAAATTACTTGTTCTAGATGAAGGTCATAGGAGTCCATGTTTCTCACGAAATTCAAATGACATATATGAGGAATATATAGATGAATATACATGATGGAATTTTTGAAAAAAATAAAAAAAATAGGCAAAACTGCTCAGTCTACAGCCAACTTGGTTGTTAAACAAAACAATCTCCCTAGTCTCTAACTAATATAGGTAGTTTACATATTATTATGATGCAAACTAATAAATTTAATATAAAATTTATATTACCTGTGAAAACCTTGAAGTATATTGTATTAATACATGTCATATCTAAGTTATATATATATAGAGGGCTTATCTAGAGAGCACTGTGCACATTTGAGACTAAATGAGCCCATATTTAGAATCGTTAGATCCTATTCGTATGGTTTAGAATTAAATAATAGAGAATGCGAAATTAGCAAATTGATAACAGCGCGCGTGAAATCCTCGGAGTTTAGTTTCCTTCCTTGACAAGTAATTAACGTATGTTTAATACCAAAAAAGACAATCGAGGCTTCTTTCTTGACGATTCACGGACGACCATCTGAGAAACCCTACTTCTTCTTTAACGGCGATATTGGGTTGAAGTTCATCGACGATATACGTAAGTTTTATTGTATTTTAAATTTAGCTCAGTTAGTTCTAATCTACTACAAACGATATATAACACAATCGCAAACATTTCAATCTCAGATTAAAGATGATGCTAATCGCTGCTAAAGATGTATTTTCGATCTCAGAATTCTCGTTCATACGTCTTAATATTCTTGCTTTAACACCTTAGTTCATATGCGTTTGCGCATTTGTTCTTCTACAACATAAAATATTACTAAACGTTTCTTTCGTTCTTAACAAAATCACTTATGGTGTCATTTCATTTTTTGAGAATACCAATCGTATATATTTGAGTTACTTAACATCTTCTATAATATTACGAATCGCGGCTATAAGTTTTACTTTTAGCCGAGTGAGTTACGTGTTCATGTTAAAGGGTTACTGATTTAGTTCAACAAAATTACCGAAGCTTTGTTCTATAGTTACTAATGTCTGATATAAAGTTACCAATGCTTGTGTTACTTATCATCCACTACAATATTACGAATAGGGCTAAATAAGTTTAACTTTTTGCCGATAGTGTTACTTGTTCATGTTAAAGAGTTACTGATTTAGTTCAACGAAATTACCAATGCTTGGGTATATAGTTACTAATGTATGAGTTAAAGTTACCAATGTTAAAGAGTTACTGATTTATGTTAAAGGGTTACTATTTTATATATACAAAGTTACTAATGCTTGAGTTTATACTTACTAAAGTTTCAGATAGAATAATCAATGAATTTTGTCGACTAAACAGTGTTTATTCTTCAAAGTTTAATGTTAGTAAGTGTTTAATTCGATATTACCAGCATTAATAATAATCCTTATTAGACCTACTCTTAATTCTTCATTTGAATATTAGCTTACGCGATAAATATAAGTCACTGATAACCATTGCAATATTACTTATCGTATATATTACTTTTACCAACGCTTATAGTAAAATTACTGCTGAGTGTAAGATTATTACTTCTTTTCTATTGGAGTTATTTCAAATAAAATTTCATGTTAACGATGTTACCAACGCAAAAGGAGTATTTCTTTTAGGTTATACTTTTTCTTCAAGTTCGCTCTTGGAGTAGTCGTTCGTTTGGAGGTGGCGGAAACACTTCTTCTTTCGTCCTTGTTGAAGGTCTACAAGGTTGAATAGCAAGCGGAGTTTTGGAGAGAAAACCTTTAATCGATATGAAATCTTCTATGAATTACTCGTTTGCAAACTATATTACGATTCGTTGTTCAATATGTGTATGTGCTTATAGAACGATATCTGCGTTTTGCTAGGGTTAGCGATTTTGATTTTCATTTCTTTTTACACAAATTACGGTAGCAATATTGAATATTTGCGACATGCATGATACATCTTTGAGTATTACATCTTTTTACCTGTTCATCAAATCCATTTATTCTACTTCAATTACCCTTTCTTATAGAAAACCTATTACTTATGTTACAGTAACAAGTTACTAATAAATAACAAATTGTTACTGATTGTATCATGTATGTTACAAACGAATGTGTATTGTCATTTTACAACAGATATTGTGGCAAAGATTACTGATCCAATATTTGTTCATTTTTATATCAATAGAGCTCTTCAAAATGGAGGAATCAAAAGGTTATCAAGTATCATACAAGAGGAGAAAGCAGGACACTGTGATAGCTCCAGCAAAAGAAAGCCAACTTGGTACAAAATATATAGATTTATACCATTTTTACTCTTTAAATATATAAATTTCATAGTCTCCAAGTTGGAGGGGAAAGGGTGGTGGGTGAGGCTTTTGTGGGAAGGGCCCTAAGGGGCCATTTTGTGGATATGTCGAGGAGAAGGAAACGTGAAGGATGGGGGTGGCATGGAGAAGGTGTTGAGTGACTGACGGAGGTGCAGGCGTCTGGTCTGGAGGCGACTTTTACGGAGGAGGAAATTAAAAGCGCGGTGTGGGGGTTGAACACAGATGGGGCGCCGGGTCCGGATGATTTTCCGGTGTTCTTCTACAGGGAATTTTGGGACGTACTGAAAGAAGACGTTATAGCGGTGCTCAATGAGTTCAGAGATGGCAACAGAGGATTCGAGAAAGTGAACCGGGCAATGCTCTTTCTTCTTCCCAAGAAGGAGAACCCGATCAAGGTGGAGGACTATAAGCCGATTGCGTTATCCAATGCAATCTACTTGATTGTCGCCAAGGTTTTAGCAAATAGGCTCAGGCGAGTGCTGGGTGATGTAATCCTACAAAATCAGACTGCTTTTATCCCAGGCAGACAGATGGCAGATGGACTGGTTATGGCATCCGAGATTTGCCTTGCGTGGTGCCGGGAAAATGTGAAGGGTTTGGTATGGAAGATCGACTTCGAAAAGGCATACGACTGCGTAGATTGGAGCTTCTTGTGGGACTCGCTTCGTCGGCGCGGCTTCACCGACCTCTAGATAGCCTGGATGAAGAGGTGCGTCACGACCTCATCTTATACAGTTTTGGTGAATGGGAGACCGGAGGGAGGTTTTTTCCAGCCGCAAAGGGGCGTGCGACAGGGATGCCCATTAGCACCAATGCTATTTGTTCTGGTGGCAGACGCTTTGGCGGTGATGTTCAGGAGAGCAGTTGACGGAGGATGGTGTGAGGGATTCCGTAAGGGAATCATCTCTATTCCACTATTACAATATGCAGATGATACGATGATTTTCTTGGGCGGTACAGAGGAAATGCATAAAATAACAAGGCAGTTAGTAGAGATCTTCAGCAGTATCTCTGGTCTCAGGATCAATAGAGATAAGTCTGTGGTGATTCAATTTGAGATGGATGAGGAGGAGAGTGAATCAAGGAGTAAGCTTTTGGGCTGCCCCCTTGGGAAGTTACCCATTACTTACCTTGGGCTACCACTTGTGGCGGGGAGGTTAAGGAAAGCGGAGTGGGAGGTGGTCCTTAGGAGATTTGAGGAGAGACTGGTAGGTTGGAAGGCAGTCAATCTATCTAAAGGCGGGAAGTTGATACTACTTAAGCATGTGTTATCGGGTATTCCAATCTTTTTCTTTTCAACTCGGTTGATGCCGGCAGGTGTAAGGAAGAAGATAGAGATGATGATGAGAAGATTCTTTTGGTCAGATGGGAAGCAACAAAGATCGGGTATACATCTGGTTGGTTGGGAGGAGCTCACGAGGCAGAGAAGCGAAGGAGGCCTTGGAATTCGGGATATAAGTAGCATGAATAAGGCGCTTCTGGCTAAGTGGGTGGTGCAAATTTGGGGTGGTACAGATAGACTGGCTATCCAGCTCGTACGAACCATCTATGACGTCAGAGGCTCAATGGAGGCAGGCAGAGTGCGTTTTGAGTCGTCACTTTGGAGCGGGGTTCGTGAGGTTTTACCACAGGTGAGGGCGAGAATGACACCAAAGTTGGGGGCTGGGGAGTTTTTTAGGTTTTGGCTGGACAACTGGACAGGGGAAGGAGCTCTATGTAATAGGTTCCCAAGATTATTTGCTTTGGCGGCAAGCAAGGGATCTTCGGTGGCTGAAGCTATTTGTTCTGGTTCGTGGAACCCGACTTTTGTGTATGAGCTTTCGGGGAGAAGAAGAGACGACTTGGACAGAATGAGGTCTGAACTACCATCTACTAGTTGCTTATCCCAGGGAAGAGATCGATTCGTATGGGAGGGGGAAAGATTCTCGGTGAAAAAGGCATACATATTGTTCAGAGGGACGACGGAGGACCTCGACCCAGACCTGAAACAAGATATGAAGATTATTTGGGCAAGCAGGATTCCTTGCAGAGTAAAGGTCTTTCTTTGGTGCCTTAGAAGGGGCAGGATATGCGACAAGGAGAGAAGGAGCAGATTGTTCGGTATTCCAGATGCTCGTTGTGATAGATGTGGCGTGCAAGCGGAAGATGCAGAACATTTGTTTTTTTCATGCCCTTGGTCGCTGAAGGTTTGGAATGAGGTGGGACCGTCATGAGTGCAGCATGTTGGTTTCACCGATTTCTGGAAGTCGATAAGACGGATGGGGATGAACTCCACAGATGATTGTTCTTTACCGTTTGCGGTTCTTTGGACGATCTGGGGAGGAAGGAATGATGTAATTTTCAAAAATCAAAGGTTCTATCCGGAAAATGTAATAGCAAGTTGTCTCTCCCTTTATCGTTTCTGGTCCTTAAGGTAATGTAGCTTCTTATCAATTATTATAATGAATAGTTTCTGGCGGTGAATCCCAACTCGGGATTTCACCTTCTTTCGTCTCAAAAAAAAACTTTGGATATAGGCATTGGCAATGAGGTTGAGAAAGCTACTGATCAAACCAAATGTAAGTTATTCTATTATGTTCTGTTATATCATGATTATTTGAAAATTTACAATATATCATGTATTATATGTTTGGACAATGCAGTAACTCAAGAAAATCAATCAAATGTGAAGGATGTTGCAAAGATAGATACAAAAAAAATCCAAATTTTGCATGGAAACTGTTCCAGGTAAATGATTATGGAATTGATATATTATCAATTGTAAATTAGTCAATAAAAATTAACTGAAAATTATGTAAACTTCTTGCAACACGATATTGTGTGCAGCACCGTTGCTACATTAAACAATTCGTGACATATCTCGGAAACAATAAATTGACTGGAAGGCACAGGAACTTGATAGAAAGATCTGCTTTTTCAAGGATTGTCTCCATCACAAAACTTGATATCAATTATCAAGTATTGGATTTTATTATTCAGAATTATCAAGGAAATCGAGTTTTTAGATTTGGTGAGAAAGAGCTAACCTTCACGGACAATGACATAGGATTGATATTGGGATTACCGACATCCGGATTCCCAATTCACCTAAGGGGATTTTCTTTTGAATGGCCTAGTTCCTTAGAGGATCTGATTTTCCATTCAAACATGTCGCTTAATCGTCACAATATTTGTGATATTCTCGATTCATTACGTAACCTTGAAGATGACCATTCTGTGAGAATGTACATTACATGCATAATTTCTTTGATGTTTTGTACTTTCTTGTTTCCGGAGACCAACTTTTGCTTCCCATGAGTTTTATTGAACTACATAGACTCAATTGAAGACACTCGTTTCTTCAATTGGTCTAATGTGGTTGGCAACATGATAATGAACCGCATGGACGATATTGTTGAAAAAATCAAGATTCGAGCAAGTATGGATGGGCAATGCACTGTGGGATACATCACTGGATGTGCTGCATGTTTATATATAAGTATATATAAGTTTTGATATTGTTAAATTCTTCTATTTAATAATAAATCATAATAAATTTACCTTTGTATTTCAGACATGGGCGCTAGAACATCTCTTTCCGTTGCATGCACTGAATCAAAACTTGCTGCCGAGGATACGGAAATGGGCAACTCCGTTCAAAGTTTCAATAGATCAATTCTTATGCTTGGATGAAGACCAGGTAACATATAAAAATACAAAGTATAAATTACTAGCAAGTAATTCTTCTATGTCATGCATTATATCTTTCATTTACATATTACCAATAGCAAATAGTGGAATTACTGGTCTTACTGATAACTATTAAGTATGATTTTGCTTAATTTTTCAAGTTACAAATATTACTTATCCAAATGGTAGGAGACAATACTAATCTTTTCATTACTACTTACAGTATACAAGTTACCAAGCTTAAGGAGTGGTTTATATCTTACAAATGAAATGATAGTTCTTAGTGGACCTCCATTCCTTCTTACATTTTCAAGTTACCAATCGTATATATTGTAATTACTATTCTTAGAGCTTTCTTTTACAATTGTTAAAACTTACTGTTATACTTCTTAATATTACTTAAAGAAATGTATATGTTACAAATGCTTGTGTTACCTATCATCCACTACAATATTATGAATAGGGCTAAATAAATTTAACCTTTTGCCAATAGTGTTACTTGTTCATGTTAAAGGGTTACTTATTTAGTTTAACAAAATTACCAATGCTTGGGTCTACAGTTACTAATGTCTGAGATAAACTTACCAATGTTTGTGTTACTTATCATCCACTACAATATTACGAATAGGTCTAACTAAGTTTAACCTTTTGCCGATAGTGTTACTTGTTCATGTTAAAGGGTTACTGATTTAGTTCAACAAAATTACCAATGCTTGTGTCTATAGTTACTAATGTCTGAGATAAAGTTACCAATGCTTGTGTTACTTATCATCCACTACAATATTACGAATATGGCTAAATAAGTTTAACCTATTGCCGATAGTGTTACTTGTTCATGTTAAAGGGTTACTGATTTAGTTCAACGAAATTACCAATGCTTGGGTCTATAGTTACTAATGTGTGAGATAAAGTTACCAATGCTTGTGTTACCGAACCTCCATCCATTCTTAGATTTTTAAGTTACCAATAGTTTATAATGGAATTAATATTCTATAAATCTATTATTACAGATCTTAATGATTTCTTTTACAAATGTTAAATGTTACTGTTAGAATTCTCAGTATTACTTAAAGAAGTAGTATATGTTACTGATAGTCTCTTATATTTTGTTCAACGAAATAGTAAATGTTACTGTTAGACTTCTCAAAGGTACTTAAATTCTGTTGAAGATATTAATTTTGCTTGACAGTTGTAATAACTATTTTACTGAATGAAACTATTTTTCCATGATAGATTGTGGTTCATTTGGATTATGATGAGAAAGAATTACTCAAGGTTGATGCAAATGAATTTATATTTGATTATGAAACCTTCATCAACGAGGGTTTCATTTCAAATGCATACGCCTTGCGTGTTGTTTCTCCCTATACAAAACGACTTGAAGACGATTCAACAACGTCAATCTTGAAAAGTGATCAAATACAGAAAAGTGGAGAATGTAGTTGTGAACTACATGAGAAGAGAATAAGAGAGTTGGAGGATATCATATCACAACTAGCAACCTTAGAGGAATTTCAAAGATTAAAAAATGAACATGAATTTTCAATCAAGGAGAATGAGAAGCTTAAGATCGAAATATCAGTTCTAAAGCAATGGTTTGAATATTTCTTTGCAAAATCAATTGCTTTAAACAAGAAAAAGGAGCCTGAACCAATAAATGTTCAAATTGAGGATAAAGGCAACCTAGAATCAAAGAATGATTCACCTTCATTTGACCTCGGATTTGAGAAGGATTTACAAGAATAGGAGAGGGACACAATAAAAGGAACTAAGAGAGGAAGAGGAAGGAAATGCATTACTCCCAGTAGTTTGTCAAAAAGAGTAAAATCTAGAAGAGCACAGATGGGAGATGCAAAAGAAACAAAGAGCCCGGTCAAGAACAAAATTCAAAAAAAGAGTGGAAAACTTGTGAAAAAACAAAGCGACGAAGTGTTTCAAGTGGAAGATGAAGATCAAATTAGCAAGATAGAAGATAACCAGGATATGGCATTGGAGGTATGAAACTTATAAATATTTTTTAGGATATATGAAACATCTGTTCAAGTTTATAAATAATTTATCTGTAGGTTTTTAATGTGACACGCATTGACTATGCCGGATATAATTTGATTTCTGAAACTGATAGAAGTATCATTCATGAATTCTTAAAGGATCCGGTTGCCAAGTAAGTTTGTACAAGATTATAAGTAATCTTTAATATTACTAATTTCAATAAACTTATAGTGTTGTTTCTTAATTAACAAATTAATTTTTTGTCAGTATTGGAGCGACTTTCCACAGTCCATGTGATAACTTTTGCATAGGAAGACACATCGAAGACCTATTATACAACAAGATGGTAATAGATGTGATTTTGGACATGTACATGGATGTTCTATACACTACTCATCGAGTAAATGAATTGAATGCTCCTTACATCTTTGCAAGCACTGCACAAATGGTAATATTGCATTTCTTTCAACTATACAATTATTAATAATTTCATAAATGATATTAGAGATCTGTAGATGAACAATGTATATGTATTAGCTGATTTTATTTATAAAAAAATTAACTTTTTACTACAATGCAGCAATTATTCCAGAAAACTGTCAATGAAGCAACTGTAGAAGATTATGAGCAATTAAACAATTTATTCACATGCACAAAGACAATGTTCGTACACATAAAGAATGCTTTTTGTGTAATTCACACTGCAAATCATTGGCATCTTCTGGTTTCGGACTTCGAAGTAAAAAAGTTCATTTCATACAATTCATTGTCGGGAATGAAAAAACACTGGTTGGATGTAAAGAAATGGGTAACACTCTGAACTCGTATCAATCATTATAATGATATTTGAATGAAATTAAATTTTAATTACTACATTCTTTATTTTTTTTGAAGGTTGATTGGATTGCTGAATACTTCATGCTTTACACCGACGAACATCTTGAGAACTGGCCGGTGGTTATGGCAAAAGGAATCCCAAAGCAACCAAGTGATTCGATAGACTGTGGTGTTTTTGTGATGAAATATATGGAGTACATTTGCCAAGGATCGGAGCCAAAGTTTAACATTGAAGATATACCAAGATTCCGCGCAAAGATTGCTTCTATACTGCTAAAGTGCGGAGAAAAGAAATGAAGAAATAGGCTTTTCAATTTTTTTATTCATATTTTTTTTACATGAAGAAATGGGATGTGTATACTTAGGAAAAAAACAAACATTACTTTGTGTAATTAAATGCTAATGAATATATTATGTTTCATGACATTGGATATGACTTGCTTGAGATTGTTCTATTGATCTATTCATAATCAATGATTCTTCTTCATGGTCTTCCAGTAATAATATCTTTTACAAATTATCAATTGCCAGTATAGGAATTACTTGCCTTTCAGTTATTAATTACTAAAGATTTTGCTTAAATTAACAAAATACAAATGATACTTATCGAAATGGTAGGTGTTACTGGACATCCATTCATTCTTTAATTTTCAAGTTAACATTCTTAAATAATCGAACTACTAGTCTATCACTCAATGTTACAAATATTACTTAACGAAATTGTATATATTACTGATATACTTCTCCACATTACTGGTCTTTACTACTGAATTTACTAGACTATAACTCAATGTTACTGGTCATTTTCAAGTTACCATTCGTAAATAATGAAATTAATAGTCTATAACTCAATGTTACAAGTGTTACTTAACGAAATGGTAATCATTTTTTAATTTTCGATTATACATTCATAAAGAACCTAATTACTAGTCTATCACACAATGTTACAAATGTTACTTAACGAAATGGTAAATGTTACTGATATACTTCTCTATATTACTGGTCTTTACTATTAAAAATATTAGTCTATTACTCAATGTTACTAGTCATTTTCAAGTTACCAATCATAAATACTGAAATTAATAGTCTATCACTCAATGTTACAAGTGTTACTTAACGAAATGGTATATGTTACTGATAAACATCTACGTATTACTTAACGAAATCGTAAATGTTACTAATAGACTTCTCAATATTACTAAAAATTTAATGAAAATATTTATTTTGAAAGGCTGTGGTTATGAGTTGCTGATATTATTATATTGCTCTATTAATCATTGAACCATTGAATGATATTCGTACTGGACATCCATTGATTCATTCAATTTTAATTTACAAATCGCAATTAATGAATTACTAGGATTTCACTCAATTATTACAAAACGTATTTCTTACTTTTACAAATTACCATTGTTACTAAACGAAGTGGAATGCGTTACTGATAAAAGTCTCAATATTACTTTTGAAAGTTTTACAAAATACCATAACATAACTTGAGTATTCCTCCAAAATATATAACGTATTTCGCTACTCTCAAAGTACATAACATATGTATGATCAGTATATTAAAAAATTCATAACATATTCATCTTCTCTATCTCGAAAATATCATCTGCATGTCAAGTTAAGGTTCACTAGTAATGGAATTACTGGTCTTTACTATTGAAATTACTAGTCTATCACTCAATGTTACTGGTCATTTTCAAGTTACCAACTGTAAATAATAAAATTAATAGTCTATCACTCAATGTTACATTTGTTGCTTAACGAAATGGTATATCTTACTGATAAACTTTTACATATTACTGATAAGCTTGTAAATTATACTCCTACTATAGTCAATTATCACAAAATGATTTGCTTACTTTTACAACTTACCATTGTTACTAAACAAAATGGTAAATTTTACTGAAAGAACTCACAACATTACATATAAGTTACCAATCGCAACAATTTGAAATACCGATCTTTCTCTCAACTATTACGAACCGTATTGCTTACTTTTACAAGCTAACAATGTTAAGCAACGAAATGATATGTGTTACCAAGCGTATGTAGTGTAATTAATGTTCTTATATAAGAAGTGTTACATTTACAACCTACCAAAATTACCAAACATAAGATTGGAATTACTAATATTCTTGCAAGTAATCATTTATATCTTACAAAAGTACAAATTTCCACTGTCAAAGTACATAACATATGTATGCTCAGAGTTCTAAAATTGATTACATAAATTATATAAAAAATATTCTTCTGGAACAATGAATTATTTCAATCACATCTTGAGCCCTTAATCTCTTCCAGATGCTTAATAGTCATCTCCTATATCTCAGAAATATCATCTGCATAGAAGAAGTATAGATATAATCATATCATTAAAAAAACTTAATGATGTTTACATAAATGAATAAATGAATGATAAATTTGCTAAATGAATCTTACTTTTACAGTAAGGCGTATGAATAGAAACAATCTCTCTTACACCAGAATATATCTGCATATATATATGGATCTGTTGCAATAAACATAGATATATTTGACATGTTAGACTGCAATATAAAAAACAATGCTTTGATAATAATGAAATGAAGTACCTCTATTGATTTGCATCAGACTTAGCAGGACAATTTCGTGAATCATGTCCAGCATTTACTTTATTGCATAATTTGCATTGTCTACGCTTAGCAGCAGTTTCTTCACCAATAGTTTTCAATCTATTTGTGCTTCCCTTTGGTCTGCCACTTCTTCCTGAACCTTTAGGTCTTGCTACGTTGGGATTCTTCACATTGCTAACTGACTTGTCCAATGTTGCAATTGTGTCATCAAGTTCTTCAATAGTAACACTAGACCTTTTGCTTTTAATAACTTTGACTGCCTCTATTGCATCTATAAGTACCTTCTTAATGTAGTCAAATACTTCTTGGTTACCATCGGCTTCACTAATGAGTTCATTGGACAGCACACGTAATTGACAAGAGTCGTCTTCTATTGTCCTCTTTCTATATAAAGGATAATAGCCATTAACCTTGATATCTTTCTTCCATCTTTTCAATAAAAGAGAAGAATCAACATCTAACACATCTTTATGTTTTAACACACTGATGATGTGTCTACATGGAATACCCATTGATTCCATTTTCTTACAATAACAATGGAATTTATTATTATAAGCATGATAAGAAACTCTGTTTTAACTTTCAATATTGCCAATGGGATACACCCTGTATTCTATAAGGTCATCATCCATTGGAAGTGGAATAACATTCAATTTAATTCCCTTCTTAAGCTCATTTTTAACAATGTAAAACATTATCTTTGTATAATGCATAGCAAATTATTTTTCAATACTCCACTGCGTATCCAACTTCGGCTTTTTATTTTCGGAATCATTGTCCATCATGTTGACCTGCTCTCTCATTCTCTCAACAGCAATTTGGAATCTTGTCATGAACTCGTATAGACTATTCAACTGATTGACATTGTTGGACAAAAAAGAATTCATGCTCTCACTTCTCTGAGTTGTATTCTTGTCGGCGAAAAAGAAACTTCTCATATATATAGGAACTCACTTTCTCCTAATACGATACATTACGTTGATCCATTTATTCTTTTCTAAATCACATTCTGTCACTATTCTGCCCCACTCAGTTTCAAAATGTTCTTCATTTTCTGCACCCCATATAATCTTATTCAAAGCAGGGATTGCTACATCAGCTTTTTTCGTTAAACCAATCCTCTTCTTCATGTTGGCTGTAACATGCCAACCACAGTATCTATGCTTTGTAGTCGGAAAGACTTCCCTTATAGGCGCATTAATCGATGGGCACTGATCAATAATTATAGACTTGGGAGGAACCCTAAGAGCATCCAAAAAATTTTGGAACAACCATACAAACGACTCTTTTGACTCATTCATTAAAAATGCATTGCAGAAGAATACAGTCTTATTGTGATTATTCACACCACAAAAGGAAGCAAAAATTAGCTTGTACTTGTTGGTATCATAAGTGGTATCAAATGTAACTGCATCACCAAATAATTTGCAATCTTCTATAGAATAAGAATCTATCCACATGCAGTGTGTTGAGGATGAATCATCGTCTTTCTTGTACAAATAGAAAAAATCAGGTGTTAAACTCTTACAATACTCAAGATGTTCCAAAAGCATAACCGCATCATGACCATCTGTTTTTTTCTTCATATCCCTTTTCAAATTATAAATATCCCTAGCTATAGAGCCAACACGTTCAAAAGGGCCGCCTTGCTTGCCCAAAAAAGCTATTTGTTTTGATGTAGGAATGTTAACCTCTGTCATGGAATATAACAAATTCTTTGTGGCCTTAGTAATTCTCCTATTGGGTCTTAGGTACTTCTTTTTGCTAGGAGAAACAAGTTTATGATTATGTTCCTCAACAAAGGAAACCACATCCCACTGATTTGAGATTGGATTTAACTTCACCGAAAACTTTGCTTTACAACCACAACGACTTATTCCACATCTTCTTCCCTCGCTATCTATTCCTTCTGATTGAGCTTCTTCATCAATCGCAATCAAACTTGAAGATATCTTCCTTTTTTAGGAAATTGAACATAAAATCCTTCCTTCCAGCAAATAAATTTTTTGAAAGTAATATTCTTGACATTACTTTTCCTATCATAAGAGTACTTCGTGCTGCTCTTTCGAACATTAAATCCAATTTCAGTGGCATACTTTTCATAAAACAGTTCACAATCCTTAAGAGTTGCGAATGAAATACCCTCTCGGGGAATAATAGCATGATCTACAGATGATATAGGTGATTTTTCGTCCATTAATCCTTTAGAGCATTCAAATTCTTCAAAATCTATAGATATTGAAATAAATATTCTTATTCAAACAATAATT
Organism: Ottelia alismoides; assembly: GCA_037367405.1. Taxonomy (NCBI): domain Eukaryota; kingdom Viridiplantae; phylum Streptophyta; class Magnoliopsida; order Alismatales; family Hydrocharitaceae; genus Ottelia; species Ottelia alismoides. Next base: position 404,292 of record JAZKJV010000868.1, on the reverse strand, counting down.
AGAATACACATCAATCAAATTGCATTAAATAAAGATATTAACATCATCCCAACTGCATATAAATGTTACTGATAAATATATATATAATATTACTTGTTATTTATTTGAGTTGCTAAATTACATATTCAATACAGGAGAATTACTAAAGCTCATAATATATATTACTGATCATAGTGGAATAGTTAATGGTATAATATACCATCCTTACTGATTTCCTAAATTCCCTATTCGATGCTACAGAATTACTAAAACTTATATTACATATTGCTGATAATTATGGAAGAGTTAATGGTATGATATATCAACGTTACTGACCAACTATATATACATCACAGAATAGTAACATATAGCTAGAATATGTCAATACTAAATGTAAAATTTTAAGAAGGTTAATTGTCAGTAATTTAATGTTAAAGATTTACTAATGAGTATTATTACTTGTCAATAATAAAAAGTTAACAGTCAATATTAAAGAGTTACTGATGAATATTGATAATATTACTTGTTATAGATGATACTTGTTCAATATTGATACTTGTTCAATATTAAAGAGAAACCTTACCTACTTCACAATTAATGAAATTACTAGGACTTCACTCAATTATTACAAAACATATTTCTTACTTTTACAACTTACCATTGTTACTAAACGAAGTGGAATGTGTTACTGATAGAAGTCTCAATATTACTTTTGAAAGTTTTACAAAATACCATAAACATAACTTGAGTATTCCTCTAAAATATATAACGTATTTCGCTACTCTCAAATTACATAGGATATGTATGATCAGTATATTAAAAAATTAATAACATATTCATCTCCTCTATCTCGAAAATATCATCTGCATGTCAAGTTAAGGTTCACTAGTAATGGAATTATTGGTCTTTACTATTGAAATTACTAGTCTATCACTCAATGTTACTGGCAACATTACATATAAGTTACCAATCGTAAGAATTACAAAGAACTTACAAATAAAATATCAAAAGTTACTAGAATGTTATGATATATTTACTAACGAGCCATTAAGAATTACCTATTACAAAGAACTTACACATACAATATCAAAAGTTACTAAACTATTAATACATATATACTAACGAGCCTTTAAGAATTACCTATTACAAAAAACTTACATATACAATATAAAAAGTTACTAAATGTTATGATATATTTACTAACGAGCCATTAAGAATTACCTATTACAAAGAACTTACAGATACAATATTAAAAGTTACTAGAATGTTAATATATATACTAACGAGCCTTTAAGAATTACCTATTACAAAAAATTTACAGATACAATATCAAAAGTTACTGAAATATATATAAAAGATACCTGATAACATATAAAAATTACCTTCTTCAAAATTTAACTCATTGATATCATTTCGACGTGCATCATCTTCAATAAGTTCGTTTTCCATAAATTCTTCAGAAATATATCGATCAATTTCTCCACTCGAATGATCCATATATGCAACCTAATGAGAATGATATTAGGAATAAATTTAACAAATAGCGACAACTATTAAACAAACGCAATACCTTTTTATGACAACTGCTGTCGACGACTGATTTCGCTGGAAGAAAAATCTGGAATGCGATGGATGGTAGAACACGATTCAAGAACAAGAACCTAGAATTTTGGCGATCGCGAACGACGGTAACCTAGAATTTTGGCGAGCGCGAATGACGGTAGCAATCCAGAATTACGAATAACCGATCAATTGCCTAATCAAGATGATTACTATTTTTGGAAACTCATTAATTAATAAAATTCGACGATGCTGAGTTTAAGGGATGATAGTTCAGAGATCGCACGGCTGATATGTTGGGCGCATAGAATATCAAATGCGTCCTGTGCGCATTAGATAAAAATCCTATAAATAAATACATATATATATATAGAGAGAGAGTGGACTTATCTAGAGGGCCTTATGCTCATTAATGTCTTGGTGAGCACCAATTCTAGGTCATACATGTGTATTAGCAATAACTATATTTTTAATTATAGGCTACCATGTATTTAACAATTACTATATTTCCTATTATACAACGTCCTTAAAAAAGGGAAGACGGTTTTGAAAAGAAATATTTCAAATAAATGATTTCTTGCAGATGATTAAGATCAAAACGTTGTGATAGTAATAAATATACTTTGATCAAGTAAATGGTTGTTGTGAGATCGATAATATCAAGATAATGATCAGTAATTTTCGTCCAAATTATTACCTTGTACATAATTTAGTCATATGTATACAGTGATCAAGTAAATGTGTGTTGTGAGATCAGTAATAACATAACAAATGGTTAGTAATACCATTGTGTATGTAATGTGCATTCGATTCATTTCTATAATATTTTTTCATTTTCGTCAATGAAGCATTCCACTAATTTCACTAATTCATTTTTCCTTATGTGCATATGTTTAATAACTTTTTTTCAAAGTACTATTTCCATATTAATCGAATAGAATGAGAATATGTTACGAATTATATGTTACTTTCTTACTTGAGCAATGTTCGTGTCTTACTGACCATTACTTTAACAATCACTACTTGACAATCGTACGCATATTACTGAACCTGTGATATATGACATGGATATATACATTATTGAATACAGAACAATAATTTACTTAAGAATTGTATATATATTACTTGAGTATCGTCTCTAAATTACTAAATTTTGTTCAAATTAATAATACATATGAAAATTACTGACCATTTGTTATGTCTTTACTAACTTCATGAAAAGCACTTACTTGATCAGTGTATATATATTACTGAATTTTGTACCATATAATAAAATGAATGTAAATTACTGACCGTTGTTTATATATTACTGATCTCATAATAACCATTTACTTATATTTGTATATATATTACTAACCTGAGTATTTAGATCTCAATTTTCTGTAATAAATCATCGATTTGAAGATTTTCTTTCCAAAACATTCTTCCTTTTTTAAGGACGCGATATATTTGGAATAATACTTTTGTCAAATCATCTTACATATTAATCTCCTTCCAAAAAAGACATCCTTCGAAATAGGTAACCACTCAATTGGTAATACACATGTATAGCCTAGAATTGATGATCACCAAAACGCTAATGGGCATAGGGCTCATTGGATAAAAATCTTTCAAAAAGGACGCAATCCTTCCTAAGTTCAGGAAGGCCAGCCCCTTTTGTATAAAACAGGATGACTTTAGTAGAATACATATACAGTTTTGTACTATAATGTGCAGTGTTAATGTTTGTATTATAATGCGTAGTTTTGTATGTGGCTTTGTACTTATAATGTACACCTATAATGCAAATTGTATATGTATTCTACTAAAGTGTTCGTGATTTATACAAAAAAAGATCGGCCAACCTGAACTCAAGAAGGACTGTGCCCTATTTGAAAGGCCTCATATATATATGAGGTTAATGGGGATGTCCCCGTACCGTTTTCGGTATTTTTTTGGAAAGTATCGTCATGTATATTCATCCCTATATCCCTCCTATGTGCCATTCGAATTTTGTCAGAAATAGAGACTCCTACGGCCTCCATCCAGACAATCATTTTTTAACGGTAACAGGATTTGTTAAATCGATACTATCTCAATGGAGGTCGTATGAGTCTCTGTTTCTGACGAAATTTGAATGGCATATAGTAGGGATATAGGGATGAATAAACATGGTGATATTTTTCAAAAAAAAATAAAAAATTTCGAAAAAGGGGGCGGGGCAGCCCCATTAAATCATATATATATATATATATATGTATGTATGTATGTATGTATGTATATGTATGTATGAGAAAAATGGGGCTGCTCCCAGGGAGTAGCCAACGGGTTGCTCCCACCCCCATTTTTCCCTAAATTTTTTATTTTTTTGGAAAATAAAAAATTATATATTCATCACTATATCCCTCTGACATTCTATTAAAATTTCGTCAGAAACAGAGACTCCTACGCCCTCCATCCAGACACCATTTTTAACGATCGTAGGATTTTTTAAATCGACCATGTTTGGATGGAGGCCGTAGGGGTCTCTGTTTCTGATGAAATTTTAATAGAATGTTAGAGGGATATAGTGATGAATATACAAATTTTTGTTTTCCATTAAAATGAAAAAAATGAGGGAAAATGAGGGTGGGAGCAGTCCGTTGGCTACTCCCAGGAAGCAGCCCCATCTCTCTCTCTCTCTCTGTATATATATATATATATATCCTTTCAAATGAGGTGGGGTCTCACCAATTTTGTGGTGAGCCATCAATGTAATCTATTGGATCTCAATCCAACGGTATCTTAACCAAAGGGCATTTTAGTCATTCTATTTCTCTTTAAATTTGAAATTAATTATATCCTTTTAGTTTACTATTTTAGGCTCCTGTAATTTTGGTATATACCATCAATTAATAATTAGGCACGTTTAAATTTAAGAAGTTTTCATTAATGCCTTTATTGGACGATTTCCAAATATGTTCCCAATGAACTAGATTAGTGCATATATATTTGTAAATCCTAATGAGTTTTATGTAGAATTTATGTTTGATTTGTAAATTTGAAAATATAGTTTAGCACATGATTGCAATTTATTTTTACATATCAATTTGTCAACATTCTTGAAAAGCAGCTAATGTTAGTATTTAATATTTTTTTACATTCTTTTGTACACCCCCATACGCGGTGGTACCGCCTACTCCACACGCCTCCACTTCGAGATCCTTGAGCCATTATTTTCCACCTGCAGCCTATAGGTTAGAGTTGAACACCATCAATCATCAACCCTTCGTTCCGATCGTCTGATATCGAAAGAGCAACATTTGTTGACTCCAATAGAAGCCACTAAAATCGAAGTGCAACACATGTATCATCATTGCATGATCGAGAAACACCATCATCACAAATCCTCGCATCGAGCTCATGAACCAAACCCTGAAATAAGGAGCGGCTTTGATTTGAATCGCATATTAGAACATGATCACCTGGATCATAACAACCATCTGGAAATTGATTCATACCACCTGAAGATGAAGGCGAGGATGCGAGATCCACCTGACATGCACTTGGAGTAGTCAAGCAATCACCTCTACCCAATATGAGAGTCTGGAGTTGAATCACATCAAAAAGCATCGAGACATAATCAAAGGGATCTAATACCGACAGCCACTGAAGAACAACACAAAGCTCCTTTATAGTCATCAGAAATCGAATGACGTCAGAGTCTTCAATCATTCGAGTTCCGGAAGCGAAACTCTATCACTTGGAAATACATACGAGGAACCACCTGAAGCGTAGCACATCATCAGAGATCTTGGCATCGACAACCTCGAAAATCGAGAAATTGGGGAAGAACAACGACAAGCCTCGGAATGTACAACAGTCGTTAATCATTTATGAGGGAACACATCATACCCGTTAGATCAAGGCTCACCATCAATCGTTAGATCACGACTTGATGAATGGCCATGAGCCCTGCCACGTGCCATAGCCATGAGGTTTTCGATTTGATCCTTACCGCTTAATCCACACTGCTAAAAGAAGCCAATTGCTCGTCAAGTACCTCGAGATATTTTGGATCTTTTTACAAAACTACCCACATACTCTCTTGTGTTGTGAACAAGTACATGTTGAGCCCTTCACGTGGGTGTTAGCATGTGGTTAACTGGAAACATTACGCATATACTCCTTGTGATTGTTTGGCAGGTCCTTATTTTACTGCATCACTGGGCACGCTCATGAACTATGTGATTTTTTGGGAACAACACTGATGAGCGGAGAATCCCACGATCTGGATTAAGGTATAATAAGGGTCGTTGCGACCCAAACCGCGAAGCTCACTCAACAAGAAAACAAAGACCACCACAACAAAAATCAAGCAAATAAAGCAAATAGCGGTCTCGCTATTTTATTTTACCTGATATTTCTACCAGGGTCGAACACAAGGAGCACGGATTGGGAAAAACCTACGAAGTATTCAGGGTTCAAAAATGAAAGAAATAAAATATTTTTGGTGGTTTTTAGGTTTTTAATTTTTTTTGTGATTTTTAAAATTAAGAAAAATGAATAAAAGAAGGTAAAAAGGCACCAACAAATATTTATTAAACACACAAAAATAGGTCAGAAAATTTAAAAAAATATTTTTGGATTTTATGAATATTCAAGTGTTTTTGATATTTTTCTTAGATTTTTTATTTTTAATAAATTTATAAAAATGAAACAAGAATAACAATTAAAGGAACTATGCAGCCATAATCTAAAGGCTATTTAAAAATATCTAAATAGCCTATAAAATTCAAATAACAATTTTATTATAAAGTAAAAATAAAAATCTAACTAAAGAAACCGAAATTGCATTTTTTCTGAATTTTTAATGATTTTTATGAGTTTTTTAGTGTTTTTCTATTTTTAGGGCTTATATAAGTTTAAAAACAACAAAAATTGCATTAAATCAAAAACACAACAAAACACACATACAATATTTTTTTAGATTTTTTAGAGGGTTTGTAATATTTTTAGTAGATTTTTCAATTTAGACAAAAGCAAAATTCACGGTTTTTGAAATTTTAAAAATCGAAAATGAAAACAAAAAGGGCCCAAAAATTCACGAAAATTTTTACACAGTGGCAGGATTATGTATCCAAATTTCATGAGATTTAAGTGAGATTTGATATTTATTTCAACCAATCAAACACTCACAGCACATAGGGACTATTATGCAAGAAAAAGAAGTTCCAGGGACTAAATGATAGCATGCTTTAAAAGTTCGAGGGGCCTATTGTAATTATTCCACTAATTCCAGCACATGTCCAAAAAAACCACGTACAGGGGTATAAGTGCAAATATGAAAAGTAAAATATCAAAACATAACATCCATGAAGTTCCAGGTCATACATGCAAATATACCACAAACTCACGTAACGAGGCACACGCACCCATACATGGAGGACTAAAACGTAAATATTGAAAACAATAGGGGATTAAATGCAAATAGTACAAAGTATACTATTTATTTAATAGACTAAATAAGAACATAAAGAAACTGCAGGGGAGGTGATGCAAATTACCCAGCCGACTCGTGAGGGTCACGTGGTCTGCCAGGTGGCGCTCGCTGAATGGAGGGAGATTTGCGCTCTGGCGCTGACACCTGGGAGATCTAACGGTTGTCCTGTGGGCGTGAAGGTGGGCATACATGGGCCGTTAGTTATCATATCTAACAGCCTGACAAGGCGCAGGCATTAGACGATGGCGATCAAGTCTGGACTGCAATGGTGATCCAACGGCAAAGGATGATCCTGGATGAACTCCTCCCTGGCGAAGTTCGTCGGAGAACTGGTGGCGCTCCAGACGTCTGATGACCGATCAGGAGGGGTTCGACTCGCGACACTCCTCTGTGTCGGATGGCGGTGGAGAATGGAGCATCCACCGGTCGGATCTCTGGGAAGGTGGTGGTGACCTGGGATAGCTCCGATGAGGTGGTTGAGAGGTGCCTTGGGATGTATCTACGCACGTTCCGACCTACAAATGAAAGCTTCTGCTCAGAGGAGTGCTCTGGCGAGGGTTATTTGATTAAACATGAAGGGAAGCGACTGTGGGATGGGATTTGAAGTTTCGGCGAGGCAGGGGAGGAACTTCGGTCCTAATCTTGGTGATTTAAGCCAAGTTTAGGGTGATCAGGGTGCGGGGGAAAGGTGACGGTGAGCAAGGGAGTCCATCGGAGTGGCTAAGGGTGATCGATGGAGCTTCGACCACTAGGTCAGAGCTGGCGGAGCAGCGGGTGCAAGATCGGAGATAAACGAGACTAGGATCGATAAGATGCCTACCTGAGGGTCCAAGAACGATCCTTAGCTCCAGGGGATCACGTCGATGGGGGTCGTCACCTTGACCATGCTGCGGCAGGCAGGGACGCTGGAACGCGGCGGAGTTCCGGCCACGTACATTGAGCTATGGCTACAGCCACTAAATTCGGCCACCAAGGGGTGCTTCCGAATGCTGTCACCAAGGGGAAGGTCTTTAGGGTAGAATGAGGGCTTGCGGCTTGAGCTACTGAGCTGGGGATCGAAATGAACATTTTATAGCAGGTCCCAGGTGACGATGAAGAATGTGCACGGGCACGCGAACTGATGCAGATCCGACACTCCCTAGGGATCTGCGAAGGTTGCTGATCCATGGGGAAGAGATGGGCAGTGGAATCGGGGCGAAAGATGGAGGAACCCTATCAAGAAAATTTTGAGAAGTGGGGCTCAAACCGGGTTCGAGCGAAGAGAGGATCCAGGAGGGCGAGTTGACCGGGGGTCAACAATCCCCCATGGACCAATCAAAATTAAGCAGGGTCAAAATTATTTATAAATTTAATTATAAATAGAAAACGATTTTATTTTAAAATATTTATAAATTAAAAAATGTTTATTTTTTTCAAACTATTTTTTAGTGATATTTATTTATTTTTTTGAAGCATAATTTATGCTATATATAGTATATTATACTACATACAAGTATAAAATACCTATGTATTTTATATTATTATTTTTATTTTCTTATTTTTATAAAAATACTCTAATTTTATATTTTATTTGTTTACAACATAAAATTTAGAGTATAAAAATAATTTTTATTTTGTTTTTATTGATTATTTACAAGAGTGAAATAAATAGGTATATTATTCTTATATACATGGTATGCACAAGGTAGAGAGAATTTATTTTGTTTTTGTTTTAATTGTATTTTTCGAATTTTTATTTCATTTTTAGAAATATATACAAGATAATATAAAAATATTTTTAATTTTATTTTTGTTAAAATAAAATATGTACATATAGAAGGAATATTTACAAGGTTGAATGGCCCTATCTCTCTCTACTTATTTTATTTGGCGATCAGGCCCATATTGGGCCCTATCTTGGGATTTGGTCACTCAATATTTATTCTAAATATTTCATTCTTTTTCTTTATTCTTTATTCTTTTATTTTTGCACAAATACATGCTAATTATTGAATATTAACACAAGCATGCTTATTGGTAACTTATTGTATTTACAACTATATGCATGGTATTTTGCCAAGATAAATAGATAAATAAAAAGAATAAAGAGTGATGAATGAGTATTCATCACCCCCCTATACTTTACTTTTGTTAGTCCCTTAGCAAACACTTATTTGAAAAAGAAGTGAAAAAGGAAAAGGAAAAGAAAAAGAAGAAAAAGAAGGTGAATCAATGCTGATTATTAAACTTATCTTCATCAAATTGAAGTATGGAGCTCATTCAAATCTTTGGATTATTAATTTGTAGGAACCTTATTTGGACTTAGGTTTAAAACTCAACGGCCTCTAAGTTCCACTTAATCTATGGTCAATACTCCTCAACAATCCAGATCAGAACAAGTCTACATACACAAACTCTGATGACCATGAATCTTTTATTGTACGGTGTAAGTGATGTATAGCTCTCCACCTCAGAAATAGCAAAGTAACAACCCCCCTCAACAAGGTAACTCTAATGCCCTAGTCTGGAAGCTCTTTCCTCAAGGAGCGGGGTATTCCCTTCTAAGTTCAAGTTCAACCGGCTCAAGAAGAGGAGGAAGAAGAGAATGGACCATGGCCAGTGTAGCCATGTATCCTAGGGAGCCCAACCAGTGTAGCTAAGTCTCCCTGCTACAAGCTTTATGAGATGGACATGGATAACATAAGCTTTGCTTTATTTGACTATATACACTCCAGTGGGTATTTCATTTTCTATCAGACCTGCCACTTTTTTGGAGTTTTTCTTTTCTTTTTGCACTTTTTTTATGTGTATATGTACAACATATCTACATGGTGCAACATATACATATAAGGAGTTTTTCCTCTTGAGACAGTAGACTATCCCTCTTTTGAAGCTTTATTGCAACCCACAACTCCTGTCTTTAGACCTCACGGCTACCAGACCAAGTTGAGATGCGCTTCCTTCACTAGAAGAAGAAGAGAGGTTCTGCCCAGAAGTACTACCCTCATATGCTACCCCAAGTCAAAGAAGACTGCCTCCTCACCACCTCATACGTAGAGAGCTAGGTGTAAAGTGTTGGTCCAAGTAAAGCCATTGTCTGTGAGAGTAATGCGTGTGTTGTTAGGTGTTCTACTTAGGCTCATCAAGATGACATATGATCATAGCCTAGTGGAGTCAAAGATATAAGTCACCATGGACCAGAAAAGTCTCAACCCTAAGCCCTCTAAGGTTCCTCTTAGAATTAGGTGGATTAAGATCTTAACCAAGCTCCATTTTTCAATTTAATTCCAGGCTAGTTTAAATGTCAACTATGATTCAGGAAAACTGTACAAGCATTTACAAAAATGTAATTTTTGAAAATTTTTGAAAGTATGCAAAATTTTTGAAAATGTTTGAAAACATGGATGTATGCATGAATGAAGAAGTTTTGCAAAATATTTACACACATTTACAAAAGGGTTTCTGCAAACTTTTTGTTTTTCAAATAGTTTACAAAAATTTTGTAATATATACATAATTTTGATATCAAAATATTTACAAACTATTTACACAAAACATTTTTACAAAAATAATTTTGTACATAGCTATCTATGTGCAATAAAGAATTTTATTTATAAGAAAAAAATTAATTTTTAAGGATTTTAGCCATTTTATTTATTAACACACTCACACAAAGTACGAGTTATGGCTAAAGTATAAATGAAATATATACAACACCCCTCTATACTTCGCTCGAACGATGTCCTCAAAGTGAATCAAGAGGGATGAAGAAGACATAACTCGTTCTTAGTATAGGGAAGTGAAAAGGAAAAGCTATACTACAAAGAAGAATCAAAGAATAGAAATGAAAAGAATCTCAGGGTTTCCCCCTATACTTAGGATAAAGTAATCCTAAGTATAACATGCTGTACACAAAGGGAAATTCGAGTGGAAGAATATTCTGGGTCTACCTCCCCTATACTTAGGGTGAAAGATCCCTAAGTATAGGCAGCAAAACAGAGATAGAAAAGAATCAAAAGGAAATCAAAAGTCTCTCACCCCCGCTATACTTAGGGTAAAGTGCACCCTAAGTATAGCATAATCAAATATGCAAATGGGGTGTTGGACTGAAGAATAGTGTGATATGGACATCTGGATCTATACATGTCAGGAGAACATTGATAATCAGGCGTGAGATGCAATAGATGTGAGTCAAGAGACCACATCTCACACAAAATGAATAGGGGCAACGTCAACGACCAGCGGCTCGTGATCTAGATATGGTTTGAGCCGCTACCCATTAACACGAAAGGTAGACTCAGATGGCAACTCAGATATGTCGATTCTTCCGTTGTCGTGTACCTTTCGGACCAGATAGGGTCCCTTCCATTTGCTCTGCAACTTCCTTGGAAATAATCGAAGCCTGGCATCGAACAACCATGCTCTCTATCCTGGCTCAAACTACTTGTGGCTGATATGAGAATCATGTCACTCCTTCACTCTCTCCTTATACTGTACGCTGCTTGAAAAGGATGCATCTCTAAGCTCCTCCAGGGCTGCCAACTCTGCCCTCCTCTGATCTCCTGCACTCACTGGATCTAAAAGTATATCAGTGACTGCCCAAAGTAACCTATGTCTCAGCTCAACAGGTAAATGGCAGAGCTTTCCATAAATGCGGTGAAAGGGAGATGTACCCAAAGGTGTCTTGAAGGACGTCCGATATGCCCACAAGACCAAGTCTAAAAGATGTGACCAATCCTTTCGGTCAGGGTAGACAACCTTTTGCAGAATAGTCTTGATCTCCATGTTCAACACTTCAGCAAGACCATCGGTCTGAGGATGATACAGTGTGGCTACTCGATGATCAATGATGAACTCGCTAGCAAGGGCCTTTACCTTGTCGTTGATGAAATGAGACCCCTTGTTAGGTAAAAAACCTCTAGGTACCCCTAACCGTGAAATGATATTCTTCCTCAAAATCGGCATACAGTCCTAGCATCTGCGGTTTGGGCGGTGATGGCCTCAACCCAACGACTAACATAATCTATGGCCAACAGAATGTACTTGAATCCCTGACTTTTAGGGAATGGACCCATGAAATCGATGCCCCAAGCATCAGAAAACTCACAGAAGTGAATGGGTTGCATCGGCATCATATCACGCTGTCCACAAGTGCCCATCCTCTGACAGTCAGTACACCTCTTCACGAATTCATCAGAATCCTTGAATAGGGTAGGCCACCATAGGCCGGATTGGAGCACTTTCTGTGCCGTTCTCCTCCCAGATTGATGTCCTCCTGCCTCAAGCTTATGACAGTAATTGATGATGCTATGGTGCTCCTCCTGAGGAATACACCGACGCCAGACGCTATCCCCTCCTTCATGATAAAGGACGGGATCCTCCTAATGGCAGAACTTGGCCTTCACGAGGAAGGTCTCAAGTCGCTGCCTGGGCCAACCATGTGGAACTTTCTTGGCAACAAGAAAGTTCACAATGTCGGCATACCACGGGAGAGAGGCAATAGCAAGGATTGCCTCATCTGGGAAGGTCTCCGAAATAGGCTCATTCTGCTCAGAATCCTCAAGATGCTCTAATCGGGAGAGATGATCCGCCACCACATTCTTGACTCCAGGCTTATCCTTAATCTCTATGTCAAACTCCTGGAGTAGAAGGATCCATCTGGTCAATCTAGCTTTGGCATTCTTCTTTGCCATGAGGTACCTGATGGCGGTATGATCAGTGTAGATGGTGACCTTCGATCCAGTGATGTATTATCTGAACTTATCTAGGGCGAACACTACAGCTAGCATCTCCTTCTCAGTGACGGTGTAGTTCCGCTGAGCGGCATCCAAATTACGACTAGCGTAGTGTATGGAAAATGGTACCCCATCCCTCCTCTATCCTAGCACGGCCCCTACAACAAAATCAGCGGCATCCGTCATGATCTTGAATGAGAGAGACCAATCAGGCTGCTGGAGGATAGGAGCCTCAACAACTAGACTCTTGAGAGTCTCAAACAACGCTAGACACTTATCATCCATAATGAACTCGGTATCTTTCGTCAGCAAATCATTCAAAGGCCACACAATTTTGCTGAAATCATGAATGAATCGTCGGTAGAAACCGATGTGCCCCAGAAAACACCATAACTATCGCAAGTTGGATAGTGGACTGAGTTCCCTAATGATATCCACCTTGGACGGATCAACCTCCATGCCCCTGTTGGAGATGATATGGCCAAGCACCGTCCCTTAAGTCACCATGAAGTGACTCTTCTCCCAAGAAAGCACAAGATGGACCTCAATGCATCGCTGAAGGATGCGGTCTAGGCAGTCAAGACAAGCATCGAACCCATCGCCATAGACCGAAAAGTCGTCCATGAAGACCTCCAAGCACTCACCCACCATGTCCGAAAAGTTGGACAACATGCACCTCTGAAATGTTGTCGGGGCGTTACATAGACCAAAAGGCATCCGTATGAAAGCATATATCCCAAAGGGACAGGTGAATGTAGTCTTGTTCTGGTCTTCAGGCACAATGGCCACCGGATTATATCTGCAGTACCCGTCCAAAAAGCAGTAGTGACTCTTCTCGACTAGCCTCTCTATAATCTGATCAATAAAAGGCAGCGGGAAATGATCCTTCTTGGTGGTCTGGTTCAATCGTCTATAGTCCGCACATACCCTCCAAGAAGTGGGTACGCAGGTAGCGATCTCCTCTCCAGACTCACTAACAACTGTGGTGATGTCCATCTTCTTGGGCATCACATGTAACGAACTGACCCATTTGGAGTCGGAGATGGGGTAGATAAAATTGACGCTCCACCATTTAGAGATTTCCTTCATGACAACCTCTCGAAGGTTCGGGTTCAGCTGTTGCTGGAACTCACGCGACGGCTTCGCATCCTCCTCGAGATAGATATGGTGGGAGCACAGGGCTGGACTTATCCCCTGGAGATCGGCTACGCTCCATCCTATCGCCTTGCAGTTCTTTTCAAGAACCCCCATCATGCGGGATTCTTTCTCTCCAGTCAAATCCGTTGAGATAATGACTGGGTACGTCTCATGCTCACCTGCAAGGAACCGATACTTCAGCGATGACGGCAAAGGCTTCAGCTCTGGACAACTAAGTGCTGGCGGATCTGGCCTCTGAAAAGTCTGAGTGAATGCGACCAAATCTGCATGGGAGAATGAGAACTCTAGCAGAAAATCAAGATCTGATGAATACTACTCTGCTGGTGTGTCTCTGATCTGTATGAAATCAGTCTCCACCCTAGCTGATGGCTCTGTGGAAATCAGACAAGAAATCATATCATCAAACTCTGCCCAATCTATGTCTGACTCCGAGGGATCTGAATCAGTATCAAAAGAAGAAACTGCCTCGCTATCGAGAACCGGCTCTACTGCCTGAAATGTATCCTGGACCAGGAATGTGCTCTCCAAGCTCTCCTCTGTTGGAATCTGTGCATTAGCGGACTCTGAAGGTGAGAGGATGGCTTGTGCAACTGGATCGGACCAAACTACCTCACCATCTATAATCACAAAATCACAGTCCTGGTGGATGTCTCGCTCTACCCCTGTCATCTGCTCTGAATCTGAAGGCGGCTCTAAGCAAGCTGAATCTCTGGCTCTAGTCTCCTTGATCATCTCTATTTGTATACTCTCGCCCTCAACGTAAAAGTATACCTTCCCGCTATCATGATCAGATACTGCCTTGGCTGTGTCCAAGAACGGGTGTCCTAAAATGATGGGGGTATCGGTCACGGACTCAGGGATCTCCATGTCCAACACAACGAAGTCCTCGGGGAATTTTAAGCTCTGAATCGTGACGACAACGTCCTTCAGCAACCCCTTCGGCCTCTTGACTGATCGATCAGCAAAATGAAGGACCGTCCTGCTCTATCGTAGAGGGCCCAACTCGAATCGGTCGAGTAAGGCTGTCGGAAGTAGGTTGATCGAAGAACCGCTGTCTAATAGAGTATGGTCAAACCTCTGCTCATGAATATGGCATCTGACGTAAGGTGCTCCTGCATCTGGCCTCTTGGCTAGCAGACGGTTCTAGATGGTGAAGCAAGTGGCACGAGTGAGCACAGGGATCTCTGACTGATGTTTCCTCCTCTTCCTCCGAATGGTAGTCCTGTCTCTGAGGTTCCTCTGGAAGAGAGGGATGTGCTCCAAGGCCTCCTGTAGAGTCAACTGTATGTGAAATCTATCCATCATCTGTTGGATGAACTCTAGCTGGTGCGATCTTTTTGGATTTTCTTTGGTCCCCTTAGCCAAGCGGATTGCTTGGGGAAAGGGGACGGCTGGGTCCTTCTCAGATGAAGGACTAGGATCAGGTCTATGCTGTTGTGGCAAAGTAGAATCCATACACAAATCATCAATCAACACAGATGGATTCGGAAATAATAAACCCTTTCCTTTATTCACAGAATCATCCCAAGATACATCGATAACAGGAAATGCAATAGGAGAAGAACTGGTGGCCTCAGCACCACCCTCAGCATATGGACTCGCAGCATCAGTACCGCGCTCTGGCTCAGCAACAATGGTGGCATCAGTACCACCTCCTGCATCTGGTAAAGCGACGGCCTCAGTACTATCGGCTGGATCAACGTCTTTGGTGGCGTCAGCACCACCGTCATCATCATGATCTCGAGCGGCATCAGCACCGCTCTCCTCCTCGTCTGGCACTCCTGAAGTTGCATGGGTTCGTCGCTCAGACGAGGAGCTGCCTGTTGGCATCCTACCGCTCCTAAGTGTAACAAAGTCAGCATCAAACATGTATGCAGTACTATAACCAAGGGAATCACTAGGAGTGGTAACCTCTGTAAACTCTACCTGCTCAGACTTCCTCTTGAGGTTGTTCGGATTGGGCTCGATCTGGGTAGGAATGGCGGTCTTCCCCTTCACAATCTCTCTCATCTCCTGTCTGAACTCATCCATCTCTCATCGGAAAGTGGCCTGCTGCTTGGAGATGAGGCCAGCTAAGTCGTCTAAGGCGGGGTTCTCATAGGAGGGCCCATGAAAACCTGACGGGTGGCCTCTCTGGTAGTGAGGCTGCTGCTGGTGAGAGAGATAAGGGGGCTGAGACTGATACTGCTGAGGCAGCTGTTGTTGCTGCCTCCAAGACTGTCCCTGTTGGTAGGGACGAGGAGCATGTTGTTGATACGACTGGGGATGTGGCTGCTGGTGTGGGAACGGGGGCTGCTCTCGCTGCTCGCCGTACTGGCCACCCTAAACTGGAGGCTGCTGCTGGGAACTAGTACCTCCTGTTGTCCAATGGAATCCGGGATGGTCTCATCGGATCCCAAGATGGGGTCGGTCATACCATATCCCGTTGACTTCCATCAACGGCTCCTGCTCATAGGAGGGTGGGAGGAGTATTGCCAGGGGCTGGTCCGGCTAATACACCACCATCTGGTTGTCCCGAGATGGTGGTGACTGGATGCATTGCTGTTGTTGCGGCTGGTATGGCTCCTCCTGAACAAGGTGAACCTGTCGGTAGTGGGTGGAAGGCTGGGCCGAACTGCTGCTATTGTCAGTGGCTGCCCGTGACCTGAGACGGGGCTGAGAAGCCATCTGTGCCTTCTGGAGACACATGATCTGGGTCTTCAGGTCACTCAACGACTATGCCATCTGATCTATCTGTGACATGCCCTGGCACTGCTTCTTCTCAATCAACTCGATCCGATCCAGCTTCTCGTTGATGATACCCATGTCAGTTGCTGTCGACTCTGCCTGTGCTGCTGCCGCTGACGAAGTAGAGGAACCAACATCGACCCGTGTTATCCTCTGATAGGACACGGCTTGTGGCTGGGGCTTCCCCTGTGTGTATAACCGAGTCCGGGATATCACTTTGTAGTTCTCAACCATCTCCTCATAGATGGCCCAGATCTGATCCTCATCCTTGGAGAAGTACGAGCCTCCACAGGATGCATTCACTAACCCCTGCAACTCCGGTGTAAGCCCGCAGAAAAAACTCTGGACAAGATTGGGCTTTGAAATGTCATGATGTGGGCATCGGTCTGTGAGCTCCCTGCCTCGTGAAACTGCTCATTGGGAGCATGGAGAAATTGCTGATCAAGGCCCTAGCTACATTGGTCCGGCCGAGTGGATATCACTTGTTGAGATACTCGTTCTGGAGATGTTCCCATGTAGTCACGAATCTCCCGAGATGCTTCAGCCAGTTGGCTGCTCTATCTATGAGGGAGAAAGGGAAAGCCATCATCTTGACGGTGTCCTTGTCCACGCTGCGATCGTGGATAGTGCTGCAGATCATCTCGAACTCCTGGAGATGAAGGTGCGGCTCCTCAATGGCAAGTCTGTGGAAGTGAGGAAGGACCTGAATAGTCTGAGGCGGGAACTTGAAGTCTCCCGCAATGGCCGGTAGAACAATCCATCTGTGTGTCAGAGTTGCACCAGGGTTGTGCAACTCTCTCATCGGGCGCGCTGCTGCTGGCTGAGCTGGCTGCTCCTTAGGCTATCGGTCATGTGGTCCATTGCCTCCACCGGGTCTACACTGCTCACGGTCTGCTCGCATCTGCTTCATCTCCCAGTGCATGTCAACCATGAAAGCCTCCTTATCTCGAATCTGTCTCTGCATCGTCTCAAGGGAGGCTAACAGGGTGTTGTTGGTCGCACCCTGGTCCAACACGTAAGTCTGCTCTCCTTGGGGACCATCGGTGCACTCCTCGCTGTTGGCCATGGTCTCTGCAAAGGCAAAAGACCCAAACTCAGGTGTCGATAAATCAATTGGTTGTTGCTCTCTCTGATCGAGTACTGGCACCTCAAGACTGGTAGAAGGGTGATCGAGGGGGAACAGGGCGGAATCGAACTCGGGTTCGGAGAGCGGGTCTCAGATCTCGCAAACCAACCTAGATGAGAGGGCTGGAGTGCTCGAAAGCAGTGCAGCCAGAGGCTGCCTAAGGGACCTCCGACTCGTCATCTCGATCTGGCGAGTAAGGCGGATGAGATCTGAATAACAAACATGATCAGTCAAACAATACCCAGATTCACCTACGCACGCAGAGCTGATGACCGTGAAGGTTCGATCTTTTATCTTTTTGTTTTTATTTAGGTGATAAGACAATTTATCAGAGCGATTAAGCGAGCTGTTGGGAATCCAACGCCCCCATGAGACTGTCCCAATCCCAAGCTAGATCTTTCCCAGCCAGTACAAGTCGCGGACCGTTTACCGGCTACCCGATCGGCTCGCTCTGTTAAGGATATCGCTACCCGCTTTACCGAAGACCAGAGCGATCCTCACTGAAGAACGACTAGCTCAAAACCAGTAGTCTAAAGAAGGGTCGGATATGGGTCTAGCCTAGTGTACGTGTCACTCTCTTGCCCATCCAAACCATACGATGAGGGGATTGCTCTTCCAATACAACTTTTTTTGTGAAGTAAATTTTAAGTCCAGTTTGCTTAAACATTTCCTATTTTATGGTTTTAATTTTTTAGGTCTTTTTCAAAAACAAACAACGCCTAATGAATTTTTCGATTCTCCTGATTTTTATTAAGTCCAAAAATGGGGGGAGAAGATGAAAAAGCCGATGCATGACTAAAAACGATGATGCATGCTGAGTAAGGGATGTGTACTTGTCGCCAGCACTCTACATGCAAAATGATCCGCGCATAAATTTAAAGATAGAAATTAAACTAATCTAAATGATGCAGCAAGGAAATCAGCCTTAAGCAGAAATTTCTACACGTGAAGCACAGTAGCTAATGGGTCAATGGGAGGGGTCGGGGTCCGGCCTCTGATGTTGATCGGTGTCCGCCACAACGGATCCTGCCAGCGCTGTATACGGCCTCTAGCGGCACGTGACCCCTCGAGTGACCAGGTTAGCTTTTTATTAATGATCTAATTAAGGTTCAATTATTCAGTCTATAGGAACAGGCAAGATAATTAAGGTTGGGCCCTAATTAATTACGTCACAAAGCAATGGAAATTCCTAATCTAAGGATAAATCCTCGAGAATCAAATAAAGAAAAAGGCGATAAAAACCAAAATCCAACGAAAACCACGGTGAGGTCCCCCGAGTACACCGGTGCCCGGTGAAATAGACCCCGAAAATCACTAAGAGTCTCCGAGAGTATCTATGTATTATTACAATAATAATGGGCTGAAAAATAAAACTAAGCTAAGTCTAAACTAACTAAGCTCCCTCACTCTTTCTCTCCTCTCTTGCACTCTCCTGTGGCATATACAAAAAAGAGCCGCCTCCAAGTGTCGCGGTTGGATCGGCTTCCCGAAGAAAGCTGCCTCAATCCCCAGGCCCTCGCAACAAAGTCAAACAAGATGTGTCAATCCACAGATTATTATAATAATGAAAATGATATAAAATAAAATTAAATAAAAAATAAAAACAAAGACAAATAAAAGAAAAAGAAATAAAACAAAAAAAAAGAAAACAAATAAAGAAGGAAATAAAAGAAAAACAAAGCCGCAAAAGCCACAAAAAAGCCGACTACTAAGCCATGCTCCCCGACAACGATGCCATTCTGATGCGCGGAGAATCCCGCGATCTGGGTTAAGGTATAATCAGGGTCGTTGCGATCCGAACCGCGAAGCTCACTCAACAAGAAAACAAAGACCACCACAACAAAAATCAAGCAAATAAAGCGAATAGCGGTCTCACTATTTTATTTTACCTGGTATAGCTACCAGGGTCGAACACAAGGAGCACGGATTGAGAAAAACCTATGAAGTAGTCGGGTTTCAAAAATGAAAGAAATAAAATATTTTTGGTGGTTTTTAGGTTTTTAAATTTTTTTGTGATTTTTAAAATTAAGGAAAATGTATAAAAGAAGGCAAAAAGGCACAAATAAATATTTATTAAACACACAAAAACAGGTCAGAAAATTAAAATAAAAATATTTTTGGATTTTATGAATATTCAAGTGTTTTTGATATTTTTCTTAGATTTTTTTGACTTTTAATTGATTTTATAAAAATGAAATAAGTTTAAAAATCAAAGGAACTATGCAACCAGAATCTAAAGGTTATTTAAAAATATCAAAATAGCCTATAAAATTCAAGCAACAATTTTATGACAAAGTAAAAATAAAAATCAAACTAAAGAAATTGAAATTGCATTTTTTGATTTCTTCTGAATTTTTAATGATTTTTATGAGTTTTTAGTGTTTTTCAATTTTTAGGGTTTTTATAATCCAAAAATAACAAAAATAGCAGTAAGTCAAAAATACAACAAAACACACATACAGTAATTTTTTTAGATTTTTTAGAGGGTTTTTAAATTTTTTAGTTGATTTTTCAATTTAGACAAAAGCAAAATTCACAGTTTTTAAACTTTTAAAAATAGAAAATGAAAATAAAAAGTGCCCAAAAATTCACGAAAATTTTAAACAGTGACAGGAGCCACGTGTCCAAATTTCATGAGATTTGGGTGAGATTTGATATTTATTTCAACCAATCAAACACTCACATTACATAAGGACTAATATGCAAGAAAAAGAAGTTCCAGAGACTAAATGATAACACACTTTAAAAAGTTCGAGGGTCCTACTGTAATTTTTCCACTAATTCCAGTACATGTCGAAAAAAAACCGTGCACAGGGGTATAAATGCAAATATAAAAAGTAAAATATCAGAACATAATATCCATGAAGTTCCATTTCATACATGCAAATATACCACAAACTCACGTGACGAGGCACGTGCACCCATACAAAGAGGACTAAAATGCAAATAGTGAAAACAACAGGGACTTAAATGCAAATAATCTTTAGTATACTATTTATTTAATAGACTAAATAAGAACATAATGAAACTGCAGGGGAGGTGACACAAATTACCCAGCCGACTCGTGCAGATCACGTGGTCTGCCAGGTGGCGCTCGCTGAATGGAGGGAGATCTACGACTCTAGCATTGATACCTGGGAGATCTAACGGCTGTCCTGCGGGTGCGAACGTGGGCGTACGGGGGCCGTTTGATATCAAATCTATCGGCCTGACAAGGCGCAGGCATTGGACGATGGGGATCAAGTATGGACTGCAATGGTGATCCAACGGCAAAGGATGGTCCTGGATAAACTCCTCCCTGGCGAAGTTCGCTGGAGAACTGATGGTGCTTCAAACGTCTGATGACCGATCAGGAGGAGGGGTTCGACTCGTGACGCTCCTCCGCGTCGGATGGCGGTGGCAGATGGAGCATCCACCGGTCGGATCTCCAGGAAGGTGGTGGTGACCTGGGATAGCTCCGACGAGGTGGTTGAGAGGCGCCCTGGGATGTATCTGCGCACGTTCCGACCTGCAAACGAAAGCTTTTGCTCGAAGGAGTGCTCCAACGAGGGTTATTTGATTAAACACGAAGGGAAGTGATGATGGGATGGGATTTGAAGTTCAGGTGAGGCGGGGGAGGAACTTCGATCCTAATCTTGGTGATTTAAGCCAAGTCTAGGATGATCAGGGTGCGGGGGAAAGGTGATGATGAACATGGGAGTCCATCGGAGCGGCTAAGGGTGATCGATGGAGATTCGACCACTAGGTTAGAGCCGGCAGAGCGGCAGGTGCAAGATCGGAGATAAATGATACTAGGATCGATAAGAGGTCTACCTAAGGGTCCAAGAACGATCCTTAGCTCCAGGGGTCACGTCGATGGGGGTCGTCACCTCGACCAAGATGCGGTAGGCGGGGAGGCTGGAACGCGATGAAGTTCCGGCCACGTACGTCGTGCTTCGGCTACAACCACTCAATCCGGCCACCAAGGGGTGCTTCTGAACGCTGTCACCGAGGGAAGGTCTTTAGGGTAGAATGAGGGCTCGCGGTGCGAGCTACTGAGCTGGGGATCGAAATGAACATTTTATAGCAGGTCCTAGGTGACGATGAAGAATGGGCACGGGCAAGCGAACCAATGCAGATCCGACACTCCCTATGGATCTGCGAGAGTGGCTGATCCATGGGGAAGAGGCAGGAAGTGGAATCGGGGCGAAAGATGAAGGAACCCGATCAAGAAAGTTTTGAGAAGTGGGGCTCAAATCGGGTTCGGGCGAAGAGAGGATCCGGGAGGGGGAGTTAATCGGCTGTCAACAATCCCCCGTGGATCAATCAGAATTAAGAAGGGTCAAAATTATTTATAAATTAAACTAAAAAAAGAAAAATATTTTATTTTAAAATATTTACAAAATAAAAAATGTTTATTTATTTTCAAACTATTTTTAGTGATATTTATTTTTTTATGAAAAATAAATTATGCTATATACAATATATTATACTATATACAGGTATAAAATACCTATGTATTTTATATTATTTTTTTATTTTCTTATTTTTGTAAAAATACTCTAAATTTTTATTTTATTTAATTACAAAATAAAGTTTATAGTATAAATTCATTTTATTTTGTTTTTATTGATTATTTAGAAGAGTGAAATAAATAGGTATATTATTCATATATACATGGTATTCACAAGGTGGAGAGAGAATTTATTTTGTTTTTGTTTTAATTGTATTTTTCTTATTTTTATTTTATTTTTAGAAATATATACAAGATAATATAAACATATTTTTATTTTTATTTTTGTGAAAGTAAAATATGTACATATAGAAGGAATATTTACAAGGTTGAATGGCCCTATCTCTCTCTACTTATTTTATTTGGCGATCAGGCCCATATTGGGCCCTCTCTTGGGATTTGGTCACTCAATATTTATTCTAAATATTTCCTTCTTTTTCTTTATTCTTTATTCTTTTATTTTTGCACAAATACATGCTAATTATTGAATGTTAACACAAGCATGCCTATTGGTAACTTGTTGTATTTACAACAATATGCATGGTATTTTGCCAAGATAAATAGCTAAAATTATAGAATAAAGAGTGATGAATGAGTATTCATCAAACACTCTCCAATTTTCAGTTATTATTCACGGACTTTAATATTTTAGTATATTATCACATATAACCTTGCATTATACCTTTAAATAAATACCTTAGAAATTCTATAATAAATAGCATAGTTCTTACAAAAAACCAAATAAAAATATTATTAGATGCCTTCTACCATATTATATTCAATATTTTAATAGTTTTGATAATTAAAAGACTTTATATTTTTTCAAAAAATACATGAAAATTAGTTTCAAACTTTAAAATCCATAAACATTCAAATAAACTTGAAAATTTCCAAAATAAATTAAAGTATGAAAACCTTAAAAAATCATATATTTTATAAAAAATAAATTATATTACATAGATTTATCATATTTTAAATCATAAACAAAAATAAATTAAAGTACGAAAACCCTTAAAAATAAAAACTATACAAAAACTTCTAAAAATTGTTAAATATTCTAGAGAATTGATAAAAATACATACAACCGATTAAAATAAAGGTTTTTAAATTCTCCACATAAAAAAAGTAAAAAACAAAACAAAATCTTTCCATATGTTTTATATTTTTAATTAAATAGAAACATTTCAGATTATGCATATTTCATTATTCTTAACTTAAAATTCATTTAAAAACCAATAAAAACATTAACACTGAAGGATATTGAGAATCCTCAAGCGCATCACGGAAGCGTCACGATCGCATCTCATGCGATCGGGGCGACTAGTCGCACTAGTCGCAAGGTGCAGCAGAATTTAAAAAAAACTAAATCATATGATGAAACCACATGATCACAAGAATAATTCTTGGATCCTTTCATCAAACCACTAAGTATTAGGAATACCTATCGAAGCGTGGTTGCGATCACGAGATCTCTAAAGCATGAGATCCTCCTGTCTCAAGTCCGATACACGGAGACAGCACTTGCGGGCACGATGATGAGATGCGTGACTCCCGAAATCCTCCACGAAGATCCAAGCCTCGAATCTCATGATTTCGTCCAATGAAATCCGTCGTCTTCCTCTAGAACAAGCAGCCCCAAAGAAGAAGGAGATCCTCGAGTAGTCGATGGCGAAGGCGAGAACTTCTCTCTTTCTCAACAAAGGTGGTCGGCCACCTTGTAGAGAGGGAGAGAGAGGACGAGAATGAGAATGAGAGAGAGAAATAGAGTAGGCGTCTACTTTGATGTACCCTTCAAGGGCTAGGGTTGCCCTCCTTATATACTAGTTTGGGATCAAATGGATCTCAATCCATGGCTCATATGGATCCAACGGCTATTGTCATCCAACAGCCATCCAACGGTTATGATTATTGTTGGTTAAAAACCAACAACATTAATTTATATTAAATTAAATATATGTTGAATTATTATTAACACAATTTAATTAACATAAATTAATTATTAAGAGATAATATGATAACAAATAAATAGAGGCAACAAACCACCCTTGATTATAGGGGGTGTCACCTATGACTAAGTCATAGGTGACGCCACCTTGTAATTTGGTGGTATTTTGTCTCCTTTTATTTTATCTCATTATTTCTTAATTAATTGCAATAACTATTATTGCAATAATATCCACCAAATTAATTTATGTATATTTCAATCATACCATTGAAAAATATGTGAATCATATTCACATCCCAAACTAATTTGTAAATTACATTTTCAATTAATTAACTAATGTGGATCCAATCTACATTAATAATTAACAAATGCTATTTATAATATTTCTCTCTCTCTGATATATTATAAATCCCATTTATAATATACACAGATATTCTAGATAACACTATCCATGATCTGCTTATCCTTGATAATTAAATCCCATTTTATTATCTTGGATAATCATTCTCACAATATGAATCTTATTCATATTACACTTGATAATTAAATCTCATTTAATTATCTTGGACAATCATTCTCACAACATGAATCTCATTCATATTGTACTTGATAATTAAATGTCATTTAATCATCAAGACCTTCTTGCTTGGATACTAAATTCATCATAGGAATTATTCTTGAACTCCTTTAAGAATAATGTGCTTTCTCCGCAGATATTTGGAGATAAGGACATGGCGATTGTATTGTTCCACGTATAGTGACTTGGATGTTGAGATCTCATCTCAAATCTAGATCTAACGGACCTCCCACAGATGCTTGATTAAAGCAAGTCCGTATACTTAATCTTCTCATTGCATCTGAATCACATTCAGATCAATGTCCAACACTTGGACTAAGATCAAGTTACTTCTCTACTGAGAGGAGTCACTAAAATCCATACATGTTTCATCACTCCCTCGGACTAGAAGCGTCATGGTTATACAATCGTTTATGATCACATCACCCTCAGGTATTCCCAATACCTGCACATCCTGCATACTGGAAGACCAATGATCAACATGAAGATGAAGATCAATTTTACACTGTCTTCTTCAGGGTTTGATCATCAAGTTGTCAATCTTGGTCATTGGGATTTGGTATCGATCATATGCTTTCCCAAAGCATATATCACTCCTTCAAATTCTTGTCATGCTTCTAAAGCACGACGACCATGCATGGAATTTGATCGGTCCCAATACCTCATGAGTGAGCTCATGTCTTCCGGTTCATAAGTGAACCTGTATGATCCCTTTGAGAGATCGTATTACTCATATGCCCTTATATGCACACCAGCTCGCCGGTGTATAGAACTTGGTTTGGTCATCAGCCTAATGGTCTGCCAAATGTACATACTCAGACATATAGTAACACATCTGTCTCTGGTCAGAGGATGTGTGCCTATGCTGTGACAGCATTCAACATAGGACTTAGCTTATCTCGATCTTGCTAAGTCAACCTATTGACTTAACTAATCTGACACCTTCGGATCACTATTCCCATGCAGAGGACCTGCATCAAGAGGTCGGTCAGATATCAGCCTAGGCGAGAAAGGATTGCCATCTTCTACTCAGGCTGGAGATCGTCTCTTAATAATCATTTGACAGTGCTTGATGAGTCCTTTATCTAACTCATTAGATATTCATCCAAACACCAGCCTCTATGATTCATTTAATGAATCAACAGCTATATGATCATCAAGAAGGCCATGGTACATAACCCTAATTGTACAGAGGGACTTATTATGCAAATTAGTTATTCTTCATTTCAGATCGGGGAATGATATTCGCAATAACATTTATTGCATAATGGCTCGCCGTGGGCTCGCATGTCCAACAATCTCCCACTAGCCCAAAGAGTCATTAATGGGCTAATCATTTAAACCCGCACTCATGTGACAATCATAGGCTATTTAGAAAATAGCTAGGTAAGCTGATCAGTCACTCTGTTCCCACGAGACTTTGCCAAGTCCTTTTACGGCACTTGCATATCCCCAGTACCAATGCTCGCATCTAATGTGAATGTTGCATCTAATGCAACTAATACTCAATATTGTCAGTCATAGTGTCCTTGACACTATAGCTCAAAAATTATTATTATAACCACTATGTAATTTCTATTATCCTTATCAGAATACCCTTATCCCTGGAGATCTTTATCTTCTAAGGTATTCACAGTTAAGACCTTTTAGATCTCCATCTAAAAGTCTTGATTTCTTGAAGATAAGACTTAGAGATCACTATCTCTAAAGCCTTGTCATCTTTGAAGATATTGTTATTACTGCAATTAAGTGTTCTATCTCCATAGTAGGATTAGTAATAGTTTACTACTCCCACTGCATGGCAGATATCTGGCTTTTGTACACATCTAGCATACTTTCAGCTTCTCGTAACTGATGCACAAAAGGGCAAGCAGTTTTAGCATTCACTTCCTCAACTCTTTGAGGTGCTAGACCTTTAGATAGGTCTGTACCAAATCTTTAAGGTAAGAAAGCCTTTCTTGGAATTTCCAGAAAATGGAACATGTCCAAGGTGTACTACAAATGTGACAGTCCCAATACCCTCTTTTCTTTGCTTCTGAACACCTTCAGAACTAAGATCCAAGAGGCATCTTTTGAGATCATATCTCAAGGTATGGAATAGCCAGATCATAAAACACTTATTATCATCCGTATATCATTCCAAATGATTAGGATATTATCTACATTTAGCACGATGAACACAATGACACTCCCACTAAGCTTCACATTGTTCATCAAGATTCTATTTGAAATCATAACATTTATGATTTCATCAAATCTTATGTTCTAACTACAAGAAGCTTATTTGAGTCCAAAGATGGAGTTCTTTAGCTAGCACATCTTGCATTCCCCAATCATGAAGCTCTGGGGCTACTTCATGTGAATGTCCTCAGAGAGGCATTCATAGAGGAATGCAATCTTGACTTTCATCTCGAAGATGTCAAAGCCAAGTTGTGAAGCTACAGTTAGCAATAATCCGATGGGTTTAAGGATGGTTACCGAAGAGCAAGTCTCATAGCAGGCAATGTCTTTTCTTCCACTATGTAGCTCATGGCTACGAACCGAGCTTTGAAGGTCTCTAACTTCTCATCAAGTTCCCTCTTTCTCTTGAAAATCCATTTACACCTTAATGGGTCTAACCCTTATAGATGGATCCTTGAGGGTCCATATACAACACTTGTATATGAAGTCTACCGTAGACCTTTATTGCTAACATCCATCTTTCCATGTCATGATCCTCAGGAGCTTCATCACATGAAGTCCGATCATTGTCAGACTTAACTGACACATGGAATGCATCCTCAAACTCATTTGAAGAAGTATTAGTGTTTCATCCTTAATTATCCTTTTAGTTCCCGATTTCAGGAGCCTCATTATCTTCTAAAGATTAAATGAGTTCCTACACTTCATTTTCATCTTGATTCTCAAGAGAGTCATCCTCTAAGAATCACATTCTCAGAGATGAGATCTTTTAAGAATCTCAGGGTCATAAAGCAGGTATCCAATACCATCCTTTATTTTCCTAATGAAGTAGCACTCTCAAGTGCTAGATTCCAGCTTACATGCATGGAACCTTATTAAGGATATATATAGTGTAGTCTCTACTACACATATATACCTGGAAACTAAGGGATAATTATGCTAAAATTCATTATTGATCAAATCATGTCACACATGATCCAATTGTATCTTCCTACAACTCCATTGAGATTAGGTGTGTTAGGATTGAGATAGAAATGATATTCATATCTTCATAGGGCATTCTTTGAATTCATATAATAGGTACTTGCTACCTTGGTTAGATCAAATTCATTTAATCTTCCTTCAAACTTTGGTTCTAAACCAAAATTGTGAAATCTTTGAACATTTCAGAGTTTTCTTTGGTGAAGAGAAGAAATCTCATATCATACATAATCATCAATAGATATTACATATCCACAATATTTATTATGATATAGATGATCCACATACATCAATATGTATGATATCCCGAATACCTTGACATCTTACACCTTTCCTAAAAGAAGGGTGTATTGGATATTTTACTTTGAATACAATATTCATAAGTATGTGAGATTTGAAATTCTAATGTTTCATCTCTTACTTGTCTATTGATCAAATCAACAGGCATATGTCCAAAACTTGATGCTAAATCATTGTCAAATGATCTTTATCCTCCTAGTGATCTTACAAGGTTTAACTTTCAATATTAGAAATCTTAATGAACCATTCATTAAATTTCTAATTTAGTAGAGTCCACCAGATGCTAGATTATTATCTGAAATATATCCATCATAACTCTTTATGATAGGTTTATTCCAGAATTCAAGTTTATTTCCAACATTTAGAAACAAACAATGAGTGTATTCTAAAATCTAGGTCATAGAGACATTCTCCAAGACTAAGGCTCTCCCACTGAAATTAAGAAGTCTATCAATCCAACAGAGATTGTTGCAACAATTGAATCAATATCCATGTGGATAACTATAAACCTTAAGATCAAATTTTTCCAGTCTTCTAAAACATGTGCAACACATTGCAAGTGTTGTTAGAAGGTTGAGATACAATTATTAGACTTTATCTTATCAAATAAGCAAGTCAATTTCAATGATAAAATGTAGATATAGATTATTATGCTGCACTATCTGAGTCCTTCTCTAAGGATTCTAGACAGACTTGATAGTCATACTATCAACACATCAAGTTATTGTAGTATAGGCATTCATCCAACTCTTTGGATGTCATATGGAAGTCATAGAAGTGTGATCAACTCTTTGACTATTCTTCTCATCTTGGGTCTGACCCACGCTTTTACTGTGCTCCTTTTATCTATAAACAAATATTGCTTAAGACTAAAGGTCTATTATGATAAATTCCAAAGAATTCAATGTAAGTGCATTTCAACATTTATACATGCTTCATTAAATTCATACAATATGAATATTATGAAGCTTCATGAATGACTAGAGTATAGACAATAGAATGATGACACTCATCATGTTTACATCCACCTAGACTCCTAAAACATTGGTTCAGGTAGGTATTCAAATATTTTGAATACATCATCTCTTTCGAGCCACCATTCTGCATAATGCAGAGAATCATGTCATTCATGATTAAATGTCTAGAGCACATATGTATGCCAGAACATCTTCTTAGGTTTTATAAGGATTATTTGACAATTGCGATCATCATCGACATGCCACTTCGAAAGTACACTCGATGAAAGATCGAGACTATAGAGACATACAAACCCTAAGATGATGTCTTATTGTCTTATTTAATTGCCAATCCTCATTATGTTGAGGAAACTTGCACAGTGCAACCACATACATTATGTGTTCAATTGCAAGTACAATATCTGGATCATGAGTCCAATCCAATCTATGATATTTTACTAGTATTATTGAGTATAACATTGAGTGGGTTTACTGAAGGATTATCTAAAATAAGAAATTTTCATAAGGGTATATATAATATATATACATATTTTACTTTGATTTAGGAGTTTTTATATCAAAGTTGTCCTGCCTTGTCAACACTGAAAGTTTATTCCCTTAATCACTTTCAATGTAAGAGATGTACTTACCATTATATCTCAAGAAAGTTCTAGGATCTCCTTCCTTATATTCGTCACATCCCAATAATATGAGAACTTATGACTCCGATAAAAAGAAGCGAGAACACATTCCACCTTACAAGTCCAACTTGCATCTCCCAATTCGGTCTTTAATACTCGGGCCCACCACCCTTAAGGTAATGTTGACCCGTTATTAATTGAACCAACTGTCAACAGGCTTAATACTCGCTATACGCAATCCAATATCGCCCCAATAATATGAGGACCCGATATTGGGGTCACTACGTATACGGCCTTACTCTTTCGAGAAGCAAAGAACCCGATCCAAATAATCGTATATAGGATCTGTCACTTCAGACAGGCGTCTCCTATATATAACTTTTGGCGACGAAATTCTTTGCCTTGACGGCAGACTATGGATGTCACTTATGTGATCCTCCACCTCTTATTCAAACTGAAATAATTAATTATCGTGAATCATATTCACATAATTAATTCTTCCAAGAGAAATACACATCTATTCATAATAGAGTGTTTTAATAGGATATAATTAATTTAATCACATTAAATCAATTATCAATCCAATTTCCAATCAACAAACGTTGAATTTTACTTGAATAGTCGGTATAATCTCAAAGTACAAATTATTTCGTATTTTAATAATTAGAAAAATACACTTTGATTTCTCCGGCATTATCGAGTCTCTACCCACTGTCATGGCCAGTACCGACAAGAGTGGGAGGGACCACATACGTTGCAACCCGCTACCCCAATGCTCTCCGACTAGACACCATATCCACCTCAGGAATGGATAATGCCAGATAGATCATCATGAAATTTGAGATGCTCATCGGTCTTTCAACCGAAATTATACCATATAATATACATCAAAACAATTTTGATTATATTATAAGGAGATTTGCTAAACAAATCCCCAATCCTATTCAAGCAAGAGGGTTTTGCATGTAAAAGTTGTCCTACAACTATTGTAGGATGAACTAGGGTTTTGTATGCAAACAATGTTTGTTGATGATTTCAAATTAACCAATGATCAAGATCAACTATCTTGTCATTATAATTAAAGGGATGTCATTCAAGGAATTGATTATCATCTTTAAATATTTCACAAATATTTATCAATAACCAATTTCAGGAAATTAACAATTAATTTTCATCAACATGTTTGAATGACTATCACAAGGTTCATGACCAAGTTTGTCAATTTCCAGCAGTGACCCCTAATCACTAAAATTAATTATCTTGATCAATTTAAATCCAAAATTCACAAAATCAGTTTCCTAATATTGCTAAATTGATTTAGAACAGAACCCAAGTGATATTTCACGCATTTCAAGGCATGTCAAAACCGTAATTAACAAATTAATCACGTTCAGTTTTAATGTTCCCGCAACAGTGAATACATTCTTATTCAAAAGGCCATATCTTGAGCAAATTAAATCCAAATTTAGTAAACTCAGATCCTAAGGTTTCCTTGTTTAATGGGAACAAAATCTAATTGAATATTTCATGTTTAAACCATTTAAACAGTGCCGAAAAATCAATTAGACAGAGGTGCAAAAATTCAAATGCGCTAAAACTTTTGCGACCCTTTCAAACCCAAGTCGTGCTTGGTTCATGGATCATATCCAAAACGCTTTTCGACCTAAGGCTCTGATACCACTTGAAGGATATTGAGAATACTCAAGCGCATCACGAAAGCATGACGATCGCATCTCATGCGATCGGGGTGACTAGTCGCACTAGTCGCAAGGTGCAGCGGAATTTAAAAAAAATCTAAATCATATGATGAAACCACATGATCACAAGAACAATTCTTGGATCGTTTCATCAAACCACAAAGTATTAGGAATACCTCTCGAAGCGTGGTTGCGATCACGAGATCTCTAAAACAAGAGATCCTCCTGTCTCAAGTCTGATCCACAGAGACAGCACTTGCGGGCGCGATGCTGAGACGCGTGACTCTCGCAATACTCGACGAAGATCCAAGCCTCGAATCTCCTGATTCCGTCCAACGAAATCCGTCGTCTTCCTCTAGAGCAAGCATCCCCAAAGAAGAAGGATATCCTCGAGTAGTCGATGGCAAAAGCGAGAACTTCTCTCTTTCTCAACAAAGGTGGTCGGCCATCTTTTAGAGAGGGGGAGAGAGAGAGGACGAGAATGAGAGTGAGAGAGAGAAGTAGAGTAGGCGTCTACTTTGATGTACCCTTCAAGGGCTAGGGTTGCCCTCCTTATATACTAGTTTGGGATCCAATGGATCTCAATCCATGGCTTATATGGATCCAACGGCTATTGTCATCCAACAGCCATCCAACGGCTATGATTGTTGTTGGTTAAAAACCAACAACATTAATTTATATTAAATTAAATATATGTTGAATTATTATCAACACAATTTAATTAACATAAATTAATTATTAAGAGATAATATGATAATAAATAAAGAGAGGCAACAAACCACCCTTGATTATAGGGGGCATCACCTATGACTAAGTCATAGGTGACGCCACCTTGTAATTTGGTGGTATTTTGTCTCCTTTTATTTTATCTCATTATTTATTAATTAATTTCAATAACTATTATTGCAATAATATCCAGCAAATTAATTCCAAATTAATTTGTGAATATTTCAATCATGTCATTGAAAAATATGTGAATCATATTCACATCCCAAACTAATTTGTAAATTTCATTTTCAATAAATTAACTAATGTGGATCCAATCCACATTAATAATTAACAAATGCTATTTACAATATTTCTCTCTCTCTCTCTCTCTGATATATTATAAATCCCATTTATAATATACACAGATATTCTAGATAGCACTATCTATGATTTGCTTATCCATGATAATTAAATCCCATTTAATTATCTTGAATAATCATTCTCACAATGTGAATCTTATTCATATTATACTTGATAATTAAATCTCATTTAATTATCTTGGACAATCATTCTCACAACATGAATCTCATTCATATTGTACTTGATAATTAAATCTCATTAATCATCAAGACCTTCTTGCTTGGATACTAAATTCATCATAGGAATGTATCTTGAACTCCTTCATGAATAATACGCTTTCTCCGCAGATACTTGGAGATAAGGACAGGGCGATTGTATTGTTCCGCGTATA
Source organism: Ottelia alismoides (assembly GCA_037367405.1). Taxonomy (NCBI): domain Eukaryota; kingdom Viridiplantae; phylum Streptophyta; class Magnoliopsida; order Alismatales; family Hydrocharitaceae; genus Ottelia; species Ottelia alismoides. The sequence continues at coordinate 371,338 of JAZKJV010000868.1, read as the reverse complement.
GTGACTTGGATGTTGAGATCTCATCTCAAATCCAGATCTAACGGACCTCCCACAGATGCTTGATTAAATCAAGTCCGTATACTTAATCTTCTCATTGCATCTGAATCACATTCAGATCAATGTCCAACACTTGGACTAAGATCAAGTTACTTCTCTACTGAGAGGAGTCACTAAAATCCAGACATGTTTCATCACTCCCTCGAACTGGAAGCGTCATGGTTATACAATCGTCGCATCACCCTCAGGTATTCCTAATACCTGCACATCCTGCATACTGGAAGACCAATGATCAACCTGAATATGAAGATCAATTTTACACTGTCTTCTTCAGGGTTTTATCATCAAGTTTCTCAATCTTTGTCATTGGGATTTGGTATCGATCATATGCTTTCCCAAAGCATATATCATACCTTCAAATTCTTGTCATGCTTCTAAAGCACGACGACCATGCATGGAATTTGATCGGTCCCAATACCTCATGAGTGAGCTCATGTCTTCCGATTCATAAGTGAACCTGTATGATCCCTTTGAGAGATCGTATTACTCATATACCCTTATATGCACACCAGCTCGCCGGTGTATAGATCTTGGTTAGGTCATCAACCTAATGGTCTGCCAAATGTACACACTCAGATATATAGTAACACATCTGTCTCTGGTCAGAGGATGTGTGCCTATGCTGTGACAGCATTCAACATAGGACTTAGGTTATCTCGATCTCGCTAAGTCAACCCATTGACTTAACTAATCTGACACCTCCGAATCACTATTCCCATGTAGAGGACCTGCATCAAGAGGTCGGTCAGATATCAGCCTAGGCGAGAAAGGATTGCCATCTTCTACTCAGGCTGGAGATCGTCTCTTAATAATCATTTGACAGTGCTTGATGAGTCCTTTATCTAACTCATTAGATATTCATCCAAACACCAGCCTCTATGATTCATTTAATGAATCAACAGCTATATGATCATCAAGAAGGCCATGGTACATAACCCTAATTGTACAGAGGGACTTATTATGCAAATTAGTTATTCTTCATTTCAGATCGGGGAATGATATTCGCAATAACATTTATTGCATAATGGCTCGCCGTGGGCTCGCATGTCCAACAATCTCCCACTAGCCCAAAGAGTCATTAATGGGCTAATCATTTAAACCCGCACTCATGTGACAATCATAGGCTATTTAGAAAATAGCTAGGTAAGCTGATCAGTCACTCTGTTCCCACGAGACTTTGCCAAGCCCGCCGCCTCGAACTTCACCAACACCTTCTCGAGCTCCACGGCCACTCAGGCACAACGCGAGACCAAGAAGGATGAGGAGCTCCCGCAGGGCCACCAAGCTCAGTGAATACCCACAAGTACCTGCAGGGTTAGTGGGAGAAATCGAAGTGAAATGGAGTAAGATGGGGCCCTAATAGAGTGAATATAGGTGGAGGGCCGATGGGTTCCATATTCTAGCAAGACTGGAGGCAGAGCGAGACGGAAGAGATCGTGGATAAGGGAAGGATGATCGATGAGGGGTGCACCAGAATCAAGGAAGTGTAGCAGAAGTAAGGGGTTGGTAAGATGAACCGAAGGTGGCTGGAGTCCATCGAATATAATAGGATAAAAACAAAAGGGGCGGAGATAAGAGACTAGCTAACCAGAGAAGATGAAGAACAATAGTGGAGGGGTGCCTGGTATGGAACCTGGAGTAGCTCTTGCTCGATGTGGCGATGACGTAGAGCTCAAGTAGCTACTGGGAGCACACTGCGACGATAGTGCTACACCATTGGATCTCATTGGAGCAAATGGATGTCGTTGCTCGACGTAGAGATACCTAACTGTCACCATAGCATGCATGGGGTTAGGCTCTCACTCACGTGAAGGTGGATGATGCGCGAGGGATGTTGAAGCGGTGGTTTTGAGGAGGTGTTAGTTGAGTGGGTCGAGTGATTAGGGTTGAGTGGGGTGAGTTGGATATACGTTTCGATCATCTATGATGCGGTGGGAGAGAGAGGGGAATAATGGAAATTGACCGGTGGCGAGAGATCATTTGGAGAAAGTTTGGTGGTTTGGGAAAAATAGGGACAAAGCTCGGCCGACAGATGTGGAGATTGTGGGAGAGAGGGTGGCATCGGGTGGAGAAGATGGGTCACGATAATTGTGATGAGACTGGTCAACAGTTGGGTCGGCCGATTGGGGCGTCGTTGGATCGAGGGATCCAAAGGTCTCAAGTGAGATGCACAAGTGTGATCATACGTCGTTGGATCAAATGATCCAACAGCTCAGAAGAGAGGTGGTGGAGACAAAGGGTTCGGCTGAGTAACACGACCAAAGTCAGCCACACGACGCAACAGGAAAATTTGAAATGGAAAGTAAAAGAAAATTTAAAATAAAATAAGAAACGAATTCAAATAAAAAGGTGCTCAACATGAAAGTTGTTTGTCTCAATGAGACATACATTTCTACTGAAGAGCAAAAATGCAAAAGATCCCATGTACATACTCATATTTTTTGTTAATATTTAGTGATTATTGAATGCCATTTTTGTTATTTTTATATTTTTTGCATTTTTAATAAAGACTCTCTCTATACGAGACTCGGAGACACATTAAACTAAATTTTATAGGATTTTCTTAGATTGAAATAAATAGAAAAAGATGTATCAATGTATAATATATACACATGAATATGACTTTTATTTAATATAGAACAATTAATCCTGATTATGTACAATATATCAAAAATTTATTTTTGTATTTAGAGGTGTTTATTAAGGTTAATTGCATTGAGAATTGAGCTAAGATTAAGGAATAAGGTTAATAAATCATGGATTCATCACTATGCCATCAACAACTATGTGCAGTTCATCATCGATATAACGATGTTATCAAGTCCATTGATGACGTACTTGACTTGGCCCATAACTGGGTCAAAAATCTCATTGGATTCAAGTGTATGGCCTTCATTGGATTGTCTAGAGTCGCATTCCACTCCAAGTTGAACTTTTACTGGGAAACTGCAGCTACAATATGTAGTCAATGTCCTGACTGCATGAAATACCTTATTGTAAACAAAATGTTTGAGGCTATTAACTTACAGGCTTGTGGCTGTAATAGCGTGTCTAATCAAAACCTAAAGCTTGATTGAGTGGACTTGTTTATGCATTTACAGATATGTCTAAGATGGGCATTTGAGCAAGGAGTGAGTTTCTTGACGAGAACTTTCAACAAAGAGAAGCTGGAGCAAAATATGCAGATTTTTTATTGGGAGCTTACTGAAGAGGACTACAAACACTTGAGAATGATACCGCAGCAGCGGTTCTGGCATTGCGAGCAATTTGTGACACCTGATGGCAATGGACCGTACAAAACCATCGAGGATATATGGGATGGAGAACTGTAAGCTTCATTCGTGCATGTTAACTAAACATTACCGAACATGTATGACTTGTGAAATCAGAGTTGCTCTGATTTAAATAAACTCCACTGCTACTTCTGTGATTTTCTGCACAATCTTCAGTTACCCTGGTTTGTATATGGTAAGGGGGGAAGGACCCTAAACTTGCGGTTCTTGGGCAGTAATCCCCTTGTTCCAAGTTCCCTTTCAATATTCGGATACATCTATGAAGCACAATATATCCATTCAACCAAACTAATTATAGGAGAGTAATCTCTAAATTCTCTGCAGGTGCGTGATAAGACAATATAAATGTGAGTTCAGAGACATCGTGTGGCAGGACATCAGGATAAGCCTCCTGACAAAAAGAAATCGATTGCCATCTCAAGCAAGCATTCATTGGTTCAGGAAGCAAGCAACTGTCTCTCACTAGACTAATGGGCAATCTTTTGTGAGTAATAAGTGTTTGGATGGCTAGGATCGGATTGCTGAATATAATGTGACGTAATGTTGTCTAAGGAATTTTTACTCGTGCTCTTTCAAGTTTTTGCATGTACACTTGTGCAGTTTTGCCCCTACTCATTTTACCTTAATAGTTGTGTCCCCTTGTTCTTGCATCATTAACCGTTGTTTCCTTTTGTTAGTTTGACCGTTTGTGAATGAACCATACAATGATTTGTTAAAATCAAGATTTGATTAAGAATGATTTTATAGCAAATATGCAGATATGTACATTGGGGAAAGAAATGGAGTAAATGAGAAGCTGGAGGTTTGGAAACATGCCTTAAAGACTAAATGATTTTTGTATTAGTAGGGTTAGGACTGAATATATGGATTTTCATTTAAGTCCTAGGTGCTAAAAATTATAGGGAGATAGCGAAAAAGTCGTGCAAGTTGATTCAATGATGGAAATCTCACCATTAAATCTAATGATGCATGCTGAGTTGGAGGACATGTAGTGCTTCCCAGCTCTCTCCATGTGGTATGTAAAACAGAATTTTTAAACCTATTCTACATGGCGGTGTGCAATCGTCGAAATCACCATAAACAATAGATGCTATTAATGGTGAATAACCAATTGTTAGTTATTCAGAAATGACACCAAGGTCTGGTCTTCGATGCTGATCGGTGCCTGCCACAACGGGTCTTGCAAGCGCTGTATACGATCTCTCTCAGCACGCGGTCTCTAGTCCAAATTACTAACATTATTAATTTGATTAGAACCAAACGTAGAAGACTACATGAACATGCATTCTTATTAGGGTTTGGACCTAATTATCGAGTCAAGCAACCTATGTCTAGGGGATCCTGATGAGCGGAAAATCACCGAGCAGACTAAGGTGTATAAAATATAGTGAAGGTCGTTGCGACCTCAGTCGCTCGAGAAATCCAGCTCAACAAGAAAAAGATAAGAGCAGACCACCAAAACAAAGAGAAAATCAGAGAAAAAGAACTAGTGGCCCTAGCTATTGGATTAGCCCGGTATAACAACCAGGGTCGGACTCAGGGAGCAGGGATTGGCCTTGCGGCCTACGAAGTAGTCAAAAATAAAGAAAAATAAAAGCAAAGTATTTTTGGTGGATTTTTAATATTTTATATTTTTTTGGAATTTTTAATTATAAAGAAAATAATAAAAACAATGAAACAAGCAACTTTCAACAATTATTTAATTACTCTAAAAAAGTCCAAAAAATCAAACAAAAATGTTTTTATGATTTTTGTATTTTTTACCGTTTTTGGTGAATTTTTGATAATTTTCTGATTTTTATAGAATTTTATAAAAATGAAACAAGGCAAAAACAGAAGAACAATGTCTAGTCAGGCTTCAAGGGCCAAAATAAAATGTAAAATGGCCCTAACAAAACCTGAAGGTATTTTTCCTGTAAAGTAGAAGTAAAGAAGAAAATTCAGGAAAAATTTTTATAATTTTGGAATTTTCTATGATTTATTAGAATTTTTGTAAGTTTTTCAATGTTTTCAATTTTTATATCTTTTATAAATCCAAAAATGACCAAACTTGGTCAGAAAATCAATCACATCAAAACAAACAATATCTAAATTTTTTTAGAATTTTTGAGAAGGTTTTAATATTTTTTATGATTTTTAAATATAGACAGTAAGAAAAATAGATGTTTTTGAATTTTTAAAAATAATAAAAGGGCTCAAAAATTTCCCAAAAAAATAGTGAAAATTCTACACAGTGGCAGTAGCCAGTGTCAAATTTTCACTTAATTTGGATGATATTTGATATTTTATTTACAACAAACAAGAGCCCACAGTCACAGGGACCTATTTATCATAAAAATATGTTCTGCGCGCCTAAGAGTAACAAAAACCAAAGTCTAGGGGGTCCTGGTACAAAAAAATCCAAATTCCCAGGCGCCACGCACGTGTTCTGGACACTCATGGACCCAAATGTAAAGAAAATAAGTTCCGAGGGCTTTTTAGCAACAGGTGCTAAAAGCCCAGGGACTTAATTGCAATTTACCCAATAAATTCGGCACATGTGGAATTAAATCACTCATAGGGGTATATGTGCAAATAACTAAAAGTATTTTTCATTCATGAACAAACAGAAACTACAGGCCCTTACATGCAATTTACCACAAAATACATGTGACGAAGCACGTGTCCACAATATACAGGGGTAGAAGTGCAATTAAAATAAATGACAAGGTCCTCTATGCAATTTACCAAACTAAAATAAACTGCAGAAAATATTTACAAGACTATTTAATAAAAACGAAAAGAAAGGGGGCCTAAGTGATATTACCCCTTATTATGATCCGAGGGTTGAGAGGCTGCCATGTATCTGATCAAACGGCTGAGAATGATGGCGCCTCAACGAAGAAACTCCCGCTCGGATCGGATGGCTGAGGGCCTCCCACGTGGAGGATCTGACGGCTGTGAATCGTTGTGGATAAACCCTCGCTGAATCTACGGTGGTGAAGGCGACACGTGGAGATCGAACAGTATGGAGTCACTGGTGCCTCTTCATCTGATCGTGCGGTCCAGATCAGTCCTCCAATGGATCGGACAGTGGCGTGGCTCCTCAAATGGGTGGCTGAGATCACGTCTGGAGCAAGAGAACGATCGGACAGCTCTGGAGGGTCCTGTATGAACTGGTCGCCGGCGAACTTTGCGTGGCCGATATGCGTTGCAGGAACGTCCTCCGACGCTGCTGAGAAGTGGAGAAGGAAGCCCGTGTCAGTCCGCAGCTAATGAACTGCTCCGATGATGACAGGGAGCTCTGGAGAGCTCCGGCAACGGTGAAGAACGGGAGCACCTGTGCCCTGATGTTCCGACCTCCAAATGAGGTCGATTTGACCTGCTACCTATACAGGAAGAAAGAGGGGTCGAGGGCAAACTGCCTCGACCTGTCAGCGCACGTGGAGGGTAAAAGATGCGGCGGTGTGGAGGTCCTCCAGCGAGCGGCGGAGGAGGAGGACCGAAGTCCCTGCTCTGGGGCAAGTCAGGGTTGGGTAGCTGAATGAAGAAGGTGCGGAGAAGTCTGACGAAGGTGGTGGTGTGGTCGGGTGGACAGATGGTTGGTCGGAGGTGGCGAATGGCGGCGGAGGAGCAAAAGGAAAAAAAATCAAAGATCCTAAAATTACACTAAGCTACAGGCTAAATCAACTACCTGGTGGAGGAATCCGACTGTGCTGGAGCTCGGGGAGCTCCGGGGGTCATTTCCTGCAAGGGAGCGCCGAGTTCCGAGGCTGGACGCGCTCGCGGTGGCGCACGACGGCGAAGCCACCGGATCCGAGGTTTCCCGGCTGCCCGAGCCTCACTTCCACTCCAAATCGCACCGCTGTCACTCAGGCGAGGTGGTGGAGTTCCTTGGCATCGAGGGGAAGAACCAGAGATGAGTGAAATGCGCAGCGGAGCTCAGGTTAAGTATGGTTAGGGGTCTGAGAAGATGGGAGTCGGGTGACTCGATCGGAGTGCGAATCCCCAAAACCCACCCCGGGCGTGGATCTAGATCGATCAGGGAACAAACAGAGCCCGGGGTTTCGAGGTTTGGTGATCGGATCGTGACGTGATAAATGGGAGAAATCGGGTCGGGCGTGCAGATCCGCGTGGCTGTGGTCCAGAGGGGGGAGTTGACCATGGGGTCAACATCCCCCGTGGACCAATGGAAAGCGGCCACGTCAAAAAGATTTAGAAATTAAGAATAAAATAGAAAATGGTCGATTTTCACAAAAGTCACAACATGAAAATGTTTCTTTTATTTTAAATTTTTTTTGTGATTTTTATTTAATTTTTTTGAAGTAAAAAAATAGGTATTTACAATATAGTATTATATACATAGGTATATACAATATTGTATTTTTAATTTTGATTTTTAATTATTTATTTTTGTACATTTATATTCTAATTTTAAATTTTATTTATTTGTAGAATAAAATTTGGAATAATTTGATATTTTAATTTTATTTTTATTATTTTTATACAAGGGTAAAATAAATACTTTTATATATATCTATGTACATGGTATATATACAATATTTATTTTGATTTTTTTTAGTTCTTTTTATTTTATTTTTGTTTTTATGATTTTTATTTTATTTATTTACACCATGAGATATATAGTATATACAATTTTTATGGGATTTTAATTTATTTATTTATAGGGATAAATAAATAGATGAAGGGGTTTTATGTACATGGTAAATATAGACAATGAAGGGTGAATTTTATTTATTTTTAATTTTCTCATTTTTATATTAATTTTGTATTTAAAAATATATACACAAATAAATACAACCCATTTTTTTATTTAGAGGAACATATTTATATTTATATACAGGTATATTTACACACATGAGCTTCCTTATCTCTCTCTACTTGGGTTTTTATGCGGTCAGGCCCATGCTGAGCCCTCCCTTGGGATTAGGTCGCTCAATATTTATTCTAAATATTTCCCTCTTTTTCTTTTGTCTCTTTATTCTTTTATTTATGCACAAAAACATGCTAATTATCATATTTTACACAATGCATGTCAAATGATAATTATTGATATTTACATAAATCTGCATGTGTTTGGCAAAGGTTTTGTAGCTAAAATAAAAGAATAAAGAGTGATGAATGGGTATTCATCAGATCCATGCCCATAAAATAAAATAAAATAAGGTAGAAAATTAAAAACAACGGAAACAAAATAAAAGAAGACGAGAAAACGTAGAAAACTACAACAGGGCCCCCAGGTGAACAGACACCCAGGCACTAGACCTCGTTGTAGAGAGTAGAGTCCAAAGTCCTTAATTATTACATATTAAAATAGTCTCTCTCTCACCAATAATTACATAAATAAGACTAATCTAATTCTATTCTAATCCACTCTCTATGCTTCCTTTGCAGCATCTTTAGATGGTCAGATAGTGAAGACTAGCCTCCTCCACGCTTGGTTTCCTCAGCCTCCTAAAAAGTCATCCTTGCGTGGAGGGCCCTCACAACAAAGTCACAAAGAAAGGTGTATTAGCACAGATAATCAAATGAAATTAATAAGAGATGTATACAAAGAATTAATTGAATGACTATTTACAAAATAAATCGATTAACAATTACACCAACAAATCAATTAATAAAAATAATTAACTACACAAAAATTAAAGGATAAAACCAGGCTACGCTCATTGCTCCCCGGCAACGGTGCCATCTGATAACCGAGATCTGAAAAAGGTTATATGGTTTCACAAGGCGAAACCACAGTCGATGTCTTGACCACTCTAAAGCCCCGATTTAATCAGCAATTAACCATCAATATATATAAGCCATGAATAACAAAAATGTGAGGTCAAATTTATTATTCTCTACTAAAATATGCATAGCGAGTAAGCAAGTAGAGGTCGAACCACAGAGAACAAAATAGGCAGCCTATGGTTATTTATACACAACCAAGTCATTTATTATGTACATATATCTTCGTGTGGTTTTTAGATTTTTAAAAATTTTATTCTATATATTTTTTTATATTTTGTTTTTAATGTTATAATTTTATATTTTCTTATTATATTTTCAGATTTTTATAATTATTTTTCTTTTTAGAAAAACATATATAAAATATATAAAGCATACATATACAATATAGACTAATTATATTTATAAATACTAGTAGATATAAGTAAAATACAAAATAAAGATTGTTTTTGGATTTTTTTAAATTTTTTTAATATTTTTATAATTTTTCTGGAATTTTTACTAAAAAATATCCCAAATAAGGGATTAAGTAAATAGGATGACATTGATTTGAGTATAAAAAATAGTAAATAAGTTCTAAAATTACCCAAATCAAAATGTTTATATAAAGAAAATTATAGAATAGAAAAACATATTTTTGGATTTTTTAATGAATTTATATTTTTATAAAGGTTTTTAATATTTTTCAATTTTTAATAGTTTTCTTTTTTTCATTTTTAGTAATTGTTGGTCAGTAGTTAAATCATAATAAAGTAGACATTATATAATTTTTTTAGGATTTTTAGACATGTTTTTCTATTTTTTGTATTTTCTACTGTAGACAAAACAAAAAGAATCTCCTTTTTATTTTTAATAAATGGATAAATGCATAAAAATGCAAAACAAATATGTGGCATGAAAATACATGGCAAACGGCATTTGTCCCTATTTTTTGAATTTTTAGAGCTCAATAGCTATTTATAAAAATTGAAGGGAGCGCACAAAAATACATAGCCTGGTAGGGGTATATTTGCAAATAAAATAAACATCAGGGGCTCACATGCAAATTCCCAATAAATATACAACATATTTTTAATTTTTTAAGACTATTTAGCCATTACAAAAATACTAGGGGCATACATGAAATTTCACCACCTCGCGTGGGACGACATGTGATGTGAGGTGAAATGGACCTAGAAGCAAATAAATGAAGTATAAGGGCCTTTTGCAAAATTACCCATTTATTTTACACTATCTTTTATTTATAGGACTAAGTATTAAATACACAAAAACCTGGGGTATGATATGAAATTTACCCCATTAATGCACATAATCGAACGGATGAAGGTATTGCACTTGACACGTGGCCGCTCCACATTGCACAATGACGCTTCGCCTTGGATGCTTGACATCATATCTTCAGCGGAAGATCTACGATGGCGGCGCGCTGCATCCAACGGCTGCTATTGCAACCGGGACTCCTAGGCGATTGGATGATGAAGAACATGGGAGGAAGAACAGGAAAGATCGTCGGAGCTGGTGAACTTCGATCTCCTCCCCCGCGCATCTCCGACGACGGTTGTTTTCGCGACGAGGTTCAAGAGGCTCCTGGAGGCAACGCATGTCTGCTGGAGGGCACAAAAGACTCCGACGAGCGTCGGAGATCACCAACAAGGTCAAGTAAGTAAAGGACCCCCAGGTACCTGCAATGGGATCAAACTCGACCCAGGAGGGTCCTCGGTGCCTCAGACCCTACAAGGAGGTTCACACAAGCAACAAAATGGGATCTAGGCAGTTATTAGATGGGTTCGGTGGCTAGATGATGTGGCGGTGAGGCTTCCGATGAGGCGGTGGAGGGAAGCCTTGATTCACAGAACCAAGGAGGTCCTGGTTGGGCTAATCACTCAGGATGGTGGAGAAAGCATTGGGGAAAGAAGTGTGACAGTTGGCGATGGTCGGAGACTAGCGAAGCACGGAAAAAACACAGTGGGAACATTCGTTGGAGCGGAGCTCCAACGAACTACGAATCGGATCAATTAAGAGAGATCATTACCCTAATCACTAATCTAATCACTAAAATGAAACACTGAAATTAAAAGCTACCTAAAATAATTGAAGAAGGCACAACTCTTATACCTGAGGGAGCTCAAGGAGCATGGTGGCCGGTGGCGACCGCCTAGGTTTGAATCCGTCCTCTTGGAGAGACTCCGACGACAAAGACGATCCTCCTGTCACGAGGATGCTTCTGCGACCGAAGAACCGGGCTCCTAGACTCAGATTAGTGACCAAAGAGGCGATGGAAGTCAGAAGGAGTTATTTATAGACAAGGCCTGGCACCCTTATTGACGGTTGAAATGGGGCGAAACGAGATGAAGTACAGCCGATCTGGAAGGCCGGTGTGAATCTAGGAAGAATAATGATCATTTTTCCTGAATGAAGCGAGCACGATTGATCGATAGATCAAGCGGTAAAAATGTAAGAAAATCAAGGAAATGATGATTCTGACAAAAGTCAGAGGCGTAGGGAGAGTTGATTGGCGGTCAACAAACCCTGGTCTTTGATTGGCCCACGTAGGCCGCAAAAGGACAAAACAACAATTTTATTCAAAAAAAATATTTAAAAATAGTATTTGATATTCTTAATTTTAAAATAAAAATAAAAAATGTTTATTATTTAATGTAATATTTTAATATGATTTTTATTTATTTTTTATGTTATTTATTAGTAGGTAATTTTTAAGGGTATAATTATAGGTATATTTACCTATATTTTAGCTATTTTATTTTTGTTTTGTATATTTTATTTTATTATTTTATTCTCTTATTTTATATATTTATAAATTATTTTTAAGTATATAAATATATTTTTATTATGTTTTTATGGTGTTATTTGTACACTTAAATAAATAAAGATATAATATGTAGGTATACTTATAGGCATTTTGCCTATGTATTATATAAATTATTTTAATGTTAATATATTTTCTTGGGTTTTAATTCCTCTTTATATTTTTAGTAAAATATAAATGATGTTTACAGCAGTATAGAAATATAAAAGAATAAAGAATGAAAGAATGAAGTCCCCTTTTATTCATTTATAGGTATTAACATAGGTATTTTGCCTATATATTAATATAGACTTATTTTATTTTGTGTTTTCTCTTTGGAATTTGGTTTTAATATGTGTATAAGTTATAAATAATATTTAAAAAATTATAAAAAAATTAAATTATAGAAATAATAAGGAATGAATAAATTGAATATTTTATTCAGGTATAATGTACAATGAGGGTCCAAAACCTAAATTTCACATCTTAATTCCAAAAATTGTGAAATCACCTCCATTAAATAGCTTATGAAAAGTTATATATAATTAGAGTTATTTTGATACATTTTGAGTTTTTATTTGGAAGATATGGGTTTGTGAAGTTGGATTTTGGCTTTTTATTCCGTGTATAAAAAGTACACTATGTGGTATTTTTGTGCAAACTCAATTTTGTAATTTTATTTAAATTATTATCTATAATTTCATGTACAAAGTTTCTGTTTTTATGCATAAATAGTAAATAATAAAATAGGTGTAAAAATGCTTTATTGAATGAATAAAAGAATTTGGTTTTTATTGTATTTTTGGCCCTTATCTCCCTCTACTTTATTCCTTGTAGACCAACTCAATTCTTGACTAGGTCTCGGGGTTTAGAGACATAAAATATCTTTGATATTTTTCTTTTTCTTTTCTTCTCTTTATTCTATAATTTTGGCATTAAAAACCATATTATTTACACAATAAATGTAATAAATGATGGATGCTATTTTGTAGAAATTGATGTTGTTTACATGCATTAGCTAGGATTTTTAAGGCCAAAATGATAGAATAAAGGTGATGAAATGGAGATTCATTAGCTATCTTATCTCCAAGCAGGTCCCCATCGTCAAACTAGAAGCGGTATTGACTGACTGAAGTAGGATTCGAGGAAATACCACTTGTAGGATCTGTTCCTTTTCTTTGAAGGACCAGATTGTGTATGGAGAAGGTGTATTCCTCATAAGGAATACCAAAGTGTCCTCACATACTGTCATTCAGTAGAAGATGGAGGACACCATTCTGAAAAAAGAACCACATGCAAAGTACTTTAGTATGGATTATATTGCCCGACCCTTTTTAGAGATGCTACTAATTTTGTATAGCCGTGCCTGATCTGTCAAAGAATGGGAGGGACAGTTGGCTATAGAGATGAGATGCCCATGCAGTCGGTGATTTTATGTGATGTTTCTGATGCATGAGAGTAGATTTTATGGTTCCTTTTTCCAATAGTAATGGATTTGAGTACTTCTTGTTGATGGTAGATTATCTGTCAAGGTAGGTGGAGGCCTATCCCAACCTGAGCCACAGATAGCAAAATTATCTGTAAGTTTTAAAGGATCATATTATCGCTAGGTTCGATCTTCCTAAGGTCTTGATTTCAGATGGGGGTACCCCTTTGTGAACAGGGAGATGAAATCTTTAGTTAAGGACTACAAGTTGGAGCACAGAGTGACTAGTCCTTACCACCCACAATCTAAAGGCATGGCAAAAGTTTCAAACAGAGAGGTGAAGAGTATTTTACGGAAGCTAGTTCATCCGGATAGGAAGAATTAGTCTCAGCTTTTGGACCAAGTTCTGTGGACCTACAGAACAACCTACAAGACTCCTCTTGGTACTTCAACTTTTAAGATGATTTATGGCAGGCCATGCCATTTGTCCGCTAAATTGATTCAAAAATCTGAGCAGGTAATTAAGCAAATTAATTGGAGTTGTCACCTAGGGAATTTATGCCCTGACTTGAAACTCTATGAATGAAATTCAAAATAGAGCATATGATAGTAGTTTCGTCTATAAGGACAAAGTAAAGAAGTGACATGACATGCATATTAGATGCAAAAACTTTGTCCCAAGATAAAAGGTATGGTTGCTTAATGCAAAGTTGAAGATTTTAAAAGGGAAACTAAAATCAAAGTGGACAGGTCCCTACATAGTAAAGGAAGTGCACTGAAATGGCAATGTAGAGATAACTGATGTTAAAGATGGTTCACATTCTTTTCTGGTCAATGGACAATTGTTGAAGTATTTGGGTGAATCTAAAGAACGGTTGGTTTAAGTTGAGATGATTGACTTCATGTCGAGTGAGTACCTTGCAGACAATTCTGATAGGATGAAGTAGCAACTTCAAGATTCAGACCAGACAGATTCAACAGCTAGCATATTCATAATCATTTTTCACTTCACTGACACATTATTTATTCTTTTAGGGTTTAGTTTCTTCGTTCTTTAGGTTCTTACTCTTTAACTATGATATTTAGATCCAAAGTATAGGGGGATACCACCCTACTTCTGCACATTCTTCCAGGGTCTACTTAGTCATCTTCTTGGCATTCCTATCCTTTTCCTCTTCTTTATGCTTAGGCTTTTTCAGCCTAAGTATAGGGGTTCAATTCCATGTTCTCTTAGTTGTTATGTTTCTATTCCTTTTGTATCTGGCCTCTTGTACATCACTCCTACATTTAGGCTATTTTAGCCTAAGTATAGGGGGGATCATTGACAGAGAGCCTTTTGCACTGGTCTACTAATCAAACACGATTAGTAATCATTGTGTGACTAAGTGTGCCTCTAATAAACAATCAACCCATACAAAAATTAAAGATCAATATGTGTGAGTTAAAATTTATTATAACTCTATGATAGTGTGTATAGGTATAAGTATAGTAGAGTATCGAACATAGGGAGAAATACGTGGTAGAGTTACTTATTATTTATAAATAGATAACGAATAAATAATATAGGTATTTGTACAATATTTATTCAACTAATCAATTAACTAATGTTTTTGTGAGCTTTTTATTTTTAATTACATTTTATTCATATTATATATATTTATAACGTATTTTAGCAATTTTAATTTTCTTTTTATATTTTTATATTTTAATTTCTTTTACTTTTTAACAAATAATAAGGTATATATATCAATATATATAAGTATGCAATATAATAAGTCTAATATAAGCTATATATAGTATAGAATATATAATAAATATACAAAATTCAGGAAAATGCCTAAAGAACATTCTTTTTTATTTTTTAAAAGGTAATTAAAATATTTACAAGCTACTTAGAATAATTAATAGTAATATAATTATATAGAACTATATAAAGGTATAGTATACAATATAAAGTATTATACTTATAAATATATTTGAAAATAATAAAAATGGGTAGAATAAAATATTTTGTGTTTTTTATATTTTTTAATATTTTGTGATTTTTAAGGTTTTTTAATAATTTTAATGTATTTTAAATTCCAAAATATACAAAATCAGGGATTTCATAAATAGGTCGTATTGTTTTAAGATTTAAAAGTACTAAATAGAGTGACAAAATTCCTAAAAAATTTAATATATAATAATAGGTTTATATAATATTATTGAACAGAAACTAATATTTTTGGAATTTTATATAATTTTTGGAAGTTTTTTGGTGTTTTTTATTTTAGTGATTTTATTTTTCTATTTTTAGGGATTTTTTATATGGAGGTAAAATTTAACAATATATTATTAGTATTTTTATAATTTTTAAATATGATTTTACAAATTTTTTAGGTTTTTTAAGGTTAACAGGATACATCTTTTGATTTGTAATAAATAGGAAAATGCGTAAAATGCAAAATAAAATTTATAACGTGAAAGGGCAATGCATCAAGCAAACAATCCTATTTTTTCATAATTTTTAGAGTAGGAATGACATTTTTAGAAAATAGAAAATATATAAAAAATTAATTAAACTAGTAGGGTTATATTTGCAATTAAAATAAAAGTCAGGGGCTAACATGCAAATATCCCAAAAGTTCTGAACTGATATTTAATTTTTGATATTAAAACATAGTTATAAAGATCTGGAAAGTTGGCAAGGACCTAAAAGTAATTTCACAAAAGCTCAAGGGTTCACTTGCATTTTTTACACAAAATATAAAGTGTGCTTAATCAATTACAGAACTAAATAGGAAATAAAATAAACTAAGGGGCTTTGATGCAATTACTACCAAAAGTGTGCGCGATCGGATTGCTCTGGATCATTCACTTGATGCATGGATGCTCTTCGTAACGCGGTGACTGTTCAGCTTCGACGTCTGAGATTAGATCTCAGATGAAATCCAACGGTGGAGGTTCGAGATGATCGGACATCAGCTGCTTGCCTGGGAGGCTGGATCTTGATCGGACGGCTCGTGAGGGTGTTGGAAGAATAGCGGAAGAACTCGTTGTTGACGAGTTCAGAATCGATGTAGCATGTGTCTCTGGTCACCTAGGTCACCGCAGAGGGTCTCTTCTCATTCCTTCAGCCTTCCCGTAACTCCCAAAGGCTTCAATGTCTGAGGTTCCGTTAGTACACCCCGGGAGCTCGACGGTGTGATGGAAGACTTGGGGGTCGATACTCAAAGAATCTGGGCCTCAGATGACCCCTTCAGGACCTATAAATGAGTGAAGACGAAATGTGATGCAATGGGGGAGGTCATGACTTTTATTGGTGATGGTCAGAGGGGGAATGGAGATGGAACGAGGAGGTCCGACTGCGGATGGTGGGAAGGACCTCGATGGTCAAGATCAATGGAGATATGGGTGGCAGGTGAAGGGCAAAAAGTGGAGAAGTGGAGGGGCTAAGTAGTGGGGCATTTGGTGGTGGTCAGAACAATATGATACAACAAGGTATGATGGTCGGATCTCGAGAGCTCCGCAGAACTAAGATCCTAGGGTTTAGGCAAATGCTATGGATTAGATGCTAAATCAAAGACATGAACTAAAAATAACATTGAGATCTACCTAAAAAGGACAGAAAAATTAACTCAACTTGGTTGGATCCAAGGATATGAATTGCCAGGAGTGGATCTCAGGCGATGGGTCGGGAACAACCTCCTACACCACCCTTCTCGCTGCAAATCGGCAGGGTGGGCCTCCTAATACCAGGCTCTAACCTTAATACACAACTTGAGGTGCTAAGGCAGAGCAAAAGGGGGAACCGAGCTTCAAAAATGGATGAGGACTGACTGCATACAGGGGTGATTTTGACTCAATAAAACTCTCGGATCGAGGCATGAATGACACAACAAAGAGTAGGGCATGATAGGTCACTATGTTGTCAAGACTTTTCACCCAGAAGTCTAATGGCCTCAGGCAATGGATCATAATAGAAAAAATCGAGAAAGAGGCATGGTCCGAAGTCTGGCAGCTCCAGCCATAGGGGAATGAGGCGTTGACTGAAGTTAATGGAGACTCGGCCCCTTTGGACCACATCAATCGACTACAGGACAAAACAGGGAGATAAATAGTTATTAAATTATTTAAAAATAATAAACTATTTTCTTATTTTTTCCTCACAAAATAAAAATATTTATTATTTTATGTAGTATTTTAATCTTGATTTTTATTTTTTACAAGGTTATTAATTGTATTTTACTTTTACATATATATTTATAGGTATATTTACCAATATAATATGTATTTTATTCTTTTTTTATTTTAGATTTTATGTTATCTACATGATTTATATAATTATAACTAATTTAAATGTACATAAATATATTTTTAGTTTATTTTTTTGTTATTATTTGTACACTTAAATAAATGGATGTATTTATTTTATAGGTATATGTATATGTAATTCATCTATTTATTTTAATTATTTTATTTATTTTAATTTTATTTTAATGGTTCTATTTCATTTTAATTATGTATATGGGTTTAAATAATATTTTTAAAATTATAAAATCATGGAAAATATAAAGAATAAATGAATATTTTATTCAAGCATAATATACAATAGGGGTCTAAAATCTAACTTTTGCATTTTAACTCCAAATGGAATGAAACCACCTTCGTTACATAGCTTATTAATAGTTATATACAATTAAAGTTGATTTTGATGAATTTTGAGTTTATATGTAGGAAATATAGGTCTGGGAAGTTTGGATTTTTGTATTTTTATTCTGTATGTATTATTTCTATGTAAAATAAACAACAACTTTCATGTACAAATAAACTCCAAGTTTCTTGTATTTATTGGCCCTTATCTCCCCCTACTTTATTCCTTGTCGATCCACTCTTCATGATGCCTAGGTCTCGGGGCTTAGGGTCATTCAATACCTTTGGTATTTCATTTCTTTTCTTTATTCCTTTGTTTTGGCTTTAAATACAGTATTTTATACAATATTTACTTAATAAATAATTTTTGTTAATATATGAAAAATAATGTTATTTTCATGCATTTGGATAGGGTTTAATAGTCAAATGAAAGAATAAAGGTGATGAAATGGAGATTCATCAGTCATACTAGTTTCACTTCCATGTATTTTTCTTTCTCTTTATGCTTAATACACGTTGTGTCTTTCATTTCACTTGGTGCCATGAGGACAGAGCACAAGCTAATTATAGGGGGTATCTGTGTATATTGCATATATACTTTTATTCATAGCTCATACTTTGACATGCCTTGTGTAGAATTATTATGGGATATGGTTATGGGGATTTTTGTAAAAGTTGATTTGTAAAATGTTTGGAAAAGTTTTATATATTTGACATGATTTGTAAAAATATTTTATAAATTAGTTTGAAAGGGGGTATAATTTTTTTGTCACCATAACACATTGTTTTCTGTATATATACTTATGAATTCTTTTTAGAAAAGGGGTTAAAATTAAAATAAAAAATAAATATATATAATAATACTAACTAATAAATTGAGTGTTTCCTTGACATTTACATAAGGCCTTTTGAGATTCATAACACTCGGTTTATGAGGTTTTAAATTCAAAGTTAACCTGACTTAATCATTGGGGTCCTAGACTTAATAATTCACGCTTACCTAGTTTAAAAGATATGTACACATTATATTGCATGTTTATCTCCACCTTAAAGAATATGACCAACACTCACTTGCACGACTGCATTTATGATGAGATGAGTTGATGTTTCACTTGAGGGACCGGGACATGGGATTTGAGTTTGGACCTGAGCTTATGATACACAAGGATGGGATAGAGTTAATAAAGGCTTCATGAAACCTGAGTGACAGCTTCTTAAGTCAGTATGAGAACTTGGTTCTTATAATAATCTCTTGATTTTTATCTAATTGCCAGGGTGTGATGAAACTAAATTAAATCGTTGATCAGTATTTGCCAACTTGGTAATTGAGCAAGCCAAAAAAGAAAAATGATGAAAGAAAAGCTCTTACATTCCAAAGTCAAAAATCAAAGAGCTTACTCTAGTGGCGAGCTCTCCCAACCTTTGAAGTGTCCACTTGGACCAAAATCTTAGGCTTTTATGAGTAGGGATAGTACCTTAAAAGTACTCTCTATCGTATAGTGATACAAGTCTGGGTGTAGCAAAGTATGATAGATACTCAAAAGAGACACACCCTAATGCATTCCCAAAAAAACAAGTGCAGACAACTCAACACTCTGTTGATGGACACACTAAGATCAACAGCAAAAATATGTGTGTTGTGTTTAATAAGGCACTTGAGAGAACCCTAGTTCCAATGAGAGGGAGAGAAGAGAAGACATAACCTTACACCCTCCATCTTCTAGTCTTTCATCTACCTATTTAAGTCTAGCAACTAAAGATATGGTGGATTGAATTCAAGAATAGATTTAATACCTAGTGTTGAGGATTAGATCCATGGGAGAGTCTCTTGGATTGGAACCTTGCAGAACACTTGGTTTTAGTAGCCATAAGACCCTAAGTTGAACCATGTCTTAATTAGAAGGAACTCAAATTCCCTAATCATTAGACTCTTTGTATATATAAGAGGGATGACTTAAGTGTTGACTACATTTTACAAGAGTTAAGTTGGAATGTCATAGTCTTGTTTATGCAAATGCACAGTCAGGGAAATCAACTAACGTATTCATTCTATATTTGCTCGAGGACGAGCAAATCTTAAGTATAGGAGGGTGATAAATCCCAGATATATCATTTTAATATGTATTCATTATCCCTCTAGCTTAAATATTTCATTATTAATTTAACAATTAACTTAACTTGCAAATAACTTGTTGTAATTAATGAACATTAATTACTGTATATAAATAAATATACTATGATGTCTTTATTTTATGTATTTCTTTATTAACAAAAATCAAATAAAAGCTAGTTTAATATTGTATATATCTAATTTAACATTAAAAATAAATTGAAAATACAAAAAATAGCAAAAGAAACTGGAATACATGTTTTTATACCTTAAAAATACTTACAAAAATAACAGTAAGTATATTTGATGTATTCTTACTTTGAGTTCCACATAAACTTGTAGATCTCTGAAAGATCTATAACTTTTATGTTGAATACTTTTCTACTCCTTCATCAACTGACGAACTGTCCAACTTCTCCAATTGGTACCGGCCTGATAACCAGAGATTTTTCCTAAGTCTTGTCAATCCACAAGGTAGATCAACAGTCGTTGAAGCGGCCTTAGACGAAATTCCAATTAATCAACAATTAACCCACAAACAATAATCAAGCAATGAATAGCACAAAATGTGAGTCATAATTTATTATAACTCTACATCAAATATATGTATAGGTGCAATTATGTATAGAGGTCGAACTTAGGGAGCAAACTGTAGATGAGGGCAATTAAGCGCAAAAACTTATCATTTTCTCTTGTCCATTTTTATTTTTGTGCGCTTTTAATTTTATATTTTTTATATTTTTTGATTTTATATTTTTGTACTTTCCTTTTATATTTTTAGATGTTTATATTTCTTTATATATATTAGAATATATAAGTCTATATATGCCATATAGAGTAGTATAATTATAAATACTAATATAGATAAATAAAGAGGAAAGGGAGCCTACTTTGTGAAGTATGTAACTTACATACTTCACATTCCAATTTTTTAAAATTTTTTTATTTTTTTTTGAAAAATAACACCGTGGATGTTCATAATTATATCCCTCTAATATGTCATTCAAATTTCGTCAGAAACAGAGACTCCTACGGCCTCCATCCAAACAGTCATTTTTAACTGTCACAGATTTGTTGTATTTTTCATGTTCTGGATGGAGGCCATAGGAGTCCCTGTTTCTGATGAAATTTGAATGACATATTAGAGGGATATAGTTATGAAAATCCACGGTGGCATTTTTCAAAAAAAATAAAAAATTGCAAAAATAGAATGTGAAGTAGGTAGGGTTACCTACTTTACAAAGTAGGCTCCCTTTCCTCATAAATAAAATACATAAAATAATGTGTTTTGGGTTTTATATATTTTACTAATATTTTTGTGATTTTTCTTGAATTTTTGCTAATTTTACTGGATTTTTAATATTAAAAATACCCAAAATATGGGATTAATTAAATAACTGAAATTGAAATGGAAATTCAAAATAGAAAATAAATTTCAAAATTATCCAAATCAATTTTAATAAGTAGATAATAGTATAGAGAAAAACTAGAAAATAGAAAACACAATTTTTGGCGATTTTAGGATTTTTTATTTTTATCAAGGTTTTTAGAGTTTTTCAATTTTGAAGAGTTTCCTTTTAATATTTTTAGTGATTTTTGTTTGAAAGCTAAAAACACTTAAATATACAAAAGATATTTTTTTGGGAATTTTTCAAAAAGTTTTTATTTTTTATTTTATCAGCTAGATAAGTGCCAATTACGTGCTCATTTCATTTTTAATAAATAACAAAAACGTCCAAAATTGCAAACTACAAACATGGTGTGAAACTTCAAGTAATTAGGAGCCTACATCTAATTTTTCATGATTTTTGGTGTACCATAGCAATTTTAAATAAATACGACAAGCACACAAAAATATAATTGCTGATAGGGGCAAATGTGTAAATAAATAAACTTCAAAGGCCTCTATGCAATTTTTCAAAAAATATACAACTAATATATAAATTTTTTGGATTAAAAATAAATACAAAAAGATATAAGGGTTAACTTGCAATTTGCCCAGCTCACGTGGGACTGCACGTGAGCTGAGCTGGACAAGACCCACATGCAATTTACAATAACTACCAGGGATTTGGTTGCAAAATATCCATTTAATTTAAACTATGTATTTTATTTATAATATTAATCAATAAATACAAAAATGTTGGGGAAGGATATGCAATTTACCCCGAATTGGAATGCCATCGGACGGTGCATAACATCTGACTTGAACGCATGGCAGTGCAAGGCGGCTTGCTACCGATTCATTGATCCAACAGCCAGGATTGCATATGTAGGTCCATCGGACAAACGTGGCTTGTGGTGGATGAACAGTCACAATCAGAACTGGGAGAGGAAGCCGATCTAATGGCTACTGCTCTCTGATGACACGCCTGACGGCTCGGGTAAAAGGTAATCAAGGGTCGTTGTGACCCAAGTCACCAAGAGGTGTCAATCGAGAAAAATAGACCACCAAAATCGGATAAAAATCAAACAGGCTCAAGTAGCGGTCTCGCTATTATATTAACATGGTATAGCGACCAGGGTCGAACACAAGGAGCACGTGATGGCCTTGCGGCCTACGAAGTAGTCTAAAAAAAAGAAATGAAATAAAAGACAAATATTTTTGGTGGATTGTTTTATGTTTTAAATTTTTTGGATTTTTAGTTAATAAAGAAAATAAGAAAATCAATAAACAAGCAACCTTAAAGGATTTATTTAATTACTCAAAATGCATCCAAAAATTCAAACAAAAATGTTTTTATGTTTTTTATATTTTTTACTGTTTTTGGTTAATTTTTGGTATTTTTCTGATTTTTATTGGATTTTATAAAAATCAAACAAGGTAGAAAATAAAAGGGACTGTCCAGTCAGGTGTCAAGGGCCAATTTAAAATGCAAAATGGCCCTATTAACACCTGAAGGTAATTTTCCTGTAAAGATCAAAACACAAGGAAAATTTGGCCACTGGAATTATTATTTTTGGGGTTTTCAAGTAATTATTAGAATTTTATAGGGTTTTTAGTGTTTTTCAATTTTTATAAGTTTTATAAAGCACAAAATGACCAAAATTGGTCAGAAAATCAAACAAGGCAAAACAACTACTGTATAATTTTTTGTAATTTTTAGAGGTGTTTTAATATTTTTTTGTGAATTTTAAAGTTAGACAGTAACAAAAAAGTGTGTTTTTGAATTTTTAAAAATAATAAATGAAATAAAAAATGTCTCCAAAAATTATAGAAAATTTTACACCATGGCAGGAGCGTTGTTTCCAATTTTCATTAAATTTGGAGTTAGTTTGCTATTTTATTAAAAATGAAAACTAAGGTACAGTGCACAAGGACCTGTACGCAATTAGTAAAAGTTCCAGGGGGTTCGGTGCAAATTCTCCACGAAATCACGCGCGAGGCATGTGACCTGGGCACTCAAGGACCTATTTGCAAGGAAACATAGGTCCCTGGACTATTTAGTAACTCGTACCAAAAGTCCAGGGGCGTAAGTGTAAATTACCCACTAAATCAAGCACATGCGCAAATAAACCATTCACAGGGGTATTTATGCAAATACTAAAAAGTTAATTTCATTCAATAACACCCTAGAACCATAAGTCCATACATGCAAATAACCCAACAAGCACGTGTCGAAGCACGTGTTCCACTACAGGCAGGGGTATAAACGTAAATACAGAAAACGACATGGTCCACAATGCAAATTACCAAACAAAAATAAAGTTTCAAAAATATTTACAGGACCTAAGATTAACAACTAAAAGTATAAGGGCCTAAGAGATGTTTACCCTTATTATATCCGAGGGACGGATGGCTGCCACGTGGAGATCGGACGGTGGAGGAAGGGTGGCGCCTTAGCAAGGGTCCCTCGGTCCTGATCGAACGGTTGGGGCCTCGCCACGTGGTGGATTGGACGGCTATGAGGCGTTGTGGCTAAGCCCTCGCTGAGTCTACGGTCAGGATCGCTCCTCCAAGGATCGAATGGTCGGGGTTGCTCCTGGCATGAACGACTAGGATTTGAACTGGAGCTGGAGGATGATCGGACAGCTACGGAAGGTCCTCGATGAACTGGACGCCGGCGAGGTTCACCGGACTCGTGTGGGTGCTGGAGGCCTCCTCGCGGGCTGCTACTGATCGGAGAAGAGTCGCCTTGGCCTCCCGCGTCGAATGGTGCCCTCCGACGACTCGACGGAGCTCCTGGGAACTCAGGCGAGGTCGGCGGAGGTCGAGCTGCAGCACCAAATGGTCGAGGCCCCCAGATGGGCTCGGATGATCCTGAAAAGCACGGCAACAGACTCGTGGGTCGAGGGCAAAGTGCCTCGACCCTGTAAGCAGAGGTGAAGGTGGTCGGTGCGGCGGGGCGTGCGAGCTCCGGCGGAGCGACGGTGAAGGAACTCGATACCCAGTTCCTTTGCGAACTGAGGTGAATGAGTGGGCGGAGAAGGTGCGCGGAGGGAAGGCGGTCGTGATGGGCGACTCCGATGGTCGGAACGAAGGCGAGGATGGTCGGAATCAAAGCGGAACGACGACGGAGCGATTTGGGCGAAATGCAAAATTAGAGAAATAGGGAAAGAGGGAGGTCTACCTACTAGATGCTGTCGACTGTGGAGGAGCAGGGGGTGCTCCAGGTCCTTGCCTCGAGGACCGTCGGTGTCCGAGGCTCGAGCGTCACCTCCAGGCGGCGCACGGCGGCGCAACGTCGCCGGATCGATGGTCTCTTCGTCCTCTCCTCGCTGCAACACTGCCTGGAGCGAGCTGTCACTCTTGCGGAGGTGATGGAGGTCCTTGGGTGGAAAACAAATGAGCCAAAGATGCGAGAAATGGGAGGCGGAGCTCGGCTTATATGTGAGTGCAGGTCCGAGAAGAAAGGATCAGGCAGGGTTCCGCGAGGCGCGGATCCCAATACGGATGTATCGGCGAGGATCTCGGATGCATGGGGAACGATCGGAGCTCAGGGGTTGCGGATTTGGAGGTCGGGTCGTGACGCGAAAATTCGGGGAAATCGGGTCGGGCGTCACGGACCCGTGGGAAGTGGTCCAAGGGGGAGAGTTGACCGGGGGGTCAACGTCCCCCGTGGACCAATGAGGATCAGACATTTGGAAATGATTTGAAAATTCGAAAAGAAATAATAAATGGCTGAATTATTAAAACTCAAAACATGAAAAATGTTTGTTTTAATTTTTTTCTATTTTTTTGTGATTTTTAATTAATTTTTCAAAATAAAAATGAGGTATTTACACTATAGAGCTATATATAGGTATATATATAATATGGCTTTTTAATTTTTGATTTTTAATTTGTTATTTTTGTACATTTTTATTCCCATTTTATATTTTATTTATTTATAGCACAAAATTAGGAATAAAAATATATTTTTATTTTATTTTTATTATTTATATACAAGGGTGAAATAAATAGATATGTACATCTATATACTAGGTATATGTACAATGATCTTTTTGATTTTTAATTTTGTTCTTTTTATTTTATTTTTGTTTTTATGGTCTTTATTTTATTTATTTACACCATAAAATAAGGAGTATATACAAATTTTTAGGGATTTTAATTTATTTATTTACAAGGCTAAATAAATAGGGATAGGTGTGCTATGTACAAGGTGAATATATAAAAGTGAATATTTTTATTTTTCTTTTAAATTTTTCAATTTTTGTTTTGATTTTGTATTTATAAATATATACAAATATACATAAGCCCACTTTATTTTATTTTTGGAGGAAAATATTACAATGATTTTGTATTTATAAATATATACAAATATACATAAGCCCACTTTATTCTATTTTTGGAGGAAAATATTTTTGTAATATTTATAGGTATATTTACGCACATAAGCCCCCTATCTCTCCCTACTCTGGCTTTTATGCGGTCAGGCCCATGCTGAGCCCTCCCTTGGGATTAGGTTGCTCAATATTTATTCTAAATATTTATTCTTTTCCTTTTCATTCTTTATTCTTTTATTTTTGCATACAAACATGCTAATTATTAGTTTTTACACTATGCATGCTTTTTGGTAATTATTTGTATTTACACATATCTACATGCATTTGCAAAGGTTTTTGTAGCTAAAATATAAGAATAAAGAGTGATGAATGAGTATTCATCACCCCTCTATACTTAACTTTGCTAGTCCCTTAGCAAACACTTATTTGAAAAAGAAGTGAAAAAGAGAAAGAAAAAGAAAAAGAGGAGAATGTACATGGATCAAGGTTGAATATTAAACTTGTCTTCATTAAATTGATTTATGGAGCTCGATCAAATCTTTGGATTATTAATGTGTCGGAACCCTATTTGGACTTAAGTTTAAAACTCAATAGCCTCTAAGTTCCACTAATCTATAACCAAGACTCCTCAACAATCCAGATCAGAACAAGTCATCAAACACAAACCCTGAAGACCATGAATCTTTCCTTGTATTGTGGTGTGAAATGTAAGCTCTCCACCTCAGAAATGGCAACTTGACAACCCTCCCCAACAAGGTAACTCTATGACCTCAATCTGGCCACTCTTTCCTCGAGGAGCGGGGTATTCCCTTCTAAGTTCAAGTTCAACCGGCTCAAGAAGAGGGGGAAGAAGAGAATGGACCATGGCCAGTGTAGCCATGTATCCTTGGGAGCTCAAACAGTGTAGCTAAGTCTCCCTGTTGCAAGCTACATAAGGTGGGACATGAATCTCAAGCTTTGCTTATTACACTATATACATACTCCGGTGGGATTATCATTTTCTATCAGACCCACCACTTTTTTGGAGTTATTTTCTTTTTGCGTTTTTTTTTTCAAGTGCATCTATACAACATATACATGTGCAGCATATATACAAGGAGTTTTTCCTCTTGAGCCAGTAGACTATCCCTCTTTTGAAGCATTATTGCAACCCATAACTCCCGTCGTTAGACCTCATGGCAACCAGACCAAGTTGAGACACACTTCCTTCACTAAAAGAAGAAGAGAGGTTCCGCCTAGAAGTACTACCCTCATATGCTACCCCAAGTCAAGGAAGACTGCCTCCTCACCACCTCATCTGTAGAGAGCTCGGTGCTAAGTGCGATGTCCAAGTAAAGCTATTGTCTGTATGAGTCATGTGTGTGTTGTTAAATGCTCTACTTAGGCTCATTGAGATGACATGTGATCATAGCCTAGTGGACTCAAAGAATTAAGTCACCATGGACCTGAAAAGCCTTAAACCTAAGCCCTATAAGGTTCCTCTTAGAAATTAGGTGGATTAAGATCTTAATCAAGCTCCATTTCCCAATTTGATTCCAGGCTAGTTTAAATGTCAACTAGAATCCAGAAAAACTATATACATATGTACAAAGATGTTATTTACACAAATTTTAAAAAGATGCAAAATTTTTGAAAAATGTTATGAAATCATGAATGGATGAATGCATGAATGCAAGTTTTGCAAAAGTATTTACACACATTTACACAAGATTTTTGCAAACTTTTTGATTTTCAAAACAATTTGGAAAAATTTTGCACTATATACATAATTTTGATATGAAAATATTTACACAAACTTTACACAAAGGATTTTTGAAAACATGTTTACAAAAATAGTTTGTACACTAGCTATGTATGTGCAATAAAAGAATGATTATTTACAGGAAAATTTTTAATTTTTGTGAATTTTAGGGTTTTTAGCCATTTTTATTTATTAACACACACACAAAGTATGAGTTATGGCTAAAGTATATATGAAATATATACACACACCCCTATACTTAGGTCGAACGATGTCCTCAGAGTCAAGAGCGATGAGGAAGACATAACTCGTGCTATGTATAGGAAAGTGAAAAGGAAGGCTATATACAAAGAAGAATAGATGAATAGAAAATCAAGAGGGTCTCGGCTTTTCCTCCTATACTTAGGATCAAATAATACTAAGTATAGCAGGTTGTACACAAAGGGAAACCCGAGTGGAGAATGTACAGGGTCTACCCCCCCTATACTTAGGGTGAAATATCCCTAAGTATTGGCAGCAAAAACAGGGGTAGAAAGAAACAAAAGAAATACCCAAAGGTCCCACATCCCCCCTATACTTAGGGTAAAGTACACCCTAAGTATAGCATAATCAAAAGATGAAGAAAGGTATGTGGGACTAAAGAATGTAATGATATTGACATCTGGATCTATACAGGTCGGAGGAACAGGAAAATCAGGCGTGAGATGCAATAGATGTGAGTCAAAAGACCACATCTCACGCAAAATGAATAGGGGCAACATCAACGACCCACGGCTCATGATCTAGAAATGGCTTGAGCCGCTGGCCGGTCACCCAAAAGGTACTCTCAGAAGACAACTCGGATATGTCAATGCTACCGTTGTCGTGTACCTTTCTCACTAAGTAGGGTCCCTTCCATTTGCTCTGTAGCTTCCCTGGAAATAGACGAAGCCTAGCATCAAACAGCCATACTCTCTGTCCATGCTCAAAATGCTTGTGGCTGATGTGAGAATCATGCCACTCCTTCACTTGCTCCTTGTACTGCAGGCTGTTTGAGAAGGCGGTATCTCTAAGCTCCTCCAGGGCTGCTAACTCTGCCCTCCTCTGGTCTCCTACACTATCTGGATCCATAAGAATATCCGTGACTGCCTAAAGTGACCTGTGTCTCAGCTCAGCAGGTAAATGGCACGGCTTGCCATATACGTGGCGTAAGGGAGATGTGCCCAATGGTGTCTTGAAAGACGTCCTATATGCCCACAAGACCGAGTCCAAAAGCTGTGACCAATCCTTTCGGTCAGGGCGGACGACTTTCTGCAAAATAGTCTTGATCTCCTTGTTCGACACCTCGGCTAGACCATTCGTCTGTGGATGGTATGGAGTGGCAACTCGATGGTCTATGCCGAACTCGCTAGCAAGGGCCTTTACCTGGTCATTGATGAAATGAGACCCCCCATCTGAAATCAATACTTGAGATACCCTGAACCGCGTGATGATTTGCTTCCTCAAAAATCTGCAAACTGTCCTCGCATCAGCTGTTCGGGCGGGGATAGCCTCAACCCAACGACTAACATAGTCAACGGCCAACAGAATGTACTCAAATCCCTGACTCTTAGGGAATGGACCCATGAAATCGATGCCCCATGCGTCAAAAACCTCACAGAAGTAAATGGACTGCATCAGCATCATATCACGCTGTCCACAAGTGCCCATCCTCTGACAGTCAGTACACCTCTTCACGAACTCATCAGAGTCCTTGAAGAGGGTAGGCCACCACAAGCTGGATTGGAGCACTTTCTGTGTCGTTCTCCTCCCAGAGTGATGTCCTCCTGCCTCAAGCTTGTGGCAGTAAGTGAGGACACTATGGTGCTCCTCCTGAGGAATGCACCTACGCCAGATGCTATCCCCTCCTTCGTGGTAAAGGATGGGATCCTCCCAGTGGTAGGACTTGGCCTTCGCAAGGAAGGTCTCAAGCCTCTGCCTGGGCCAATCTTGTGGGACTTTCCCAGCAACGAGAAAGTTCACAACATCGGCATACCACGGGAGTGAGGCGATAGCAAGGATCGCCTCATCTGGGAAGGTCTCACAAATAGGGTCAGTATGCTCTGCATCCTCAAGGTGCTCTAATCGGGAGAGATGATCCGCCACCACATTCTTGACTCCAGGCTTATCCTTGATCTCAATGTCGAACTCCTGGAGTAGAAGGATCCATCTAGTCAGTCTGGCCTTGGCATCCTTCTTTGCCATGAGGTATCGAATGGCGATGTGATCAGTAAACAGGGTCACTCTATATCCAATAATGTACGATCTGAACTTATCTAGGGCGAAAACTACAGCTAGCATCTCCTTCTCTGTGACTGTATAATTCCGCTGCGTGGAATCCAATGTGCGGCTAGCGTAGTGGATAGCAAATGGGACTCCATCCCTCCTCTGTCCCAGCTCGGTCCCTACGGCAAAATCGGAGGCATCCGTCATGATCTCGAATGGGAGAGACCAATCAGGCGGCTGGAGAACAGGAGCCTCAATAACACTCTGCTTGAGAGTCTCAAACGATGAAAGACACTTGTCATCGACAAGGAACTCGGTGTCTTTCGTCAGTAGGTCAGTCAACGGCCGGGCAATCGTGCTGAAATCATGAATGAATCGTCGGTAGAAACCGACGTGCCCCAGGAATGACCGTAGATGCCTCAAATTGGACGGCGGTGCGAGTTTTCTAATGACATCACCTTGGCCGGATCAACCTCCATGGCCCTGTTGGAGATGATGTGGCCAAGCACCGTCCCTTGAGTCACCATGAAGTGACTCTTCTCCCAAGACAACACCAAATGAACCTCTATACACCGCTGAAGTACTCGGTCTAGGCAGTCAAGATAGGAGTCGAATCCATCGCTGTAGACCAAGAAATCATCCATGAAGACCTCCAAGCACTCCCCTACCATGTCCGAAAAGATCGACAACATGTATCTCTGAAAGGTCGCAGGGGCATTGCATAGCCCAAATGGCATGCGTCGGAAGGCGTATGTGCCGAAGGGACAGGTAAAGGTGGTCTTGTCCTGGTCCTCGGGAGCAATGGCCACCTGGTTGTAGCCCGAGTACCCATCCAAAAAACAGTAGTGGATCTTCCCTGTCAGTCTCTCAATGATCTGGTCTATAAGGGCAGGGGGAAATGATCCTTCTTGGTGGCCTGGTTGAGTCTCCTGTAGTCAACGCAGACCCGCCAAGAAGTGGGTACTCGTGTAGCAATCTCCTCTCCAAACTCGCTAATCACGGTAGTGATGCCCGTCTTCTTGGGCACCACATGCAAAGGGCTGACCCACTTGGAGTCGGAGATGGGGTAGATAAAATCGGCGCTCCACCATTTCAAAATTTTCTTCATGACAACCTCTCTCAGATTCGGGTTCAGCCGCCGCTGGAACTCACGCGACGGCTTCGCCCCATCCTCGAGATAGATATGGTGGGAGCACAGGGCCGGACTTATCCCCTGGAGATCTTCTACGCTCCATCCAATTGCCTTGCGGTTCTTTTCAAGAACCCCCATCAGACGGGATTCTTGCTCTCCAGTCAGATCGGCGGAGATAATGACTGGGTACATCTCAGGTTCACCCGCAAGGAATCAATACTTCAGCGATGTAGGGAGCGGCTTCAGCTCTGGACAACTGGGTGCTGGTGGATCTGGCCTCTGAAATGTTTGCGTGAACGCTGCCAAATCTGCATGGGAGAACTGAAACTCTCTGTCACTCTCAGAAACTGGAGAAGGCTGCCCTGATGGACTGTCTCTGCTCTGCTCGGCATCTACCTCCTCCTCAGGTGTAGGCTCAGTGGAAACCACGTCTGGCATATAATCATCGCAATCTGCCCAATCAGACTCTGACTCCGAGGGATCTGCATCATCCAGGGTGGCATCAGTACCACCATCATCACAAGAATCTGTCTCATGGTCGCGAACCGGCTCTGCTGCCTCTGAAGTATCCTGGACCAGCAATGTGCTCTCCAAGCTCTCCTCTGCTGTCATCTCTGCATCAGTGGAATCTGAAAATAAGAGGATGGCCTGTGCTGCTGGGTCTACCCAAACTGCCTCATCGTCTGTGATCACAAAGTCACAGTCCTATTGGATGTCTAGCCTGGCATCTGTCAGCTGCTCCGTGTCTGAAGTGGTCTCTGAGCATGATCTGTCTCTGGCTCGGCTGTCCTCGACCGTCTCTATTTGTACACTTTCACCCTCGACGCGAAAGTATAACTTCCCGCTATCATGGTCAGTCACCGCCTTGGCTGTGGCCAAGAACGGGCGACCGAGAATGATGGGGGTATCGGTCGCTGAATCAGGGATCTCCATGTCCAACACTACGAAGTCCACGGGGAATTGCAGGCCTTGAATAGTGACGACAACATCTCGCAACAACCCCTTTGGCCTCTTGACAGATCGATCAGCAAACTGAAGGATTGTCATGCTCTGTCTAAGAGTGCCCAACTCGAAGCGGTCGAGAAGGGCTGCCGGAAGTAGGTTGATCGACGATCCGCTATCTAGTAGAGTACGGTCGAACCTCTGCTCTCTAATGTGGTATCTGACATAAGGGGCTCCTGAATCTGGCCTCTTGGCCGGCAGACGGTTTTGGATCGCGAAACACGTGGCTTTCGTCAGCACATGGATCTCTAAGTGGTGGTTCCTCCTCTTCCTCCTGACTGTGGTCCTGTCTCTCAGTGAACGCTGAAGAAGGGGAATGTGCTGCAAAGCCTCCTGAAGAGTCAGCTGTATATGAAACCGATCTATCATCTGTTGGTTGAACTCTTCCTGCTCTCTCTATTTTGGATTTTCTTTTTTCTTCCCCTTCCCCATCTGAAGGGCTCTAGGGAAGGGGATCACAGGGTCCTTCTCAGATGAAGGACTAGGAAAAGGTCTAGACGGCTCGATGGCCGGATCCGCACATACATCACGCACCACAGTGGGACCAGAAAAAACCAAACCTTTTCCTTTATTCACAATAACAGAGTTCCGAGATACATCAGAAGTAGTAAAAACTACAGGTCTCTCAGAATGAACACGGGTGGCCTCAGCACCACCATCGGCTGGATCGACTGGAAGACTCGTGGCCTCAACACCGCGCTCTGGCTCGGCATCAGGGGTGGCCTCAGTACCACCTCCTCGAACTGGTGAAATGGCGGCCTCAGCACCACCTGTGGAATCAGCATCCTTGGTGGCATCAGTACCACCGTCATCATCTCTAGCGGCCTCAGTACCGCTCTCCTACTCCTCGTCGGGCGCTCTGGGTGTCTCCTCATGGTGTCGCTCAGACGAGGCGCCGCCTGCTGGCATCCTACCGCTCCTAAGTGTGACAAAATCAGTATCAAAAAGATATCCAGTCATATCACCAAATGCATCACTAGGAGTGGTACACTCAGTACAAGCTACCTGCTCAGATTTCCTCTTCAGACTGTTGGGGTTCGGCTCAATCTGGGCAGGGATGGCGGCCTTCCCTCTCACAATGTCCCGCATCTCCTGGCGGAACTCGTCCATCTCCCGTCGAACGGTAGCCTGCTGATCCGTGAGGAGGCGGGCTATGTCATCCAAGGTGGGGCTCTCGTAAGGTGGGCCATGAGAGCCCGACGGGTGGCCTCTCTGGTAATGAGGTTGCTGGAACTGGTGCTGCTGCTACTGAGAGGGGTAGGTAGGTGGTGGATGCTGCTGCTGGTGAGGCTGATCTCTCCTCCAAGACTATAACTGCTGATAGGGACGAGGACCATAGGAGGACTGCTGCTGGTGCTGTAATGGGTACACTGGGGGATGCTGTTGTGGCTGGTGCTCTCTCTGATGGTTGTACTGGGCCACCATGACCTGACGGCTGCTGCTGGGGCTGGGCACCTCCGGTCCCCCACCGGAATCCGGGATGGTCTCGTCGGATACCGGGCTGAGGGCGGTCATACCAAATCCCCTTGACATCCATCAACGGCTCAGTGTCGTACTGGGGTGGCGGGAGCACTGCCAGAGGCTGATCCGGCTGGTATACCACCATCTGCAAGTCTGGAGATGGTGGTGACCGGTAGGTGGGCTGCGGCTGCTGGTACGGCTCTGCCTGTACAAGGTGAACCTCTCTAGGCTGTTGGTGTGAGCTGGAGCGCTGGGACGAGCTGCTGCTGCTGCCTGAATCGCCTCGCGACTGAAGACGGGGCTGGGAAGCCGTCTGTGCCTCCTGGAGACACATGAGCTGGGTCTTCATGTCGCTCAGAGTCTGTGACATCTGCTCCATCTGAGTGATGCCCTGCCACTGCTTCTTCTCTATCAACTCCATCCAGTCCAGCTTCTCGCTGATGATCCCCATGTCCGTGGCTGATGACTCGGCCTGTGCTGCTGCTACCGCGGACGAACTGGAAGGACCGGCGTCGACCCGTGCTATCCTCTGGTACTGCACGGGTTGTGGCTGCTGGGGTCTGCCCTGAGTATATAACCGGGTCTGGGACATCACCATGTAGTTCTCAGCCATCTCCTCGTAGATGGCCCAGACCTGGTCGTGATCCTTGGCGATGTAAGACCCGCCACAAGAAGCGTTTACCAATCCCTGAAGCTCTGGTGTCAGCCCGCTGAAAAAGCTCTGCACGAGGTTTTGCTTGGAAATGTCGTGGTGCGGGCATCTATCAGTCAGCTCTCTGAACCTCTCCCATGCCTCATGGAACTTCTCGTTGGGGGAGCATGGAGAAGTTGCTGATCAGGGCTCTCGCGGCATTGGTCTGCCCGAGTGGATAGTACTTATGCAAGTACTCGGTGCGGAGCTGCTCCCAAGTGTAGACAAACTTCCCCAGATGTTTCAGCCAGGTGGCTGCTCTGTCTGCCAAAGAGAAGGGGAAGGCAATCATCCTGATGGTATCCTGGTCCACCTGACGGTCGTGGACAGTACTGCAAATCATGAGAAACTTTTGGAGGTGGAGATGGGGCTCCTCGGTGGCGAGCCCGTGGAAACGGGGAAGGAGCTACAAGGTGTTTGGGGGGAACTTGAAGTCCCCCACGATGGCTGGCAAAACAACCCAGTGATGCATCAGTGTCGATCCGGGGTTGTGCAACTCCCGCATCGATCTCGGTGGCTCTCCTGCTCCTGCCGCGGCAGCTGTCGCTGCGACGGCGGCCGCTGCGGCTGCTGCGGCTGCATCATCTGGGACTCTCGGCCCATCTCTACGCTGCTCTCGCTCTGCTCTCATCTGCTCCATCTCTCTCCTCATATCTAACATGAAAGCTCCCTGATCCCTCAACTGTTGTTGTACCGTCTCGAGGGAGGCGATCAGGGTGGAGTTGATCGTACCATGGTCCAAAACAAAGTGCTCGGGATGTGGCCCTCTAGAGCGATCATCAGAACTGCCGACCATGGTCACTGCAAAATCAAACGATCCATACTCAGGTGCTGATAAATCTGAAAGTCTCTCCTCTGGCACTGGCCTCTCGAAACAGAAAGAAAGGGGGTCGAGGGGGAACAGGGTGGAATCATACTCGGGTTCGGAGAGCTGGTCTCGACTCTCGCGAACCAACCTAGATGAACGGGTAGACGCGCCCGAAAGCGGTGCAGCCAGAGGCTGCCTAAGAGATCGTCTGCCCATCATCTTGATGTGGCGAGTAAGGCAGATGAGATCTGAAGAAACTATGATCACAAGCAAACCCCCAAGTTCACCAATGCAACACGAGCTGAAGACCGTAAAGGCTCGGTCAAATTATCTTGTCAATTTTATTTTGGTGAACAATCAAGATATCAGAGCGATTACGTGACCTGCTGGGATACCCGATACTTTCCCAACCGACTGTCCCACACAGAAGTAGTCGGTAGTCAGTCGAGAATAGTACCGGCGGGCTCTACCTAGTGTTCGGGTCACTCTCTCGTATAATCAAACCAATCAATGAGGGGGTTGCTCTCCCCAAGACAAGTTTTTAAGTCAAGTGTCTTTTAGGTTCAATAGTTTAAGCAGTCCCAATTTTATTTGTTTTTCTTTTTAGATATTTTTAATGAAAACAAAAAGGCCTAACAAATTTTTCGGTTCTCCTGGTTATTAAGTCAAAAACAGGGGGGGGAAGACGAAAAAGCTGATGCGCGATGAAATCAATGATGCATGCAGAGTAAGAAATGCATACCTGTCTCCAGCACTCTACATGCAATATGATCCGTGCAGAATTGAAAGACAGAAAATAAACTACCTATATGGTGCAGCGGAAAACCGAGTCCCTAAGCAGGCAACTTCTACTCAAAAGAACCGTCTAGCTGGTCACCAGTCCTTCGGTCCAAAGAGTCCAGTCTCGGTCTACCCCTCCTCCTCCCGACACATCGAGTTCAGGAGCAGCGCTTGGCAGGGCAGGCTACGACACGTAGGCTCGAAGGGAGTGAGTCAGCTATTTTTATTATTCTTTTTATTAGTAGGTCCAATTAACGAACTATAGGTGCAGGCAGATAATTAAGTGTTTGGATCCTACTAATTATGGCACAGTCAACCAGAAATTCCTAAGTCTAGGGGCTCGAGGAAAACCGCAAAAAACCGTAAAAGACAGCGAAAAACAAAAACCGCAAAGAAAGCTGCGAAAAACCTAAGGGTCCCCCGAGCACACCGGTGCTCAGCGAAACAGACCCGAGAAACTGTCCAAGTCCAAATTTGTTGTCCCTGTATTATTAAAATTATCCAAATGAATAAAAGAAAGTCTAGCTACTCTAACTACTCCTCTCCCACTCAGCTACTCTCTCACGCTCTCCTGCGGCTCCGTGTAAAAGGGAGCAGCCTCCGAATCCCACAGTTGCGCCGGCTTCTCGAGAGTCGCCGCCTCGGTCCTCGGGCCCTCGCAAGAAAGCAACAAAGTGTTATCAACCAGATAAAGTAATCAAATATAGACAAGAAAAACAAACATGGGTATATGTGCAAAAAAATGACAAATAAAATAAACAAACAAAATCAAACAGAAATAAAAATAAAACAAAAAGAAAATGAAAAATAAAGAAAAGGACTACTAAGTCGTGCTCCCCGGTAACAGCGCCATTCTGATGACACGCCTGACGGCTCGGGTAAAAGGTAATCAAGGGTCGTTGTGACCCAAGTCACCAAGCGGTGTCAATCGAGAAAAATAGACCAACAAAATCGGATAAAAATCAAACAGGCTCAAGTAGCAGTCTCGCTATTATATTAACCTGGTATAGCGACCAGGGTCGAACACAAGGAGCACGTGATGGCCTTGCGGCCTACAAAGTAGTCTTAAAAAATAAATAAAATAAAAGACAAATATTTTTGGTGGATTTTTTATGTTTTTAAATTTTTTGGATTTTTAGTTAATATAGAAAATAAGAAAATCAATAAACAAGCAACCTTAAAGGATTTATTTAATTACTCAAAATGCATCCAAAAATTCAAACAAAACTGTTTTTATGTTTTTTTATAGTTTTTACTATTTTTGGTTAATTTTTGGTATATTTCTGATTTTTATTGGATTTTATAAAAATCAAACAAGGAAAAAAATAAAAGGGACTGTCCAGTCAGGTGTCAAGGGCCAATTTAAAATGCAAATGACCCTATTAACACCTGAAGGTAATTTTCTGTAAATATCAAAACACAAGGAAAATTTGGCCACCGGAATTATTATTTTTGGGTTTTTCAAGTAATTATTAGAATTTTTATAGGGTTTTTAGTGTTTTTCAATTTTTATAAGTTTTATAAAGCACAAAATGACCAAAATTGGTCAGAAAATCCAACAAAGCAAAACAACTACTGTATAATTTTTTGTAATTTTTAGAGGTGTTTTAATATTTTTTTGTGAATTTTAAAGTTAGACAGTAACAAAGAAGTGTGTTTTTGAATTTTTAAAAATAATAAATGAAATAAAAAATGCCTCCAAAAATTATAGAAAATTTTACACCATGGCAGGAGCCATGTGTCCAATTTTCATTAAATTTGGAATTGGTTTGCTTTTTTATTAAAAATAAAAACTAAGTTATAGTGCATAGGGACCTGTACGCAATTAGTAAAAGTTCCAGAGGGTCCGGTGCAAATTCTCCATGAAATCATGCGTGAGGCGCGTGACCTGGGCACTCAGGGACCTATTTTCAAGAAAACTTAGGTCCCTGGACTATTTAGTAACTCGTACCAAAAGTCCAGGGGTGTAAGTGTAAATTACCCACTAAATCAAGCACATGCGCAAATAAACCATTCACAGGGGTATTTATGCAAATACTAAAAAGTTAATTTTATTCAATAACACCCTAGAACCATAAGTCCATACATGCAAATAACCCAACAAGCACGTGTCGAAGCACGTGTTCCACTACAGGTAGGGGTATAAACGTAAATACAGAAAATGACAGGGTCCACAATGCAAATTACCAAACTAAAATAAAGTTTCAAAAATATTTACAGGACCTAAGATTAACAACTAAAAGTCTAAGGGCCTAAGAGATGTTTACCCTTATTATATCCGAGGGACGGATGGCTGCCACGTGGAGATCGGACGGTGGAGGAAGGGTGGCGCCTCAGCAAGGGTCCCTCGGTCCTGATCAAACGACTGGGGCCTCGCCACGTGGTGGATCGGACGGCTATGAGGCGTTGTGGCTAAGCCTCGCTGAGTCTACGGTCAGGATCGCTCCTCCAAGGATTGAACGGTCGGGGCTGCTCCTGGCGTGAACGGCTAGGATCTGAACTGGAGTTGGAGGATGATCGGACGGCTACGGAAGGTCCTCGTTGAACTGGACGCCGGTGAGGTTCGCCGGACTCGTGTGGGTGCTAGAGGCCTCCTCGCGGGCTGCTACTGATCGGAGAAGATCGCCTTGGCCTCCCGCGTCGAATGGTGCCCTCCGATGGCTCGACGGAGCTCCTGGGAACTCAGGCGAGGTCGGCGGAGGTCGAGCTACTGCACTAGATGGTCGAGGCCCCCAGATGGGCTCGGATGATCCTGAAAAGCACGGCAACAGACTCGTGGGTCGAGGGCAAAGTGCCTCGACCCTGTAAGCGGAGGTGAAGGTGGTCAGGGCGGCGGGGCGTGCGAGCTCCGGCGGAGCGACGGCGAAGGAACTCGATACCCAGTTCCTTTGCGAACTGGGGTGAATGAGTGGGCGGAGAAGGTGCGCGGAGGGAAGGCGGTCGTGATGGGTGACTCCGATGGTCGGAATGAAGGCGAGGATGGTCGGAATCAAGGCGGAACGGCGACGGAGCGATTTGGGCAAAATGCAAAATTAGAGAAATAGGGAAAGAGGGAGGTCTACCTACTGGATGCTGTCGAATGTGGAGGAGCAGGGGGTGCTCCAGGTCCTTGCCTCGAGGACCGTCGGTGTCCGAGGCTCGAGCGTCACCTCCAGGCGGCGCACGGCGGCGCAACGTCGTCGGATCGATGGTCTCCTCGTCCTCTCCTCGTTGCAACACTGCCTGGAGCGAGCTGTCACTCTCACGGAGGCGATGGAGGTCCTTGGGTGGAAAACGAATGAGCCAAAGATGTGAGAAATGGGAGGCAGAGCTCGGCTTATATGTGAGTGCAGGTCTGAGAAGAAAGGATCAGGCAGGGTTCCGTGAGGCGCGGATCCCAACATGGATGTATCGGCGAGGATCTCGGATGCATGGGGAACGATCGGAGCTCGGGGGTTGCAAATTTGGAGGTCGGGTCGTGACGCGAAAATTTGGGGAAATCGGGTCGGGTGTCACGGACCCGTGGGAAGTGGTCCAAGGGGGGGGGTTGACCGGGGGGTCAACGTCCCCCGTGGACTAATGAGGATCAACCATTTGGAAATGATTTGAAAATTCGAAAAGAAATAATAAATGGCCGAATTATTAAAAACTCAAAACATGAAAAATGTTTGTTTTAATTTTTTTCTATTTTTTTGTGATTTTTAATTAATTTTTCAAAATAAAAATGAGGTATTTACACTATAGAGCTATATATAGGTATATATATAATATGGCTTTTTAATTTTTGATTTTTAATTTGTTATTTTTGTACATTTTTATTCCCATTTTATATTTTTTTATTTATAGCATAAAATTAGGAATAAAAAGATATTTTTATTTTATTTTTATTATTTATATACAAGGGTGAAATAAATAGATATGTACATCTATATACAAGGTATATGTACAATGATCTTTTTGATTTTTAATTTTGTTCTTTTTATTTTATTTTTGTTTTTATGGTTTTTATTTTATTTATTTACACCATAAAATAAGGAGTATATACAAATTTTTAGGGATTTTAATTTATTTATTTACAAGGCTAAATAAATAGGGATAGGTGTGCTATGTACAAGGTGAATATGTACAAGTGAATATTTTTATTTTTCTTTTTAATTTTTCAATTTTTGTTTTGATTTTGTATTTATAAATATATACAAATATACACAAGCCCACTTTATTCTATTTTTGGAGGAAAATATTTTTGTAATATTTACAGGTATATTTACACACATAAGCCCCCTATCTCTCCCTACTCTGGCTTTTATGCGGTCAGGCCCATGCTGAGCCCTCCCTTGGGATTAGGTTGCTCAATATTGATTCTAAATATTTCCTCTTTTTCTTTTCATTCTTTATTCTTTTATTTTTGCACAAAAACATGCTAATTATTAGTTTTTACACTATGCATGCTTTTTGGTTATTATTTGTATTTACACATATCTACATGCATTTGCAAAGGTTTTTGTAGCTAAAATATAAGAATAAAGAGTGATGAATGAGTATTCATCACTCTCCCTGAAGAACAAGGAAGAACATCCGCCATGCAAACTTTGATTGGCTAGTTTTTGCTCCCCATGCGATCTCCAGCAATGGAGTTTATCTCTTTATGTCCGGGAGGAGACTCCACAATGGTTGGTTCCCTCGAGAAGGTCCGGGGCTCATTGATCGAGCCATGGATGTCAGTTGCTCCTGGAGGACTTCGGGAACCTCAAGGCTGCCCCAGATGGGGTCCTTCGCACATGGTTCCTGCATCAACAAGCTCGTGAGTCGAGGGAAAAGTGTCTCGACCCGATTAGGCATGGAATAGGCGAGGCGTGGGTATAGGCGAAGAGGTCCGACGAGAAGGTGGTGAAGGGATCTCAAATCCTCGATCCATAGGGAATCGAGGGTGATTATGTGCGGTAGGAGGTGGAGAAATGTATAGGGAGGAGGGTGAGATGTTTGGTGGAGGTCGGAGACAAGTGGTTCACAGCGGAACAGAAGGTGGCTAGAGCGGAGCTTCGGCGAGGTAACTTAATCTAACCTAGGCTAATTATGTAGATAGAACATGGATTTAAAGAAATGAAACAAAATCTAAGACTAATTCTAACCTACTGAAAGTAAAGGTGCAGCTCATACCTGCTGACGAAGGCAAGGAGCAGAGGTGGCAAGTGAGGTCACCATGGGTGCACCTTTTTCCTCCCTCAGCGCGCTCGGACCCTCCAGGGGTCACCAACTGTTACCCAGCGACTATCTTGGCCGGAGGGGGGCTTTAAGGTTTAGGCGATGACCAATGAAAAGGAGGAAGGCAGATGGAGTTATTTAAATATAGGTTGGGTCTCTCTTATTGATCGATGATTTGGGGCGAATCGAATGTATGTACAACAGATCTAAGGCTATGGCATGAATCAAGGAAGATCAATGAGAAGATCTTGTGAAGGGCTCGATGATGATGGAGATCTAAGGGAAGCGGGAAAAATGGCTCAAATCGAGGGATTCGACGGGTCTGACAAAAGTCAAAGACACCAGGGGGAGTTGATTGGGGGTCAACAATCCTTGGGCTCTGATTGGGCCACGTCAGCCCACATAAGGACAAAATAGCCCCATTATTTGAAAATATATAATAAAAAATAGTAAATGATTTTATTAATTTTTGGTTATAAAATAAAAATATTTATAATTTTATCTAGTATTTTAATATTATTTTTATTTATTTTTGAGATTTTTACCCGGCAGACTGATGAATCTCGTATTCATCATGCTAAAAACTCACTATTAAACCCCTAGCCTAAACAATTTAATAAAAACCACCATCAATTCTTTGTTTTTATCTTGTATTATATTGTATATATTTTACCATTAAAATATTGCTTTTAATTCCCTTTCATTTTCTTGTAATTATTTTATCCTCAAAAATCCCTAAAAATTAGGTAGAATAGTTGTCTATAATTCACTGACCCTTGAAAAAGATAAAAAATACAAAAAAATCTCAAAACCACAAACTTGGTGTTTCTATTCCCCTAAAAATACCCCCAAAAATACTTTTTGTACAAATGACCTCTTTTGGCTTTTTGACCAACATGAAATTTGTAGATCTCGTCGAGACGAGCAACCTTCATGTTTTGACTTTTTCCAGATTCAGCCTCTAACTA
Source organism: Ottelia alismoides (assembly GCA_037367405.1). Lineage (NCBI taxonomy): Eukaryota > Viridiplantae > Streptophyta > Magnoliopsida > Alismatales > Hydrocharitaceae > Ottelia > Ottelia alismoides. Next base: position 329,546 of record JAZKJV010000868.1, on the reverse strand, counting down.
TTTCTTTTCTAATTTTCTTTGAAATTATTTTTGAATTATTCTGATTGGGCCACGTGGCACTCTCTGGAGCTGCCACACGGCCCGCTTCTTCTCGCGCCACCTGGCGCCCAATCTGGGCCGTAGGATGCTCTTCTTCTCACCGCATCTGGGCCCTCCATCACCGGTGCCCTTCTCAGCCATCAAATCAGATCCCCTAATCTGATCTCGACCGCCCCTTCCCGCCTTCACATTGGTCGTCCGATCTTCTTCCTATCCCACGGTCGTTCTCGCGCCACGACATCCCCTCATCGCAGCCATCCGATCAAGCGCCTATCCTACGCCTCTCCCTTCTCCACGTCCTTCCTCTCCCTCAGGCCGTTGGATTCCTCCATCACAACCGCCCGTTAGCGCCCATTCCTCCACCGTTCGATCAGATCCTTGGATCTGATCGTAGCCTTCCACCAACGTTCGCATTCTAGCCATTGGATCGCTTGATCCAATGGCCAGGAAGTCGTCTTCCACCTCGTGAAACCCCTCCCCCCCGGTCGTTTCACCACGCGAGCCCATCACCCCCTTCCTATTTTGGAAGGTGACTCCTGCCACCCCTCCTTCTTCTAACGGCCGCCCCACATCGCCCTTCCCTCCGCCATCCTCGCACAACCATTATCACTCGCCGCCATCACTCCTCCACCATTAAACCCCCCCATCGAAACCCCCCTTCTACCCACGTAACTGTCGTCCGCCTCCGCCAATAAAATCTCTTGCCCCGCCTCCGTTCGCCATCATCCACCATCTGGGGGCTTCGGCCCAGCCTTTGGCCCTCCGGTGACAGCGGAGGGGCCCTTGCAAGAAGGCGATAACGGCCGAAGCCCCTGTGAGATCCATGGCATCTCCGCCATGTACGCTCCACCTCCCCGGTGGTAGCTAAGCTCCCTAGACCGGTCGTCCAGGTCGAGCCATGACCGGAGGGTCGAACGACCCTCATCCTAGACCACCTCCTCCGTTGGGTTCCCCTCCCCGACGAGGTCTTCTTCCACCTTCTTTTTCTTCCTTTTTCTCCTAATTTCCTAGACCTACTCCGACATCCTCATCAACCAATGACCCTCTCACCATCTTTGCCACACCACCCGCATCTCCGCCCACTACTCCGCTCACCCTTCTTGTTCTCCATAACCTCGTTCACATCCGACCCACCTTCTCTGAAGCTCGCCGGAGAAGAGACCTCTGGGCCCCCGCTTCCAACCACCCCACGGCCCTCAGCCCACTCACAACACCCTCACGCGTACACTTCGGCTATCACTTTAACATTTGCAGGTTCAATGGCCGGAGTTCAGACCGGAGCTGATTCGAGCTCCTCTCCGCCAGTGAGGCTCCATCGTTCTTCTCCTCCGACCCGCTACGGAGCCTCCCGACGCTTCCCAAATCTTCGCCAGCCACCCAGCTGTCCTTCCCGACCTTTAGAAGCTCATAGACACGGCAGTGGAGCGAATGGTAGGTCACCGGAGCCCCGCCTTCTCCGGTGACATGCGGAGGAGGACGACATACAGTCACCGTCTGATCAGATGGATCGGACGGTCGAGAGGAAGACACGTGGCGGATCCAAGCCTCATCCCCGACCTACAGGTTCGGGTCATCTGAACCTCTTGCCGAAGCTCAAACCAAAGCTACAAGCTCGGATCATCACGAGCCTCGACCCGAGCCCCTCAGCTACAGCCACGTGTGCCCGAACCTGCGGCCGCCTCCCGAGCTTGGGCCCTCACGTGCACCGCACGTGAGGCTTGGGTAAATTGCAGGATAGACCTCGAAGGAATTGGTATTTGTATTCAGGTCCCCAGGCACGTGCCTCACGTGTGTGCCTGGGTATTTTACAGGGAGCCCCTCAAAGTTTTTAGAAATTACAAATATGCCCCTGCGCGCAAATGGATAAATTGCAAATGGGTCCAGGCGGTTTTCTTTATTTGTAATTAGGTCCCTCCAGGGACCTAAATGCAATATTTATCCTTTATTTTTATTGCATTTTTATTATAATTATGCCCTTGCACTGTTTTTAGCATAACATGAGCATCATAGGTCCAAATTGCATGATTTTAGTGTCGTTTTGATCCTTGTCTGTCCTCTACATTTTAGCATGCTTAATTGTCGCATTTACCTCTGTTTTAATTAAAGTGAATTTTATGTGGTAATTGGGACATGCTCTCCTTACCTTGCTTTGATGTGATGACCACTTTTGATATTTGTGATTAAATTGACACTGACTTTATTTTATATTGTGTTGCTCATAATTTTTGGGGTATAATTGTAGGGTTTAATCTGTGCATAATTTCTCTTACATATTTGCTCATGCATCTCTTTAACTTGAATAAAAATATCTAAAAAATGCATACAGCATGGCATTGCTTTGTAATTAGCATAAATTGCATGAGGATCTGAAATGGAAATTAAATCACTTTGTGCTTCATGAATCAAAATCTAATAGCTGAATTAGGCAGTCGTGTCCCTGTGTTCGACCTTGGTAGACTTGCCAAGTATAAATATTCCACAGCATTCAAAGTCTGTGGTTTTTGCTGAACCGAATTCGTCTCCTGTACTACGACATAATTCTACATTATTATAGAGGCGGATTTCGCGATCATCAAATGGCGCCGTTGCCGGGGATACGGCTTAGCTTAGTTTTTGGATTTTGATTTTTTTATTGATTAATTTCAAATTTTCTTAGGTCCTCATTTCATGCATCATTTCTTTGCATAATATTTGCTGATTTAATTTCTCTGAGTATTCTAATGTTTTTCTTTTGTGGCAGGGCCCATGATGATCAGGGACGCTTGATCCTCATGGAGGCGTGAAGTCGGGAGCTTCCGCTGAAGAGGCCGCAAAGGAATCTGTAAAGAAAAATTGGAGTCTTTTTATCAGTCAAATTGCATTGCATCTTGTAAAAAAACTAGTGCATCTGCATATTTACTTCCAGTTTTGCATATTGTACAAAAAAAATCCCCCCCCCCCCCACACACACCAACACTTGCACATACTCACCCCCTCCCCCACCATCTCCCCCTGTATATTTCACTCACTCTCTCTCTCCCTTTTTATCTCTATCTCTATCTCTCCCTCTGTGTATCTATTTTTCACGAACCCCCTCCCCCTCACCCTTATATCATAGAACCCCCTCCCCCTAATGCAGACTTTACTTAGGCTATTTGTAGCCTAAGTGTAGGGGGGGCATGCCTGCTCATTCCTTCCCTCGTCCAGTCTTCTTGTGATTTTAGCCTAAGTATAGGGGGACCCTCCTCCTCAGTTCCGCTATATCACCCTATATTTGAACTGTGGCTTCATGGCGCTTGTGCTATGAGGACATAGCAAAATTTAAGTATAGGGGGGATACCATATATTATTGTATATTTACTTTAGCCTTAGCTCGTGTTTTTAAAAGTTTTTAAATCTTATTTTCAGTCTGGGTTTTGGTAAACTAGTGAACTGAGTAAAACCTGTAAAAATTATTTTTGAGGGATTAATTTTTGTAAATATTTTTTGTTAAAAAAATTAATTAAAAATTAAAAATTGAAAAAAAATATAAAAATTAAAAATCTTTCTTGGATGTTGACTCTGACTACTAGGTTTAGTAGGCATTTTCAGTGAGGGAACCTCGGTCTCCCTTAGCAGAGTGGGTGGTTTAGAGGACATCGCATACGACCCCGTCCTCAAGTAACACGGGCCTCAGCCCGTACTTACACCCCTACTGGCTGAAAGTGTATACTTTTATTTGAGCATGGGCCAGTCATTGTCTCTCCGAGGAATTAAAAAAAACTAAAACCCATAAAATTTGCAAAAGCCAAAAATCACACAAAAATTCACTAACCCAAGGAGTTGGTGTATTCCTGACACATTCACACTCACGCAGGGCTTGAGGATTTTGAGGACACTGGATCTCTGGGATCTTGAGAGTCTGAGTTAACATGCCTTAGTCATTAGGGTTTTCAAGACTTAAATATCCACACTCTTCTGGTTTGAAAGATTTGAGTACTATATTGCACTCTTCATCTCTACCCTCAAGAAAATATTATCAGCACAGGCACTTCCACAACTGCATGATTGATGAGCTGAGATGAGATATCACTTGAGGAACTAGGACTAGAGATTTGAGTTTAGATCAGATCTAATGATATTCGTGGATGGGATGATGTTAATGAAGGCTTCAGAAAACCTGTGTCAGCAAAACCTTAGCCAGTATGTGAACAAGATTCATATTCTATCTCTTTGATATTTACCTAAAAGTGCCAGGGTGTGATGAAACTTAAAGGAATTTGATGATCAGTGTGCGCCAACTCTTGGTAAAAGCAGTGGAGCTAGCCAACAAAAGAAATGAAATGTCAAAGAAAAAGCTCTGAATACCAAAGTCAAATTACAAATGAGCTTCCACCAATGGCGAGCGCTCACAAACATTTTAAAGTGTCCACTTGGACCAAGCGCTAATTAGGACCAAGGAGTCGGGCTGACACCACAAAAAGGGCCCTGCATCGTAAGCGATACAAGTCCGGGTGTCAAAGGTATCTTAGATACTCAGAAAAGACACACCCCGGTGTACTCCCAGAAAAACAAGTGCAGACGACTCCAGCTCTTTTGACGGACACATTGATCAACAAAATAATAATTTACATGTGTTGAGTAAAAAGGCACTAGAGGCCCCTTGTTCCAATGTGAGGGTGAGAAAAATAGACATAATCCCATGCCCCTCCATCATCTGGCCGTCCATCTACACTTTCAAGTCTGACAAACTATAGAGACGGTTGACTGAAGCAAGAATAGACTTATTCCCTAGTATTGAGGATTAGGTCTAGAGGAAAGTCTTTGGGACTGGAACTTTGAGTGATGCATCGACTCGGCTCTCATGAAATGCACTACACTAAATGTCATATCCTTATATTATATGTATAAAAAGAGAGTCTGATAATCAAAGAAGTTGGATTCCTTTTGACTAAGGCTTCGATAAACCCGGAATTTTAGGATCATTTAGGTCAAGGGTCTTCAAAAGATCAAGCCTTGAAAATTTCACGCGCACTGTCAGGAATTAATCCGACTCCTTCATTCTTTAAATGCTCGAGGACGAGCATGGTTTAAGTATAGGGGTATGATGAATCTCGTATTCATCATGCTAAAAACTCACTATTAAACCCCTAGCCTAAACAATTCAATAAAAACCACCATCAATTCTTTGTTTTTATCTTGTATTATATTGTATATATTTTACCATTAAAATATTGCTTTTAATTCCCTTTTATTTTCTTGTAATTATTTTATCCTCAAAAATCCCTAAACATTAGGTAGAATAGTTGTCTATAATTCATCGACCCTTGAAAAAGATAAAAAATACAAAAAAATCTCAAAACCACAAACTTGGTGTTTTTATTCCCCTAAAAATACCCCCAAAAATACTTTTTGTACAAATGACCTCTTTTGGCTTTTTGACCAACATGAAAGTTGTAGATCTCGTCGAGACGAGCAACTTTCATGTTTTGACTTTTTCCAGATTCGGCCTCTAACTATTTCTTTTCTAATTTTCTTTGTAATTTATTTTGAATTATTCTGATTGGGCCACGTGGCGCTCTCTGGAGCCGCCATGCGGCCCGCTTCTTCCCACGCCACCTGGCGCCCAATCTGGGTTGTAGGATGCTCTTCTTCTCACCGCATCTGGGCCCTCCATCACCGGTGCCCTTCTCAGCCATCAAATCAGATCCCCTGATCTGATCTCGACCGCCCCTTCCCGGCTTCACATTGGCCGTCCGATCTTCTTCCTATCCTACGGCCGTGCTCGCGCCACGACATCCCCTCATCGCAGCCATCCGATCAAGCGCCTATCCTACGCCTCTCCCTTCTCCACGTCCTTCCTCTCCCTCAGGTCGTTGGATTCCTCCATCACAACCGCCCGTTAGCGCCCATTCCTCCACCGTTCGATCAGATCCTTGGATCTGATCGTAGCCTTCCACCAACGCTCGCATTCTAGCCGTTGGATCGCTAGATCCAATGGCCAGGAAGTCGTCTTCCACCTCGCGAAACCCCTCCCCCCCAGCCGTTTCACCACGCGAGCCCATCACCTCCTTCCTATTTTGGAAGGTGACTCCTGCCACCCCTCCTTCTTCTAACGGCCGCCCCACATCGCCTTTCCCTCCGCCATCCTCGCGCGACCATTATCACTCGCCGCCATCACTCCTCCACCATTAAACCCCCCATCGAAACCCCCCTTCTACCCACATAACTGTCGTCCGCCTCCGCCAATAAAAGCTCTTGCCCCACCTCTGTTCGCCATCATCCACCATCTGGGGGCTTCGGCCCAGCCTTTGGCCCTCCGGTGACAGCGGAGGGGCCCTTGCAAGAAGGCGATAACGGCCGAAGCCCTGGTGAGATCTATGGCATATCCGCCATGTACGCTCCACCTCCCCGGTGGTAGCTAAGCTCCTTGGACCGGTCGTCCAGGTCGAGCCATGACCGCAGGGTCGAACGACCCTCATCCTAGACCACCTCCTCCGCTGGGTTCCCCTCCCCGACGAGGTCTTCTTCCACCTTCTTTTTCTTCCTTTTTCTCCTAATTTCCTAGACCTACTCCGACATCCTCATCAAGCATTGACCCTCTCACCACCTTCGCCACACCACCCGCATCTCCGCCCACTAATCCGCTCACCCTTCTTGTTCTCCATAACCTCGTTCACATCTGACCCACCTTCTCTGAAGCTCGCTGGAGAAGAGACCTCTGGGCCCCCGCTTCCAGCCACCCCACGGCCCTTAGCCCACTCACAACACCCTCGCGCGCACGCTTCAGCTATCACTTTAACATTTGCAGGTTCAATGGCTGGAGTTTAGACCGGAGCTGATTCGAGCTCCTTTCCGCCGGTGAGGCTCCATCGTTCTTCTCCTCCGACCCGCTTCGGAGCCTCGCAACGCTTCCCAGATCTTCGCCAGCCACCCAGCTGTACTTCCCGACCTTCAGAAGCTCATAGACATGGCGGTGGAGCGAATGGCAGGTCACCGAAGCCTCGCCTTCTCCGGTAACCTGCGGAGGAGGACGACATACAGTCACTGTCCGATCAGATGGATCGGACGGTCGAGAGGAAGACACGTGGCGGACCCGAGCCTCATCCCCGACCTACAGGCTCGGGTCATCCGAACCTCTTGCCGAAGCTCAAACCAAAGCTACAGGCTCGGATCATCCTGAGCCTCGACCTGAGCCCCTCAGCTGTAGCCACGTGTACCCCAACCTGCGGCCGCCTCCCGAGCCTGGGCCCTCACGTGCACCGCACGTGAGGCTTGGGTAAATTGTAGGATAGACCCTGAAGGAATTGGTATTTGCATTCAAGTCCCCATGCACGTGCCTCACGTGCATGCCTGGGTATTTTAAAGGGAGCCCCTCAGAGTTTTTGGAAATTACAAATATGCCCCTACGCGCAAATGGATAAATTGCAAATGGGCCTAGGCGGTTTTCTTTATTTGCAATTAGGTCCCTCCAGGGACCTAAATGCAATATTTATCCTTTATTTTTATTGCATTTGTATTACAATTATGCCCTTGCACTGTTTTTAGCATAACTTGAGCATCGTAGGTCCAAATTGCATGATTTTAGTGTCGTTTTGATCCTTGTTTTGTCCTCTACATTTTAGCATGCTTAATTGGCGCATTTACCTCTGTTTTAATTAAAGTGAATTTTATGTGGTAATTGGGACCTGCTCTCCTTACCTTGCTTTGATGTGATGACCACTTTTGATATTTGTCATTAAATTGACACTGACTTCATTTTATATTGTGTTGCTCATAATTTTTGGGGTATAATTGTAGGGTTTAATCTGTGCATAATTTCTCTTGCATATTTGCTCATGCATCTCTTTAACTTGAATAAAAATATCTAAAAAATGCATACACCATGGCATTGCTTTGTAATTAGCATAAATTGCATGAGGATCTGAAATGGAAATTAAATCACTTTGTGCTTCATGAATCAAAATTCAATAGCTGAATTAGGCAGCCGTGTCCCTGTGTTCGACCTTGGTAGACTTGCCAAGTATAAATATTCCATAGCATTCAAAGTCTGTGGTTTTTGCTGAACCGAATTCGTCTCCTGTACTACGACTTAATTCCACATTATTATAGAGGCGGATTTTGCGATCATCACAGACCCTATAAACTTTGTCAATCACCTCCACGACCTTTGAAACAACCTAATTCCCCCCTCGACGCCGTAAACTTGCCAACTCTTCCCTCATGAACCCTCCGGGTAATATGTTTTAAGCCAGTGGGGGTTCTTGGGGTAATTTATAGGGTCGATGGGGTGATTACATTGTGTAAAAGGTCGTAGAGGCATTTTAAAACGTTTATAAGGTCTGTTGGGTAAAAATCCCTTATTTTTTTGATGTTATTTGTTATGAGTTAATTTTTAAGAGTATATTTATAAGTGTACTCATCTATATGTTTGGCTATATTATTTTTATTTTGTATACTTTATTTTATTATTTTAAGCTCTTATTTTATATATTTATAACTTATTTTTAGTCGCATAAGTAAATTTTTATTATATTGTTATGATATATTATGTACACTTAAATAAATAGGTATACTTTTTATATAGGTATAGTTATAGTATATTCATCTACATATTTTTGTATTTTATTTTATTTAATGTTTTATTGATTGTTTTATTTTAGTTTTATATTTTTAATACAATATAAAGAATATTTACAGTAGTATAAAAATATAAAAGAATAAATAATGAAAGGATGAATGTCCCTTTTATTTATTTACATGTATTAGCATAGGTATTTTGCCTATATATTGATATGGATTTATTTTATTTTGTTGTTTATTTGTGGTTTTATTTTGTTTTTAAGATGTACCTGAGTTGAAGATAATAATTACCAAATTATAAAAAAATTAAATTGTAAAAATAATAAAGAATAAATAAAATGAATATTCTATTTGAGTATATTGTACAATAGGGGGTCCAAAACCTAACTTTCACATCTTAACTCCAAAAATTATGAAACTACCTCAATTAAATAGCTTATTGAAAGTTATATACAATTAAAGGTGATTTTAATATATTTTAAGTCTTTATTTGAGAGATATAGGTCTACGAAATTCGTATTTTGCTTTTTATTTTGTGTATAAAAAGTACGGTATGTATTATTTCTGTACAAACTTAATTTTTGTATTTTTCTATATATTGTTATCTACAACTTTCATGTACAAAGTTTCTTTATTTGATGAATAAAAAGTAGAAAAATAAAATAGGTCCCAATATTGAATAAAGAATGAATAAATAATTGGAATTTTTATTGAATTATTGGCCATTGTCCTCCCCTATTTTATTCCTTGTTGGCCTAGTCATCAAGAGGTCTCGGGGTTTAGGGGCATAAAATACCTTTGGAATTTTATTCTTTTTCTTTTTTTCTTTATTCTATAATTTTGGCATTAAAAATAGTATTATTTACACAATGAACGTAATAAATAATGAATGTTATTTTATACGAACTAATGCTATTTACATACATTGCCTAGGGTTTTTAAGGCCAAAATAATAGAATAAAGGTAATGAAATAGAGATTCATCACCCCCCATACTTGCCTTTGCTAGTCCCTAGCAAACACTTATGCAATTAGTGCAGAAATATAAAAATAGAGAAAAGAAAAGGAAAGAAAGTAGATTGAAGTTAATTTTCAAACTTGTCTTACTAAAATCAAAGTTTGGATCTCAAGTCAGACCTTGGTGTGAAAGTGTGTGTGGAACATGGTCGAGAACCAAATTTAAAAAGCAACAGCCTTTGAGAGTCACGAGACTCGGTTCTAACCACCTCACTAACCGTGTTAGAATTAGTCTACATCATACATAAAGTGTTATGACTATGAAGCTGACTTGTACAGTGTAAGTGATAGTGGCTCTCCCCAACTGAAATGACAAAAGAACTGACTTCTCCACAATGACAACCCAATGATTCCCCCAATCCAGCAACTCTTTCCTTGACGAGTGGGGTATTCCATTCTAAGTTCAAGTGCATCCAACTCAAGAGGAGGAGGTGAAAAGAAGAATGGACGGTAGCCAGTGTAGCTACCTCTCTGGGGATACATGACCAGTGTAGTCAAGTCATCCAGCTGCAGGCTCACATGATATGACTTTGAAGCTCAAGCTTACTTATTGACTATACAAATATATGCACTCCGGCAGGCATTTTATTTTCAATCAGGCATATTCACTTTTTTAGAGTTTTTGCTTTTTGCAATTTTATTTGAAATACTATATACAATAGCATTTACATAAGGAGTTTTTCCTCTTGAGCCATAAGACTATCTCTCTTTTGAATCAGGCATATTCACTTTTTTAGAGTTTTTGCTTTTTGCAATTTTATTTGAAATACTATATACAATAGCATTTACATAAGGAGTTTTTCCTCTTGATCCATAAGACTATCTCTCTTTTGAAGCATTATTGCAACCCACAATCTCCTGTCTATAGATGTCGACGCCACTGGATGGGTTGGGGTGCACTTCCCTCCCTAGCAGAGGACAAATGTTTCCACTCATGTGCATCTCAAATTGGCAAATCCAATCCCCTCACCACTCAAACTAGGTTGAGCCAAGTGAAAGGTTCAAGTGTCCAAGTTAGGTCACGGCTGACAAGAGTCATGTGTGTATCTCGAAAAGTTCTAGTTAATCAGTTGAGGTGTCTTGAACCCAGCCCTGGGTCTCAAAGAATTAAGCCTGAATAAACCTGAAGTACCTTAAATCTAGTTCCCATAAGGTTCCGGTGAAGTTAGGTGCAGTAAGGTCCAACCAAGATCCAATCTACAACTTTATTTAGACTAGTTTAAACATCAAGCTCAATCCGAAAAATGTGAAAGCTATGAAAATGCTATATACAATGCAGAAAACACTTGGTGATGTAGTTTTCACAAGATTCTGGAATTTAGAAATAAAAAGACTTTTTTCACAAAATAAGCAATATATGCAAATATTTACACGGGCATGTCTCTTTTTATTTACAAGAATGGAGAGTTTAAAGAATTCACAGGTTAAATATTAGTTATTGGCATATGTATGTATATACAATTTGTAAAGAATTTGTATTTATACATATTTTTTAATGATGCATATATTCCTCAAACTTATTAGAAAACAATTTTGGAAACTATAGTGCAAAGTAATTTTTACAAATATTTACAAATATTTGAAAGCCATTTTGCAAAGATTTTTCAAACAGTATATATAGATTTTTCAAAATATTTTCACAACTATTTTCAAAATCATTTGCAATTAGATTTTCAAAAGATTTTATTTCACACAGATAAATAAAATTTTACAAATCAAAAATGTTTTTACAAAGGTTGAAAAATATTACAAAAAGTTTTCCAAACGTGTCAAACCATTTTTCAAATCATTTTGCAAGAATATTTTTAACATGATTTATAAATCATTATATACAAAAAGAATTTGAAGAATAATGTGCATTATTTTATTAATGAATTTAATGAATTGTATAGTAGATGTATAGTATTTTATAGATTGTTTTAGCCATACTTGTTCAAAAATACAAAAGTACGATTTATGGCTAAGGTATAGACAGAGTGTATACGACCCCCCTATACTTAGCTTGAGTTATGTCCTCATAGATCGGAAAGAAGAAGAGAAGGCATAACTCGTAATGACTATAGAAAAGCCTATACTACAATAACTAAATAAGAAATAAAAGAATAAAGAAATAAATGAATAGGAAGTCGATCGTCCCCCCATACTTAGGATCAAATAATCCTAAGTATAGCAGGTTGTATCTACATGCAGGGAGGGTCGAGGATGGGAATGAACAGATCACAACTCGATTTGTCTCCCCTATACTTAAGGGAAGATATCCCTAAGCATAGCAGAGCAACTCAACAAGAGAGGAGACAATAGAGGGTATTAATGAAAAATGAGATACGGATGATGAACGTACGTATCACTCCCCCTATACTTAGGGTAAAAGAGCCCTAAGTATAGGTAACGACAGGAGTGATGAAATGGAATGGAAAAAGAATGTGTACTAGGTGCACCACTTATATATAGGACAAAGTGCATCCTAAGTATAGACATAGAGATATTGTGAATGATATGGGGTGCTCTGATCATACAGGAGAAAGAAGGAATGGAAGACAAAACAAATATATATACAAGAGGTACAGACTGGTGAAGTATAGGATGGTATCTGACAAAAGGATACCGTACTCTCATCATCGTCTTCTTGTGAGAACGATGACGTAGTCAGAAAAAGACACCCGGATATTCAATCAAAGGTGTGTCCGCTGTCGGGGTCAAGAGCTCGAAAACTAAGCTAGGAACCAGTAGCATAAAGTAGAACATCAGCTCATAAGGACAGAGTGAAGGATCGAAAGCCGATATCATGAGGCATGGAGGATGAGTGACCAGTACAGATTCCTCCATGTCAATCATAGTATCATCAAGATACGAAAGTGAAGAATAGGAGATTCTCTACGCAGCTCGATATCCAGTGGACATAAGGTCGACAGATCAAGGATACATCGAACATCACAAGACATGGCTAAACTCTGCGAGCATCATCAAGGTGAGCAGACTCAGATGAGTCGAAGATCTTAGAATAATCAGAAGACTCTGCCACATGCTCCAATAGATAGGAGACACCAGAAGTGAAGCCGAGTACCCACAAAATGATGTATCCTCCCGCAGATAGCCCTCGAGGAGTGATGCATACTAGGAAAGGAATATTCAGAATAGAAATCCTCATTGCGAGGGTCATCAAGGAGAGTGGAATCAAAGGAGTCAGATCCATTATAAGGATCCTCAAAAGAGGTCTCGGTAGGTGACATCTCGGCTACCTAGCAGAAGAGACCGAAAAATCTAGAAAATGTCACAGTCTCCCGCAGATAACCCTCCAAGAGTATCGCAAACTAGGAATAACATAATCAGAATAAAATGTCTCATGCTTGCAAGGATTGTCAAGGAGAGAAGACTCAAAAGAGTCTAGATAGTAGGGCAAATTAGTCTCGTGCTCCAACAGATGAGTCGCACAATCAGATGATAAGAGACCGATAACATATATCATATGACTCGGTTTTGTGTTCCATCAACATGGGCACACACACAACGAGTGAAATCGATTGTAAGAATGTGTTGCATCCTCCCCCAGATAGTCACTAGGGAGTAATGCAAATTAAGTCAGAGAATATCATGTACATGTTGGCATCCAATCGTAGGTCCTCAAGGAATATCAATCAATCACTAATAGGAGGGCATAAGATTAAGGGCGGGATAAAAGATCATCAGGGCAATCACAATGTGATCCCTCAAGTCAGGCTCAAGATGACAGTAGTATATCCTCAAGTGTTAGATGGGGATGGAAGAGTCAAGAGATGGAGGAAGGATCTGTAAGAAGATGAATGAAATCATGGGGTTCCGAGCGCTGTCGTTTTGAAGCACATGTAAAGATCGTACATAAAACCTCTGAATCAAGACAGGTGGAATCTTAAAAGGGATCTATAGTCAGAACTCATGGAATCATCATCATATCATCAAAATAAATCACATCCTCAATTGATGTACGAGATCTGAAATCCTCAATGAGAACTCACACCTAAAATCGTGCGAAAATAAAAAATCTCGATATCATGTATGCACATATCAGAGTTTGCTTTACCCAAAATAGCATGTCAATCTCAGCATCCTCAAACCTGTCTGATTTAGTCAAATAATCAATGTAATCCATAAACCTCGACGTGGGCCTTATTTTCCAATGCAACAATTCTTGGGTGAAAGAAGAGCTGAGACATAAGGGGATGAGGAGGGCGGGTGAGATGTAGGTGTAACATAGACAAAATTGCGTCTCAAGGAGAGAGACTCTCCTTGAGCCGAACCAGAGATGGTGTGATATGAGCGAGGAGACAATTGTGAAATCTGGCTGCAAAAGTGAAGATCAAGACTCGATATCACAACCCATATGCTAATGAGAAAATATAAGAACAAGGGAGGGAGAGGGACTCAATGATCAGAATGACTCACACTCATGGGACTGAAAACTCAATAAATGAAATGTGGATGGACTCAAAATTGCAATCAATGTACAAAGCAAACCCCATGTTCATCTACTCAACATATTGAAGATCGAGATGGTGGTCTTTATCTTTTCTATTTTAGAGTTAGGTGAGTTTTCAAAAAAGTTGTACACACATGAAAATGGACTTGGGATTGGTGCACTAATCCTTAGTGTGTGCGTATGAATAAAATGCACATAAAATGAGGGGGGTTGCTCTCCCCAAGACAATGTATTCATTACGTTTATTTTAAAAGTCCAATAGAGTTAGCAGTCCTGCTTTTATTTAGGTCATCAATTTTTTGTTATTTTTCAAGGCATGTGCCAAACGAGTTTCCAATTCTACTTAACATCCTAGATGCTCAAAATCAGAGGGAGAAGGTCAGAAAAGTCATGCAAGTCGGAAATCGATGATGTATGCAAAGTAAGAAGACTTACATTGCTTCCAAGCTCTCTCCATGTGGGATGCATAATAGAATTGAAACTATCCTACATGCAAATGCAAGCTGAGGAAATCACCCTAGATTAGAATATACTATAAGCGTGAAGCACCAGATGCTAATTATATAGAAAAGAGACCAAGGTCCTGTCTTCGATGCCACTCGTTGTCCGCCACAACGGGTCCTGCACGTGCTGTATGCAGCCTCTCCTGGCACATGCTCTCAAATCCAAATAATTAACAAGTATTATTTGACTAAGTCCAAAAACAAATCTATAGGTACATGCAAGTATATTAGGGTTTGGACCTTAATCTATCGATCAAGTACATCCTAAGTTAGGGCTTATTCACATAAAATAAATAAAAATAAAAAAAACGAAAAGAATGCGATGAAAACACGACAAAATCCGACGAGGCCCCCAAGGGAACAATTCCTAGGGCACAGGACCACGTGAAGTAGCAGTGTCTGGAGAGTCCAAATTATTACAAATTAAGTGTCTCTCTATCTCTCTCTCATGAATTACATAATAATAAATGCAGAATAAAATAAATAAAATATAGAAAGAAACTATCTCCAAAAATTCCTCTGAGTCTGCGTTAGGTGCTCTCTCCTGCTGACTCAATCAATAAGTCAGCTTCGCCTTGCTTGGGTGCACAGGTCCTCCTAAGAAGTCCTCCCTCGCGCAGTAATCCCTCGCAACAAATTCAAATAAGTATAGGTGTCAGACAGTTCATATTTAATATCAAATTAATATGAAAAATAAATAAGTCTCAATCATATTCTTTAAAAGGTAGAGATGAAGAGTGCAATATAGCGCTCAGATCTTTCAAACTAGGGAAATGTGGATTATTAAGTCCCAAATCCTAATGATTAGGGTTGGTTAACTCAGAGTCTCAAGATCTCAAAAATCAAGTGTCCTCGAATCCTTAAGTATTGAGTGATAATGAATGTGTCAGGAATACACCAACTCCAAAGTCAGTGATCTCGGTGATTTTTAAATTTTGCAATTTTTATGAGATTCTTTTAGTCTTAAGAGAAATAATGACTGGCCCAAGCTCATATGAATAGTTGCATCCACTTTCAATCAGTATGGGTGTAAGTACGGATCATTCGATTGCTACCTGTATTACTTCAATATGGTGTCATCCGCATTTTCTTTTAACCACCCACACTGCTAAGGGAGAACGTAGTTCCCTCACTGACTGCTCAAGAAAAGTTTTTTGGATTTTTTCATATTTTTAAGGAATTTTTGCATAAGGTTAATTGTATTTACAAAAAATAAGTCAATTAGTCCCTTATTTTTGAAAAGATTTTTGAAAATATTTTTTAAACCATGTCACATAATATATATACATAGATTTTCAAAAGATTTTCAAAACGCGTCAAATCCCATTTTTTAACCATTGTTAGATATTTTTAAACAGTATCACATAGTTAAAAAATCAAAGATTTTACAAATACTTTTACAAAAATCAGGTCAAAAATACTATACGCTAGCCCTAAAAAGTTTCAAAAATTTCAAAATATGAGCTATGGCTAAAGTATATATATAATATATATGGTATATCCCCCTATACTCAACTTTTGTTTTGTCCTCATAGCATAAAGTGATATAAAGCCATAGCTCAAGTTAAAATACAAGGTGATATAGCAGAATTGACTCAGATACCCCCTATGCTTAGGTTAAAATAACCTAAGTATAAGAAGAACAAGAAGAGGGAAGAATATATTTGACTTGGGTCCCCCTATACTTAAGCTGTTAATAGCCTAAGTAGAAGATATGCAATAAGGATAAAGGGACCCGCAGTGAATACTCAGAGATTGTACAATGTTCCCCCTATACTTAGGTTGAAGAGTACTTAGGTATTTGGGTGTGAAGAATTAAGGATGGGGAACCTTGAGTTTGTTTGGGTTAGAGAGGGAGAAGGATGGATGGATTTACAAAGTGGAATGAATGAATCTGTGGAAAGGTCTGGTGGATAAGGGAGGGTTGGGTAGAATACACAACTCATGCTCAACCGAGCAAGCACAAACCCTTGGTTCACCAACACATACATGAGGATCATAAAGGTTCAACCAAATTTACTTTGTCTGTTTTTATTGATGATCAAGCAAGATTAGTCCATTACGCAGGGCTCAATGATAGGTTTCGGGCACTATGCTAGGGATATGTCCTCAACTCTCAACATTCAATCAAGATCTACGTACAATGAGGGCATTGCTCTCCCATAATCTAAAGTTAATTTTATTCCATTTATTTTGGTCAACTTACATTACAGTCTCAATTTTAGCTTAAGGTTATCAATGTGTTAATGTGAGCACAGATCAAGCATTCATCGTCTAAGCGGCCATTCCCAATTTCCTTTAATATCCTAAATGATAAATCAAGAGTAAGATCAAGAAGAGCCAATACATATAATAAAATCATGATGAATGCTTCAGAGAAGAACTTACAGTGCCTCCAGCAATCTCCATGTACGTGTAAGACTGTATAAAATGTTTATGCTATATGCATGCAAGTCAAGGAAACAACACCCTAAACATGGTCCTATTAGTGGGAAGAATTGGATTTGAATTAGGCATGATAAATCGATGTTTATGTGTGTCTCAATGAATCAAGGAGAAGAAGTGAATTCTCCTCGATCCTTATTGTGTATCCTAACCTACGAATTAAACACATAAAATTTGAACGGGGAGCTCAGAGAGCCACGTGCCTACGAGTTATGGCTAAAGTATATATTAAATATATATGAGTTATTATGTATTGCAACAGTGCCATTCTGATGACTCGAAATCTCGTGATCGGGTTAAGGTATAAATAGGGTCGTTGCGACCCGAACCGCGAAGCTAAGTCGATCAAGAAAAAGTAAGACCACCAATCAAAAAAATCAAGCAAATCAGGCAAACAGTCGTCTCCCTATTTTATTTTACCCGGTATAGCTACCAGGGTCGAAAAAAGGAGCACGGTTTGGAAAAACCTACGAAGTAGTCGGGGTTCAAAAATAAAAGAAACGAACTATTTTTGGTGGTTTTTATATTTTGACATTTTTTTGTAATTTTTATATTAAGAAAAAAGTAAAAGAAATCAAAAGGGTGCAAACAAATAATTATTTAACACAACAAAAATGATCAGAAAAATAAAATAAAAATATTTTTGGTTTTTGCAAATATTCAAGTATTTTTGATATTTTTCTTGGATTTTTCTGATTTTTAGTTAATTTTATAAAAATGAAATAAGGCTGAAAATGCAAACCATTGTGCATCCAGAATCTAAAGGCTATCTAAAAGTACTTAAATAGTCTATAAAATTCCAGCAACAATTTTATTGTAAACTAGAAATAAAAATCTTGCTAAAGAAAATGAAATTACATTTTTTTAAGAATTTTTAATGATTTTTCCAAGTTTTTTAGTGTTTTTCAATTTTTAGGGTTTTTATAAATCCAAATGCAAAAAAAAATTATAGAAGTAAAAACACACTAAAATACGTAAACAATAATTTTTTTAGATTTTTTGGAGTGTTTTTAATATTTTTAGTTGATTTTTCAAATTAGACAGAAGCAAATTTAGAGGTTTTTTAATTTTTAAAAATATCAAATGAAAATAAAAAGAGCCCAAAAATTCACAGAAATTTTTTACACTGTAGCAGGAGCAACATGTCCAAATTTCATGAAGTTTGGACGAAATTTGTTATTTATTTCAACTAATGAAAGATGCACAGCATATATGGACTAAATCGTAAGGAAAATAAGTTCTAAGGACTAAATGATAACATGCATCAAAAACCTAGGGGGCTACTGCAATGTTTCCATAATATTCGGCACATGTCAAAACTCAGCACGCACATGGTTATAAGTGCAAATATTAACCTAAAACTTCAAAACATAACATTCACTAAACCCGAGGGCATACATGCAAATGTTCCAAAGATACATGTGACGATGCACATGCAACCAAACAGGAAGGACCAAAATTCAAATAATAAAAACAGCAGGGGCCAAAGTACAAATAGTCCACAGTATACTTTTTATTTTACAGACTAAATAAAAACATAACAGAAATGCAGGGGCATAGGAGCAAGTTACCCAGGCGGGGTATGCGGGTCACGTGGGTGATAGGTGGCACATCCTGAATGGCTGGCGACGTGCAGCTCTGACTGCGACACCTTGCGCATCCAACGGTCCTGACGGAGAGGCGAACGTGGGGCGTACGGGGCCGTTACATGTCAGATGTAACGGCGTGTCAGGCACGGGCGATGGACGGCTCTGATGCGAACTGGCGGAGAGGGAAGATCCAACGGTGGAGGAGGTTGCTGGATGAACACCTCATGGGCAAACTTCATCAAAGGATCTGTTGTAATCTGGGCATCCGATGAGCGATCAGGAAGCGGGGCTCGACTCGCGACGCTCCTCTGCGTCGGGTGGCAGGGTTGGATGGAGCATCCACCGGTCGGATCTTCGGGAAGGTGGTGGTGACCTGGGATGGCTCCGGCGAGGTGTGATGAGGTGCTCTGGGGGATCTCCCCGCGCGACTCGACCTGCGGGATAAAGCTCCTGCTTGGAGGCGTGCTCCGGCCAACATTATTAGAGTAAGACTAGAGAGAAACGATGGTGGGAGGCGGAGGTAGGTTCCAACGATGCGGGGGGTGGAACCTAAGCCTAATCCCGGCTCGTACAGCTATGATTTGGGTGGTCAGACTGTGGAGGAAAGATGACGGTTAACCGCGAAGTCGATCTGAACGTATATCTATGGTTGATGGAGCTTTGACCGTCGGGTCGGAGCTGGCGAAGGGGCAAATGAAGGTTTCGAGATAATCCGAATGAGGATTGAAGAGAGGTATACCTGATGATCCTATATTAATCCTAAGCTCCAGGAGGTGGCGTCAATGGGGGTCGTCGCCTCGACCACGCTGCAGAAGGCGGGGAGGCTCGAACGCGGTGAAGGTCCGGCCACGTGCTTCGAGCGTCGGCTGTAGTCACTCTCTTCGGCCACCAAAGGGTGCTTCCGAAAGCTATCACCAAGGGGAAGGTCTATAGGGAAGAAAGAGGGTGTGCTGCGCGAGCTACGAGACTGGGCAATGGAATGAAGGTTTTATACTCACTCCCAGGTAACTGATAAGATCGGGCACGGGCACGCAAACTGAGGGCGATCCGACCTTCCCTAGGGATCCACGAGGGTCATGGATCCAAGGGGAAGGATCGGGCGAAAGGAGGTCGGATATGCTCCAAAGAATTTGGAGAAATCAGGCATGTGAGCCAGATCCGCGAAGAGAGGGTCCAGGAGGGGGAGTTGACCGGGGTCAACATCCCTCCTGGACCAATCAGAAAATTTGGAGTCAAAATTATTTGTAAAATAAATAAAAAATCGAAAATGATTTTATTTTAAAATATGTTCAAAATGAACAATGTTTATTATTTTTCAAACTATTTTTAGTGATTTTTATTTATTTTTTTAAAAAATAAATTATGATATATACAATATAATATATTATATACAAGTATAAAATACCAAGGTATTTTATATTATTAATTTTTTTCTTATTTTTGTACAAATACTCTAATTTTATATTTTTATTTATTTACAACATAAAATTTAGACAATAAAATAACTTTTATTTTATTTTTATTGTTTATTTATAAGTGTGAAATAAATAGATATATTATTCATATATACATGTATTATGTATAAATTGAGAGAGAGAAATTATTTTGTTTTTATTTTAATTTTATTTTTCGAATTTTGATTTTATTTTTAGAAATATATACAAGTGATTAGAAACACATTTTTATTTTTATTTTTATGAAAAATAAAATATGTACAAAGAAGAAGGAATATTCTCAAGATTGAATGGCCCTATCTCTCTCTACTTATTTTATTTTGCGATCAGGCCCATATAGTGCCCTCTCTTGGGATTAGGTCACTCAATATTTATTCTAAATATTTCCTTCTTTTTTTATTTATTCTTTACTCTTTTATTTTTGCACAAATACATGCTAATTATTGATATTTACAAAAAGCATGGTTATTGGTAACTTATTGTATTTACAACTATCTACATGATGTTTTGTCAAGAATTTTAGCTAAAATAAAAGAATAAATAATTATGTATGAGTATTCATCACCTAACCTTAGGTTCAAACACTCAAGTGAAGCCCCACCTGGACTGGGGTGAAACTGACTCCACACAACATATGCAATGTTCAAGTTCATGTACAAAGGTGAGCCCTCGAACGAGGACCGCTAGAAATGTAATTATTACAATAATTAATACAATATGAAATAGAATGATTTGCTAATTAAAATCCTTGAGATCTTCAGAAATTTTCTTTTGTGTTTCCTTGCAGCAAGAGCTCCCATTAAATAAGGATGCACACAAAATGAGAATGCACTTTTTATCTTTTATTTTATCAAAATAAATGAAATCAGGAAAATAGGATTATATGAATGGAATGATGAGAAATATGCCATTTTTGTTGGGTTTCTAGACATCATGCATAATGCAATGGGATGATCTGATGTATGATGATGCAAGCGCAAATATACCCTAAGTGGTCCAATCATTGAGCCTAAATAAAGAGAATCAATTTCAGTATTCACTAGAACACAAGATGCATCAAAATTAAAAAATAGCATTAACATGAGGAGTAATTGACACAATGATATTATAGAATTTAACATCTCAAAGTATGTGTTAAATTAGATAAATAAGCACGCCAATATGAAGAGCATCAAATTAACAATCAAATGAAACTGAAATCACTACATTTGGGGTTTGTATGCTCAAGATATTAAAGAAAGAGTACAAGGGCATAAATGTAAAGAAAATATGAAAAATAAAAAGTTAAATATTGCAATTGAGTCCTCATAGGGGCATTTATGTAATTAAGAAGGCTCGACAGGGCCTTCTTACAAATTCTCCCAAGCATGCACGTAAGGCACACACGCTTGGGAGGACCTTCTTGCAAATCTTCAAACGTAGCGTAACATGCATACAAATTTCCAAGCATGCACATGCATTGCACGCATGCGGTCTAGGCTCGGAGATGGTGGAGGTTTGGTGCAGGTTTGGAGTACACATGGCGCGCTCTAATGCTTCGAATAGTGGCTTGGTCCCACCGAGCCAATAGGTGTGGGGCAGAGGTTGTGGGATGATATTGGCCATTCGATCATATAGATCGAGCGGTATCTGGAGTGATGTTGTATTCTTCCTCTGCCCCCTTGTGCAGTGACAATGGTGGGGCTCCTACGAACCCACCAGACTTCCTCCGTGCTCCACTTCATGGTCTGAAATACTGGAAAGCTTCTACATCCCTCGACAAAGATCGTGGAAGCCCATGACAGAGCGAGGAGGAATTGCAGATCGCGGAACTGGTGCAAGTATGCCAGTGACCAGGCTCTAGAATGGAGCAGTTGTAGAAGCTCCAACCATTGAAGGATTCACCTGCAAGGGGGGTTAGCGGGGTGGATAGTTGAAGCGATTAAATGGGATGGCAGGCATCAGACGTGAAGAGGGGGAATGCCCGAAGCGAAATATCCTCTACCAGAGGTGGAGGAGATGGCATGGAGGTGGTGGAGATTGGAGATGAGGAAGATGAGGTGGCAAAAGGTGGCGTGAAGATGTTGGTAGTGTGATGAAGCTAGTGAGATGGTCGGCGATTGAAGAGGGTATGTGTGTACGTAGGGAAAATAAAGGAATTTTAGAGAAAAAGAAGGGAGAACAAGGACCTGACCGGAGAAAAAGAACTGGTGGGGGAAGCGGTCTAGGTAGAGGACCCGAAGATCCTACGATCGTCGCTCGACTTGGACAATCAGTCCAGGAGCTCAACGGTGTTAAGGGCGGCCTTAACCCGGATATCAAAGTTGTGGGTCGACACTAGCTTGACCACCCATCTTTGTGTGTCAACTCCATCCTCCTCTATCATAGGAGGAGGATGCCTAAGGCTTCAAGAATTGAATGGTGGACAAAGAGGAAGCAGGATGGAGATGGTGTATTTGAAGGAAAATTTCGGGCATTACAAGTGAAAGAGGAGATGGTTAACGGATGGCAGTTCTCGTAGAAGTCGGATCTAGGCTCATTGATGGTTAGGCGAAGATGGAGGGTGGTAGGGCTACATGGGGGCACCTTTAGGTCATGGAGAGGCATCGAGAGTCGGTGGATAAAATTGGAAGGGGGAGCAGGTGCGGCGGGGTGAAAGATGTGGGGAAATGTTAGTGGAGGTAGGATATGCCCTGATGGTTGTTGGATCAAGTGATCCAACGGTCTATATGGTAGAGCGAGGCGATGGATGGGATCAGATTAAGGGATCTGATGCATGGGCAGTAGATGAGTTGCAAGGTAATGGCTAGGATGAACTGAGGGCATCATCCTACGGTGGGGGAGATGAGAGGTGACGTGGAGGAGGAGTCGTTGGGTGCTAAGCCATCCAACGACTCGGGTTTAGGTGGAAGTGTGCAGTTGAGTCGCATCAGGAAGGGCAGATCTAAGGGTTGAGGAGTGAGTATGAAGGTTCCAGCCTAGATTAAGCCTAATAGAGATAGATGGACTGTTACGAAGGGTGGCTCATGGCGTAAGGGGAAGCGGGCCGTGTGGCGGCTCCAGAGAGCACCACGTGTCCCGATCACAATATTAAAAATAGAAAAATAAGAAGAAATTGGAAAAGAAATAAAAGTGAACTGAATTAACAAAAAGTCAAAACATTAAAGCTGTAGATCTCGAGGAGATCTACAAGGTTCATGTTCGACACAAAGCCAAAAGATATCAAATAAACACAGTTATTTTTGGAAGTATTTTTAAAGGATTAAAAACACTTGATTTAATTCTTTTATGATTTTTTATCCTTTTAATTTCTTTTAAAGCTTAAAATAAATATATACAATAATTACTCTAATTTTTAGAGTTTTTAATAAGAAATAAAACAAGAAAAATAAATAAATAAAAGGTAATAATTTATAGACAATAATTAGGGTTATTTATAGGAGGAGAGTTAATTGTTAATAATAAGGAATTAATGAATATTTGGATTAAGTTGTTTAATCAATTAGGATAATAATTGATAGATAATATGATTAATCGGAGATTTATCATATGTGTATTAGGAATACTCAAGGGTGATGTGATCGTAAACGATTATATAACCATGACACTTCCATTTTGAAGGAGTGATTGATGAAACAGGTTGGATTTTAGTGACTCGTCTCATTAGATTAGTAATCTGATCTTAGTCCAAATGTTAGACATTGTTCTGAATGTGATTCAGATGTAATGAGAATATTATATTTATATTTTTGATTTAATGAAACATCTATGAGAGGTCCCTTGAGATCTGAATTTGAGATATGATCTCAATATCCAAGTCACTATATATGGAATGTAGAGTCACCTTGTCCTTATCTCCAAGTATCCACGGAGAAAGCACATTATCTTGAAAGTGTTCGAGAATAATTACATTGTTGATAATGTATCTGAGCATTGGAAAATTATTGATTAAATGTGATTTAATTATCATCAATAATTTGAATATGATTCATATTATTTGGACACATGAGAATCGTCATCTAGGATAATTAAATATGATTTAATTGTCAAAGATATGATTCATGTGTATATCATTTTTCATAATAACCATAAATATTATAAATGCGATTTATAATTTGTTGGAAAGATTTAATTATAAATAGTATTTATGAATTAAATGTTGATGTGAATTGGATTCAAATTTATATTGTATGTAAGAATATGATTCATAATTGTCAACGACATGATTGAAATTATCACAAAATAACTTGGAATTATGTTGGTGAATAATTATGCAACAAAAGTTTTTGCACATGTGGAATATTGGACGAGATATAAGATCTCATCAAACATGGAATGAGAGATCCTCCTTACCATAATAAGAGTGGACAACCACCTTGAGTCCTAAATCTTGGTGGACATCCATCCTATATATGGAAAGAGGCTTGCTCTCCTTCCAAGTAATTCCATATTTTTTGATTTAATTTAAATTGAATTATATTGATGGATTTTAAATATATTTAATTTATTTTAAAGTTAATTGTTTGTTGTTGCAAATTTATGCAATAAAAGCATGACCATTGATTGAAAGCACAATTTAATTTACACCATTAACTATGTGTGCGCATAGATCGAGATTCATAGACATCCAGTTTATTATAAAAGAAAGGTTAGACCTAGCTCTTTCTTTACAACAATTTCAAGAGCAACAACTCTCTCTCTCTTTCTCTCTTCTTATATACATCGATACACACTCTCTCTCTCTCAATATTATGGTCATCCACCATATTGACCTAGAGAGCTTCGCAGTCGTCAGATCACCATTGTGTTGTCAGATCGACTGCTTGTGGATCTCCACCTTCTTCGATGCTTATTGCTCACGAGGAAGGCTATCGATTTCATGGGACAATATAGGAAACTCCGCGCTCAAATATTCAACTCGGATTGCAGGAAGCACTCATCTCATCCACGTGTCCGCAAGTGCAACCTTCATTGGATTGGACTTGAGACATGAGGTATCTTCACTTAGAGACGCACGATCGCAATCATCTTCAAGAGGTAATCCTTTAACTCATTTGTGATCTTGATGAATTAATTTGAGAAGTGTTTTCATATCATGTAGTTTCATCTAATTAAAATTTTAAATTCCATTGCATGTTGCAATGAGTATGACTATTTGCCCTATATCATATTTGATGTGATCTACACGCTCCCGTGATGCATTATGGTCCAAACCCTAGCCTTCAGTAGTAACCTCTTCTCGAAAGAAATTCCCCTTCTCCATTTGAAACAGAGCAAACCATCACCTGATATTTTAGCAACTGCATCCAAAGGATCTTAAAGCCAACCCCCCCCATACCCCATCCCACCCTCATTCCATCCGCCAATGCAATGGCTGCCCCACACAACATCAGCAGCCGCCACCACATGTAGTGGGGTCGCTGCTCCCTTATAGTTTATTTGGGGGTTTAATCGATGAATAAAGAGTATGATCAAGGTTCAAATAGCAGAAGGTTTGAAAGGGGTGGAGGAGGCTGGGGAGGGGGAGTAGGGGTGGAGGTTGGGGAGGGGGAGGGGAAGGTGGGGAGTGAAGGAGGTCGGGAGGGGTAGGAGGGCATGGATGAGGACGAGTAGGTGGAAGGACCTTTCTAACCTTTTTTAAAATTTAACTCCCCTTGTGTCTCCAAAGTTAATGTATGTTTGCGTTGAGGATGGGCAGTGACTAACCTGGGGGTGCAAGTGATCACTGTGGAAGAAGTCGGGGGGCACAACTAATATTCCAAAAAAGGGAGGGGCATAACTGATATTACAATATCTCATAGGGACACAACCGTTAAAAATCCTAAATAATAAATGTAGCAGGATCCTCAAAGTTAGTAGGACTACACATCAAAATAATAATATGAGGTATGAAATATCATAGACAAATACCACCTAAGGAATGAAATAACATTGTTAGAAATGAAATAGCATGCTATCGCACAAATAGAAAAATGCCACATATAATAACCAAGGTACCAATAATGTAGCGTCGTTTTTTTTTTCAGATTTAATAAGGAAACAAATAAAATAGCTCTATTTTTAATAAAATAGTATCGTTACACAGAAACTAGTATGATTATTCATAAAATAACATGACTAAGAATAAATATCGATGTATAAATAGTAGCATTACTATGTTCAAAATAATGCACAATTTAAACATAGCATGAATGACACAAAGACATATTAGATGCAAACAAAATTATAGCATAGCTTCTAAAACACTAGCATGGCTTAAGAGAAAATAGCATGAACACAAATATATGCACAAAAATAACCTTTTCATCAATTCTATTATTGATTAAATGATAAAAATTGAAGAAGGAGAAGAAGAGAAGACCACATGGCATTAGTAACTAAAGTAAATCATAACAAAATTTCTCATTTTTTGCAATGCTATGAAACAAATTAAATATTTCTTGAGCAATGCTAGCACGACTTTAATCAAATATGAGTGGAAGTAAACAATTTCACCATGCAAGGGTAAAAATCTTTTTGAATGTCAATGTCATATTAAAAGGGAAATGGCTCTCACATCCAAAAAGGCACCCAAAATCTTAGCCATCCTAAGTGGCATGGCACATTAGCAACTACGCAAGATACGAGTTTCTTGTTAGATGTTGATGTGTGGGACATTGATCCATCTTTGTATATGATAAGATAGCCTATTACATGCAGCATGCCAAATCTTGTATTTGATTTGGTTATACTCATGGTCGATTTTCGAGTCAACCTACTAAAAGATAAGGACATGTCATGTATTGATTTCGAACTCATGGCAGGTCTTTAGAGGAACTGTCATGTTATTTAATTGTTTGATGATAGATCTTCAGGGGCATGTCATGTTAATTGATTTTGATGACAAATCTTTGAAGACATGCCCTATTGTTAGTTCATTTTCATGATAGGTCTTCAAGGACCTACTATTTTCTCATATTTATGGCAGATCCTCTTTACATTTCACCGCAACCTGTCACCATCTCCTCCACTTTCTCATTTCTTTCCACTTTATCGCCATCACCTTCTCCTTCCTTCGTATCGCATCTCCACCACCACCATTGTCATGCCACAACAGCCACATAACTACCACCATCATCACATCGTCACCACTACCACTATTATCACTGTCACCACCACCCCCCATGTGCTAACATCATGCCACCTCTCTTGCACGTTACAACACATGTGTGTGACACTTGTGTTACAGCACCACATCATTGCACCATCATACTTCGATCGCTCCAACAACCACCAACAACAAAATAGTAGGTGATATTGTCCTTTTCCTCCTTTATACGAAGATTTTTCAAAAAAAAACAATTGAATTCTTGAAATTCATGATAGACAAGGACAGATAAATGGGAGCATAGAGGGTCACATAACCCCACAATTTAATGTTTAAGGACAATACAATACCGCTCATATATTAAAAGGATGACAACTCATTTCTCCATTGATTTTTGTCATGTCTCTCTCTGTCTTTTTTGAATAATTGCCTAATAATTCTATTTTTAGGCCCTCAAATTGGTCATTGTCCCCTCGTTCCTGGTCCATTCTTTTTCATTCTCTTTCTCTTTTCCATGCTCTCTCACACACGCACACTCCCATTCTCATCCTTTACTATATTATAGGGAAATTAAAGAATGCAAAGGCATTTCATATATAGGAATAAATTATGTTATATGCTATAACTTTTTTTTGTTAATATTAGCTTTTTATTAAGTTATTAACGGATGGCATAATATTTTTTTATAATAGTTAAAATATTAACTGCGACAAATTAACAATACATGTTAGTTTGGTTACCGGGTTGAGGTGGGTGTTGGGGTAACCTCATGTGAATAGCAGTTGTTTAGATGATTATGAGGGTTGGTAGAGGGTTGGAATAAGGAATGTGATGTGATGTCACCTTGATTTCTGATGGAATTCCATCCCAAGAATGATCCAGGAATAGAGGGGGTAAACCGGGTTACCCTGAGGTAACACGGTAACCAAATGAACCCCAATGTGTTTTTGCAGAATTACAAAAATCATAGCTCTGAGCCTCAGAAGCAAAATCCTTTACTTTAAATGGTGAATGCCAATGTGTTGCCGGAAATTGTCACCAGAGGCTTCTACTCCTCTTTGTTGGTATCTACATTTGTGAATCAGAAATAAGGGCATAGGAGTTCATGTTTCTCACAAAATTCGAATGACATATATGAGGGATATATAGATGAATATACATGATGGAATTTTTGAAAAAAAAATAAAAAAAATAGGCGAAATTGTTCCGTCTAATAGCCAACTTGATTGTTATACAGAACAGCCCTTCCTTTTTCTCTAACTAATATAGGTAGTTTACGTATTACTTGAGATGCAAACTAATAAATGTAATATAAAATATGTATTACTTATGAAAACCTTGAAGTATATTGTATTAATACATGTCATATCTAACTTATATATGTATATAAATATACGAGTTAAGTCGGACCGACCTATACTTCAATTCTCCTATTCCAAGTCCGGCCCATGAACGAGATCGACGAATGGACCCCAGACCCATTGGTGAGGTCCAGATGCAATGTATTATAGCTTCGAAAAAAAGACATGAACAAATTGGAAAAGACATTGATAGGTTCGTGAAGAGCAATGTTACACTACAAAGGCCGGTTGTAACATAGGATGTACCATGAGCAGCTCGATTTAGATCGAGGATTTCACATGGGTTGAACCGTTCGGTAGTTAACGGCACCTCCCATGTTATAGCTGGGCCCGAGCGTACATAGAGACACCTAAGACGGAGACCCCTGAGGCGGAGACACTCCAATAAAACGGAGTGAGAATAATTGAATTGAATGCTCTTACGTTGTCCCTCACACGCCTAAGCATGTCTACGCCGGTCGTCGTTCTCAACAGCGGGAGGTGCATGCCCGTGCTGGGCATGGGCACCGCCGCGTACCCCGACACCCCTCCTCCCGACCTCGTCGAGTCCGCCGTCGCTCACGCCGTCGACCTCGGCTACCGCCACTTCGACACCGCCAGCGTCTACGGCACCGAGGCCCCCCTCGGCAGGGCACTCTCCCGCATCCGCCACGAGGCCTTCGTCACCTCCAAGCTCGCCCCCGTCGACTCCCACCGCGACCTCGTAGTCCCCGCCCCTCCGCCGCACCCTCCAGTAAGAACGTACCCTCTTTCCTTTCCTTGTAAAAAAAATTAAGAGAGGTATGTGGGAGAGATATCCTTGTACCGAACTCGATCCGGATGCGTGCTTCAACTCCTTGTCGTCCCAAAAGGAGCAGGGAGAATTTACTTGTATCCACGAAAAGATAAACTTGTGTCTGTCAGGGAACTGGGGATGGAGTACGTGGATCTGTACCTGGTGCACTTTCCTTTGAGGGTTCGCGAGGACAGGAGGATGCTGATAAGAAGGGAGGATGTGATGGAGTTTGACATGAAGGGCGTGTGGGAAGGAATGGAGGAGTGCTACAGGTTAGGCCTTGCCAAGTCTATTGGTGTAAGCAACTTCTGCCTGCAAGAAGCTCCAGATGCTGCTCTCAAATGCTGCCATCGTCCCCGCAGTCAATCAGGTGAGACTGTACGGCTTCCTCTCAAGGGTGCATTTCCTTGATGCTCTACAAATTTTGACGTCAACTGATATTCATCTGTTCTACTATCTCCTATAAAAAAAACAGAGTAAGTTCTTCTTGTGCACAACTTGAACTTGGTATTATGCAGGTCGAGATGCATCCACTGTGGCAGCAGGCTAAACTGAGAGGAATTTTGCAAACAGGAGGGTATCCATGTCAGTGCCTTCTCCCCTTTCGGTGGATTAGGCATCCAGCTAGTTCTCAACTCAGGGGCAATTAAACAAGTAGCACTGGCAAGAGAGAAACCCCTGCCCAGGGTATTACATTTCTCTTTCTTGCGAAATCAAAGCAACAGGAAATGATTAGGTAGCTTAATTCTGTGTCCTAGTTATTAGTGTTAGGCATGACACCATTAGGATCGGAATCCTAAAGACCCCGTTTCGGTTGGGGGGTTACCCCCACTTTGGGTGGGTAACCCCTCAAAACCCCAACTTTTAACCCACTAGTGGGGCCCACTTCATTCCCATCAAAAAAAATTATACCATCATATCATTTAAAAATCATAAAATATTCAACTTCTACTCACTATTCCAGATTTCAATACAATCACATCACAACAACCACCCATTTTTTCAAATTTCAATACAATCACATCATAATAACTACCAACTTTTTTAAATTCCAATACAATCATATCGTACAAACCCTTCCAACCCTTAACCCACCAACCAAACACAACACAAAACCGAGTTATCCACTCATGGATAACCCACGAACCAAACGCACCCAAAGAGATCGGATCCCTTGGAAGAGGATCCGCTGCCGTAGAGAGGATTACTGGAGAGGTGTTGCAATCCTCTCTTTTTTTTGCGATTTTGCTTCTAAAATCCAACCTTACAGATTGAATCTACATTAATACTATATATATCCTCCAAATTTCGCTCAAATCCGAGCTCATTTTCTTATTTATCTTAATGGTCAAACATTCAGATCTTTTTTTAAATGGAATTTAAGTTGCGTAGATGCTGATTGAATGTTTGACAATTACGATAAATGTGCAAATAAGCTCAGATTTGAGTGAAATTTGGAGGATATATAAAGTATTAATGTAAGATTCAATCTATAAGGTTGAATTTTGAAAGCAAAATCGCAAAAAAAATTAAAGAGGATTACAACACCTATGTTGTAATCCTCTCTACAGCAGGATCCTCTCGTTGGACTCCTTAACTTAACAAAAATTGAGTTGTATTCTATGGGCGTGAATTGTTTGCTGTTACAGTAGATGTGTTGTAGCATATCGAGCAGTGCACATGGGTTCTGGGTTTGGGTGAACCCTTTCGTGTGCACCGCTCGATCATGATCAAGTGGCTCTGTTGGTACAGCAAAGTCTGTTGTACCACCAAGCGATCTGTATCCTTATTCTATATTGCAATCTGTATTTGAATAGAACCTAGGACGGAGGGATGGGAGCGGGAGGAAAATCCGATAGATGTATTAGGGGTCTTTAGCTTGGGTTAGGGTTTCCTTAATGTGGAAACATATTCCGATTAATTATGTTCAAAAGCCCATCTAGCCCCATATATTCTTTTTTCTCTTTTAATTAACAAAATTCATAATCAAAGTACTGATATGCCTTCTCCATCCAGTATTCACAAGTATCTTTAAACTTCTCTCACGTGAAAAGGAGGAATCATTCTATATTTGAATGATATTGTATCGGAAAATAGATGGGGAATTCTACTCTACAATGTGAAAAATCAAGCTGTTCTGTACTTTTGTCTTGGGCATGTTTTAATTTTCTTATGATGCAATATGAAAAATTAATTAATTAATCTAGAGGTATTAAATATGTAAATATGAAGCATTGAGAGGCTACATTCATTGCCATAAAATCTATCTATAGTGACTTTTTTGAATCCGTTATTATATCATTCCTTGTTAAATATATAATTGTGAATATTAATTGTTGCTAAAAGAATTTTCATACTTAAAATTAGCAGTGAATGATGTCATATCTGTTGATATATCATTAGCGAGGGTCCATACAACAATGTTTATCCATTGCTATTTTCAAAAATGAACTCGCTAATTTTTAAGTTGATATTTTAGCGAGGATTACTTAAAATTGTTGAAAATAGCAAACAATAAGAATATCTCTAGACCGCCGCTAATGATATAGAAATGGACATGACATTTCTCATTAATTTCAATTATATTTAACAATAGACAATATCGTGACAAATTAAAAAAAATGGTCGCAGTGGATTCATTTTTGGTCATAGCGAGTATATTTAGTTGTATTATTTTACCAGGTAAACATGTAAGTATCCATGTATGGAAAAAGCTCCAACCCTGCATTCATGAGTTGGGATTACTATTATTTGTATTGATCCTACATTTTCTGTGGTATAATAGTTTTTAGCCATGTTTCAATAAAAAAAGTTAACATAAAACCATGTTATAATTATTAAAACACATAAACAATGACACATGACATCATATTTATCATTCTAACCCTCTCCAACCCTCTCAATCATCCAAAAAGTTACTATTCAACCAACCCAACACAGTTACCAAATATACCCATGGGTATGGATAGGGACTTTGCCTCACACCACCGTAATAATATAATCAAGAGAGAGAAGAGAATTATACCCGTCTATTACGATTACTATATCATATTAAACAGGGGATCTCCGCTCGCCACCATTAATTTTTGTCCTTTACACTCCAATTTTACCCCCGCCAATTACTCGTGATTAAATCCCAATTCTGGCATTTAATACCATCCCCGCCTCCTTTCTGCGAGGCCTCCGTGCACCTCATAGGCGGTGGTACCGCCTACTCCACACGCCTCCCCTTCGAGATCCTTGAGTCATTATTTTCCACCTGCAGCCTATAGGTTAGAGTTGAACACCATCAAGCATCAAACCTTCGTTCCGATCGTCTGAGATCGAAAGAGCAACATTTGTTGACTCCAACAAAAGCCACCGAAATCGAAGTGCAACACATATATCATCATTGCATGATCGAGAAACACCATCATCACAAATACTCGCATCGAGCTCCTGAACCAAACCCTGAAATAAGCAGCAGCTTTGATTTGAATCGCATATCAGAACATGATCACCTGGATCATAACAACCATCTGGAAATTGATTCATACCACCTGAAGCTGAAGGCGAGGATGCGAGATCCACCTGACATGTAGCTGGAGTAGTCAAGCAATCACCTCTACCCAAGATGAGAATCTGGAGTTGAATCGCATCAAATAGCATCGAGACATAATCAAAGGGATCTAATATCGACAGCCACTGAAGAACAACACGAAGCACCTTTATAGTCATCAGAAATCGAATGACGTTAGAGTCTTCGATCATTTGAGTTTTGGAAGCGAGATTCTATCACCTGGAAATACATACGAGGAACCACCTGAAGCGTAGCACATCATCAGAGATCCTGGCATCGGCAACCTCGAAACTCGAGAAATTGGGGAAGAACAATGACAAGCCTCGGAATGTACAGCAGTCGTTAATCATTTATGAGGGAACACATCATACCTGTTAGATCGAGGCTCGCCATCAATCGTTAGATCACGACTTGATGAATTGTCCATGAGCCCTGCCACGTGCCATAGCTGTGAGGTTTTCGATTTGATCCTTACCGCTTAATCCACACCGCTAAAAGAATCCAATTGCTCGTCAAGTACTTCGAGATATTTTTGGGTCTTTTTACAAAGGGATTTTTACCCACAGACCCTATAATCTTTGTCAATTACCTCTACGACCTTTGAAACAATGTAATTCCTTCCTCACTCCCGTAAACTTGTTAACATTTACCCTACAGACCATGTGGTTAACCCACATCTATTTGACCGTTAAAGCTAACCAGATTTTGTTATCTTCCTTTACATTATACCCATTTTATTTATTAAATTTACTATAAGTGCCACTCCCTCACCCACATCAGCCCCGCCCAAGTCGAGCCTCCTCCACCTCCCCCGCCCGCCGCCTCCCCTGCTCGAAGGCCCTCCGCCGCTCGAAGCCCCCCTCGCCCCCCACCGCTGCCTCCCCTGCTGGAAGCACCCCCGCCCACTGCCTCCCCCTGCCCGAATCCCCTCCCTTGGCCATTGCCTCCCCCAGCTTGGAGCCCCCCTCCCCGTCAGCCGTGCGAGCCCCCCCCCCCCCCCTTACGCTCGGAGCCCCTGGCCGCTGCCTCCCCCAGCTCGAAGCCCCCCCTGCGCGCGCGCTCGGAGCCCCTCCCATGCCAACCGCCTCCCCTATCGAAGCCCCCCCTCCCCTGCCCACCGCCTCCCCCATCGAAGCCCCCCCTCCCCTGCCCACCGCCTCCCCCATCGAAGCCCCTTGCCCGAACACCCCCCCCCCCCCCGCCCCGCCCCGCCCACGCTCGGAGCCCCTCCCTTGAAGCCTCCCCTCGCCAAAAGCCCCCATCCTGCCCAATCACCTCCCCCTGCTCGAAGCCCCCACCCCCCTCCCACGCTGCTATTTTGAAGCCGCCGCCACTTGATTCGAAGACCCCCCCCCCCCCCCCCCGTCGTCGCCCAAAGCCCACCCACCACCAACCTCCTTCCCTCTGTTGGACATGCGAGCCCACGGCGAGCCATTATGCAATAAATGTTATTGCACATATCATTCCCTGATCTGAAATAAAGAATAAATAATTTGCATAATAGGTCCCTCTGTACAATTCGGGTTATGTACCATGGCCATCTTGATGATCATATAGCTGTTGATTCAATAATTGAATCATAGAGGTTGGTGCTTGGATGAATATCTAATGGGTTAGATAGAGGACTCATCAAGCACCGTCAAATGATTATTAAGAGATGATCTCCAGCCTGAGTAGGAGATGGCAATCCTTTCTCACATAGGCTGATATCTGACCGACCTCTTGATGCAGGTCTTCTGCATGGCAATAGTGATTCGGAGGTGTCAGATTAGTTAAGTCAATGGGTTGACTTAGCGAGATCGAGATAACCTAAGTCCTATGTTGAATGTTGTCACAGCATAGGCACACATCCTCTGATCGGAGACAGATGTGTTACTATATGTCTGAGTGTGTACATTGGGCAGACTAGTAGGTTGATGACCTAACCAAGGTCTATACACCGGCGAGCTGGTGTGCATATAAGGGCATATGAGTAATACGATCTCTCAAAGGGATCATACAGGTTCACTTATGAATCGGAAGACATGAGCTCACTCATGAGGTATTGGGACCGATCAAATTCCATGCATGGTCGTCGTGCTTTGGAAGCATGACAAGAATTTGAAGGTATGATATATGCTTTGGGAAAGCATATGATCGATACCAAATCCCGATGACCAAGATTGAGAAACTTGGTGATCAAACCCTGAAGAAGACAGTATAAAATAGATCTTCATCTTCAGGTTGATCATTGGTCTTCCAGTATGCAGGATGTGCAGGTATTGGGAATACCTGAGGGTGATGTGATCATAAACGATTGTATAACCATGACGCTTTCAGTCCGAGGGAGTGATGAAACAGGTCTGGATTTTAGTGACTCCTCTCAGTAGAGAAGTAACTTGATCTTAGTCCAAATGTTGGACATTGATCTGAATGTGATTCAGATGCAATGAGAAGATTAAGGATACGGATTTGATTTAATCAAGCATCTATGAGAGGTCCGTTAGATCTGGATTTGAGATGAGATCTCAACATCCAAGTCACTATACGTGGAACAATACAATCGCATTGTCCTTATCTCCAAGTATCTGCGGAGAAGGCACATTATTCTTGAAGGAGTTCAAGAATAATTCCTGTGATGAATTTAGTATCCAAGCAAGAAGGTATTGATGATTAAATGAGATTTAATTATCAAGTACAATATGAATAAGATTCATGTTGAGAGAATGATTGTCCAAGATAATTAAATGGGATTTAATTATCAAGGATAAGCAGATCGTGGATAGTGATATCCAGAATATCTGTGTATATTACAAATGAGACTTATAATATATCAGAGAGAGAGAAATATAGTAAATAACATTTATTAATTATTAATGTGGATTGGATCCACATTAGTTAATTAATTGGAAATGTAATTTACAAATTAGTTTGGGATGTGAATATGATTCACATATTTTTCAATGGCATGATTGAAATATTCACAGATTAATTTGGAATTAATTTGGTGGATATTATTGCAATAATAATTATTGCAAATAATTAAGAAATAATAATATAAATAAAAGGAGACAAAACACCAATAATCATAGGTGGTGTCACCTATGACTTAGTCATAGGTGACGCCTCCTTGATTTTAGGAGGGGTTGTTGTCTCCTCTTATTTGTTGTCTTATTATCTCTTGATAAATTGATTTATGTTAATTAAATAGTGTTGATAATAATTCAACATATATTTAATTTAATATAATTAATGTTGTTGGTTTTTAACCAACAACAATCATAGCCGTTGGATGGCTCTTGGATTACAATGACTGTTGGATCCATGAGAGCCATGGATTGAGATCCATTGAATCCCAAACTAATATATAAAGAGGGTAGCCTTAGCCCTTGAATGACACACCAAGTAGACGCCTACTCTACTTCTCTCTCTCCCTCTCATTCTCGTGCTCTCTCTCTCTCCATAGGGTGGTCGACCACCATTGTTGAGAAAGGAGAGAAGTTCTCGCCTTCGCCTTCGACGACTCGAGGATCTCCTTCTTCGTGGCTACTTGCTATAGAGGAAGATGACGGATTTCGCTTGACGAAATCAGGGGATCTATTGCTTGGATCTTCATCGAGGATTGCGGGAGGAACGCGACTCATCATCGTGCCCGCAAGTGCGTTCTTCGTGGATCGGACTTGAGACAGGAGGATCTCTTGTTTGGGATCTCGCGATCACAACCATGATTCAAAGGTATTCCTTATACTTTGTGGTTTGATGAAACGATCCGAGAAGTGTTCTCGTGATCATGTGGTTTCATCATTTGATTTAAAATTTTTAAATTCTGCTGCATCTTGGGACTAGTCGCCCCGATCGTATTCGATGCGATCGTCACGCTTCCGTGATGCGCTTGAGGATTCTCAATATCCTACACCCTCCGCCCGTGGAAGCCTGATCGCTCGCGCTCACCTTCTCCATCCCAGGGCAGTGCCCTTGTGAGGGAGGAGAGATGGAAGAGACGGTACTGGGAAGCTGTTAGAGGAGGGAGGACCTCTCTTGGTTAATTCTAGTTGTCCGATCGTGGATTGGTTAGATTAACTCATTTTTAACCCAAGGAAGTTAACTCTAGATGTGTCAATTTGACGGTAGGGTTCATGGGGTAAGAACGGAGCAAGTTTACCGGGTCAAGGGAGGAATTAGGATGTTTCAAAGGTCGTAGAGGTAATTGGTAATGATTATAGGGTCTGCCGAGTAAAAATCCCTTTTACAAAACTACCCATGTACTATCTTTTGTTCTGGACAAGTACATGTTGAGCCCTTCACGTGGGTGTTAGCATGTGGTTAACTGGAAACATTACGCATATATTCCTCGTGATTGTTTGACAGGTCCTTATTTTGCTGCATCACTGTGTGCGCTCATGAACTATGCGATTTTTGGGAACAACATTCTCCAATTTTCAGTTATTATTCACCCACTTTAATATTTTACTATATTTCCACATATAACCTTCCATTACACTTTTAAATAAATACCTTAGAAATTCTATAATAAATAGCATACTTCTTACAAAAAAACCAAATAAAAATATTATTAGATACCATCTACCATATTATATTCAATAATAGTTTTGATAATTAAAATAATTTATATTTTTTCAAAAAAAGAATAAAAATTAGTTTTAAACTTTAAAATTCATAAACATTCAAATAAACTTGAAATTTTCCAAAATAAATTAAAGTATGAAAACCTTAAAAATCATATATTTTATAAAAAAAATAAATTATATTACATAGATTTATCATATTTTAAATCATAAACAAAAATAAATTAAAGTATGAAAACCCTTACAAATCAAAGTTATACAAAAACTTCTAAAAATTGTAAAATATTCTAGAGAATTCATAAAAAATACGTACAATACATTAAAATAAAGATTTTTAAATTCTCCACACAAAAAAATTAAAAAACAAAATAAAATCTTTCCATATGTTTTATATTTTTAATTCAATAGAAACATTCCAGGTTATGCATATTTCATTATTCTTAACTTAAAATTCATTTAAAACCCAATAAAAATATTAAAACCCCTTAAAATTTTACAAATAGAGAATAACATATAAGACTTAAAAATATTTTCAAAGTTAATTTATGATATTCTTACCTATCTATTTAAAATACATAAAGATCTTTATATTGCTTTTATAAATACCTTTAATAATCAGTTTATTACTTCTATTAAAAATTAATAAAAAATACAATTACAAGCTAAATTAAAAATTAGAAATTAGAAACATAAATATAATAAGAGATATAGACAAATAAAAAATATCTTTTTTATAAGGTAGATTTGTTACTACTCGCTTGATGATATCATGGATGTTGAGGGTACCTAGGAATGGCACTTCCCGTGGACGAGGAATCTAGTTTCCTTTGTAATCATTATCCATACCTTAATATGATCTAACAAACATGAAATGTTGATTCTGTTCTCCCCTCTATTCCTCGCGTAATAAACGGGCCCTAAACTTCTCTCACATGAAAAGGAGGAATCATTGTATATTCGAAATGATATTGTATCGGAAAATAGACGGGGAATTATACTTTACAATGTAAAAAATCAAGATGTTCTGTATTTTTGCTCTGAGGTATTAAATATGTAAATATGAAGTAGTGAGAGGCTGCATTCACTACCATAAATCTGACTATAGTGACTTTTTTTAAATATGTAATGTTGAATGTTATTTGTTGCTAAATAAATTTTTATATTTCAAATTAGCAGCGAATGCCATATCTCTTGATATATATATATATATATATCATTAGCGAGGGTCTATACAAAAATATTTATCCATTGCTATTTTTCAAAAATGAACTCGCTAATTTTAAGTTGATATTTTAGCGATGATTACTTAAATTTATTACAAATAGCAAAGAATAAGAATATCAATAGACCGTCGTTAATGATATACAAATGGACATGACATTTCTCATTATTTCAAGTATATTTTGTTGAGAAAACCGTCATGAACATACATATATAAATCCAAATATCAACAGATTTCCAGAACAGATTTACGTATGTATGCATCCATGTTAACAATGATAAGAGAAATATCCGTATTAAGAACAGATGCAAATTAACGCAAGGGAAAATCCGGAAACAACCATTACGACAAACAATGTGACAAAGAAAATTCGAGAGAGTTAGAAATCACAACCGAAGCGTCATGTCATAGGACTCCCCTTAGAGAGACAGCGCCCCCAACTTTACCGGCGCACAGGGCCTTGACGTGCCGCTCCCAGGGTCCGACGGTCCACGCTCGTCGATGGTGCGCACCGTGCTTGAGCGTCCTCGAAAGTCACCTCCGTAGACGAAGCCCGAGATCGAAAGAGGAGAGGAAAACGATAGTCCTCGAGAGAGAAGAGGCGCTGAGAATATAAGGACTGATATGTTCGTAACCCACGCCCACATCTTTAAGAGAGACTTAAAGACGTTCGGGCGGTTACACTTCGTGAGAGGATAAAGGGACGTATCCCTTGAAATTCAAACTCGTGGTTACAAAACTGACCCGGTCTTTGCCACGCCACGCCGCAGCCGCGGCCACGCCGTGCCCACGCCCGAGCCCGAGCATGGCGCGGGCGCGCGCACGTGCGTGCGTGTGTTATGGTCTAAAGTCCTCTCTGATCTGTTTCCATACTAGTCTCAGGACTTCCCACATAAAAACCAAGTGCTAGTTTTATCTATCCACGATGTGGGACTAAACAGCACCCCACAGGGTTGAAACATTGAATTCCAGGAATTGAGATACATTAATACAACTTTATATTGACCATAAAATTACTTCAAACTATCCCAATAAAGTTAATTCCAACAATCCCCCATGAATTCACTGTTGAAACACAAAGAGCAAAGGATCTCGGGTTTCCACACTCTGCTTTCAATAAAGGTACCTTCCGGTTTGAACCTTTACCTGAGTTATCCCCTTTCACCATCACAGGAATAAAGTGAACTAAGTCTTGAACTTTAATCCTTTGATGTAATGGTATTGAGTGGTAACAACAGAGTGAAGTCTATGGTGACAATCTTCTGGTTTTGTTGCTATTAATGTCCATGTACCCTACCATGTTTCATGAGTATATTAAGGATAAACCCTCACCCTTTATCTGTGGCCCATAGAAATACTCATATAGGTGGCATTCTCCAAGGATGTACTGCTCACATCCTGCTTATAAAATCTTTAATCCATTAAGAGCATAATGCTCAACCTTTTCCTGCAGTTTTCAGGCACTCGACTTTTCAGGGATAGAACTCACATGCAAAGTATTGCATATTGAGTGCCAACCAGTTCCCATTACAGCTTGTTTTCCTATTGAACCTATTTTGTGGGATCTCCACTCATTTAGGTTGGGTTACTACTGCGGGTAAACCCTCAGTGGGTTTCAGCCCCATCCCAAGTCTGGATTTTTGGACTAAAGATCTATTAAGTCCCTTTGTAAGTGGATATGCCGTGTTATCTTTGGTACCAACAAATTCCATAGCAATCACTCCAGAAGACACCAAATCCCTAATAGACTTAAGTCTAACTTGGATATGTCTTCTAGTTTTCTGATTGTACTTTGAACTCTTTACCTTTGCAATAGTAGTCATGCTATCACAATGTAAAGAAATTGCCGGTATCGGCTTACCCACCATGGGCATCTCAGAGAGAAGCTCCCTAAGCCATTCAGCATATATACATGTTGTGTCCAAAGCACACAGCTCTGCCTCAAAGGTAGATCAAGCCAAGATGGTCTGTTTCATAGACCTCTAGGAGACTGCACCGCCTCCAAGGGTAAATACATACCCAGTCACACCGTTACTCTCGGAGTCCTCCATTTGACCTATCCAACTTGCATCACTATATCCTTCTAAGACAGGAGGATATTTACCATAATGCAGTCCAAGAAGTGCAGTACCATTAATGTACTTCAATACTCGATCCAAGGCCTCCCAATGAGTATGATCAGGACAGCTCGTATACCTACTCAACTTTGCGACCGTGAAAGAAATATCAGGTCGAGTACAGTTCGCAAGATACATCAAGCTTCCTATAATCTGGGAATATCGTAGTTGTGTTACTGGTACTCCACTCTTGTTCTTGCAGAGGGGTTTAGATGAATCATAAGGAGTGCATACAGATTTACAACTCTGATAGCCAAATTTTTCAAGAACTTTCTCAGTATAATGCGACAGAGACACAGCTATCACATTAATAGATCTAATTAGTTTGAGCCCCAAAATCACATTTGCAACTCCTAAGTCCTTCATCTCAAACTTACTGCTCAAGAATCTCTTGGTTTCTTCCACTATCCTTATGTTTGATCCAAATATCAAAATATCATCTACATATAGGCATAAGACAACAAACATATCACCTTTAATCATAGAGTACACACATTTATCAGATTCATGAACAATGAAGCCATAAGACTGGATAGTCTTATCAAACTTGTCATGCCACTATTTCGGAGCTTGTTTTAATCCATAAAGAGATTTTACAAGCTTACAGACCTTTCTTTCATTACCAGATGCTATGAATCCCTCAAGTTGGTCCATATAGATCTCCTCCTCAAGATCACCATATAAAAAGGCAGTCTTCACATCCATTTAATGAATTGTGAGATC
Organism: Ottelia alismoides; assembly: GCA_037367405.1. Classification (NCBI taxonomy): domain Eukaryota; kingdom Viridiplantae; phylum Streptophyta; class Magnoliopsida; order Alismatales; family Hydrocharitaceae; genus Ottelia; species Ottelia alismoides. Next base: position 288,118 of record JAZKJV010000868.1, on the reverse strand, counting down.
ATGTATGGAGGCCAACGCAATGAGCATCCGAATCATAGTCATTCTAGTAACAGGAGAATAGGTATCAAAATAATCAATACCCTCTTTCTGTTTGAAACCTTTAGCTACAAGTCTTGCCTTATATTTTTCTATGGATCCGTCCGGTCTATGTTTTCTTCTGAACACCCATTTGCTTCCTATGGTGGAACACCCAGGAGGTAGATCGACCAATTCCCACGTGCCATTTGAAATGATTGATTCCATTTCAGATTTAATGTCGTCCTTCCAATGCCTTGCTTCAGTAGAAGCCACGACATCCATGTATGTGGGAAGATCACCCTCGATTTTGTAGGAGACAAGGTCATTACCTAAATCCTTGGAAATCCTAGGTCTCTTACTTCGTCTAGGTTCAACATCCTCCAAAATTTCATTGGGTTCAGAAGAGGTAGCCTCCACATTTGACATCTTTTCTAATTGTTGTGGAATAGAACCAGATGTTGAGGCTACGTCAATAGTCAGATTTTCAGGAATCCCTTTTTTCATTGGAAAAATATCCTCGAAAAATATAGCATCACGAAGTTCAATAATAATATTAGTATCTATGTGATCATCGAAAACTCACCAAGACTCGGGTGAATATAATAGAACTAGGGTCATTGCGACCCGGATCTCGGAGATAGATCAATCAATCAAGAAAAATAGAAGCAGACCACCAATCAATAAGATAAAACAATAAAAGTAAAAATAGTGGCCTTGATTATGAGATTAGCCTCGTGTAGCACCCAGGGTCGGACTCAGGGAGCATGAGTTGGTGTCGCGGCCTACGAAGTAGTCAGAAAATAAAGAAACTAAAAACAATCATTTTTGGTAGTTTTTAAATATTTTTATATTTTTTTTGGATTTTTAATAATAAAGAAAATAATAAAAGACAAAAACAATCACAATCAACAAATTATTTAAACACTCTAAAAAGCTCCAATAACTAAAACAAAAATATTTTTATGTTTTTAGGTTTTTTATTGTTTTTGGTGAATTTTTGAGGTTTTTATGATTTTTATGTAATTTCTAAAAATCAAAGAAGGCAGAAACACAAGAAAACTGTCCAGTCAGGTTTGAAAGACCAATTTAAAATATCAAATTGATCTGTGAAAGCCTGGAGGTATTTTTTATGAAAAATAGGAATAATAAAGAAAATTCAGAAGAAGAGTTTGTCTTTTTTTGGTTTTTCTATAATTTTTTAGAATTTTTATACGTTTTAAGTGTTTTTAATTTTTAAGGTTTTCCTATATCCAAAAATCGCCAAAAATGCACATAAAATCAAATACACAAAAACAAACAAAACTTAATTTTTTTAAAATTTTTAAAAGAGTTTTTATATTTTTTATGATTTTATAATATGGACAGACACAAAAATGACTATATTTGAATTTTTAAAAATAGAAAAATGCCTCAAAAATGTACCCAAAAATTAGGAAAATTTTTACACAGTGGCAGGAGCCACGTTTCCAAATTTCACGTAATTTGGGTTAAGTTTGATATTTTATTTAAATCAAAAAAAGGCTCACAGTGCGTAGGGACCTAAATGTCATAAAAACATGTTCCAAGGGCCAAACAGTAACACGCAGAGAAAACCCAGGGCCCTTTATGCAAAAAGCCCACAATACACGTGCGATGCACGTGCTTCAGGCATGGAGGGCATATGTGTCATTCTTATTTTAAAACATGCAAACCATAACACATAGAAATCACAGGGTAGAAAATGCAATTTAACCAAAACCTCACGTGTCGATGCACGTGGACCAAATATAAGAGGACTAAAGTGCAAATAAGCTAAACATTCAGGTCCAGAGTGAAATTTTTCCAAAATAAAAACAACTATATCTAATATTTACAGGACTAAATAAGAAATGCAAAACAGGAGGGGCCTAAGTATAAATTACCCCTTATTATCGACGAGCTGAGGGGGTGCCACGTGGAAGATCGGACGACTGTTAGGCGAGGGCACCCCTTCACTGGATCAACAGTCGCGATCGAGCCCAGGGACGATCTAACGGTGGATGGCACCTTGCTAGTGAACGCTCGAGATCAAAACTGGGCAAGTGGGCCCGATCGGACAGTGAGGAAGGATGCTCCAAGAACTCGTCGCTGGTGAGTTTCGCCGGCCTAATGTGTGCGCTGGGGTCCTCCTCTGCTGCTGCTGAGATGTGCAAGAGCTCCGCCAGGACATTCCGCAGCTGATGAGCCCCTCCGATGAGGCCGGGAAGCTCTGAGGCGCTCCGGCGACGAAGGCGGAGCTAAGCCTCTGTGATCGAACCTTGGACCTCTAGATGAGGCCCCTTTGACCTGCAAAATTGCACAAGAGGACTCCTGGGTCGATGGCAAACTGCCTCGACCCGGTTAGGGGTGGCGTGGGTGGCTAGATGGGTCGCAGCGAGGACCTCCGGCGAGGCAACGGCGAGGGAGGTCGAGCCTTGGCTCCGGGGCGAGCAAAGGTGGATGTGTGGGTGAATAACGTGAAGAGGGGTCTCGTGGTTGTGATAGGAAAGTCGGATGGATGAGAAGATGATCGGAGCGAACGGGATTGATCGGCGACGGCGGAAGGCGATTTTGGGCATAATCGAAAATTAAAGGAAACTAAAGGGAATAGGGTCTACCTGATGACGGGAGCCGACTAGGGATGAGCTTAGGAAGCTCTGGGTCGTCTCCTCGAAGGGTTGTCGGAACCCGAGGCTCGGGCGCAGCTCGTGGCGGTGCACGGCGGCAGATGTCGCCAGATCAGTGGCAGCAGGCGTCCTCTCCTCTCTTCGACACTACGCTCACTCAGCTGTCACTCTGGGGAGCACAATGGAGGTCATGGGACGAAGGGGCAGCGCCAAAGATGGAGTGAAAAGTGCGGCTGAGGTTCAGCTAAATATGGCTAGGGGTCCGAGAAGAATGGGGTCGGGTGAGGTGGTCAGAGCTCGGATCCCTAGGTAGATCCCCGGGCGTGGATTAGGAACGGATCTAGAATGATTAGGACCCGGGGTTTGGGTATTTGGGGCTCGGATCACTCGAGGAAAATTTGGAGAAAAGCGGGTCGGGCGAGTAGATCCGAGTTGACTGGTCCAGGGAGGAGAGTTGACCAGGGGTCAACAATCCCCCGTGGACCAATCACAGGCCGCCAAGCAATAAAGATTTGGAAATTCAATTTAAAATAATAAATGGCGTTATTTCAAAAAAAAGTTAAACATGAAAAATGTTTATTTATTTTTAAATTATTTTTTAGTGATTTTTATTTATTTTTTTTGAAATATAAATTAGGTATTTACAATATATTATTATTATATACAGGTATATACATATATATTTTTTATTTTTAATTTTTAATTATTTGTTTTAATACAATTTATTCCAATTTTATATTTTATTTTTTTAAAAAATAGAATTTGGAATAAAAAGGTATTTTTATTTGATTTTTATTATTTATTTGCATAGGTTAAATAAATAGATATATATAAATATTTACATGGTATATCTACAAGGTTGATTTTGATTTTTATTTTATTTCTTTTTATTTTATTTTTATTTTTGTAATTTTTATTTTATTTATTTACACCATGAAATATGGAAAATGAAAATATTTTTATGGGATTTTAATTATTTATTTACAAGGTGATAATAAATAGGATAGTGGTTCTATGTACATGGCATATATACAATGATGAAGGGAATTTTTATTTATTTTTATTTTTGTTTTTTTCCCAATTTTATTTTAATTTAATATTTAAAAATATATACAAATAAATATACACCAATTTTTAGTTTTATTAAGAGGAAAATAATTTTTATTTATTTACAGGTATATGTACAATCACATGAGCTTCCCTATCTCTCTCTACTTGGGTTCTTTTGCGGTCAGGCCCATACTGAGCCCTCCCTTGGGATTAGGTCGCTCAATATTTATTCTAAATATTTCCCTCTTTTTCTTTTATTTCTTTATTCTTTTATTTATGCACAAAAACATGCTAATTATGCATATTTATAAGATGCATGCAATTTGGTAATTTATGTTATTTACAAGAATATACATGTATTTTGCATAGGTTTGGTAGCTAAAATAAAAGAATAAAGAGTGATGAATGGATATTCATCACCCCCTATACTTAACTTTGCTAGTCCCTTAGCAAACACCTATTTGAAAAAGAAGTGAAAAAAAGAAAGAAAAAGAAAAGGAGGAGAAAATGCATGGATCAATGCTGATTATTAAACTTGCCTTTATTAAATTGAAATATGGAGCTCGATCAGATCTTTGGATTATTAATGTGCCGGAACCTTATAAACTTAACAGCCTCTAAGATCCACTAATCTATAGTCAAGACTCCTCAACAATCCATATCAGAACAAGTCTACATACACAAACCCTGAAGACCATGAATCTTTCCTTGTACAGTGTATGTGAAGTATAGCTCTCCACCTCAGAAGTAGCAACTTGACAACCCTCCCCAACAAGGTAACTCTATGACCCTAGTCTGGCCACTCTTTCCTCGAGGAGCGGGGTATTCCCTTCTAAGTTCAAGTTCAACCGGCTCAAGAAGAGGGGGAAGAAGAGAATGAACCATGGCCAGTGTAGCCATGTATCCTTGAGAGCTCAACCAGTGTAGCTAAGTCTCCCTGCTGCAAGCTACATAAGATGGGACATGAATCTCAAGCTTTGCTTATTGCACTATATACATACTCCGATGGGATTATCATTTTCTATCAGACCCACCACTTTTTTGGAGTTATTTTCTTTTTGCATTTTTTTCAAGTGCATTTATACAACATATTACATTGTGCAGCATCTGTACATAAGGAGTTTTTCCTCTTGAGCCGATAGACTATCCCTCTTTTGAAGCATTATCGCAACCCACGACTCTCGTCGTTAGACCTCATGGTAGCCAGACCAAGTTGAGACGCACTTCCTTCACTAAAAGAAGAAGAGAGGTTCCGCCTAGAAGTACTACCCTCATATGCTACCCCAAGTCAAGGAAGACTGCCTCCTCACCACCTCATCCGTAGAGAGCTCGGTGTAAAGTGCGGGTCCAAGTCAAGCAATTGTCTATATGAGTCATGTGTGTGTTGTTAAGTGCTCTACTTAGGCTCATTGAGATGACATGTGATCATAGCCTAGTGGACTTAAAGAAGTAAGTCACCATGGACCTGAAAATCCTTAACCCTAAGCCCTATAAGGTTCCTCTTATAATTAGGTGGATTAAGATCTTAATCTAGCTCCATTTCCCAATTTAATTCCAGGCTAGTTTAAATGTCAACTATAATCCAGGAAAAACTATACAAGTATCTACAAAGATGCTATTTACACAATATTTACACATATGCAAAATTTTTGAAAAATATTTTGAAATCATGAATGTATGCATGAATGCAAGTTTTGCAAAATATTTACACAAATTTACACAAGGTTTTTGCAAACTTTTGATTTTAAAAACATTTTGGAAAAATTTTGTACTATATACATAATTTTGATATGCACATATTTACACACAATTTACAAAAAGTTTTTGAAAACATTTTTACAAAAATAATTTGTACAATAGCTGTGTACGTACAAATAAAAGAATGTTTTTTACAAGAAAATTTTTTAATTTTTATGGATTTCTGGGTTTTTTAGCCATTTTTATTTATTAACATACTCACACAAAGTGCGAGTTATGGCTAAAGTAAGTATGAAATATATACACACCCCCTATACTTAGCTCGAACGATGTCCTCAGAGTCAAGAGCGATGAAGAAGACATAACGCGTGCTTAGTATAGGGAAGTAAAAAGGAAGGCTATATACAAAGACGAATGAAAGAATAGAAATCAAGAGGGTCTCGGCCTTTCCCCCTATACTTAGGATCAACTAATCCTAAGTATAGCAGGCTGTACACAAAGGGAAGGTCGAGTGAAGAATGTACAGGGTCTACCCTCCCTATACTTAGGGCAAAATATCCCTAAGTATAGGTAGCAAAAATAGGGGTAAAAATGAATCAAAAGAATACCCGAGAGTCCTACATCCCCCCCCATACTTAGGTTAAAGTACACCCTAAGTATAGCATAATCATAAGATGAAAGACGGGATGTGGGACTAAAGAATAGAGTGATATGGACAACTGGATCTATACAAGTTGGGAGAACGATGATAATCAGGCGTGAGATGCAATAGATGTGAGTCAAGAGACCACATCTCACACAAAGTGAATCGGGGCAACATCAACGACCCGTGGCTCATGATCTAGAAATGGCTTGAGCCGCAGGCCGTTCACTCGAAAGGTACTCTCAGAAGACAACTCAGATATATCGATACTCCCATTGTCGTGTACCTTTCTCACCAAATACAGTCCCTTCCATTTGCTCTGTAGCTTCCCTGGAAATAGACGAAGCCTAGCATCAAACAGCCATACTCTCTGTCCAAGCTCAAAATGCTTGTGGATGATATGAGAATCATGCCACTCCTTCACTCTCTCCTTGTACTGTAGGCTGTTTGAGAAGGCGGTATCACGAAGCTCCTCCAAGGCTGCTAACTCTTCCCTCCTCTGATCTCCTACACTATCTGGATCCAAAAGTATATCAGTAACAGCCCAAAGTGACCTATGTCTCAACTCAACAGGTAAATGGCACGGCTTGCCATAAACGAGGTAAAAGGGAGATGTGCCCAAAGGTGTCTTGAAAGACGTCCTATATGCCCACAAGACCGAGTCCAAAAGTTGTGACCAATCCTTTCGGTCAGGACGGACGACTTTCTGCAATATAGTCTTGATCTCCCTGTTTGACACTTCGGCAAGGCCATTCGTCTGAGGGTGGTATGGAGTGGCAACTCGATGGTCTATGCCGAACTCGCTAGCAAGGGCCTTTACCTTGTCGTTGACGAAATGAGACCCTCCGTCTGATATCAACACTCAAGGTACCCTGAACCGTGAAATGATATGCTTCCTCAAAAATATGCAAACAGTCCTAGCATACACGGTTCGGGCGGGGATGGCCTCAACCCAATGATTAACATAATCCACGGCCAACAGAATGTACTCGAATCCCTGACTCCTAGGGAATGGGCCCATGAAATCGATGCCCCGTGCATCAAAAACCTCACAGAAGTGAATGGGCTACATCGGCATCATATCACGCTGTCCACAAGTGCCCATCCTCTGAAAGTCAGTACACCTCTTCACGAACTCATCAGAGTCCTTGAAGAGGGTAGGCCACCATAAGCCGGATTGGAGCACTTTCTGTGTCATTCTCCTCCCAAAGTGATGTCCTCCTGCCTCAAGCTTGTGGCAGTAAGTGAGGACGCTATGGTGCTCCTCCTGAGGAATGCACCTACGCCAGACACTATCCCTTCCTTCATGATAAAGGATGGGATCCTCCCAGTGGTAAAACTTGGCCTTCACGAGGAAGGTCTCAAGTCGCTGCCTGTGCCAATCTTGTGGGACTTTCTTAGCAGCAAGAAAGTTCACAATATCGGCATACCACGGAAGAGAGGCGATAGCAAGGATCGCCTCATCTGGGAAGGTCTCACAAATAGGCTCAGTCTGCTCAGACTCCTCAAGATGCTCTAATCGGGAGAGATGATCCGCCACCACATTCTTGACTCCAGGCTTATCTTTAATCTCTATGTCAAACTCCTGGAGTAGAAGGATCCATCTGGTCAATCTGGCTTTGGCATCCTTCTTTGCCATGAGGTACCTGATGGCGGTATGGTCAGTGTAAATGGTCACTCTAGATCCGATGATGTAAGATCTGAACTTATCTAAGGAAAAAACTACGGTTAGCATCTCCTTCTCAGTGACTATGTAGTTCCGTTGTGTCGCATCCAATGTACGGCTAGCGTAGTGAATGGCAAATAGGACTCCATCCCTCCTCTGTCCCAGCACGGCCCCTACGACAAAATCGGAGGCACCCGTCATGATCTCGAATGGGAGAGACCAATCAGGCGGCTGGAGAACAGGAGCCTCTACAACACATCTCTTGAGAGTCTCAAACAATGAAAGACACTTATCATCGACAAGGAACTCGGTGTCTTTCATCAGCAGATCAGTCAACGGTCGGGAAATCCTACCGAAATCATGAATGAAGCGTCAGTAGAAACCGACGTGCACCAGGAAAGACCGTAACTGTCGCAGATTAAACGGTGGTGCGAGTTTCTAATGGCATCTACCTTAGTTGGATCAACCTCCATGCCCCTGTTGGAGATGATATGGCCAAGCACCGTCCCTTGAGTCAACATGAAGTGACTCTTCTCCCAAGATAGCACAAGGTGAACCTCAATGCATCGCTGAAGGACTCGGTCTAGGCAGTCAAGACAGGAGTCGAATCCGTCGCCGTAGACCGAGAAATCATCCATGAAGACCTCCAAGCACTCCCCCACCATGTCTGAAAAGATAGACAGCATGCATCTCTGAAAAGTCGCAGGGGCGTTGCATAGCCCAAATGGCATGCGTCTGAAGGCGTATCTACCGTAGGGACAGGTGAAGGTAGTCTTGTCCTGGTCCTCGGGCGCGATGGCCACCTGATTGTAGCCGGAGTACCCATCCAGAAAATAGTAATGGCTCTTCCCTGCCAATCTCTCAATGATCTGATCTATAAAGGGAAGGGGGAAATGATCCTTCTTGGCGGCCTGGTTGAGTCGTCTGTAATCCACGCAGACTCGCCAAGAAGTGGGTACCCGGGTAGCGATCTCCTCTCCAGACTCACTGACTACTGTAGTGATGCCCGTCTTCTTGGGCACCACACGCAACGGACTGACCCACTTGGAGTCAGAGATGAGGTAGATAAAATCGGCGCTCCACCATTTCGAGATCTCCTTCATAAGAAACGCTCTTAGATTCGGGTTCAGCCGCCGCTGGAACTCACGCGACGGCTTTGCCTCATCCTCGAGATAGATATGGTGGGAGCACAGGGCTGGACTTATCCCCTGGAGATCGGCTACGCTCCATCCTATCGCCTTGCGGTTCTTTTCAAGAACCCCCATCAGACGGGATTCCTGCTCTCCAGTCAAATCGGCGGAGATAATGACTGGGTACATCTCATGCTCACCCGCAAGGAACCTATACTTCAGCGACACAGGAAGTGGCTTCAGCTCTAGACAACTGGGTGCTGGCGGGTCTGGCCTCTGAAAGCTCTGAGTGAATGTTGTTGAATCCGCATGGGAGAACTGAAACTGTCGCTCACAATCTGAATCTGGAGAAGGCTGCTCTGCTCGACTGTCTGGCATCTACCTCCTCCCTAGCTGCAGGCTCAGTGGAAGTCAGACATGGTATAAGATCATCAAACTCTGCCCAATCAACATCTGACTCCGAGGGATTTGTATCCTCATCACAAAACAACTTTGTCTCACGATCAAGAATCGGCTCTACCGACTGAAAAGTATCCTGGACCAGGAATGCACTCTCCAAGCTCTCCTCTGTTGGTGTCTCTACATCAGCGGACTCTGAAGGTGAGAGGATGACCTGTGTGACTGGATCTGCCCAAACTGCCTCATCATCTGTAATCACGAAGTCGCAGTCCTGGTGGATATCTGGCTCTGCATCTGTCATCTGCTCTAAATCAGTGGTCGGCTCTGAGCATGCTGAATCTCTGACTCTAATATCCTCAACCGTCTCTATTTGTACACTCTCGCCCTCAACGCGAAAGTATACCTTCCCGCTATCATGGTCGATCACTGCCTTGGTTGTGGCCAAGAACAGGCGACCTAGAATGATGGGGGTATCGGTCACAGACTCAGGGATCTCCATGTCCAACACAATGAAGTCTACGGGGAATTGCAGGCTCTGAATCGTGACGACAACGTCCCTCAGCAACCCCTTCGGCCTCTTGACAAATCGATCAGCAAACTGAAGGACTGTCCTGCTCTGTCGTAGAGTGCCCAATTCGAAGCGATCGAGAAGGGCTGCCGGAAGTATGTTGATCGATGAACCGCTGTCTAATAGAGTGCGGTCGAACCTATGCTCTCTGATATGGCATCTGACATATGGAGCTCATGAATCTGGCCTCTTGGCCGGCAGACGGTTCTAGATCGCAAAACATGTGTCCCTGGTCAGCACATGGATCTCAGACTGGTGGTTCCTCCTCTTCCTCCTAATTGTGGTCCTTGTCTCTGAGTGATCTCTGGAGTAGAGGGATGTGATGCAAAGCCTCCTGAAAAGTCAGTTGAATGTGGAATCGATCGATCATCTGCTAGCTGAACTCTTCCTGCTGCTTCTTTTTTGGATTTTCGAATTTCTTCCCCTTTCCCATGTGAAGTGCTCTAGGGAAGGCGATCAAAGGGTCCTTCTCAGATGAAGGACTAGGAGAGGGTCTAGGCTGCTCAAGTCTGGCAGAATCCACACATACATCAAGCACCACAGGTGGATCAGAAGAAAATAAACCCTTTCCTTTATTGCCAGAAGTGTCCTAAGATACATGAACAGAAGGAAAGACTACAGGACTATCAGAAGTAAAAACGGTGGCATCAGCACCACCCTCGGCATATCGACTCACAGCATCAGCACCCATGGTGGTGTCAGCACCACCGTCATCATCTTTCGCGGCATCAGTACCGCGCTCCTCCTCGCCTGGCGCTCTGGAAGTGGCCTCGAGTTGTCGCTCAGAGGAGGCGCCGCTTGCTGGCATCCTACCGCTCCTGCTTAGACTTCCTCTTGAGGTTGTTCGGATTGGGCTCAATCTGGGCAGCTATGGCGGCCTTCCCTCTCACAATCTCCCGCATCTCCTGGAGGAACTTGTCCATCTCCCGTTTGAAAGTAGCCTGTTGATCGGTCAGGAGGCGGGCTATGTCGTCTAAGGCGGGGTTCTCATAGGATGGCCCATGAGAACCTGACGGGTGGCCTCGCTGGTAGTGAGGATGCTGCTGTGGCTGGTGCTGCGGGTGAGAGGGGTACTGCTGTGGATGAAACTGCTGCTGAGGCTGATCACGGCCTCCAAGAATGTCCCTACTGATAGGGATGAGGACCATACTGTGATGACTGCTGTTGCTGGTACACTGGGGGCTACTGCTGCTGGTGATCTCTTTGATGGCCATACTGGCCACCCTGAACTGGAGGCTGCTGCTGGGAACTGGCACCTCCGGCTGACCAACGGAATCCGGGATGATCTCGTCGGATACCAGGTTGGGGGCAGTCGTACCAAATCTCGTTGAAGTCCATCAACGGCTCCTGCTCATAGGTTGCTGGTGGGAGTAAGGCCAGAGGCTGATCTGGCTGGTAGACCACCATCTGCGTGTCTGGAGATGGTGGCGACTGGTAGTGTGGCTGCAGCTGCTGGTATGGCTCTGCCTGTACAAGGTGAACATGTCTAGGTTGCTGGGAGCGCTGGGATGAACTGCCGCTACTGCTCGGATCTCCTCGTGCCTGAAGACGGGGCTGAGAAGCCGTCTGTGCCTCCTGGAGACATATGAGTTGTGTCTTCAGGTCACTCAGTGTCTATTCCATCTACTCCATCTGCGTGATACCATTGTACTGCTTCTTCTCTATAATCTCCATCTGGTCCAGCTTCTCGCTGATAATGCCCATGTCGGCGTCTGTGGACTCGGCCTGTGCGGCTGCCGCTGATGAAGTGGAAGGACCGACGTCGACCCGTGCGATCCTCTGGTATTGCACGGTCTGTGGCTGGGGGCGTCCCTGTGTGTAGAGTCGAGTCTGGGATATCACAGTGTAGTTCTCGGCCATCTCCTTGTAGATGGCCCCGACCTGATCCTCGTCCTTGGCGAAGTAGGACCCGCCACAAGAAGCATTCACCAAGCCCCGCAGCTCTGGTGTCAGCCCGCAGAAGAAGCTCTGAATAAGGTTCAGCTTCGAAATCTCATGGTGCAGGCATCTATCGGTCAGCTCACGGAACCCCTCCCATGCCTCGTGGAATTGCTCATTGGGGAGCATGGAGAAGTTGCTGATCAGGGCCCTCACTGCATTCGTCTGCTCGAGAGGATAGTACTTGTTCAAGTTCTCGGTGCGGAGCTGCTCCCAGGTGTACACGAACTTCCCCAAGTGCTTCAGCCAGGTGGCTGCTCTATCGGCTAGTGAGAAGGGGAAAGCAATCATGCAGATGGTATCCTCAACCACCTGTCTGTCGTGGACTGTGCTGCAGATCATCAGAAACTCCTGGAGGTGGAGATGGAGCTCCTCAGTGGCGAGCCCATAGAACCGGGGGAGAAGCTGCAAGGTGTTCGGGGGAAACTTGAAGTCCCCCACGATAGCTGGTAGTACGACCCAACGGTGCGTCAAAGTCGATCCGGGGTTGTGTAACTCCCGCATCGGTCTCGGCTGGTCTGGTGCTGCCGCTGCTGCAGCGGCTGCGGCTGTGGCTGTGGCTGCTGCGGCTGCTGCTGCATCGTCAGGTCTCTTCGGCCCGTCTCCTGGCCCGTGCTGGTCACGGTCTGCTCTCATATGCTCCATCTCACACCTCATCTCTATCATGAATGCACCCTGATCCCTCAACTACTACTGCACTGTCTCTAGGGAGGCGATCAGGGTGGAGTTGATCGCACCCTGGTCCAAGATGAATATCTGCTCTGGTCGGGGACCTCCGGTGCGGTCGTCACTGCTGTCGGCCATGGTCTCTGCAAAGGCAAAAGACCCAAACTCAAGTGCTGATAAATCATATGACTGTGGTCTCTCATCTGGCACTGGCATCTCAGGAATGGTAGAAGGGTGGTCGAGGGGGAACAAGGCGGAGTCGAACTCGGGTTCGGAGAGCGGGTCTCGCCTCTCGCGAACCAACCTAGATGAACGGGCTGGAGTGTTGGAAAGCGGTGCAGCCAGAGGCTGCCTAAGGGACCTCCTGTCCATCATCTTCATATGGCGAGTCGGGCGGATGGGATCTGGAAACAAATATGATCAGCAAGCAAACCCCTGATTCACCTACTCAACGCGAGCTAAAGACCGTAAGAGTTTGGTCAATTATCTTGTTAGTTTTTATTAGGTGATCAAGTCAAGATAGCAGAGCGATTACGTGGCCTGTTGGGAATCCGATTCCCCTAGGAGACTGGACCGATCCCGAACTAGATCTTTCCCAGCCAGTACAAGCCGTGGACCGTTTACTGGCTACCCGATCGGCTCGTTCTGTTAAGGATATCACGGCCCGCTTTACCGGAGACCGGAGCGATCCTCACTGGAGAACGACTAGCCCAGAAGCAGTAGTCTGAAAGGGGTCCAGATGTGGCTCTATCCTAGGGTGCGGGTCATTCTCTCGCACATGCAAACCAGACAAGGAGGGGGTTGCTCTCCCCAAGACAAATTTTTCTGGTGAATGTCTTTTAGGGTCAGATATGGTTAATAGTCCCAATTTTATGGTTTTGATTTTTAGGTATTTTTCAAATAAAAACAATCGTCTAATGAATTTTTCGGTTCTCCTGGTTATTTAAGTCCAAAAACGGGGGGAGAAGTCGAAAAAGCCGATGCGTGAGAAATCAATGATGCATGCAGAGTAAGAAATGCGTACCTAACTCCAGCAGTCTACATGCAATATGATCAGTGCAGAATTGAAAGACAGAAAAAAAACTACCTAAATGATACAAACGGAAATCCGGGCCCTAACAAGCAGTTCTACTCGGAAGAACAATGGCTAAGTGGTCAACCAAGAGGGATCGGTGTCCGGTCTCGGATGTCGATCGGTGCCCGCCACAACGGGTCCTGCCAACGCTGTATACGACCTCTACTGGCACGTGACCCCTCAGGTGACCAGATAGTCTTTTTATTAAGTTTTTATTTTGGTCCAATTAACGGTCTATAGGTACATGAAAGGTTATTAGGTGTGTGTACCCTACTATTTACGGCGCAATCAAGCAAAAATCCTAAGCTAAGGCTAAAATCCATGAGAAACCGAATAGGCAAGAAATAAACAACAAAAACCGCATAAAAAGCCGCGAAAACCTGAGGGGTCCCCCGAGCACACCGGTGCTCGGTGAAACAGACCCCGAGAGTCTCAGAAGTCCAAGGTCCTGTCTCTGGTCCTGAAAAGCGAAATGGCGAGAGCCGCTAAATAATGGTCTGACAAATCAGACTCACTGTCGCTGACGCGACTACTCAAGCCTCTTCGTTCTTCAACAATTAACCCACACAATCAATCGAGGAATGAATAGCAAGGGATTAAAATTTATTATACCCTACTAAAGATGTACAATGGCAAGCAAGTAGGGGTCGAACTCAGGAAGCAAGGGTGTAGAGCATAGATAAAAATCCAATCCTAGGTCTAATACACAACTTAGCCAATCTAATTTCTTTTTGTGGGTTTTAATTTTTAATTTTTTATTTAATTTTTAATTTTTAATTTTGTATTTTGATTTTTTAATTTTCTGATTTTTATAATTTTATATTTTATATTTTTTTATTTCTTTTTTTTCAATATTGGAATATAAAGACAAAATAATAAAAGACTAGATAAAGTATTTATAAAAGTGTGCAAAAATAACCAAAATTTTAGAAATAAAATGTTTTTGATATTTTTAGGATTTTTTACTGTTTTTGTGATTTTTGGGGATTTTTCAAGGTGTTTTTGGTATTTTTAAATAGCAAAACAAGCTAAAACAGTGAAAAATGTGCTGGCTGTGAGTAAAAGAGGAATTAAAATTCGCAAACAACAACCAAAATTTTTCACACTAATTTTCAAATAAAGAGAATGAAATGTAGAACAAACAGGAACTGAGTTTCTATTTTTTGGAGTTTTCTTTGATTTTATATACTTTTTTGAAGTTTTTGAGTGTTTTTAAATTTTTAAGGTTTTTCTTTTGAGATTTTTAGATTTTTGGACTGACACTAGAATATGATAAAATAGACACTAGGGAATTTTTTTGGAATTTTTCGAGATGTTTTAATATTTTTTGGCATTTTCTAAGCTAGACAGTAGAGAAAAAGCATGTTTTTGATTTTTAATAAAGATAAAAATAAAATAAAATCAAAAACTAAAATGTTGGCATAGAAGAACACATGCACAGGAGCTTAAGTTCAAAATTTAAGAATTTTTGGGGTTAAAATGAGGCTCCAAATAATTACCACAAACAAGCAAAAAGTTCACAGCCAAACAAGGACTTTTTTGCAATTATACAAAACCTCAGGGGCTTGCAGGCAATTTTCACACTAAATTTATACTGAATAAAATATGTTTTGGGCCAAAATGCAATCCCACAACCCGCAAGGGCTTTGTAGCAAAAATCCCTAAGTCACGCGCCTATGCACGCACCTGGCAGGGGTCTAACTGCGAATAGTCAAAAATTCCAGGGTACGGTTGCAAAATGTCCACAAAATATATAACTAACCACAATAGTTCCCGGACTAAAAGCTAAATGCTAAGGCCACGAGGGGATCCCTGCAAAAACGCCAAGGTCACGCGCGATGTGCACGTGACCTGGGCGGGACCCCTTGGCAATATAGCAAAACTCTGGGGGGGTAAGAGTAAATTCTACAAAAGTTCTTAAAGGCAAATAAAAGACTTTAATGTCTAAAATTAAAATACAAAATGTCACGGGCTAGGAGTGCAAATTACCCATGACTTGGCTGGATCCGACGGTGGCGGCCCTCCCACTTAAACACGTGGCAGCACAGGGGGCCGCGATGCCCCTTCGCGATCCAGCGGCCGAGATTAAGACGTGAAGGACGATCGGGCGGCCGTGGCTGCCTGGATCTGACGGCCCCTGAAGCGCGGGAAGAACACGGGCAAAATCGACGGTAAGGCGAGGATCTCCAAGAACACTCAAAGAATACGCTCCTGTCGAGTTTGAATCGATAAGGAGCGGTTACCCCGGGCACCTGGATGGTTCTCGTCCACCTCGATGGGCTCCTGCAGCGGTCTTTTATCGTCTGGTGGCTTCAAAATGCCCCGGCAAGGACCAGGGCTCCCCCGCGGCGAGGGTGGCGCGTGGAGACTCCCAGGCCGCTCCGGCGAGGTGCAAAACTCCTCCAGGCGCGTGGATGGCTTCAAAACCTGCAAGGGGATCGGGTGAAATGGTCGGGGGTAAAATGCCCCGACCTCGTGGGGTGTTTCTCAGTGGAATATGCCCAGGTGGACGAGAGACTAAGGCCGGCGAGACTCGATGCCGGCCTAAATCACATCGAGCGAAATGATGATAATGGAGTGATGGATCTTGACGAAAAGAGACGCCCCTACATTCTTTGACATTAAAAAACTCTAGAGGACAGAAGAGAGAAATGGAAAGAAAGGACCTCACCGTGCGTACACCAGAGATACTCCGACGAGGGCTCCGGCGAGGGGACCTGCCTCGATTCTACACCGATTCGCCCCGTTGACATGCCCTCCGAACTCCTGCTGTCACCAGGAGTCACGCTAGGGGTCCAGGTTAGGGATTTGGTGGTGGAAGAGTGGTCAAAAGCCCAAGGAAAGTCGGAGGTTCGGTTTTGAACGTGGTCGAGAGGGTGCAAAGAACGAGGTGCCTCTCGTGGATCGATGATCCTCAGCCCGTGACAAACCTAGGGCGTGAAAGCCCATTCCACGAGGAGCAAATTTGCTGAAGACATCGACATGAAAATATGAGAGGAAGAGCCTCGAAAAAATCAAGAAATAAGACAAAAAAACTCATTCTGACGCAGCCCAGACCTGGGGCAGAGAGTTGACCTGCGGTCAACTGCTGCTGCCCCCTGGTTGGTCCACGTGGACCAACCAGAAAAAGGTCTGAGGAAAAAGATTAGAAAATTAATTAAAAATAGATAATGATTTTATTGATTTTTGGTTATTAAATAAAAAATGTTTATTTTTTTATGAAGTATTTTATAGTGATTTTTATTTATTTTTATGAAGTATAATTTTACAAGTTACCTTTTATACCCCTATATAGGTATATTATCTATATATTTTATCACTTTATTTTTATTTTGTATATTTTAATTTTATTATTTTTATTTATTATTTTCTAAAATTATAAGATACTTTTATACACTTAATTATATTTTTATTTTATTTTATTGAAGTAATTTGTATATTTAATAAAATAGAAATAGTAGTTGTACAGGTTTGTGTATAAGCAGCATACCTATGTATCACATATTTAAGTATTTTATTTTGAATTTTATTTATGTTTTTATTCTGATTTTAATGCACCTAATTATTAAGTATTAATTACAACATTATAAAAATATAAAATTATAAAAATAATAAATAAATAATAAATTGAATATTTTAATCTGTACAAGTATACAATGAGGGTCCAAAACTCAACTTTCAAACCGTAGCTCCGCCAAATGCGAAACCACCGCCATTAAATAGATTATTTTCTTCTATATACAATTAAAGGTGAGTATGCTGCATTTGGAGTTTTCATTTGTGAGATATGGGTCTGGGAAGTTGGGATTCTGGATTTTTATTCAGACCATAACTTTTTATGTGTACATTATTTTTCAGTGAAATCAATTTTGTATTTTTCTTTATTTCCTTATCTACAACTTTCATGTACAAAGTTTCTTTATTTGATGTATAAAAAGTGGAATCAAAAATAGGTCCCAAAATGAATAAAGAATGAATAGAATGCATAGGTATTTTATTTGTATTTCTGACCTTATCTCCCCCTACTTTATTCCTTGTCGACCTATTCATCAAGATGCCTAGGTCTCGGGGTTTCGGGTCATAAAATATTTACAATATTTTATTCTTTTTCTTTTCTTTATTTATTCTATAATTTTGGCCTTAAATACAGTATTTTATACACTAATATGATGCACATGCATGAATGTTAAGATGCTCTATTTAATGCTATTTACAGGCATTTGCTAGGGTTTTTGATGCCAAAATGATAGAATAAAGATGATGAAATGTGGATTCATCATCCCCCTATACTTTACATTTGCTAGTCCCTAGCAAACACTTATGCAATAAGTGCAAAAAAGAAGAAGAAAGAAAAGAGAAAGAAGAAATGTGGATTTTATTTGATTATCAAACTTGTCTTCGCAAAATCAAAGTTTGGAGCTTAAGTAGGACCTTTGGAATTTTAGTGCGGGCGGAACCTTAGTGAGAACCGTGTTTGAAATTCAACAGTCCTTGAGAATCCCAAAACTCTGTCCAAGTCTCCTCAATAGCCAGGTCAGAAATACTTCAACTCATACGCAAACTCTTACGACTATGAATCTGACTCGTACAGTGTAAGTGATGGTGGCTCTCCCCAACTAGAATGACAAAGAGACTGACTTCTCCAGCATGACAACCCAATGATTCCCCAATCCAATGACTCCATCCTCGAGGAGCAGGGTATTCCCTTCTAAGTTCAAGTGGCAACCAGCTCAAGAGGAGGGGGTGAAGAGAAGAATGGACGGTAGCCAGTGCAGCTACCTATCCTTGGATGCAAGACCAGTGTAGTCAAGTCATCCTGCTGCAGGCTCACATGATATGACTTTGGAACTCAAGCTTGCTTATTGACTTTGTACATACTTGTAGGATTTTTATTTTTGTACATGCATGAACTTTTTTTTTTGAAATACTATTCACAGCAGCATTTACATAAGGAGTTTTTCCTCTTGAACCAGTAGACTATCCCTTTTTTGAAGCTTTATCGCAACCCACAGCCTCCTGTCTTTAGACTTCCTAATCACTGAACGGGTTGGGGTGCACTTCCCTCCCTAGAGGAGGACAAATGTTTCCACTTGTGTGCGTCTCATACCGGCAAATCCAATCCCCTCACCACTCCAACTGAGTTGAGCCATGTGAAAGGTGCAGGTGTCCAAGTTAGGTCATTATCAACAAGAGTCGTGTGTGTGCTCCGAAATACTCTACTTAGGCAGTCAAGAATCCATTGAACTAAGTCTCGTAATCCTCAAAGAATTAAGTCAACTAGACCTGAAGTACCTCAAACCCAGTTCCTATAAGGTTCCTGTTATTAGGTAGATTTTAAGGTCCAATCAAGCTCCAATCTCCTGATTTTACTTAGACTCGTTCAACTATCAAACTCAATCCGAAAAATGCGAATGCTATGCAATGCAATGCAGAAAATATTTTTGTGATGCAATTTTCAAAGATTTTGAACTTTTTATGGATTTTTTTGAAAAGATGATGATGAATATGCAGATGCATTTTTTTGTATTTTTCAAAAAGATTTTTCAAATGTTTTTGGATTTTAATTTTGCAAATGTTTTTGGGATTTTTGAAAACAAAAAGTTTTTGGTTGAAGATTAGGTTAAAATATGTACATGGGAGTGCTTCTTATATATACAAGAATTGGATTTTAAGAATTTACAGGGTACGTGATCCATTTTATACATATATATAGGTAGTGGATTTTGGTGTGATGTAAATATTCCTCAAACTTATTTGAAAACAATTTTACACACAATTTTTGAAAACTAGTCCAAGATAGTTTTTTACAAACATTTTTGCAAACATGTACACACATTTGAAAATCATTTTGCAAAGGTTTTTCAAACAGTATATATAGGTTTTTCAAAATATTTTTGCAACCATTTTTCAAACCATTTGCAAATCATTTTTCAAACATTTTATTTCACACAAAGAAAAGAAATTTTACAAACCACATATTTTTACAAAGGTTGAAAACATGTAACAAAATATTTTCAAAATAGTTTTCAATAAATGTTCACAAGGATTTTCAAACTATTTTTCAAACATTTTGCAAAAAACATTTTCACCTGATTTATTAATCAGTAAATACAAAAAGAATTTGAGGAATAACCACATCTTTTTATTAAGGATTTTAATGGAGTTTTAAGGAATTATTAGCCATATTATTAAGAAAATACGCAAGTACGAGTTATGGCTAAAGTATATACATAGTATATACGACCCCCCTATACTTAGCTTGAGCTATGTCCTCATAGATCGGAGAGAAAAGAGAAGACATAACTCGTACTGAGTATAGACAAGCCTA
Organism: Ottelia alismoides; assembly: GCA_037367405.1. Lineage (NCBI taxonomy): Eukaryota > Viridiplantae > Streptophyta > Magnoliopsida > Alismatales > Hydrocharitaceae > Ottelia > Ottelia alismoides. The sequence goes on along the minus strand of JAZKJV010000868.1, from coordinate 268,315 downwards.
AAGAATAAAGAATAAATGAATGAATGAATAAGAAGTTGACCGTCCCCCCTATACTTAGGATTAAATAATCCTAAGTATAGCCGACTGTACACAAAGCAGGGAGGGTCAAGGGCGGGAATGAACAGATCGTACTCAGGTTGTCTCCCCCTATACTTAGGGTAAAATATCCCTAAGTATAGACAAGAAGAGGAGACAATGGAGAAGATTGAAAAGAATGAAGGAAACTCGGGGTGCATACCCCCCCTATACTTAGGACAAAGTACGTCCTAAGTATAGAAGACTGTCTACAAGGGGCGGCACCTTTTCAGTAGATGAAGACGGTAGAAGAGGAAAAGAAGAAAAGAAGAAAAGAGATGGATTGGGTATGAACAACTCGGCATGCACATCCCCCCTACACTTAGGATAGAGTACATCCTAAGTGTAGCAGTGATGAAAGGGATGGCATCAATTCGGTAGAATAAGAGAAAAGAAATTGAAAAGAAGAAAAGAAGAAAAGATGAAAAGGGAAATCATTCAAAAGTGTTTTGATGTGCTTTGCCTTCCTCTGCTTCTTTCGAGATATTCAGCTCATCCTCATAGATTACTTGAATTGAGTCAACGGCGGCCATGAATGTGTCATGTTCAAGGTATGGCTTCAGAAGCTGTTCATTGACTACAAAAGGCTGTGCATCAGCTGACAGATTGGATATCAATACACTTCCGTTGTCACGCACCTGCCTAACCAAAAATGGCCCAGTCCATTTGCTCTTCAATTTGCCTGGAAAGATCTTCAGTTTCGCATCAAACAACCACACCTTCTGACCTGGATCAAAGGACTTGCGACGGATATGCTTGTCATGCCATGTTTTTACCTTCTCCTTGTACATCAGGCTGTTGTCATATGCGTAATCTCTGAATTCCAGTAATCTGTTCAGATCCAGTTTTCTGTTCTTTCCTGCTTGCTTGGAGTCCAAATTACAGATGCTAATGGCCCATAAAGATTTGTGAATGAGTTCCACGGGCAAATGACATGGCTTGCCATATACCAGACGGTAGGGAGACATTCCCAAGGGCGACTTGTATGTTGTTCTATAAGCCCAAAGAACGGAATCAAGCAGCTGAGACCAGTTCTTGCGATCCGGACGCACAAGTTTATGTAGAATTATCTTGATCTCCATGTTTGAACATTCCGCTAAGCCATTGGACTGCGGGTGGTAGGGTGAAGCAACACGATGTTCAATGCAAAACTCTTGGGTCAGCTTCTTCACCTCTCTGTTTATGAAATGACTTCCCCCGTCAGATATGAGAATCTTGGGAATCCCGAACCATGCTATGATGTGATCTCTCAAGAATCGACAGACAGTCCTACTGTCGGCGGCTCGGGCGGGGATAGCCTCCACCCATCGACTGACATAATCGACAGCAAGCAGAATATATTCATAACCCTGACTGTTGGGAAACGGGCCCATAAAGTCAATGCCCCATGCGTCAAAGACGTCTGAGATCTGAATGTATTTCAGAGGCATTGTGTCTCTCATTCCTATGGTTCCGCCCATCTTTTGGCAGTCAGTACAGCGTTTGACATACTCATCTGCATCTTTGAATAAGGTAGGCCACCAGAGGCCACTTTGAAGAACTTTTGTTGCTGTTCGTTTGCCTGAATGGTGTCCTCTAGAATCTTGATCATGACATATAGCGAGGACGCTTGGAACTTCCTCCTGAGGAATACACCTTCTCCAGATGCAATCTGCTCCCTCACGAAACAAATACGGGTCTTCCCACTGGTAGAAATGAATTTTGGACAAGAACCTGTCTATTTTCAATTTAGGCCAGTCCTGTGGGATCTTCTTGGTCACCAGGTAATTCACGATGTCAGCGTACCAAGGAAGTGAGGCGACAGACAGAATTGCCTCATCTGGAAAGGTCTCTGTGATAGGCTGCAGGTTCAGCTCAGGAGACTCTGGTTCAGGAAGTCTTGACAGATGATCGGCCACTACATTCTTCACTCCAGGTTTATCTCTGATTTCCAGGTCAAACTCCTGGAGGAGAAGGATCCACCGGATGAGACGTGGTTTGGCATCCTTCTTCTGCTGTAAATACTGAATGGTCGAATGATCAGTGTAGATGATTACTTTGGACCCAAGGAGGTAAGATCTGAACTTTTCCAAAGCAAAGACTACCGCTAGCAGCTCCTTTTCAGTGACAGTGTAGTTTCTCTGGGCTTCATCGAGCGTTCGGCTAGCGTAGTGAATCGCAAATGGTACATTGTCTTTCCTCTGTCCCAGTACAGCTCCGATGGCATAATCTGATGCGTCGGTCATAATCTTGAAAGGCTGAGTCCAAATCGGTGCCTGTAGGACAGGGGCCTGCGTGATGAGCTCTTTCAACTGATTAAAGGCAAGGAGCACACAGTCGTCCACAATGAATTCATTGTCCTTGCCGAGCAACTCAGTCAACGGTCTGGCCAGCTTGCTGAAATCTTTGATAAATCGTCGGTAAAATCCGACATGGCCCAAGAACGACCGGACTTGCTTGATATTTGTAGGTGGTTCAAGTTTTGAAATTACATCCACCTTGGTTGGGTCAACCTCCATGCCACGTTTAGAAACAACGTGCCCCAGCACAATTCCTTCGGTCACCATGAAATTGCTCTTCTCCCAGGAAAGCACAAGATTGACTTCGCAGCACCTCCGTAAGACTCGGTCTAGATAATCCAGACATTGATCAAATGAATCCCCGTAGACCGAAAAATCGTCCATAAAGACCTCGAGAAAGTTTCCCACCATATCGGCAAAAACTGCAAGCATACACCTCTGAAATGTGGCTGGGGCGTTGCAAAGCCCGAACGGCATCCGTCTGAAGGCATATGTGCCAAAAGGACAGGTGAATGTGGTCTTCTCTTGATCTTCAGGAGCAATAGCAACTTGATTATACCCAGAGTATCCGTCCAAGAAACAAAAATATTCCTTCGCGGCCAATCTCTCCAAGATCTGGTCGATGAAGGGTAGCGGAAAATGATCCTTCTTGGTAGCGAGATTGAGTCTTCTGTAGTCTACGCACACTCGCCAAGAAGTGGGTACTCTGGTAGAAATCTCCTCTCCTTTGTCATTTTTCACAATGGTGATTCCTGATTTCTTGGGCACAACATGCAGCGGGCTCACCCATTTGCTGTCGGAGATGGGATAGATAAATCCCGCATCGCACCATTTCTGGATCTCTTTCATAACAACCTCCCGCAGGTTCGGATTTAATCTTCTCTGCAATTCTCGAGAGGGCCTGCAATCTTCTTCCAGAAAGATGCAGTGTGAGCAAAGTGACGGATTAATCCCATGGAGATCAGAAGTTCGCCAGCCTATCGCCTTGCGGTTGCATTCAAGAACCTCCATCAGACGAGATTCTTGGTCTTCGGTCAGATGGGCATTGATAATGACCGGGTGCATATTAGGTTCTCCCGCAAGGAAGGCATACTTCATGTTGGAGGGCAAAGGTTTTAGATCGGGCGGGGTCTGAGTTGTTTCAGTGGTGACCTCAGCTATCAGTGCAGGTGGTGATTCTTTCAACTGTTCAGTGTCCACCATAATCTGCTCTGTTTCATCTCTCAGATCCTGACAGAATTCCTCAATGATGTCATCTTCATCAGACAATGCTTCAAACCTCGGCTCTTGGTTCTGAAGGCACATCACCCCCACGACAGTATCTTGTAGCACATCAGCACATTCCTCATCTTGATTGATACAAGGAAATTCGACTGCGGTCTCCACTTCCTCCTCAGGATAGAGGAATCCATGGATCTCCTTATCATCCAGAAATAGGTTGGTATCTTGAATTTCTGCTAGAAAATCGCAGTCTTCATCATGTTCGATCACCCTTGCGCATGACGCAGATGTCTGTTCAGCTGGTGTTCTCTCAGACAGGGTCTCTACTCTGATTGTTTCATTCCCAGCTCCAAAAGTGATTTCTCCCGTCCCATAATTCACCACTGCGTTTGATGTCCGCAGAAATGGTCTTCCGAGTATGATCGGGGTAAGGAGCAACGGAGCGGGGACGTCCATATCTAAGACCACAAAATTGGCCGGGAATGACTTTCCCTGAACCGTGACGATCACGTCCTCCAACAGGCCCCTAGGCCGCTTGACTGACTTGTCTGCAAACTGCATAATCATCTTTGTAGGCTTGAGCGGTCCTAACCTGAACTCCGCGAGTAGTGAGGCTGGCATCAAATTGACAGATGATCCACTGTCGAGAAGTGTTCGCTCGAATTCCTGATTAAACATCTGGCAACGTACAAGAGGTGCTCCCATATCTGGCTTTTTATCCGGGAGGTTGCTGATGGCGTTAATTGTGGCCATTGTGAGAGTGTGTTTTTCGGACTTGCCACCTTTGCTTCTAGAATTGTGGGGGTTCGGCCTGCGCCTGGTCGTGCATGCCTCTTTCAATCCTTTCTTTACAGCGGGCATGTACTCAAGAGCTTTCATCAATGGCATATTCAGCACCAAATTCTGAATGATTTCTATGATAGCGGGGTCAGACAGAGCACTTTTCAAATTTTTCATTTTTTTTGTGTTTTTTCATTGCTTCAGGAAAAGGAATATTTACAAACTCTTCACCAATATCATTCAAAATAGTGTCTGTATTGTTGTTTACAGGTAGATGACAAAAAGGAATGGATTCATCTACAATTTGCGGACCAAAAATGACAGGCTCGGCTTCAGGTGCTGGCGTTGGACTCGCTGCAGGTGCGGTGCTCCTCCTGTCAGGAGCTGGCTGTAAGGCAGGTGCAGGCGTCTCCAATGCTGGCTGATCTCCACCGAGGTTGCTGCTATCTTTTTGTGTTTTTCTGTTTTCTTCATTTTTTGTGGTTTTCTGGATGCCGGTGCTGCTCCCAAAATACTGGCTGGCCCTGGTGTTGGCTGGATTGACGATTCCCCGTCAGATGCAATGTGCTTTCCCTTCTCCATCGCCGATGGCCGAAGTGTCCTACCGCTCCTGAGAGTAACAACGTTAGATAAAAAACAATTAATTTCACCTGATTCGGGTTGGACACTGCCGACTACCTTCTCCTTGCGTCGGAAATTGTTAGGGTTAGCTTCGACCTGGGCTGGTATGGCGGTTTTTGCTGCCGTCAGGTCGTCGATCTTCTGGTTCATCTCAGACATGTTCTTCGTCAACTGTTCCAAACAGGCCAGGGCCGGATTGGCTGGTACAATCTCAGAGGATTCCCCCTGCTGGGGTCTAGAATGCTGGTATGACGGCTGAGATTGTGACTGGTATCCTTGTGAAAATTGTTGAGATGGAGGATTGGAGGTGTAATGCGAATTGTGCTGATTGTATTGAGCAGCCGGTTGCTGGTGATATCCTTGTCCACGATATCCAGACTGCTGAGGACCATGTTGGTAATTCTGCCTCCAAGTGTTCCCATGTGAGGGAGGCTGGTACTGGTAAGGCTGCTGGAATGATCTCCCACCCTGCTGCTGCTGATGATAGGGCCGGTTGCCCATGTTCTGACCCTGAGAGTGTCCCTGAGGACGGGTCAGCTGCGCTTCATTGTTCCAGATGCCATTGATCTCCTAGATCAGTGGCGGGGGTGGAGAGAACTGCTCGGAGTATGTGGGCTGGTGCTCTGGTTGGTATACAACCATCTGCGTCTGAGGCTGCAGTGGCTGCTCCGGAACCTGCACGTAGTACACGTGCTGGACAAGCTGGGGCTGCGGTGGAGTCGGCTAAGGGTTTTGCTGCATTGTAGGCTCCTTCTTCTCAGCGTTCGGCTCTGCAGAGGTAGACACAGCGTTGCACATGTTTGCATTCAATGCTCGGACGAGCTGCTCCAGCTGCTGGTAGATCTGGTCGAGCTTCTCCAGACCTTGGGTCCTCTTTTCTATGACTGCCAGTTTTTCGAGGTCCTGCGACCTCTTCTCGATGATATCCACTTTGGACAAGTGGCTCCCAATGATGCTCAGGTTGGAGCTCTCATCTTTGTCCTCGGTGTGAGAAGCCATGTTAACTGGCTTGCTGATGGCGGTTTGTGGCTTCATGTAAATTCTAGACGAGGATTGGGTTGCTTCTCCCTCAGTCATTTCTTCGAAGACGTTCCATACTACGTCCTCGTCCTTGTTAAAATGTGAACGTCGCAAGCTGCATCCACGAGCTTTTGGCTCTCGAATGATAACCCCCCAAAGAAGTGTTGTACGAGACTGGTCTTTGGTATTTCATGATGGGGGCACTTTTCCTGGAGATCTTTGAATCTCTCCCACGCTTCACGGATCGTCTCGTGGGGCTGCTAGCAGAAACTGGAGATCCGGGCGCGCATCTGATTTAATCTCCCAAGAGGATAAATTTATGGAGAAAGGCAGATTTCAATTCCTCCCAGGTGGTGACGACCTTCCCGAGATGGTCGACCCAGTAAAGGGCCTTGTCTTGAAGGCTGAAAGGGGAACGCGGTCATCTTGACCACATCCCAGGGGGACTCCGGGGTAGTGAGCAGTGGAACAGATGCGGCCAAACTTGTTGAGAAAAATATATGATTCTTCAGTGGTGTTCCCATGAAAAGTGGGAAGCAATGACAGAAATTGCGGCTTTAGCTCGAAGTGAGCATGCATCCGTGGAATTTGAATCCACTCAGTGATGTGCCCTGCGCCTGGGGTTGTATGTCTCCTTGAGTGTGGGCTTGGGCTGCGGTGGATCTTCTTCTGCTGCTTCATATTCAGGTCCCACTGAAAACTCATCATTGACTTCATGGAAATTGGGGATCAAAGTTCGGATCATCCTCTCGTTGGTCGTCTCTCGCATCGGCCCTCCTCCTCAGATCATTCAGCATGTCCTGGAAGGCTGTCTGTGCCAGGGCCTGATTAGTCAACTGCTGCTGAATGGGGCTGGATGGAAGCCATAGCTGACTGTTAACTTCGCCCTACGTGGTATATTGTCCTTCCCCTGTATTGACCTCAGGTTCAGGTGGAGCCTGTGGTCCTTTCCCTCTTCCTCCTGCCATCTCTAATTCTGCTTGGTTGGTTGGCTCGGGCTCTAAATCTGCACATGGTAGAATGCCCCGATCAGTCTGAATTGCAGCACCAGATAGAGAGATGCGGTCTGTGTCAAGGTCAACACAGAACTTTGTTAAGGATGGCGATGTGTAAGGAGTAAAATCAATTGCCATCCAAAACGGACAGAGTTCGGGACGAGAGTGATCCCGGGTTTATTGAAGAAGACAGGGAGTCTGGAGATCGGTTCATAGGGTTTGAACCAGGTTCTCGGGAATCTCCCTTAATATTGGAGAGGCAAGCGAATGGAACTGATGTGGGTGCCGACAGAGCCTCGACTAAACTGTCCATTCGTCGCCATCTTGAAGATCAAGAGGAAGATCGATGTGGATGAAATATACGGGGGTCAACAAGAAAACAAATGGAATGTAAAACAGTAGAAGGCTCACAATGAGCGAGGGTCAACTGGAGGGGGAAACAAAATTGCGCAACGGCGTGATATTTTTGATCTGACCTAAATGTGACTAGCAATCAAACACAAGACAAGGGAGTTCACCAACTCAACGCGTGAAGCCGTGAAGGTTCGGCTTTTATCTTTGTAATTTTTATCTTGATTTCAGGAATTTATCTTTCAACGAGTCCTTAGAGCGCTACGCCTATAGGAGCGGAGAGTACTGCCGGGAAAAGTATTCCCGTACTTGTCCTCCTCCTATGTAACCTGTAACTTGCTCTTTTTAAGGTCCTTGTAACCCTTCCTGGATCCCTACTCAGCCAAAGAAATAGAGGGAGGAAGCCGATAGGCGAAACCGATACTTCGTACCTTGCTCGCAACGGAATCACCCCGTGAGCGTGCAAGATCCTACTCGGACGACGCAGCCGGTGAGACAGACACAGCACCCGTGAAGGCGTGGCCCATGCTCGGTACTTCGGACAAGGTCGATGCTCACACAATAGTGAGTCACCAATGGCGACCAAGCCCTACTCGACTACGTACGATAGTAGCGCCAATACTTCAGAAATCCAGGCGAATACACAAGGCAGCCACAAGTTGGGTTTTTGGCTCTAATCCTTACGAAGCGCTCACATCACTTGGAAGGAGACCTTCCCATGCAACCTGAAAACAAGTGAGGGTGTTACTCTCCCCAATCAATGAGTCCAATTACCAATTTTATTTAGGTCAAAGTTTTCTTAGCAGTCCCTTTTTTAATTTTTTGGTGTTATCGCTTCTTTTGAGTGAATTTCAAACAAGCGCCTAACGATTTTGTATTTTCTTTATCCTAATTTATCCAAAATCAGAGGGAGAAAAGAGTCGGGAAAAGCCAATGCAAGTCGGCACCAAGATGGAAATCTCACCTTTGTGCCTAAATGATGGATGCAAAGTAAGAAGACTTACAGCGAATCCCAGCTCTCTCCATGCGGGATGCAAAGCAGAAATTTATAAACCTAATCTATATGCCGGTATGCAATGCGGAAATCGTCCTAAGATAGGCAACTGCTAGCGTGAAGAACCACAAGCTAATCACTCAACTCCAATCCTAAGGTCCGGTCTAGGCTCAACCCCTCCTCTGCTCAACACACTTGAGTTAGGAGAAAGCGCTTTACAGGGAGAGCTCGCGACGCGCGGATCAAACAAGAGTGACTTTGCTGTTTAATTAAACTAAGTACAAGCACGATCTATAGGTGCATGCAATTGTTGTTAAGGTGTTTGGACCTAATCTAAGCGATCAAGTAATGCCTAAATCTAAGAGCTCAATCCACAAAAGAAATGAAAAAGAAAACAAAACCGGAAAATGACAGTCGATAAAACACGAGAAAGCCGCGGAGAGCCCCCGGGTGAACGAACACCCGGAAATTAGGCCCGAAGTGTTCAAGTGTCCAAGTCTTGTATTATTACAAATTAAACAAATAACTCTCTCTCACAAAAATAAAAAGCAACTATCTCTCTCTCTCTCTCTAGTTCTCCCTGCTCTCTCCTGCCGGCTAGGGTAGAATAGCCGGCTCCTCCTCCCATGGCTGCGCAGGATCCACTAGGCGAGATCCTCCTCGGTCAGCGGTCCCTCGCAAGAAAACAAAAGAGATGTCAGACAGTTCAAAACAAATGATACACAAGAGACAAGTAATCAAAAATGGATAAGTAACTAAAAGACCCAAAAGGTACTCTACAAGCCGATGCTCCCCGGCAACGGCGCCATTTGAAAAGCGAAATGGCGAGAGCCGCTAAATAATGGTCTGACAAATCAGACTCACTGTCGCTGACGCGACTACTCAAGCCTCTTCGTTCTTCAACATTAACCCACACAATCAATCGAGGAATGAATAGCAAGTATTAAAATTTATTATACCCTACTAAAGATGTACAATGGCAAGCAAGTAGGGTCGAACTCAGGAAGCAAGGGTGTAGAGCATAGAATAAAAATCCAATCCTAGGTCTAATATACAACTTAGCCAATCTAATTTCTTTTTGTGGGTTTTTAGTTTTTAATTTTTAATTTTGTATTTTGATTTTTTAATTTTTCTGATTTTTATAATTTTATATTTTATTATTTTTTTATTTCTTTTTTTTTCAATATTGGAATATAAAGACAAAATAATAAAAGACTAGATAAAGTATTTATAAAAGTGTGCAAAAATAACCAAAAATTCAGAAATAAAATGTTTTTGATATTTTTAGGATTTTTTACTGTTTTTGTGATTTTTGGGGATTTTTCAAGGTGTTTTGGTATTTTTTAAATAGCAAAATAAGTTAAAACAGTGAAAAATGTGCTGGCGTGAGTAAAAGAGGAATTAAAATTCGCAAACAACAACCAAAATTTTTCACACTAATTTTCAAATAAAGAGAAATGAAATGTAGAACAAAACAGGAACTGAGTTTGTATTTTTTGAAGTTTTCTTTGATTTTATATACTTTTTGAAGTTTTTGAGTGTTTTTAAATTTTTAAGGTTTTTCTTTTGAGATTTTTAGTGATTTTTAGATTGACACTAGAATATGATAAAATAGACACTAGGAATTTTTTTGGAATTTTTCAAGATGTTTTAATATTTTTTGGCATTTTCTAAGCTAGACAGTAGAGAAAAAGCATGTTTTTGATTTTTAATAAATATAAAAATAAAATAAAATCAAAAACTAAAATATTGGCGTAGAAGAACACATGCACAGGAGCTTAAGTTCAAAATTTAAGAATTTTTGGGGTTAAAATGAGGCTCCAAATAATTACCACAAACAAGCAAAAAAGTTCACAGCCAAACAAGGACTTTTTCGCAATTATACAAAAACCTCAGGGGCTTGCAGGCAATTTTCACACTAAATTTATACTGAATAAAATATGTTTTGGGACAAAATGCAATCCCACAACCCGCAAGGGCTTTGTAGCAAAAATCCTTAAGTCACGCGCCTACGCACGCACCTGGCAGGGGTCTAACTGCGAATAGTCAAAAATTCCAGGGTACAGTTGTAAAATGTCCACAAAATATATAACTAACCACAATAGTTCCCGGACTAAAAGCTAAATGCTAAGGCCACGAGGGGATCCCTGCAAAAATGCCAAGGTCACGCGCGTTGTGCACGTGACCTGGGCGGGACCCCTTGGCAATATGGCAAAACTCTGGGGGGGGGGGGGGGTAAGAGTAAATTCTACAAAAGTTCTTAAAGGCAAATAAAAGACTTTAATGTCTTAAATTAAAATACAAAATGTCGCGGGCTAGGAGTGCAAATTACCCACGACTTGGTTGGATCCGACGGTGGCGGGCCCTCCCACTTAAACACGTGGCAGCACGGGGGCCGCGATGCCCCTTCACGATCCAGCGGCCGAGATTAAGACGTGAAGGACGATCAGGCGGCCGTGGCTGCCTGGATCTGACGGCCCCTGAAGCGCGGGAAGAACACGGGCAAAATCGACGGTAAGGCGAGGATCTCCAAGAACACTCGAAGAACACGCTCCTGTCGAGTTTGAATCGACAAGGAGCGGTTACCCCGGGCACCTGGATGGTTCCCGTCCACCTCGATGGGCTCCTACAGCGGTCTTTTATCGTCTGGTGGCTTCAAAATGCCCCGGTAAGGACCAGGGCTCCCCCGCGGCGAGGGTGGCGTGTGGAGACTCCCAGGCCGCTCCGGCGAGGTGTAAAACTCCTCCAGGCGCGTGGATGGCTTCAAAACCTGCAAGGGGATCGGGTGAAGAGGTCGGGGGTAAAATGCCCCGACCTCGTGGGGTGTTTCTCAGTGGAATATGCCCAGGTGGACGAGAGACTAAGGCCGGCGAGACTCGATGCCTGGCCTAAATCACATCGAGCGAAATGATGATAATGGAGCGATGGATCTTGACGAAAAGAGACGCCCCTACATTCTTTGACATTAAAAAACTCTAAAGGACAGAAGAGAGAAATGGAAAGAAAGGACCTCACCGTGCGTACACCAGAGATACTTCGGCGAGGGCTCCGGGTGAGGGGACCTGCCTCGATTCTACACTGATTCGCCCCCGTTGACACGCCCTCCGAACTCTGCTGTCACCAGGAAGTCACGCTAGGGGTCCAGGTTAGGGATTTGGAGGTGGAAGAGTGGTCAAAAGCCCAAGGAAAGTCGGAGGTTCGGTTTTGAACGTGGTCGGAGAGGGTGCAAAGAACGAGGTGCCTCTCACCAGATCGATGATCCTCAGCCCGTGACAAACCTAGGGCGTCAAAGCCCATTCCACGAGGAGCAAATTTGCTGAAGACATCGACATGAAAATATGAGAGGAAGAGCCTTGAAAAAATTGAGAAATAAGACAAAAAACTCATTCTGACGCAGCCCAGACCTGGGGGCAGAGAGTTGACCTGCGGTCAACTGCTGTTGCCCCCTGGTTGGTCCCCGTAGACCAACCTGAAAAAGGTCTGAGGAAAAAGATTAGAAAATTAATTAAAAATAGATGATGATTTTATTGATTTTGGTTATTAAATAAAAAATGTTTATTTTTTTATGAAGTATTTTATAGTGATTTTTATTTATTTTTATGAAGTATAATTTTACAAGTTACCTTTTATACCCCTATATAGGTATATTATCTATATATTTTATCACTTATTTTTTATTTTGTATATTTTTAATTTTTATTATTTTTATTTATTATTTTCTAAAATTATAAGATACTTTTATACACTTAATTATATTTTTATTTTATTTTATTGAAGTAATTTTTATATTTAATAAAATAGAAATTGTAGTTGTACAGGTATATGTATAAGCAGTATACCTATGTATCACATATTATGTATTTTATTTTGAGTTTTATTTATGTTTTTATTCTGATTTTAAATGCACATAATTATTATAAGTATTAATTACAACATTATAAAAATATAAAATTATAAAAAATAATAATTAAATAATAAATTGAATATTTTAATCTGTACAAGTATACAATGAGGGTCCAAAACTCAACTTTCAAACCGTAGCTCCGCCAAATGCGAAACCACCGCCATTAAATAGCTTATTTTCTTCTATATACAATTAAAGGTGAGTATGTTGCATTTGGAGTTTTCATTTGTGAGATACGGGTCTGGAAGTTGGGATTCTGGATTTTTATTCAGACCATAACTTTTTATATATACATTATTTTTCAATAAAATCAATTTTGTATTTTTCTTTATTTCCTTATCTACAACTTTCATGTACAAAGTTTCTTTATTTGATGTATAAAAAGGAAATCAAAAAATAGGTCCCAAAATGAATAAAGAATGAATAGAATGCATAGGTATTTTATCTGTATTTCTGACCTTATCTCCCCCTACTTTATTCCTTGTCGACCTATTCATCAAGATGCCTAGGTCTCGGGGTTTCGGGTCATAAAATATTTACAATATTTTATTCTTTTTCTTTTCTTTATTTATTCTATAATTTTGGCCTTAAATACAGTATTTTATACACTAATATGATGCACATGCATGAATGTTAAGATGCTCTATTTAATGCTATTTACAGGCATTTGCTAGGGTTTTTGATGCCAAAATGATAGAATAAAGATGATGAAATGTGAATTCATCAGGTCCTGTATTATTACAACAGTTCAAATAGAGCAGGAAGTAAACCTAATCTAAACAACACACTTCCCGCACTCTTCTGCCTCCTCGCGCTCTCCTGCGGCTCCGTGCAGAAGGGAGCTGCCTCCTATTGTCGCGGTTGTGTCGGCTCCTCAAAAGGAGCTGCCTCGATCCTCGGGCCTCGCAAGTAAACAACAAAGTGTCACAGACCAAGTAAATAAAGCAAATAAATAAAATAGGATATATGTGCAGAAATGGGAAATAAAAATAAACACTTAAAGCAATCAAAAACAAAATAAAAGAAAATAAGAGAAAATGAAAATAAAAAAACGAAAAGCTGCGAAAAGCCGCGGACGAAGAAAAAAGCCGCGGAAGCCGCGGAAAAAGAAAACAAAATAAAATGAAAATAAAACTGACTACTAAGCCGTGCTCCCCGGTAACGGCGCCATTCTGATCACCGAAAACTCACCAAGACTCGGGTGAATATAATAGAACTAGGGTCGTTGCGACCCGGATCTCGGAGATAGATCAGTCGATCAAGAAAAATAGAAGCAGACCACCAATCAACAAGATAAAACAATAAAAGTAAAAATAGTGGCCCTGGCTATGAGATTAGCCTGGGTGTAGCACCCAAGGCCGGACTCAGGGAGCACGAGTTGGACTCGTGGCCTACGAAGTAGTCAGAAATCAAAGAAACTAAAAACAATCATTTTTGGTGGTTTTTAAATAATTTTATATTTTTGTATTTTTAATAATAAAGAAAATAATAAAAGATAAAAACAATCACAATCAACAAATTATTTAAAACTCTAACAAGCTCCAAAAATTAAAACAAAAATATTTTTATGTTTTTTAGGGTTTTTTACTGTTTTTGGTGAATTTTTGAGATTTTTATGATTTTTATGTAATTTTCTAAAAATCGAAGAAGTCAGAAACACAAGCAAATTGTCCAATCAGGCTTGAAAGACCAATTTAAAATATCAAATTGATCTGTGAAAGCCTAGAAGTATTTTTTATGAAAAGTAGGAATAATAAAGAAAATTCAGAAGAAAAGTTTGTATTTTTTTTATTTTTCTATAAATTTTTAGAATTTTTATAAGTTTTTAAGTGTTTTTTTTTTATTTTTAAGATTTTTCTATATCCAAAAATTGCCAAAAATGCACAGAAAATCAAATACACAAAAACAAACAAAACTTAATTTTTTAGAATTTTTTATTTTTTATGATTTTATAATCTGAATAGACACAAAAATGATTGTATTTGAATTTTTAAAAATAGAAAAATGCCTCAAAAATGTACCCAAAAATTAGGGAAATTTTTACACAGTGGCAAAACCCACGTACCAAATTTCACGCAATTTGGGTTAAGTTTGATATTTTATTTAAATCAAAAAGAGGCTCATAGTGCACAGGGACCTAAATGTCATAAAAACATGTTCCAAGGGCCAAACAGTAACACGCAGAGAAAACCCAGGGCCCTTTATGCAAAAAGCCCACAGTACACGTGCGATGCACGTGCTTCAGGCATGGAGGGGCATATGTGTCATTCTTATTTTAAAACATGCAAACCATAACACACAGAAATCATAGGGTAGAAAATGCAATTTAACCAAAATCTCACGTGTCGATGTACGTGGACCACATATAAGAGGACTAAAGTGCAAATAAGCTAAACATTCAGGTCCAGAGTGAAATTTTTCCAAAATAAAAACAACTATATCTAATATTTACAGGACTAAATAAGAAATGCAAAAACAGGAGGGGCCTAAGTATAAATTACCCCTTATTATCAGCGGGCTGAGGGGGTGCCACGTGGAAGATCTGACGACTGCTAGGCGAGGGCACCCCTTCACTGGATCAACGGTCGTGATCGAGCCCAGGGACGATCTGACGGTGGCTGGTTCCTCGCTAGTGAACGCTCGAGATCAAAACTGTGTGAGTGGGCCCGATCGGACGGTGAGGAAGGATGCTCCAAGAACTCGTCGTCGGCGAGTTTCGCCGGCCTAATGTGTGCGCTGGGGTCCTCTTCTGCTGCTGCTGCTGAGATGTGCAAGAGCTCCGCCAGGATGTTCCGCAGCTGATGAGCCCCTCCGATGAGGCTGGGAAGCTCTGAGGAGCTCCAGCGACGAAGGCGGAGCTGAGCCTCTGTGCTCGAACCTTGGACCTCCAGATGAGGCCCCTTTGACCTGCGAAATTGCACGAGAGGACTTCTGGGTTGAGGACAAACTGCCTCGACCCGGTTAGGGGTGGCGTGGGTGGCTAGATGGGTCGCGGCGAGGACCTCCGGCGAGGCGATGGCGAGGGAGGTCGAGCCTTGGCTCCGAGGCGAGCCAAGGTGGATGCGTGGGTGAAGAACGTGAAGAGGGGTCTCGCGGTTGTGATAGGAAAGTTGGATGGATGAGCGGATGAGCGGAGCGAACGGGATTGATCGGCGACGGCGGAATGCGATTTTGGGCATAATCAAAAATTAAAGGAAATTAAAGTGAATAGGGCCTACCTGATGATGGGAGCCGACTAGGGATGAGCTTAGAAAGCTCTGGGTTGTCGCCTCGAAGGGTTGTCGGAACCCGAGGCTCGTGCGCAGCTCGTGGCGGCGCACGGCGGCGGATGTCGCCGGATCAGTGGCAGCAGGCATCCTCTCCTCTCTTCGACACTACGCTCACTCAGCTGTCACTCTGGGGAGCACAATGGAGGTCTTGGGACGAAGGAGCAGCGCCAAAGATGGAGTGAAAAGTGTGGTCGAGGTTCAGCTAAATATGGCTAGGGGTCCGAGAAGAATGGGGTCGGGCGAGGTGGTCGGAGCTCGGATCCCTAGGTAGATCCTGGGCGTGGATTAGGAATGGATCTAGAATGATTAGGACCCGGGGTTTGGGTATTTGGGGCTCGAATCACTCGAGGAAAATTTGGAGAAAAGCGGGTCGGTCGAGTAGATCCGAGTTGACTGGTCCAGGGGGGAGAGTTGACCGAGCGTCAACAATCCCCGTGGACCAATCACAGGCCGCCAAGCAATAAGGATTTGGAAATTCAATTTAAAATAATAAATTACATTATTTCAAAAAAGTCAAAACATGAAAAATGTTTATTTATTTTTAAATTTTTTTAGTGATCTTTATTTATTTTTTTGAAATATAAATTAGGTATTTACAATATATTATTATTATATACAGGTATATACATATGTATTTTTTATTTTTGATTTTTAATTATTTATTTTTATACAATTTATTCCAATTTTATATTTTATTTATTTATAGAATAAAATTTGGAATAAAATAGTATTCTTATTTGATTTTTATTATTTATTTACATAGGTTAAATAAATAGATATATATACATATTTACATGGTATATCTACAAGGTTGATTTTGATTTTTATTTTGTTTCTTTTTATTTTATTTTATTTTTATAATTTTTATTTTATTTATTTACATCATGAAATGTGGAAAATGAAAATATTTTTATGGGATTTTAATTATTTATTTACAAGGTGATAATAAATAGGTGAGTGGTTCTATGTACATGGCATATATACAATGATGAATGGAATTTTTATTTATTTTTATTTTTGTTTTGTTTTTCCCAATTTTATTTTAATATAATATTTATAAATATATACAAATAAATATACATCCATTTTTATTTTTATTAAGAGGAAAATAATTTTTATTTATTTACAGGTATATGTACAATCACATGAGCTTCCCTATCTCTCTCTACTTGGGTTCTTTTGCGGTCAGGCTCATACTGAGCCCTCCCTTGGGATTAGGTCGCTCAATATTTATTCTAAATATCTCCCTCCATTTCTTTTATTTCTTTATTCTTTTATTTATGCACAAAAATATGCTAATTATGCATATTTACAAGATGCATGCAATTTGGTAATTTATGTTATTTACAAGAATATACATGTGTTTTGCATAGGTTTTGTAGCTAAAATAAAAGAATAAAGAGTGATGAATGGGTATTCATCACTATGCATGTGATCTCAGACCGAATTACTAAGAATCGATAGGCATAACTATTTTCCAGACACCCCAAGACGACCGCGTCAACTGTTTTAGGTCCAAGCTTCTTTCTCTTTTGTTCTGGGACTAAGACCTTAGCTAAGCATCCCCACACCTTGAGATATTTTAGGCTTGGCTTCCTATTTCTCCAAAGTTAAAATGGACTCTTATCTTTGTGCCTTAGGGGAACTTTATTCAAAATATGGCAGGTCGTATTTAAAGCTTCCCCCCACATGTAAGATGGTAGCCAGAACTTTGTAAAAGTACATTGACCATATCAGTTAGGGTCCTATTCTTTCGTTCTGCTATTCCATGGACTGTGGTGAATATGGTGCAGTGACCTCATGAACTATGACAAATAATTTGCATTGTTCATCAAATATCTTATATGTGTATTCACCACCTTATCTGACCTTAGACGTTTAATTACTTTTCCAACTTGTGTTTCTGCATCATTCCTAAAAATAAGAAATTATTCTAAGGCTTCATCCTTTGTTTTAAGCAGATAAACATAATAGTATCTACTGTTATCATCTATGAAGGTGATAAAATATCTTTTGTTATCTCTAGTCATCACGCCACCAAACTCACAAATATCAAAATGCACAAGTCTAGAATTTCAGTTTTCCTATTCACAGAATGAAAAGGCTTTCTAGGCAACTTAGCTTGAGCACACATTTCACATTTAGTAAGCTTGTTTGTAGTATGATTAGAAATCATGTCAAGTTTCATCATTCTTTTCATAGAATTGAAATTCACATGTCCTAACCTAGCATGCCATAAATCAGTAGATTCAATTTTGAAACAACATAAGTAGAAGAATCAAAACCAGAAATATTATTAACTGAACTATCAATGTCACATCTTATTCTAAATAGAAGATCATGATCAATCAAATATCCTTGCCAAAGAAAATACCATGTCTCAGAAAACTACTTTATTATATTTAAAGTCTAATTGAAAACCCTCTCTAACTAATAATGAACCAGACAAGATATTCTTCTTAATATCAGGAACGTGCAGCACCCTACGCAAAGTCCAAACTCGTCCAGTTGAGAATCTCAACTCGACTTGTCCAGACCCAAGCACCTTGGCTGCAGATATGTTCCCCATCATTACAGTTCCACCGGTTGAAGCCTGATAAGACACAAAGAATGTCATGTCAGTACAAATGTGTACATTTGCACATGTATCAACAAGCCACTCATTAGGCTCGTTTACAAAGTAGAATTCAGGATTCATTGAGACATACCCCTTACCGGGCCCGCCTCCCTCAATCAGCACAAGAGCCTGAGGAACGACATTCGTAGACTTCTATTGGGTCTTTTGAGAAGGATAATCCTTCTTTCAGTGTCCAACCTGTCCACACTGCCAGCAAGATTTGTTCTTTGGTTTTTTCTGGATTTTCCCATTGGCTTTCAGTTTCTTATTTTTCCCTTTAGCATTGTTTCCCTTTGAGGTTATCACATTGACCTTAGGGTTCACGTCTACATGCATCACAGGTTTTTATTTCCTATGCTCATCTTCAATAGCTATCGAGACCATCAAATCATCCAGAGAAATTTTCCCCTTCCTGTGCTTTAGGGACATCCCAAAATCTTCCCAGGACTTGGAAAATTTCTCAATAATCGACATGACCTAAAACTTTTCGGGAAGTTTCATTTCTGCATCGGCTAACCCATGGAGCAATAATAAAACCTCATGAGCCTGTTCCGAAACCGATTTGCCCTCAATCATCTGAAATTTCAGGAACTTAGATACTGAGTATTTTTCAATACCCAGATCCTCCGTGTTGTATTTTTTATCCAGTTCCTCCCACAGATCCTTAGCAGTCTTGGTGGATGCGCCATAGACATCAAACAGAACGTTCGATAGTGCAGTAAGAATGCACCCATGACACAGACGGTCATGTTCTTTCCACGCATCCACCATCTTAATCGCGTCTGGATCCGGATTCTGTTCAGATAATTTAGGGCACTCAGTTTCCAGAACCGAAATCAGACCAATCGTGGTCAGCCAGATTTTCATGCGTTGTTGCCAACGCTTGAAATTCTGACCCCGAATTTCTCTAGCATACCAGTGAAATCCACACGAGATCGAAACCTCAAATCCAACATTTTTCTTATCACGTTATGACGATGTCTCTTTAAGATTGTTGAGAAAATCGTCATGAACATACATATATAAATCCAAATATCAACAGATTTCCAGAACATATTTACATATGTATGCATCCATGTTAACAACGATAAGAGGAATATCTGTATTAAGAACAGATGCAAATTAACGCAAGGGAAAATCTGGAAACAACCATTACGACAAACAATGTGACAAAGAAAATTTGAGAGAGATAGAAATCACAACCGAAGCATCCTGTCGTAGGACTCCCCTTAGAGAGATAGCGCCCCCACTTTACCGGCGCAACAGGGCCTTAACGTGTCGCTCTCAGGGTCCGATGGTCCATCCTCGTCGACGTTGCGTACCATGCTTGAGCGTCCTCAAAAAGTCACATCCGTAGACGAAACCCGAGATCGAAAGAGGAGAGGAAAACGAGAGTCCTCGAGAGAGAAGAGGCGCTGAGAATATGAGGATTGATATGTTCGTAACCCATGCCCACGTCTTTAAGAGTGACTTAAAGACGTCCGGGCGGTTACACTTCGTGAGAGGATGAAGGACGTATCCCTTGGAACTCAAACGCGCGGTTACAAAATTGACCCAGCGCGGCGCGGGCGCGGGCCGGCGCGGCGCGCGGGCGTGGGCCGGCGCGGCGCACGCGCGCGTGCGTGCGTGCGTGTGTTGTGGTCTAAAGTCCTCTCTGGTATGTTTCCAGACTAGTTTCAGGACTTCCCACATAAAAACCAAGTGCCAGTTTTATCTCTCCACGATGCGGGACTAAACAGCACCCCACAGGGTTGAAACATTGAATTCCAGGATTTGAGATACATTAATACAACTTGGTATTGACCATCAAATTGCATCAAACTATCCCAATAAAGTTAATTCCAACATATTTAACAATAGACAATATGGTGACGGATTAAAAAAAATCACCGTTATAGCAAGTACATTTAATTGTATTATTTTACAAGGTAAACATATAATTATTCGTGTATCAAAAAGATTCCTGTAAAATAACGAAAGATATTGATCATATAAAAATGAAGACATAAACCAAATAATTTAGTGATGATTTGTTGTATTCCAATGTAAAATTTATAACAACAAATATTTTCCACGGCAAAATTACCATTGATTTTTTAAATTCACAATAAGGAACCATATATCAACGTCGATGTTATCCATTGATTTTTTTTTTCTTAGAAAACATCTTCGATCGTTGGTAAATTATCACGATTAACCCAATTTTATCGAATTATATAAGCAATTAACAATGACTATGACTTTTGTCCGGAATTGTAAAAATAAAAGATAATGTTACAGTAAGTAATATTTGTTGTTATAAATTTAACGTTAGAATATGGCATCAAATATTCAAGTTATTACCTATGTCAATTTTGTCATTGTGATACTTATACAATTAGCCACCCCAAGTATATAATCTTGGCTTCGTCTCTTAATAGGACTATGGGTATGGGAGTAGGACCGCGGTTTCGTAGTGGTAGGGATGCAAACGGTTAGGAATATATTCGTATCTGATCCGTCACCGTACCCTCTTTATACATATTTTGACATTTGTATCCGTATATCCGTTTTCGTATATAAATATAGTCATAGATTTATTTTTAACCCTATATAACATAGTTATGTACCTTCTTTTATCATATTTGTATACTTTTTATGATACAAACACATTTAGTAAATTTATACCATGTGTTTTCCATCCAATTTGTATATATTTAAGTCGATTCCATATAGTATTTTTAACATTACTCGTACGCGTTCAGTATCTGTTTTACATCTGTATCCGTTTTTTAAAGTTGTGGTAAGATAATTTTAATATCCGTTAATATATGTATCCGCATCCATAGTCCTATTCAAAAATAGATAAGGATACGGTAATACCTATATCAGTATCCTTATTTGTATGTTTGCATCCCTACTAGTGGGCTATATATAAAAGGGATAGGGGTTTTACCTCACACCACCATAATAATATAATCAAGAGAGAGAGAAGAGAGTTATACCCATTTAGTTGGTAACTTCGAGTTTACGCAGCCATATAAAACGGTTGGTCTTCTATTAATTGTTCCCTAGACATATTCAAGTGTGTGGCCTTCATTGGATTATCTAGAGTCGCATTCCATTCCAAGTTAAATTTTTACTGGGAAACTGCAGCTACAATTTGTAGTCAAATATCCTGACTGCGTGAAAGAAAGACCTAATTGTAAACAAAATGTCTGAAGCTATTAACTTACAGGCTTGTGGCTGTAATAGCGCGTCTAATCAAAACCAAAAGCTTGATTGAGTGCACTTGTTTATGCATGTACAGATATGTCTGAGATGGGCATTTGAGCAAGGAGTGAGTTTCTTGCCGAAATCTTTCAACAAAGAGAGGCTGGAGCAAAATATGCAGATTTTTGATTGGGAGCTTACTGAAGAGGACTACAAACACCTGAGAACTATACCGCAGCAACGGTTATGGCGTTGCGAGCAATTTGTGACACCTGATGGCACTGGACCGTACAAAACCATCGAGGATATATGGGACGGAGAACTGTAAGCTTCATTCGTGCATGTTAACTAAACATTACCGAACATGTATGATTGGTGAAATCAGAGTTGCTCTGATTTAAATAAACTGCACTGCTACTTATGTGATTGTCTGCACAATCTTCAGTTACCCTGGTTTGTATATGGTAAGGGAGGAAGGACCCTAAACTTGTTGTTCTTGGGCAGTAATCCCCTTGTTCCAAGTTCCATTTCAGTATTGTGATACGTCTATGAAGCACAATGTATATTATGATACATCTATGCAGCACAATCTATCCATTCAACCAAACTAATTATAGGAGAGTAATCTCTAAATTCTATGCAGGTGCATGATACGATAATATAAATGTGTGTTCAGAGACATCGCGTGGTCAAGACATTAGAGTATGCCTCGTGACAAAAGAAATAGATTGCCATCTCAAGCTGGCATTCATTGGTTCAGGAAGAACTGATAGGTCTAATGGGCGATCTGATGGGTAGGATTGGATTTTGCTAAATATGATGTGATGCGATGTTGTCTAGGAATTTTTACACGTTCTCTTTCAAGTTTTTGCATGTACACTTATGCCCCTACTCATTTTACCTTACTTAATAGTTGTGTCCTTGTGTTTTTGCATCATAAACAATTGTGCTCTTCTAGTTTGATTGTTTATGAATGAACCAAAACATGATTCATTAAAAACAATGTTTGATCAAAATGATTTTATTACAAGTATGCAGATATCTATATTGAGAAAAAATGGAGCAAATGAGAAGCTGGAGGTTTGGAAACATGCCTTAGAGATTAAAGGATTTCGTATAAGTAGGACTAAGACTGAATATATGGAGTGCACATTTGATGGAAAAAATGATCAAGGACTCAAGGTGAAGATTGGAGATGATACTGTTCAGAAGAAAGATTCTTTTAGATACTTAGGATGTATTTTGCAAAAGGATGGGAAAATTGATGGAGATGTTAGAAAATGCAAGTTGGCTAAAGTGGAGAGGAGCCTTTATTGTTCTTTGTGATAAGAAAAGCCTTTTGAATGTCAAAGGAAGGTATTACAAAGCAGCTATGAGATCTGCTATGCTCTATGGATCAGAATGTTAGCATGTAAACCATAGATATGTGCAGAGAATGAACGTAGCAGAAATGGAAATGCTAAGGTGGATGTGTGGCCATACAAAAATATTGGATTTAGAATGATGCGATTAGAAGGAAAGCCGGTGTGGCTCCAATAGAGAATAAGATGAGATAAAATCACTTAAGATGGTTTGGCCATTTGCAACGGAGGTCGGTTGATGCACCGGTTAGAAGATATGAGATTTGGGATGTTGAGACGGTTAAGAGGGGGCGAGGAAGGTCTAAGAGTATTGGAATGAGACTATCCAAAGGGATCGTAGTTATTTGGATTTATACATGGGAATAACCCAAAACAGATCTAATGGAGGCAAAAAAATCCATGTAGTCGGCCCTACTTATTTGTAGGAAAAGGTTTTGTTGTTGTATGCATATATCTTCATCCATTAATCTCTTCAATCAAATTGCCCTTTCTCCTTCTCAAGGGCCTACTTGTTCATTAGGTCATTGTGTGTGCCTCCTTCTCCGTGACCTCATTCTTGAGGGTGTTGATCCCAATGAGGTTGTTGACCTGGTTATGGGCCAAGTCAAATACGTCATCGAAGGCCTTGATAACATCGTTATATCGATGATGAACTGCACGTAGTTGTTGATGACATAGTGATGAATCCATGATTTATTAACCTTTTTCCTTGAACTTAGCTTAATTCCCAATGCAGTTAACCTCAATAAACACCTCTAAATACACAAATAAATATTTGATGTATTGTACATAATTAGAGGTAATTATTCTATATTAAATAAAATCCTATTCACTTGTATATATTGTACATTGATACGCCTTTTCTATTTATTTTCAATCTATGAAAAATCCATAAAATTAGTCTAATGTGTCTGTGAATCTTGTATAGAGAGTATTTATTAAAAATGCAAAAAAATAAAAATAACAAAATGACATTCAATATTTACTGAATATTAACAAAAAATATGAGTATGTACAAGGGATCTTTTGCATTTTTATCCTTCACTAAAAATTGTAGATCTCATTGAGATGAATAACTTTCTTGTTGAGCACCTTTTTATTTGATGGCATTGCTTATTTTATTTTTAAGTTTCTTTTACTTTTTATTTTGAATTTTCCTATTGCGCTATGTGACTGACTTTGGGTGTGCTATGCTGCCCAACCATTCCACCCACCTCTCTCCTGAGTCGTTGGATTGTTTGATCCAACGACATCCGATCACCCTTGCACATCTCACTTGAGACTGTTGGATCACTCGATCCACTGCGCCCCAATCGGCTGACCCACCTGTTGACCAGCCTCATCATAACTATCGCGACACGTCTTCTCCACCTGACGCCTCCCTCTCTCCCATGATCTCTATATCTACTAGTCGAGCTTTGTCCCTTTTTACCCAAGCCACCAGACTTTCTCTCAATGACCTCTCATCACCGGTTGGTTTCCCTCATTCCGCCCTCTCTCTCATATCGTATCATAGACGATCGACATGTACTTCCAGCTCACCCCACTCGACCCTAACCCTCAACCCACTCAGCTAACTCCTCCTTAAAACCATTGCTTCAGCCTAGGGTTGGGCATTGGGTTGGGTCGACCCGCATAACCAGACCCAAACCCAAATCCAAAATTTAGTGGGTGGGTCGTGGGCCCCAAAATGAGCTTGTATTAATAATCGAGCCTAGTTCAAA
Source organism: Ottelia alismoides (assembly GCA_037367405.1). Classification (NCBI taxonomy): domain Eukaryota; kingdom Viridiplantae; phylum Streptophyta; class Magnoliopsida; order Alismatales; family Hydrocharitaceae; genus Ottelia; species Ottelia alismoides. The sequence goes on along the minus strand of JAZKJV010000868.1, from coordinate 243,912 downwards.
CCCACAAACCCAATAGCTCATCCTATTGATGAATCTCTATTTCATCAGCTTAATTCTATCATTTTGGCCTTAAAACCCTAGCTAAATGCATGTAAAGAGTATTATTTTGTACAAATTAACATTCATGATTTATTTCATTTATTGTATATAAAATATATTTTTTAATGCTAAAATTATAGAATAAAGAAAAGAAAAGAAAAAGGAATAAAAAGCCAAAGGTATTTTATGACCCTAAACTCCGAGACCCAGGCATCTTGATGACTAGTTCAATAAGGAATAAAGTATGGGGAGATAAGGGTCGAAAATCCAATAAAAGTCCCATTCTTTTATTCATCAATAATTCATTTTTGAGACCTATTTTATTATTTATTATTTATTATTTATACCTCAAATAAATAAATTCGTACATGAAAGTTGTAGATAAAAATATAAATAAACATACAAAATTGAGTTTACACAAAAATAATATACAATGTACCTTTTATACTCGAAATAAGATTCCAAAATCTCAACTTCTCATACCCATATCTTCTCCATATGAACTCAAAATGCATCAAAATCACCTTTAATTGCATATAACATTTAATAAGATATTTAATAATGGTGATTTTATTTAATTTGGAGTTAAGATGCAAAAGTTAGGTTTTGGACCCTTATTATATAGTATACCTGAATAAAATATTCATTTTATCTATTCTTTATTATTTTTGTAATTTTGTAAATATTATTTATAATATATGTACATATTTATAATAGAATAAAACCATAAATAAAATACTAAAATAAAATAGTCTATATAAATACATAGATGAAATACACATGCTTATATCTATATAATATATACCCCTATTTATTTAAGGGTACAAATTATATCAGAAAAATATAATAAAAATATATTTATGTGTATAAAAATAAGTTATAAATATATAAATTATGAAAATAAAATAACAAAATCAAAAATACAAAACAAAATAAAATATACAAAACATAGGTAAATATACCTATATACAAGCCCTAAAAAGTAACCTATAATAAAATAAATCATAGAAATAAATGGAAATAATATTAAAATACAAAAAAATAATAAATATTTTTATTTTATAACTTTAATTTAATTAATTAATTTACTAATTAATATTGAATTTTCAAATTCTTCGGGTGCCTTTTTCTTGTTGGTCCACGTGGACCAACCGGGGGGAGTCAGATTGACCCCGATCAACTCTTCTCCCCAATCGCTAGGTCTGTCAGATCGAGCTTTGACCCTTCCTCCTTTTTCCTCCGATCGATGTCATCATCGAAATGAGTCGATGCTTCTTCGACTTTTCTTCCTCGATCCTTTCTCCATCACGCCGGCATGATTTTTCGGTCCGAGGAATGCTACGTCAATCATGCCGCCCCGATATTCCCAGCTCTGTACATATACCTGAGCTCTGTCATTTTTTTATTTTTGAATCCCCTTGGCTTTGTTTCTTCTCCTCCTTTTGCTCTCCATGGCTCGAGCTCCGTGACAGGGAGTTTGCCTAGCTCTTGGTTGGATCTAGGAAACGCTGCTAGGGTGATCTCCACTATCTTCAGCGATGCTCCACCACCGTACGATCCATCTCGCGGTTCACAACTGCTCGAGGTTCTTTTTCTTCGCTTATTAGATTCCATGTAGCATTAGGTTTAATTTCACACTTTTATTTTACGCTTTGATCATTTAATTTAGCCCAGAAAACTCCATTTGTAGTTCGTCGGAGCTCCATTCTGGAGAACCTTTTCACAGTCAACCACCGTTTCTTTGACCAACCTGACCACCTCATCTTCTTCCCATGTCGATTCTTAAGCCTCACATACCTCCATCTCACCTGGTCTTTCTTGGATCAGATTTAAGTGCTCCACCACCACCACCTTGTCGGAGTACCTTCGTCCCCTTCCATTTTGACTTCATTCCACCCCCTGATAGGTCGAGGCAAATTGCCTTCGATCCAGCATTCTTTTGTGTAGGTGTAGGGAGCCTAAGGACCTACAGGAGGAGTTTTAGGATTCAGAAGAGGATCCCAAGTTGCATGAGCTTCTCTGACCCTTTCGGACCCCTCTAATGGATCTCGAAGATTTTTGAGACCTCTTATAGATGAAGACCACCTTGGAGAATGTGTAGAGCACATGAGCATCCGGGAAGGCCGCTGTAGTAGCGAGAATCGGTCGATCGAAGCTCGCCAGAAGGATTGTTCTTCCCTGATCTTTAGGGAGAGCAGTGATCGTTGGATCAGCCCTCGCCTCCAGTTTTGATCAGGGTCGTCCGATCTTCAAGTGACAACCAGCTCAAGAAGAGGAGGTGGGGAGAAGAATGAACGGTAGCCTGTGTAGCTACCTATCCTAGGATGCTTGACCAATATAGCCAAGTAATCTGGTTGTAGTCTCACATACATATGACTTTGAAACTCAAGCTTGCTTTTTGACTATACAAATATGTACATTCTGGTGGGCATTTTATTTTCAATTAGGCATGTCCACTTTTGGATTTTTTTTATTTTTACCATTTTTTTGAATACTATATACAGCATCATATACATATGGACTTTTTCCTCTTGAGCCAGTTAGACTATCCCTCTTTTGAAGCTTTATTACAACCCACAACTTCAGTCTTTAGACATCATGGCTACTGGATCAGGTTGAGTACAATGGCCACAAATGTTTGACTTCCGATGGTTTCATTGGCTTGTGTCTCATATGGTAAATCCACTCCTCTAACACTTCAACTGAGGTGAGCAAAGAGAAAGGTTCAAGCATACAAGCTAGGTCATTATCAACAAGAATCGTGTGTTTGATCCGAAATATTCTACTTAGGCAGTCAAGACGACATTGAACTAAGTCTCGTGATCTCAAAGAATTAAGTCAACTAGACCTGAAGTACCTCAATTCCAGTTCATATAAGGTTCTTTGATTAGGTAAATTTATGGTCCAACCAAGCTCCAATCTTCGGATTTTACCTAGGCTTGTTCAAATATCAAACTCAATCCGATAAATGCAAATGTTATGCGCAATGTAGAAAACAATTTTGTGATGCAATTTTCAAATTTTAAACTTTTTATGGATTTTTGAAAAGATTTTGCACATTTTTATACAATTTTTGAAAATATTTTGCAAATATTTTTTGGATTTTTCAAAATAAAATTTTTTTTGGAATAGAAAATAGTACAGATATTTACATGGGAATGCATCTTATATTTACAAGAGTTGAATTTTTAAGAATTTACAGGTTATATAGGTTTTTAAAAGGATTTTTATTATGTACCCTATTCTCAAAATAATTTGAAAAAGATTTTTACAAACATTTTGAACACTTTATTTTGCAAATGAATTTGACAAATAAGTTTTACAAACATTTTACAAAATTTAAAAATCATTTTGCAAATATTTTTCAAACATCATATGTAAATTTTTCAAATATTTTTGCAATCATTTTTTTCAGAATAATTTGCAAATAGATTTTCAAAAGTTTTTATTTCAAACAAAGAAAAGAAATTTTTGCAAACAAAAATATTTTTACAAATGTTGAAAATATTTAACAAAACATTTTTCAAATAGTTTTCAAAGATTTTTCAAAAATATTTTCAAACTATTTTTCAAACATTTTGCAAAAAATATTTTTAATCTGATTTATTAATCGGTATATACAAAGAATGGGTATGTGTGTATTATTTTTTATTAATTAACGATACTTATTAAAAATGTGAAAGTATGAGTTATGGCTAAAGTATATAGAGGTATATACGACCCTCATGTACTTAGCTTGAGCTATGTCCTCATAGGCCAAAGAGAAAAAGAGAAGACATAACTCGTACTGAGTATTGAAGAGTTTATACTACAACGACGAATAAAGAATGAAGGAACGAATAAATGAATGAATAAGAAATCGAGCCTCCCCCTCCATACTTAGGATGAAATTATCCTAAGTATAGCAGACTGTACACAAGACATGGAGGTTCAATGGTGGGAATGAACAGACCACAACTTAGGCTATCTCCCCCATATACTTAGGGTAAGATATCCCTATGTATAGACAAGGAAGGGATACGGAGGAGGGGATCAATAAAAAAACCAAATAAAAAGAGAATGTACGAGAGCAGAATATACGCACCACTCCCCCTATAATTAGGGTAAGAGAGTCCTAAGTATAGGCAACAATAAGAGTGATGAAACATAACAAAGAATGAACACATGGGCTGTGCACCCCCCATACTTAGGATAAGGTATGTCCTATGTATGGCAGTGGAGAAGGGGTGACACCTTTTTGGAAGAAAAAGAAAAGTGAAAATGAAAAGAATAAAAGAAGAACGGAAGAAAGATCACTCAATTCATCCACCTCTCCTATACTCAGGACAAGGTACGTCCTAAGAAAGGCCAAACACATGAAATGAGGTAGACGAGCAAAAATAGGAGATGGAAGGAGGTAAAACGAAAGCAAATATACAAAGAGGTGGATATATAGAGATTAAGAAGGTAGAAAATGGTCATTCTTGCGTGACCGTTGAGGAATATATCTGACAAGGTGCAGGTCGATATCGGGGTCATCAACAAACACAAACGGATCAGCATCGACCTGATGAAGGTCCTCGATGGTATCAAAGCAAAAAGGCACGAATTGGTCAGTGGAAGTAGTGTGGTCGTGTTCGGCCTGAGAAGTCTCCGCTTGGTCAGAATCGAAAGGCCCCAATCCTTGATGAAAGAAATAAGGTCAAATTCGACCTCTGTTGTCTCTACTAAGTCTGCCTTCCGCTCCGAAGTGTCTATAGTGTAGATACCGCGGATGTCATCAATGCATCTCCATTCACCGGAAGGGGGAACTACAAGGTCTATGCTTTCCGAGTCTTCCTTACCAAAGGGGAATTCTTGGGTCTCGGTATCATCCTCTAAAAAGCAAACCTCTCCGATATCAGTATCAAGGTCATAGTCCTTGGGGTTGGCTAACACGAGCATACTCTCGTGGGATGTGGGTCTCTGGTCAACAATGGGTGCAGTGATCAACGCATCGCTCCCGACATCAGAACGAAGCGAATCTCTTCAGATCCGTAATCAATAACGGATCTTGCATATGCGAGGAAAAGTCGTCCCAGGATGATCGGAGGATGCTCCACAGGGGGTGGAGGTCTCCATGGGAAATACGACAAAGCCAGCAGTGAAGCTCATGCCCTGAATCTGAATGACAAAGTTCTCAAGAGTACCCCTCGACCTCTTTATTGATCCATCATCAAATTGACAAATCATCATGATTTTCTTGAGAGGCCCTAAATGAAGAGATTGTACCAATGAGAAGGGTATTATATTAATCGAAGCACCGTCGTCAAGGAGAGTGTATCACAAGAATAGTCAAAGATGGTTCAACTAACAAGAGGTGTAACGGTGTTCCCTTTCCTAGTGTGTGGACGGTGAGAGATGGAGTAGGTGATGGCCATGGTCAAAATGTGTCGCTCAGATCTGCTCCTTCGCTTTCTCTTCCTGGGTTTAGGAGCAGATAATTGTTTCATGTCATGTGATGAACGTCAAATTTGCCTGTTTAATAATGTGGAATTGTCGTAGTATAGGAGGCAAATTTGGTTTGTCAAAAACCACATTCTTTGAATGTTGTAGAATATTTATACTTGGCAAGTCTACAAAGGTTGAACATAGGGACACGAGCTACTTTAATCTATTTATAGAATTTGTTAATTAATCAATGATTATCATCTCATTTTCAGGTCTTTATGTAGACGTGCATACTATAAAATGCAGAACAATGCAATTATATGATGCGTGTAATTTTTAGCTGATTTTTCAATGCAATTGTAAGCTATGCAATGCATTATGTATGATTAAGTGCACAGGATATGCATGCAAAATACTTATTACAAAAATGCCCTACAAGTCATGAACACAGATTATGGTTTGAAATCAGAGTCAATTTGAGCTAAAATTACAAGCAAACATCTATTTTATGGCAGGCAATTGAGCAAGAGACACTATATAACATAAAAATCATCATATGTCAGATAAGAAAATTAACGATGCCAATATGTAGATGATGAAATAAGGAACAAAATGACACTAAAATCATGCAATTTGGACCTGCGATACTCAAGTTATGAAGGAAACAGTGCAAGGGCATAAATAGAATAAAAATGTGAGTAATAAAAAGATAAAATAATTACAAATAGGTCCCGAGAGGGACCTATTTGCTATATGAAAAAATTGACGGGGGTCCTTTGTAAATTTTCCTTGTAGTGCAGGGACATCTTTGCAAATATCAGAAGTCAGCAGGGCTTTACTATAAATTGTCCAGGCGCGCACGTGAGTCACGCGCACCTGGACCTGGATGTAATTCTGTAAACCCTGTGGTGTTAAATGTAATTAACCCAACTCCCTCACGTACATGGCACGCGAGAGGCCAGGCTCAGGGGGATGCGTTGCTTCGAGTGACGTGGCTGGATCTGAGCGCATCGGATCGATGGCTCGGGAGTCCTGAGACTGCAGGTCTGGAGAGGTGACATGGATCCACCTGGGCCGTTGGAGGCGCCATCCAACGGCACTTGTACGTCATCTTCAACCGAAGGAGGGGCGGCGGATTTAGAGCTTCGGCAAGCTCGCCAGAGCTCCATAGGGCTCCAATGTGCACATCGAAGGTCCGTGAACCTTGGTGATGACCTGGCAAAGGTGGGCGGTAGTTGGAGAAGCTCCCAGGTTAGCTGTAGGAAGCTACGAGCAGAGCATTGCCAGAGATGAGGATGGAGATCGGTGATGCAGCTTGGACTCCGATCATTGAAGTACCTGCATATGTTAGATGATAGTTGAAGCATGTACAAATGTGATGTGAGTGGAATGGAGTCTCGTGCAGGCGGAAGGAATGGGAGTCATGATCTTCGACTCCGGCGTACCGGAGGGAAGTAGGAGCGGAGTGGTAGGGGCTATGGAGAAGGGAGAAGGTGGTATGGAGTGGTCAGCGTAAATGAGGGAGGTAGGGCAGAGCTAAGTGGATGATCGGTGGTCGGTGAGGATGAAGATGAATGTCGGACAAATTAGAAGAAAATGAGAATTTAAACAGGAGAAGGGTACCTCATCGGAGAGGGAGATTTGGTGGAGGAGGAGGCCTGGATTGGGCTTCGGATGAAGCCCGGGGTTGTCACACGTACTGGGAGGCCGATCCAGCGAGCTCAAGTGGGGCAGAGACACCGCAACATAGCCATATTTATTGTGTGTCGACACCAGGGTGGAGAGTCTTCGTCGCCTCGACGAACCGCCCCTCCATTATCGCCGGAGGGGCGGGGGAAGCTGGGCTATCACCTGGAAATGGTGGACACGGAATGGAGGTGGCGGAGGTCGGGATCTATAGGAGGAGGGGGTCGGTTACCGGAGGTGCGAGTAAGTGTTTGAATGGGTGTCTTGGCGAGGGTCGATGTGGGTTATGCGATGGAGACGGATCGAAGGGCTGCGCAAGGGAGCAGTTAGGCTGAGGAGAGAGGGTCGGAGACGTTCTCCAAAATAGGAAGGGGTTGCAGTTGGGGCGAGGCATAACGGCTGGGGGGGTTTGACTGGAGGAGGAAGAAGGAGTCACGACCGTTGGATCCCGCGATCCAACGGCCCTCGTAGGGGTGGGGAGGGATCGCTTGGATCAAATCCATCAGATCTGATCTATGGGTGAGGGAAGAGCGGAAACGGGTGGTCGGATTTGATCTGGGGGGCAATCCGATGGTTAGGATGAAGGGCGACGTGGTGAGCGGTGAACCCTAGGATAGGAGTGATCGAATGGCTGGGTTTTAGGCATAATGGAATGGTGTAGATGAGAAGGGGGTGATCAGACGGCTGTTGTGGAAGATGGGAGGAACGGTTGTGATGGAGGCGGGTTTGTGGAGATCCAACGTCTAGGAGGGGTGACAGGTGGCGGAAGGAGGGTGTGGCCGCGTGGCAGCTCCAGAGAGCGCCACGTGGCTGCACCAGAAAAATCAATAAATGTAAAATCAAAGAAAAATAAAAAAGAATTAGTTAGAGACAAAATTAGAAAAAGTCAAAACATGAAAGTTATAGATCTCGATGATATCTACAAGTTTCATGTTGGACAAAAAGTCAAAAGAGATCATTTGTACAAAAGTGTATTTTTGGGTGTATTTTTAATGGGTTAAAAACACATCTTTTTTATTTTTGAGTTGTTTTGTATTTTTTAGTACTATTAAAGGTTAGGAAAATTATAGACAATTACTTAAGCTAATTTTTAAGAATTTTTAATAAGAAAGAAGATAAAGAAGAAAAGGTAGTTATTAAATACAATAAATATAGTTATAATATATGCAAATATACACAGTTTACATACAATATAGTACAAGATAAAATGAATGAATTATTAGTGAATTTTATTGACTTATTTAAGTCAGGAGTTTAATATGTAGATTTTAATATGATGAATACGAGATTCATCATACCCCTATACTTAAACTATGCTCGTCCTTGAGCATCTAAAGAATGAAGGAGTCGATTAATTCCTGACAGTAAATGTGAATGTTTTAAGGCCCAATTCTTTGAAGACCATTAATTTAAGTGATCCTAAATTCTGAGCTCAACCATACTTTAATCAAAGGAATCCAACTTCTCTAATTATCATACTCTCTTTTTGTACATAAAATATAAGGATATGAAATTTAGTGTACTGCATTTCATGAGAGTCGAGTCAAGGCATCACTCGAAGTTCCAATCCAGGAGATTCTCCTCTAGACCTAATCCTCAACACTAGGAAATAAGTCTACTCTTGCTTTAGTCAACCGTCTCTTAAGTTTGTCAGACTTGAAATGTAGATGGGCGGCCAGATGATGGAGGGCATAGGATTGTGTCTATTTTTCTCTCCCTCATATTGGAACAAGGGGCCTCTCGAGTGCCTTATTACTCAACACATGTAAATTTTTAGCATGTTGATCAATGTGTCTGTCAAGAGAGTTCGGAGTCGTCTGCACTTGTTTTTCTGGGAGTACTCCGGGGTGTGTCTTTTTTGAGTATCTAAGATACCTTCAACACTCGGACTTGTATCACTATACGATCCAGAGCCCTTTTATGGTGCTAGACCAACTCCTTGGTCCTTGTGAACACTTTGAAAAATATTTGGGAGCACTCATCATTGGTGGAAGCTCTTTTGAAAATTGACTTTGAGGAATAGAGCTTTTCTTTGAACATTTCTTTCTCTTCTTTTCTTTTTGGCTAGCTCCACTACTTTTACTAAAGTTGGCGTACAGTGATCAACAATTAAATTAAGTTTCATCACACCCTGGCATATAGTTAAATATCAAAGAGATAGAATATGAACTTGTTCACATACTGTCTAGGATTTTGCTGACACTCAAGTTTCTTGAAGCCTTTATTAACTTTATCCCATCCTCGAGCATCAATAGATCGAGTCTAAACTTAAATCACCAGTCCTACTTCACCAAGTGATAACTCAACTCATCTCATCAATCATGCAGTTGTGAATGTGATGTGTTGATCATATTCTTTTAGAAGGTAGAGATGAAGAGTGCAATATAGCGCTCAAATCTTTCAAACTAGGGAAGTGTGGATTATTAAGTTCAAAAACTCTAATTCTTAAGGCTAGTTAACTTAGACTCTCAAGATCTCAGAAATCAAGTGCCCTCAAAATCATTAATCCTTGAGTGAATGTGAATGTGTCAGGAATACACCAACTCCTCAGTTAGTGAATATTTTTGTGTGATTTTTATCTTTTGCAAATTTTTATGGATTTTAACTTTTCAATCATTTTTTTTTAATTCCTTTGAAAGATAATGACTAGCACAGGCTCATATGAATAGTTTCATCCACTCTCAGCCAGTATGGGTGTAAGTACAGACCATTAGACGGACCCATGTTACTTGAGGACGGAGCCATATACAGTATCCTCTAAACCACCCACTCTGCTAAGGGACACCGAAGTTCCCTCATTGAGAGAAGCTACTCATTTTTAAGCCTAGTAGTCAGAATCTTTACCAAGGAAAAACTTTTTAGTTTTTCAGATTTTTATGGAGTTTTTGAAAAAGGTTAATTTTAATAATAATTTTAATTTTTACAAAAAAAATAATCCCTCAATTTTACGAAAAAGTTTTACATAAATTTTTACAAAATTCAATTCACAAGTCAACTATAATCAAGCCCAAAAAGAATTTTAAAAAAAAATAAAAACTCGAGCTATGGCTAAAGCATATATATACAGTAATATACGGTATACCCCCCTATACTTAACATTTGTTATGTCCTCATAGCACAATTGATATGAAGCCATGGCTCAGGTTAAATATAGGGTGATATAAGGGAACTGAGGAGGAGGGTCCCCCTATACTTAAGTCAAAAAATGACCTAAGTATACGAAGACAGATGGAGGGATGGATAATGAATCAAGTCCCCCCTATACTTAGGCTGAGAATAGCCTAAGTAAGGGATCTGGATATTAGGCTGGGGAGGGGGGGAGGGGTCGATGATGTCTAGGTTTAGGAGGGGTTTTGATACAGAGTATACATGGAGAGGGGAATGAGGGGTGAGGATATTTACAGATGAAGAGTGGGAGGGGTGTGTGTATGTGCTACGTGTGGAGGGTAGATCATTTAGTGAACTACCCCTCTCTCTTTTTCTTTTTCTTTTTTTCCTTTTTCTTTTTTTTCTTTTTCCTTTTTTTACATAGACGAGCCCTCGAACGAGGACTACTAAAAATGCACATGATACATTTTTTTATAATATGAAAATGCATGCGGAGTTAACTAGTCTTCCTTGAACCCTTCATCTTTTCTTCTGCGGCCTTCTCAGTGGGAGCTCCCAACTCCACACCTCCATGGAGATCAAGTGTCCTCGATCTTCATGGGCCACTAACACAAAAGAAGAATGTTAGAAAAATATCACGGTAAATAGTCAATAAAAATTATGCAAAAATGCATGATGAGAAGACCTGCGAAAATTAAAATATTCACAAATAATATTTCAAAATTCGACAAATAAAAAAGGTGAGTTGTATCCCCGACAACAGTGTCATTTGATGAACGTCAAATGTACCTCTTTAATAATGTGGAATTGTCGTAGTATAGGAGGGAAATTCAGTTCGTCAAAAATCACACTCTTCGAATGTTGTGGAATATTTATACTTGGCAAGTCTGCCAAGGTCAAACACATGGACACAAGCAACTTTAATCTATTTATCAAATTTGTTAATTAATCAGTGATTATCTTCTCATTTTCAAGTCTTCACGCAGACGTGCATAATATAAAATACAGAGCAATGCAATTATATGATGCATGTAATTTTTAGCTGATTTTTCAATGCAATTGTAAGCTACAATGCATGATGTATGATTAAGCGCAAAGGATATGCATGCGGAATATTTATTACAAAAATTCCCTACAATTCATGAGCACAGATTATGGTTTGAAATAAGAGTCAATATAAGCCTAAAATTAGAAGCAAACATTTATTTTATGGCAAGGCAATTGAGCAAGAGACACTATATAACATAAAATCATCATACTTCAATTGGTGTCAGATGAGAAAATTAACAATGCCATTATGTAGATACTGAAATAAGGAACAAAATGACACTAAAATCATGCAATTTGGACATGTGATGCTCAAGTTATAAAGAGAACAATGCAAGGACATAAATACAATAAAAATGCAAGGAATAAAAAGATAAATAATTACAAATAGGTCCTAGGAGGGACCTATTTGCTATTTACAAAAACCAACGGGGATCCTTTGTAAATTTTTCATGTAGCACAAGGACATCTTTGCAAATATCAGAAGCCAGTGGGGTTTTGCTATAAATTATCGAGGCGTGCATGTGAGTCACGCGCGCCTAGACCTAGATGTAATTCTGCAAACCCTGGGGCGTTAGATGCAATTAACCCAGCTCCCTCACGTGCATGGCACACGAGAGGCCAGGCTCGGGAGGAGGCGATGCTTCAGGTGGCGTGGTTGGTTCTGAGCGCTTCGGATCGGTGGCTCGGGAGTTCCAAGCCTGCAGGTCCGGAGAGGTGACATGGCTCCATCTGGGCCATTGGATGGATACCGCAAGGCACCATCCAATGGCGCATGTACGTCATCTTCAACCGGAGGAGGGGCGACGGATTTGGAGCTCCAGCAAGCTCGCCAGTGCTCCGTCGGGCTCCCGCGTGCACGTCGAAGGTCTTTGAACCTTGGTGATGACCTGGCGAAGGTGGGCAGAAGTTGGAGAAGCTCCCAGTTTAGTTGTAGGAAGCTACCAACAAAGTATCATTGGAGACGAGGGTGGACATCGGTGATGCGGCTTAGACTTCGATCATTGAAGTACCTGCAGATGCTTGATGATAGCTGAAGCATGTGCGAATGTGATGTGAGTGGAATGGAGTCTCGTGCGGGCGGAAGGAATGGGAGTCCTGATCTTCGATTCCGCTGGACCAGAGGGAAGTTGGAGAGAAGTGGTAGGTGCTATGGAGAAGGAAGAAGGTGGTCTGGAGTGGTCGCCGTGAATGAGGGAGGTAGGGCGGAGCTAAGTGGATGATCGGTGGTCGGTGAGGGTGAAGATGAACGTCGGAGAATTAGAAGAAAATGAGAATTTAAACAGGAGAAGGGTACCTCATCAGAGAGGGAGATTTGGTGGAGGAGGAGGCCTGGGCTGGGCTTTGGATGAAGCTCGGGGTCATCGCACGTACTGGGCAGCCGGTCCAGCGAGCTCGAGCGGGGCGGAGCCACCGCAAGATAGCCATATTAGTTGTGTGTCGACATCGGGGCGGAGAGTCGTCGTCGCCTTGACGAACCACCCCTCCCTCTATCGCCAGAGGGGCGGGGAAAGCTAGGCTATCACCTGGAAATGGTGGACACAGAATGGAGGTGGCGGAGGTCGGGCTTTATAGGAGGAAGGGGTCGGTTACCAGAGGTGTGGGCGAATGTTTGAATGGGGGTCTTGAAAGATGGGGAGTGATGGCGAGGGTCGATGTGGGTTACGCAAGGGACACAGGTCGAAGGACTGCGCGAGGGAGCCGTAAGTCCGAGGAGAGAGGGTTGGAGACATTCTCCAAAATAAGAAGGGGGTGTGGCTGGGGCGAGGTGTAACGGATGGGGGGGTTTGACTGGAGGAGGAAAAAGGAATAACGATTGTTGGATCTCACAATCCAACGGCCCTCGTGGGGGTGGGGAGTGATGGCTTGGATCAGATCCCATAAGATCTGATCTACAGGTGAGGGGAGAGCGGAAATGGGTGGTCGGATTTGATCTGGGGGGCAATCTGATGGTTAGGATGAAGGGTGACGTGGTGAGTCGTGAACCCTAGGATAGGAGAGATCGGATGGTTGGGTTTTAGGTGTGATGGGATGGTGTAGTTGAGAAGGGGGATGATTAGACTGTTGTGGTGGAAAATGGGAGGAACGGATGTGATGGAGGGTTTGTGGAGATCCAACTGCTAGGAGGGGTGACAGGTGTTGGAAGGAGGGCACGATCGTGTGGCGGCTCCAGAGAGCACCACGTGGCTACTCCAGAAAAATCAATAAATATAAAATCAAAGAAAAATAAAAAAGAATTAGTTTGAAGCAAAACTTAAAAAGGCAAAACATGAAAGTTGTTGATCTCGATGAGATCTACAAGTTTCATGTTGGACAAATGGTCAAAAGAGGTCATTTGTACAAAAGGTGATGAATCTTTTGGGTGCAATTTTAATGGGTTAAAAGCACATCTTTTGGGTTTTTTAGTTGTTTTTATATTTTTTTAGTACTTTTAAAGGTGATGAATCTCCATTTCATCACCTATATTCTATCATTTTGGTCTTAAAAACCCTAGCTAATGCATGTAAAATGCATTAATTTTTACAAAATAGCATTCACCATTTACTGTATTTATTGTGTAAATAATATGGTTTTTAATGCCAAAATTATAAATAAAGAGAAGAAAATAAAAAGAATAAAATATCAAAGAAATTTTATGACCCTAAACCCCGAGGCCAAGTCAAGAATTGAGTTGGTCGACAAGGAATAAAGTATGGGGAGATAAGAGCCAAAAATATAATAATTCCATTCTTTTATTTATTATGTGTTCATTTTTGACACCTATTTTATATCTTATTATTTACTCATCAAATAAAGAAACTTTGTACATAAAAATTATAGATAATAATGTAAATAAAAATACAAAATTGATTTCGTATAAAAATAAAACATAGTGTTCATTTTATACTCAGAATAAAAAACTGTAAACCAAACTTCACAGGCCCATATCTCTCAAATAAAAACTCAAATTATCAAAATCACCTATGTATATAACTTTTAATAAGCTATTTAATGGAGGCGATTTCATATTTTTTTGAGTTTATATGTGAAAGTTAGGTTTTTGGCCCCCATTGTATAATAGACTTGAATAAAATATTCATTTTATCCATTCTTTATTCTTTCTATAATTTTATATTTTTATAATTTTGTAAATATTATTTATAATATATGTACATATTAAAACATAAATAAAATCACCAAGAAAATACAAAATAGAATAGGTCTATATTAATATATACGTAAAATACCTATGATAGTACAATTATATAAATAAAAGTGAACCCTATTCTTTCATTCTTTATTCTTTTATATTTTTATACTATTGAAAATATCTTTTACATTCTATTAATAATATAAACCGAAAATAAAGCCCAATAAAATACATTAAAATAAAATAATGTATATAATACATAGATGAAATGCCTATAAGTATACCTATAAATTATACATACCTTATTATTTAAGTATACAAATAATATAATATAAATATAATATAAATATATATATATATATATGTATATAAAAACACGTTATAAATATATAAAATAAAATAATAAAATAATAAAAATAATAAAAATAAAATAGTTAAAATATAGATAAATATACCTATAAATAAACACTTAAAAATTAACTCATAATAAATAACACCAAAAATAAATAAAAATCATAATAAAATACATAATTAAATAATAAATATTTTATACACAAAAACTAATAAAATCAAATACTATTTTAAAATAATAGTCATTTTAAATCGCCAGATGGAGCTTACCAGAGGGAAGTTTTGTCCTATAGCGACCTGACGTGGACCGATCACGTCAGGTCGCCTGTTGACCATTGGTCAACTCTCCCACCGGACACCTGACTTGACACGACCTGTCTCCTCCCCGATTTTCATCCATTTTTCCCGCATTATCCATCCATCTATCACGTTCGCATCCTTCAGAGAAATTTCTCCCAGATCAATCATGACCTACACCAGCCTTGTAAATCCATTGTACATAACCCCAAATTCTTCCAATCGGCTGGTCAATAAGGGTGTGTCACTTATTATATAAATAAAACATCCTCTCCTCCATTGATTCTTTGGTCATCCCCCAAGCCCTAGAGACCCAGATTCTCAGCCAAAGCGAGCACTCTTGTGACAGGAGAGGGTCCCCTGAGGTCCTGGAAGCTCGCGGAGGAGGGAGTTGCACCCAGGTTGCCGTCGCCGACATCCTCTACTCCCTGGCCAAAAGCCATGCAAGAGATGCGGATTTCCATGATTTTTAGATAGCTTTTTATCCATGCATTTTAATTATGTCATTAGTTTAGCGCTTAGCTTCGTATTTTAGCGTTAAATACCATATTCATACAGAGTTTTCGCCCGTTATTCGACGCGCCAACCACGCCATGCTCTCACCCCATCTCTTCTGCACGCCTCACGCACCTTCGACCCACCGGATCCCTCTCGAATCTGTATTATGAGGTCCAACTCCGTCCATCTTCGCCGAACCTCGCCGTCACACACCACTTCTGCCCATTTCTCCAAATAAGGTCACCAAGACCTTCTGCATGTTCTGCTTTAGCCTCTTGCAGGTGCTGGAAGACCAAAGGAACCCTTCTCGGCCGAATTCAACTCAAAAGGCATGTTCCTAGAGCTCTGAACTTCGTCGAGCTCGTTCTCCTTCACCCGAGCTCCAGGAACCTTACTGAAGCCATAGCCCGATGCAGAGGAGATGGGGCGATGATTCGAGCCCCTTTCAAACTGCCCTGAAGGTCGGAAGCATGGAAGAAGCAGGAGTGAAGCTCAGAAGAGTGGGGGTTCTTCTTTGTTCCTCCAGGCTACCTTAGAGTCGTTCGATCACAGCCACCCTCCAGATCTCCCAGGTGCCGTTGGATGCAGTCGCTCGTAACCATCAGATCGCCTATAGCGATCTCATCTCAAGCATCTGATGAATAGGAATTATCGGGGGTCTAAATGTATCTCACACAGGGCGGAGACACAGTCGTTGTGGCGACCCTCAATAAACCTCAATCAGTCA
Organism: Ottelia alismoides; assembly: GCA_037367405.1. NCBI lineage: Eukaryota > Viridiplantae > Streptophyta > Magnoliopsida > Alismatales > Hydrocharitaceae > Ottelia > Ottelia alismoides. Next base: position 227,620 of record JAZKJV010000868.1, on the reverse strand, counting down.
ACAATTAACCCACAACAGATAAATCAAGCAATGAAAGTAAGTGTGAGGAGTTAAAATTTATTATAACTCTACAATGAATGTGTATAGTGTGAAAGCATGTAGCGGTCGAACATAGGGAACAAGCAGGACAGATCGGGGCAAAATGCTCAAAAATGTGAATGTGATATATTTGCCTAACTATGCTATTTTTTGTGGGTTTTTAATTTTATAATTTTTATACTTTATTTTTTATGTTTTTTTTTCTTTTTAGTTTTTCTGATTTTCTATTTTCTTTTTATATTTTATATATTTTTATATTTTCTTTTTCTTTTAATTAAAGATGTATACAATATAAGAAAAGGAAGATAATATATTTATAAAAAGATGTAAAAATAGTCAAAATTCAAAAGATGAAATATTTTTAGCTTTTTTATATTTTTATAATGTTTTTTGTGATTTTTCTATATTTTTCCTAAATTTTTTGGTATTTTTGAAGTCAAAAATACTGAAAACAGTGAATAAACTAAAAATCCGAAATTAAAATGAGGATGAAAAATGTCAAACATGCTCAAAAATTCCTCAAATTAATTTTAAAACAGAGAAAATTGGGAAATAGAAATCATATTTTTAGGATTGTTTAGAATTTTTAATATTTTTATGAAAATTTTAGGGATTTTGCTATTTTTAGGAGTTTTCTTTTGTATTTTTTTATGATTTTTGGATTGAAGTTAAAACACACGTAAATAGGTAAAATATATTTTTGGGGGGAATTTTTCAAAGGGTTTTGATAATTTTTATGTATTTTCTAATGTTGATAGTAAAGAAAATGCATATTTTTTAATTTTATAAATATAAAATGCAATAAAAATGAAAAATAAAAATATGGCGTAAAAGAGAAACAAAACAGGAAGCTATGCTAATTTTTTGGGAATTTTATGAATTTATAGTGCATGAAATAAATAAAAGAAGCAAAAAGATAATTCAGCCTAGCAGGGGTTTTTTTGTAATTATCCAAAAGTCCATGGGCACATATGCAATTTTTCCAGAAAATAAACAACTAATTAACAAAATTTTAGGACCAATCACAAATACGTAAACCCATAGGGGTGAAGGTGAAAATTCGCCAAAGTCACGTGCATGAAGCACGTGACCTGGTAGGGACTGTTCTGCAAATAACAAAAACCTAATAGACTGAAATGCAAATTCACCACAACATTACAACGTGATAAAATAGTTCTTGGACCTAATGGAAATAACAGAAACCACAAGGGCCCCCGTGCAAAATTCCCAACGCAAGTAACGTGAGGTGATGTGGACAGGGACCTAAGTGCAATTATCGAAACTACAAGGGTGTTTTTGCAAATATTACACAAATAATAAACTACAAATGAAAGTTTCTGACTAATAAATAAATACTCAAAATGGCGAGGATGAAGGTGCAAAATACCCACGCCTAGACGATCCGACAGTGGGCGACACTCCACTTATACACATGTCACGACAGGGACGCCCGATGACGATTCAGAAACGGAGGGCCACGATTAGATCTCCCTGGTTGATTGAACAGTGGCAGCTGGCGGAGATCGGACGGTGGTTGTGCGATCTGGATCCAAGGCCCGATCCAACGGCTGGGGACGCGGGAGGAAGAACAGGGAGGAGCTCCGGCCAGGCGAAGTTCTCCGAGCTATTTCTCCAGCCTCTGGCGGACTTGAAGCTTCAAAATGGTCAGGAAGGGTCCTGCAGGTGTCCTCCACTGACGGGTGGCTTCAAAAGGTGGCGGCGGCCATCGGATCGCGTCGGCGGAGGTGGAGGAGCGAGGCATCCTCAAATGCCTCCGGCGAGGTCCCAAAATTGCCCCAGGTGCGCGATAGGCTCCAAGACTTGCACAAAAAGGTTAAGAGAGTTGCGGGCAAAGTGTCGCAACCCTCCAGCATTCGCAAAGGGGCAGAGGACGGCGAAATGGAGCTCGCCGAAGCAAGCTCCGACGAAGGGAACAATTTAGCGATCGGATGGTCGAAACACTAAACTAAAGATTGGATTTTTATCCTACGGCTATGGCGAACAAAAAGAGCAAAGAAAAAAGGAGAAAAGGAAACCTCGAAGGTGAAATCATCTAAGGGAGAACCTCTACGTCGGTAGCCGACGGAGGTGGGTGGAACGCCTCAAAAGACGCCTCCTCGATCGACCTGAAGGCGTCAGGAAGGAGCTATTACCTCCTTCAATCGATTGAGCGCAAGAGGAAGAGAGGAATTTGGTCAAAGAGGGTTCAAATTTGAAAGTGAAAGTCGGTGGTGTATATGAAGGGTTAATGAACGGGCGAGGAAGATCGAGGCATAGCGGACGCGGTAGTGATCCAAAGATCGAGGTTACGCCTGGGCGTGTATGCCCAATAAACGAGGAACAAAAGTCAAGAAGACTTTAAGTTGAGAAGGTGCAAGGTTGATCCTCAAAATAATCGTGAAATAGGGCCAAAAACCACGGTTTGATAGTGCCAGACCTCGGTCAGAGAGTTGACCAAGGTCAATCAACGGAGGCTTCTGGTTGGTCCACGTGGACCAATTAGAAAATTCCTTGGTAAAAATATTAAAAATCATTTTAAAATAGCAAATGATTTTATTATTTTTGGATTATAAAATAAAAAATGTTTGTTATTTTCTGAAGTATCTTATTATGACTTTTATTTATTTTTTGAGGTAAAAAAATTACAAGTTGCCTTTTATGGACTGTATAGGTATACATATCTATATATTTTAATATTTTATTTTTATTTTGTATTTTTAATTTTATTAATTTTGTTTAGTATTTTATATATTTATAAATTATTTGTATACACTTAAATATATTTTTATTTTATTTTATGAAGTGTTTTGTACACTTAATAAAATAGAAATATTAATTAAATAGGTATATTTACAGGTATTATACCTATGTATTTTATACAAGTATTTTATTTTTATGTTTTCTCTGTGTTTTTATTCCTATTTTCATATATACATATATTAGAAATAATATTTACAAAATTATAAAAATAAGAAATTATAAAAATAATGAATAATAAATAAAATGAATATTTTAATCTGTACAAGTATACAAGAGGGGTCCAAAACCTAACTTTCAAACCGTAACTCCGAAAGATACGAAATCACTCCATTAAATAGCTTATTGAAAATTATATATAATTAAATGTGATTTTGATACATTTTGAGTTTTTATGTGAGAGATACAGGTCTAGGAAGTTGGAATTCTGAAATCTTATTCAGATCATAACTTTTTATCTATACATTCTTTTTGTATGAAATCAATTTTGTATTTTTCTATGTTTAATTATCTACAAATTTTATGTAAAAATTTCTTTATTTGAAGTATAAAAAGTGTAACTAAAGATATATTCCAAAATAAATAAAGAATGAATTAAATAAAAGGGAATTTTATTGTCTTCTAGCCCTTATCTCTCCCTACTTTATTCCTTGTCGACCTATTCATCTAGATGTCCAGGTCTTGGGGTTTTGGGTCATAAAATATTTACAATATTTTATTCTTTTTTCTTTTCTTTTCTTTATTCTATTATTTTGGCTTTAAAAATAGTATTTTATACACTATTTACAAACGCATGCATGGATGCTAAAATGCAGGATTTAAGGGAATTTACATGCATTTGCCAGGGTTTTTGAGGCCAAAATGATAGAAAAAAGATGATGAAATGTGGATTCATCAGCGTCCACAACAAAGCGTCATCGTGCGATAGGAGAGCGATGTGTGGCAAGTGACGCCCATCCAACTATTGGCCCGCGCCTATTTAGGGGTAATTTTCACATCTAGCCCCGTCTTTTTGTATATTTAATGTGTAGTCATGTAAATAAAATTTAACATGATAAATAGATTGGGTATTTTACAAAAAGGCCCCAGTAATTCTTTTATTTGCACTTTGGTCCAATCCAGCTCAGCTCATGTGCCGTCCCACATGAGCAGGGAAAATTACATGTATACCCCTAGCATTTTTGTAATTGTTAAAAAGTCCAATAAAATTCAAATCATGGTGTATATTTTGGAAAAATTATACAGAGCCCCCTATAGTTTATTTTTATTGTAAATATGTCTCTACTAGGACATATATTTTATGTTTTTTGTCTATTTATTAAAAAATATCTAACATGCTCCTAAAAATATGCAAAAATAGGAATAGATGACTTATACCATGTATTTCATGTCCATTTTTTTATTTGCATTTTTGTGCATTTAATCCATTTATTAAAAATCAAAAGGAGCCTATTTTTGTATTGTCTAACTTAGAAAATACCAAAAATATAAAAATGTGTCTAAAATTTCCAAAAAAAATTATATATAGTATATTTTATCATATTTTAATTACAGACCAAAAATCATTAAAAATGGAAAAAGAAAAAACTCAAAAATAGAAAAACCCCAAAATCTCTTATAAAAATCTAAAAAATCATTACAAAATCCAAAAATATGTTTTTAGCTTTATAATTTTCTTTGTATAAATATTTACTAAAATTGAATTGGATAATTTTGGAACTCATTTACTATTTTTAAAATTCAAATCAATTTCGGGTATGTATTTAATCCCTTATTTGGGATATTTGTTATTCTAAAAATATATAAAAATAAACAAAAATTCTAGAATAATTACATAAGCATAAGAAAAATATATAAAACACAAAAATAATTTTCCTTTTGTATTTTATTTATATTTATTAGTATTGAGTGATATATTACTTTATATGTATATATACCCCTAGATATCTTATATTTATGATCTAAAAAAGAGAAATATAACAATCTTAAAATACAAAAAACAATATAAAATTATAAAATTAAAAACAAAATATAAAAATATAAAACAAAAAAATAATAAAAATGTACAAGAGATAAACCCATAAAAAATAATAAAAAAATGTACAAGAAATAAAAGATAATTTTTTTGTATGTATTCACTTGCCCCTTTTCTACCGTTTGCTCCCTGAGTTCGGCCTCTGCACATGCTTGCACCTATACACATTTTGTTGTAGAGTTATAATAAATTTTAACTCCACATTTTTGCTTTTCTTTGCTTTATACGTATTGTGGGTTAATTGTTGATCAATTCAAGGTTCTCATCGATCTCCTCGACGACTGCGCCCCCACCTTGTGTGGAACACATGATCGATGATGATCCTTGGGTTGTCAAAAGGTTAGGAAAATTATAGGCAATGACTTAACCTATTTTTTTAAGGATTTAATAAGAAAGAAAATAAAGAAGAAAGTGAGTGATTAAATATAATAAATATAGTTATAATATATGCAAATATGTACAATTTATATAAAATATAGTACAAGATAAAATGAATGAATTATTAGTGAATTGTGTTGATTTATTTAAGCCAGGAGTTTAATATGTAGATTTTAATATTATGAATATGAGATTCATCAGCATGGCGAAGTGGGGCCTCAATGATCTCATGAATAGTTGCCACCACATCATATTCAGTCAATATTATTTTAAGATTTTGGATCTCCTCCATACAAGGGAGAAGATCGGAATCATCATATACATAAGGATGACTAAGAACAGTCTGTACAGTGTCATCCTTGGGAATTGTGGTGTGAGTGTGTGTGGTCAAAAGAACTGGCAGGTGTACCCTCTCCTCACAAGCTGACTCAAATGTGTGTCTCCCGAATTCTTTTTGTATTTTTAAATTTTTCTCATTTTTTGTATTTGGGAAATTGAAATCTCTCATAGGCGTCCTCGAATGAACCCATATCATCAAATGGTGAAGCGACATGTATCTCTTATTTATACTAGTGAGGTCATCAATTCTCTTCTCCATCTGCTCCATCATCTAGGTCAAGTGCTCAAGAGTGGACTCCTTGAGAGGTGACTCCAACAACTCAGTCTCGGAAGGGTGAGATGGAAGAAAATGTGAGGGTGGTGGTGGTGGGTAAAAATCAGAGGTCTGATATTGTGGCTGAGATGGACATGTACAAAAAGAAAAATTAGGAGCGAAGTCCTCCTGGTAAATTGGAGGTGGACTAGCTGGAGGGTATGAGGGATCCGCAAAGTCTGGATAAAAATCACTCCAATCGGCCATCTCCGAAACAAAATACAAAGGTCAAATCAAGATATGTGAGAAAAAAGGCGCAAGTGCGCAGAGAAGATCTAGTATGCACACAAAAAATGTACACAAAACAAACCCCTCAATTCACCTACTCAACACGATGATGACCGTTAAAGTTCGATCTTTTTATCTTTTCAAATTTTAGAGTTGCGTGAATTTCACAAAGTTGTACAAGCACGTAGATAGGCTTGGGATTGGGGCACTAATCCTTAGTGTGTACGTATCAAAATAAAATGCACATGCAATGAGGGGGTTACTCTCCCAATACAATGATTTTTCTTTTGATTTTTAGGGTTGAGTAATATTAACAGTCTCAATTTTATTGGTTATAACTTTTTTGTATTTTTAATAAGAATGTACGAACCTAACGAAGAGTAAGTTCTTTTAGCACCTAGGTGATCAAAATCAGAGGGAGAGAGTCGGCAAAGCAATGCGAGGCGAAATCGATGATGAATGCTAAGTAGAAATGCTCACCTTGCCTCCAGCTCTCTTCATGCAAGGATGCTAAGCAGAATTGAAACCTATCTATATGCAAATACAATCTGATGCCCTAAAGTAAAATATACTGATAACGTGAAGCATCAGATGCTAGTTATCTAGATATGAAACCTAAGTCCGGTCTTGAGAAACCTCTCGTTGCCCGCCACAGTAGGTTCTACAAGCGTTGTATGAGGTTCCTCGTGGGGCGTGGTCTCATGTCCGAACAATCAAAAGTGAATCTATAGGTACATGCAAATATATTAGGGCTTTGGACCTTAATCTATCGAGCAAGCAAATCCAAAGCTAGGGATCAATCACACAAGATAAAATAAAAATAAAATCGAAAACAAAGAAAAAAAGTGAAGAAAACGTGAAAAAAACTGACGACGCCCCCAAGTGAACAATCACTGAGGCAGTGGACCTCATGAAGTGTCGGAATCCTGGAGAGTCTAAATTATTACAATAAATATGTCTCTCTCTCACTTCAAATTACAAATGAAATAAAATACAGAACAAAGTGCACTGTCTTCAAAAATCCTCCAAGTCTTCATTTGTCGCATTCTCCTGCCGACTAGGTCAAAGAGCCAACTTCACTTCATGTGGTTGCGTAGGTGATCCTAGAAGAGCCTCCCTCAATCTGTGGTTCCTAGAACAAATTCAAAAAAGAATGGTGATTAGATAGATCAACAAATAATATCAAATAAAATACAAAATAAATAAAGGAAAGATATACACAAAAGAGACAAAAAGGCACAAATAAAGATTCACAATCTATATGATGTTGCTCCTGACAACGGTGCCATTTGAAAACTAGGGATTTTGAGAGTATCTTATGTAGTCCACACAAGGCGGGAGCTACACTATTGTTGAAACGACCGCTCACGAAATCCGAAGTAATTCAACAATTAATCCACAATAAATATAGCAATAAAGTAAAAATTAATGTGGATTTAAAATTTATTATAACTCTACAAATGTGTGTATAGGTGTATGTGTAGAGTGTCGAACACAGGGAGCAAACAAGATAGATCGGGCAATAATGCACAAAATTTGTGTTCTTCTTGTCTATGTATTTTGTGTGGGTTTTTTATTTTACATTTTTTATTTTAATTTTTATATTTTTAAATTATTTTAATTTTGTAATTTTTATTTTTTTATATTTTCTGATTTTAATTTATTTTTCTTTTATTAATATATAATATAGGAATATATAAGGCAATATATACAACATAGAGTAAGATATTTATAAGTACTATCGAAAATAATCGAAATATATGAAATAAAGTGTTTTTGTGTTTTGAAAATTTTCTACTATTTTTATGATTTTTTAAGAATTTACTAATTTTTATATATTTTTAAAGTAAAAAATATACCAAAACAGGGATTAAATAAATAGGCCAAATTGATTAGGGGATTAAAAATAGCAAAAAGTATCCAAAATTTTCCAAATCAATTTTAATAAATAAATAATGATATAAAGACATTTACAAAATAGAAATGAATATTTTGGAGTTTTTAGGGGGATTTTTTATATTTTTATAAAGGATTTTGGAGCCTTTAAATTTTTAGTTTTTTTCTTTTTATATTTTTAGTTGTTTTTTGTCTGAAGTTAGAAAAATGTTAAAATAGATAAAAAAACATTTTTTGGAATTTTTCAAAACATTTTTATCTTTTTTAGTAATTTTTAATTCAAATAGGATAAAAATGTGCTCTTTCAATTTTTAATAAATAATTAAATGCCTAAAATAAAAATCCAAAAATATAAAGTGTATGCAGATGCTAACAAGAACTAAATTCTACTTTTTGAGAATTTTTAGAGCACGAGTGATAATTTTAATAAATAGAAAACATTCATAAAAAAACATATACTAACAAGGGCATTTTTCAATTAAAAATAAAGTGCGGGGTGGATTCAGCAAAATACCCAAAAATATAAAACTAATATTAAAAGTACTAGGACTAAGCAGAAATTACAAAAGCCGAAAGGGCTTTACTACAAAAACGCCCCCTCACATGGGACCGCACGTCAGGTGACATGGACTGGACTAAATAGTAAAATGACTAAAGTTTATGGTCCTTCTTACAAATGTTACAAAATTATTATAATTACCGATGAATATTTAAGTATTAAACAATAAATTACAAAAAGGAGGGGGCTAATATTGCAAAATACCCCCTACTGTGCATAATCGGACGATTCTGATGCCTTTAATTACCGCACATCGTCCTCAGATGGTGCGATACTACTTCGTATCTAGTGTCCTTGTCTAAATCTCAGATCTGAGATCTATGATCCTACCATGCCTTGATCTGACATCTCCTGCTTCTCGTGAAGAACACGTCTAGATCGAACGATCTTGGATGGACTTGTAAGAACTGGGAAGAAGGCTTCCCTGGAGCTCGCTTGATAAGCCCTTCCTCCCTGCTCCTATGCTCCCAAAGGCCCTTGAGATGGGGAAAAGCTAGCTTGTGTGTTCCGCACCTACTGGAGGTGTCAAAGGGATCTGGGTCCAATCGATGGGGGCCTGAAACATCAAGGTCCCTAAAGCTTCTTTCGAACCTCAAAACCCCTCAGACGGGGCTCTTCCATACCTGCAACAAATACAAAAAGAATGGTGGGGCACAAGGGAAGGTTTTGGGCTTTTATTGGAGGTTGTCGGAGGTGAGATGGTGGCAGAGCGAAGAGGTACGGAGAAGATGGCAGCGGTGGACCTCGATTCAGCGCAAATCTAGGGTGGTTGGGTGTTCTCGAAGGAGGAGAAATGAAGGAGTATTGAAACGAGGTGGTCTATGGGGTCAGAAACAGAGAGAGGCACGGTGGAGGTGTTTGCCGGAGTTAAGCTCTGGCGAACTACGAAGAAGCTAGTTAACGCTAAGGTAATGGATGAAATGCTAACCTAATGGCAGGAATGAATTACTGGAAGTAAACCTAAGACAAAAAGCAAGAAAAGAAACCTCAAATGGCCAGAGCCACGAGATAGGTACCTCATGCTGACGAGCGGCGTAGATGGTGGAACTCGCTGCTACTCCGCCTCCTCTATCTACCTAAGTGCAGGGCGAGCTCTCTTGTCACGAAACTCTAGCCTCCATGCGCAAAAGAAGGGGAGAAAATGGGGAAGAAGTGATTTGAATTCGAGAGGAATGAGGAGTTCGGGTTATGTACATATGGTGAACATGCAACAAAAAATGAGGTGGAACAAGTGATTCAGACGATCAATCCCCGAGGAAACAATCAAGCATGATAAAGGGAGAATCGAGGAAAAAGGGAAGAAACCAACCCAAATCGATGACTACATCGATCGTGGAAAAAGGTAGAAGGTGGGTCAAACACAAGGTTTGATGGGGCTAGGCGCCTAGGGAGAAGAGTTGATTGAGGTCAACTCTTGACTCCCCTTGGTTGGTCCAGGGGGTCAACTCTTGACTCCCTTTGGTTGGTCCACGTGGACCAACCAAAAAAAGGCAAGCTAAAATTATTTGTAAATTAATTAATAAATAGTAAATGAATTAATTAAAATAAGGTTATAAAATAAAAGGTGTTTATTATTTTTTGTAGTATTTTAGTATGACTTTTATATATTTTTACAAGTTGTTTTATTACAAGTTACTTTTTAGGGTTTCATTTATAGGTGTATTTACCTATGTTTTTCATATTTTATTTTATTTTGTATTTTCGATTTTATTATTTTATTTTCATAATTTATTTATTTATAATTTATTTTTATACACATAAATGTATTTTCATTGTATTTTTATGATGTAATATGCACACCGAAATAAATAGGGGTATTAAATATATAAGTATAAGTATAGGTATTTCATCTATGTATTTTGTATCCTATTTTATTTTGATATTTTCTTTATGGTTTTATTCTATTCTAAATATGTATATATACTATAAATTATATTTACAAAATTTATAAAAATATAAAAATATAAAAATAATAAAGAATAAATAAAATGATTATTTTATTCAAGTAAACTATACAATAGGGGTCCAAAAACTAACTTTTGCATTATAACTCCAAATTAAATGAAACCATCTTCATTAAATAGCTTATTAAAAGTTATATATAATTAAAGTGATTTTGATACATTTTGAGTTTATATGGAGAAGATATGGGTCTGGGAAGTTTGAGTTTTGGCCTTTTATTTTGAGTATAAAAAGTACATTGTATATTATTTCGGTAAGAAATCAATTTTGAATTTTTATTTGTATTTTTATCTGCAACTTTCATGTATAAAGTTTATTTATATGAGGTATAAAGAATAGAAAATAAAATAGGACCCAAATAGGACTTATTGATGAATAAAAGGATGGAATTTTTATTGATTTATTGGCCCTTATCTCCCCCTACTTTATTCCTTATCGACCTAGTCATCAAGATGCCCGAGTCTCGGGGTATAGGGTCATAAAATAGCTTTGGCATTTTTTTCTTTTTCCTTTCTTCTCTTTATTCTATAATTTTGAGATTAAAAACTATAATTTATATACAATAAATGGAATAAATAATGAATGTTAAATTGTACAAAATAATGATATATGCATGCATTTAGCTAGGGTTTTTAGGCCAAAATGATAGAATAAAGGTGATGAAATGAAGACTCATCAATACCCGAGCTCTTGCATTTTTATTTTTGAATCCCCTTAGCTCGGTTTCTTCTCCCCCTTTTGCTCTCCATGGCTCGAGCTCAGTGACAAGGAGCTCGCCTAGATCTTGGTTGGATCGAGGAAGCGTTGCAAGGGTGATCTCCACCATCTCTAATGGCGCTCTGCTGTTGTGAGGTCCATCTCACAGTTCACGACAGCTCGAGGTTCTTTTTCTTCACGTTTTAGATTCCATACAGCCTTAAGTTTAATTTCACATTTTTATTTTATGCTTTGATCACTTGATTCAACCTAGATAACCCCATTCGTAGTTTGTCAGAGCTCCGCTCCGGTGAACCTTCTCATCGTCAACCACCGTGTCTTCGACCCACCTGACCACCTCATCTTCTTCCCCTATCGATTCTTTATGCCCCACGCACCTCGATCTCACCTGATCTCACCTGGATCAGATCTGGTGCTCCATCACCACCACCTCGTCGGAGCACCTCCGTCCCCTTCCATTTCGACTCCATTCCACCCCCTGACAGGTGCAGGCAATTTGACCTCGACACGGCATTCTTTTGTGCAGGTGCAGGGAGTTTAAGGACCTGCAGGTGGAGCTTTAGGATTCAGAAGAAAATCCCAGGTCGCTTGAGCTACTCCGACCCCCTGGGACCCCGCTGATGGATCGTGAAGCTTTTTGAGACCTCATGGAGACTATGACCACCTTGGAGAATGTGTAGAGCACCTGAACAGCCAGGAAAATCGCTGAAATAGTGAGAATCAATCGATCGAAGATCACCAGAAGGATTGTTCTTCCCTGTTTCTTAGGGAGAGCAGTGACCGTTGGATCAGCCCGCACCTCTAGTTTTGACAGGGTCGTCCGATCTCCGCTCGCCTCGCCCGTCCGATCGAGCTCCATATCTGATCCCCATCATTGATAGGCGAAGCATCATTGCGCATCCCAGGCACGCCACGTGCATAAGTGAAGCATTCACCACCGTTTGATCCGACGCCTTTGGGGGTTACTTACACATTATACACCCACCTTTTGTTTATTGTTATTTAGTCTCGTAATTTATTTTAGTAGTTTAAAACTTTTGGTATATTACACAAGGAACCTTGAGCTTTATAGCAATTACACTTTGGTCCTAGCCACGTCACCTCATGCGCATTCCCACGTGGGGTAGGGATTTTGCACTGAAGCTCTCGCAGCTTATTATATTTCTGATTAGTATTTAAAGTTTTAATGTCGCATTTAATTTTAATTGCGAAAATACCCTCTACAATTTTTGTGATTGTTTTCTATTTATTAAAATTATTGTTCGTGCTCCAAAAATTCTCCAAAAATAGGGATAGGTGCCTGCTTGCATTTATATTCATGCTATATTTTTATTTTTTTTCATTTTAGGCATTTTAAATATTCAATAAAAATCAAATGAGCATGTTTTTATCCTTATTTGAATTAAAAGTTAACAAAAATATAAAAACATTGTGATAAATTCTCAAAAACTATATTTTGTTGGGTAAATTACAATTTGGGTCCCCATCTATGGGTCTGATCCCAGAATGGGTCCCGGTCTTTAAATTGTAACGATTCGGGTCCCAGGGCCATTAATGTAAGGAACTTTTTGAGGCTAATGATGAGTATGCCCTTGCTTCAAAGTTGGAACTCAACCCCTATTCCCTTCCCAATAAGAGCATATTCCTCATGAAACCCAAAATTTCCATTTCCTAAATGGTCCTGGGACCCGAATCGTTACAATTTAAAGATCGGGACCCATTCTGAGATCTGACCCATAAATAATGACCCAAATTATAATTTACCCTATTTTGTTTATTGTTGCATTTTCTAACTCCAGGCCAAAAATCCCTAAAAATAGATCAAGAAAAAAATTAAAAATGATAAAGCTCTAAAATCCTTTATAAAAATATAAAAATTCTTCAAAAACTCCAAAAATATTCAATTCTATTTTATAGTTTTCTTTATATTATTTATTATATATTAAATTGATTTAGAAAATTTTGGACACTTTTTGTTATTTTTATTATCCATATCAATTCAGCATATTTATTTAATCTCTGATTTGGGATATTTTCAACTTTAAAAATACAAAAAACAGCAGAATTATCTAAAAAATCATAAAAGTGGTAGAAAATATTTAAAAACAAAAAATATTTTTTCTTTATTTTGATTATTTTTAGTGGTATTTATAAGTAGATTACTTTATATAATATATATAGTTGTTTATATTTTATATTACTTATTTTAAAGAAAAAGAAATTAAAAATCAGAAAAAAATAAAAGTAAAATAAAAATTATAAAGGTATAAACAATTAAAAAATAAAAATTAAAATCCAAAAAAAATATAAAATCACAAACCCACTTGAAAATACTTAGACAAGAGGGACTCAAATTTTGGAATTTTTTTTCCCAATCTACCATTTTCACCCTGTCTTCGACACTCGACACATACTTACACCTATACACATAATTGTAGAGTTATAATAAATCTTAACATCACATTAACTTTTGCTTTTATTGTTAAATATATTGTGGGTTAATTGTTGAATTTAATGAATTTCTTGAGCGATCAAATCAACAACTATTGATCCGCCTTGTGGGTTGACATGACCCTCGCGACTCTCTTTATTTCAAATGACGTCGCTGCCAGGGAGCAAGGTCGTAGAGATTGTGTATCTTTGTTTGTGCCTTCTTGTTTATATTTTACCTTTATTTACTTTCTATTTTATATGATATTATTGTTGATATGTCTAATCACCCTTCTTGTTTGAATTTGTTGCAAGGAACTGCAGATCGAGGGAGGCTCTCCTAGGAGTGCCTGCACACCCACGTGAAGTGAAGTCAGCTTTTTTGGACCTAGCCGGTAGGAGGAAACGACAAGTGAAGACTTGGAGGAATTTTTGGACGATAGTGCCATTTGTATATTATTTTATTTTTATTTATAACTAAAAGTGAGAGTGAGACACATATTATTTTAATAAATTGGACTCTCTAGGACTCTGACACTTCATGAGGTACAATACCTGAGCGATTGTTCGCTTGGGGGCTCGTTGTTTTTGTCGTGTTTTCATCACTTTTATTTTTCTTTATTTCTCAATTTTATTTTTATTTGTTTTGTGTGATCGAGCCCTGCCTTAGGAGTTGCTTGTTGATATATTAAGGTCCAAAGCCCTAACTGTAATTGCATGTATCTGTCGTTTGCTTTTTGGACTTAGTCAAATCATAATTGTTGATTATTTGCACTTGAGACCGTGCACCACAAGAAACCTCACACAACGCTTGCAGGACCCATTGTAGTGGGCACCGAGAGGTTTCCAAGACTGGATCCTTAGTTTCTTGTCTAGATATCAACTCTTGTTCTTCACGATAATAGCAATTACTACTCTAGAGCGATTTCATCGGATTGCATTTTCATATAGATTGGTTTCAATTATACTTAGCATCCTTGCATGAAGAGAGCTTGAGGCAAGGTGAGCATTTCTACTTAGCATTCATCATCGATTCGCTTGCATTGCTTTTCCGACTCTCTCCATCTGATTTTGACCACACGGGATCTAAAAAGATATGACTTCTCGTGAGGTCCGTGCATTCTTATTAAATTACAAAAAAAAGTGATCACCAATAAAATTGAGATTGCTAAGATTACTCGACCTTAAAATTTAAAAGAAAAATATTTATCTTGGGAAGAGTAACCCCCTCATTGAATGTGCATTTTATTTTGATACGTACACATTAAGGACTAGTGCCCCAATCACATGCCTTCCTACGTGATTGTAAAACTTTGTGTTTATCACCTAAATCTAAAATTTGAAAAGATAAAAAGATCGAAATTTCACGATCATTATCGTGTTGAGTAGGTGAATTGAGGGGGTTTGTCTTGTGTATATTTGTTTGTGTTTGTTTGTTTGTATGTATACTAGATGATCTCTTCACACTTGCGCCATTTTCCTTGCATATCTTGATTTGACTTTCGTGTTCTCCCGATAACTTTCTTTTGTTTCGTAGATGGCCAACTAGAGTGATTTTTATCTGACTTCGTGGATCCCTCGTACCCTCCAACCGGTCCACCTCCATTTTATCAGGAGGACTTTGCTCCTGATTTTTCTTTTTGTACATATCCGCCTTATCAACAATGTCATACCTCATATTTTTACCCATCCCCACCATCACGTTGCCCACCTTCTCACTCACCCAAGACTAAGCTGTTGAAGTCACCTCTCATGGAGTCCACTCTTGAGCATTTGACCTAGATGATGGAGCAGATGAAGAAGAGGATTGATGACCTCACTAGTATAAATAAGAGCCACAATGTTGCTTTACCATTTGATGATATGGGTTCATTCAAGCATGCCTATGAGAGCTTGCAATTGCCCAAAATACAAAAAATGAGAAAAAAAATCAAAACACAAAAAGGTTTCGGGAGACACACAATAAAGTCATTTTGTGAGGATAGGGTACACCTGCCAGATCATTTGACCACACACACACTCGCCACAATCCCCAACCTTGACCCCAAGGATGACATTTTACAAACTTCTCTTAGTCATCATTGTGTATATGATGATTCTGATCTCCTCCCTCGTATGGAGGAGATCCAAAATCTCACAAAAAAATGTTGATTGAACCTAAAGTGGTGGCAGTTTTTCCTAAGATCATTGAAGCCCCACTTCACTGGGCCATGACCCAATTATCTGCTCTTAAACCCAAGAAGAGAAAGCGAAAGAGTAGATCTGAGCGACACATTTTGACCATGGCCACTTCCTACGCCATCACACACCATCCACACTCTAGGAAAGGGAACATTGTTACACCTCTTGTGAGTTGCATGATTTCTGAATATTCATGTGATAACACTCTCCTTGACGATAGTGCTTTGATTAACATAATATATCGTTCTCCTAGATACAATCTATTCACTTAGGGCCTCTCAAAAAGACCATGATGATTTGTCAATTTGTTGATGGATCAATAAAGAGGTCAAAGGTATTCTAGAGAATGTTGTCATTCAGATTCAGGGCATGAGCTTCACTGTGACTTTATCGTATTGCCCATGGAGACCTCCACCCGTATGGAGCATCCTCTAATCATCCCGGATGGCCTTTAATCTCCTCTGTGAGAGTCGTTATTGATTATGGATCTAGAGAGGTTCACTTCCGTTCTGATGTCAGGAGCGATGTGTTGATCATTGCACCTACTATTGAACAGAGACCAGCATCCTATGAGAGTGTGCATGTGTTAGCCGACCCCAAGGTCTATGACCTTGATAATGATATCAGAGAGTTTTGTTGTATGTTGGATGACAATGAAACCTGAGAATTCCTCTCCAAGGAGGAAGACTCGGAAAGCATAAATCATGGAGTTCCCCCTTCCGGTGAGTGGTGATGCATTGATGACATCCGCGATATTTACAATATAGACACCTCAGAGCGGAAGGCAGATTTAGTGGAGACTGCAGAGGCCGAATTTGACCTTATTTCTTTCATCAAGAAACTCGGGCCTTTTGATTCTGACCTAGCGGAAACTTCCCTAGCTGAGCACGACCACACTACTTCCACTGACCAGTTCATGCCTTTCCACTTTGAGACCACTGAGGATCTTCATCAGGTCAGTCCTGATTGATTTGTGTCCGTTGATGACCCTGATATCGACTTGCACCTTGTCAGATCCATTCCTCAGCGATCACGCAAGAAGGTTCGCTTTCTACCTTCTTGATATATGTACATCCATCTCTTTGTATATCCGCTTACATTTTCTTCCTTCCATATACCGTTTTGCTCATCCACCTCATTCTGTGTGTTTTGCCTTGCTTAGGACGTACTTTGTCCTAAGTATATGGGAGGTGGGTGAATTGAGTGATCTTTCTTCTTTTCTTCTTTTCTTCTTTTCGTTTTTATTTTTCTTTTTCTTCCAAAAAGGCACCACAACTTCTTCATTGCTATACTTAGGACATACTTTGTCCTAAATATAGGAGGTGTGCACCCCCGAGTTATTCATTCTTTGATCCCCGCCATTGTTTCCTATCATGTTGATATTTCTGTATATACTTAGGGATATCTTACTGTAAGTATAGGGGGAGACAGTCTGAGTTGTGATATGTTCATTCCCACCCTTGACCTTCCCTTCATGTAGATACAGCCTTCTATACTTAGGATTATTTCATCCTAAGTATAGGGGGGACGGTCGACTTCTCATTCATTCATTTAATCATTCCTTTGTTCTTTATATGTCATTATAGTATATGCTTTTCTATACTCAGTACGAGTTATGTCTTCTCTTTTTCTCTCTGATCTATGAGGACATAGCTTAAGCTAAGTATAGGGGGATCATATATATATCATATATACTTGAGCTATAACTCATACTTTCGTATTTCTAATAATATGGCTAATAATAAAAAAATAATACATGTGCATGCCTAATTCTATGTATATACCGATTAATAAGTCAGGTTAAAAATATTTTTTTAAAAAATATTTGAAAAATAGTTTGGAAAAACATTTTAAGAAATCTTTCGAAAACTATTTACAAAATATTTTGTTAAAAATTTTCAACCTTTGTAAAAATATTTTTATTTATAAAAATTTCTCTTTTTTGTTTGAAATAAAAACTTTTCAAAAACTATTTGCAAGTAATTTTGAAAAATGGTTGCAAAAATATTTTGAAAAAAATCTGTATATATTGTTTGAAAAATCTTTGCAAAATGATTTTCAAATATTTGTAACATTCAAAATTATTTGTCAAATTAGTTTGAAAAATAAATATTTCAAAATATTTGTGAAAATCTTTTCGAGTTATTTTCGAGAATTGGGTACATAATAAAAACCCATTATAAAATTTGTATAAACTTGTAAATTCGTAAAATGCTAACTCTTGTAAATAATAAGAAGCATCTTTGTGTAAACATATGTACTCCCTTTCTTTTCCTAAAAACCTTCTGTTTTGAAAAAAATCTCTTAAAGTTTGCAAAATCTTTTCAAAAATACATAAAAAGTTCTAAATCAGAAAATTGCATTACAAAAATATTTTTCTGCATTGTGCATAACATTTGCATTTTTCGGATTGAGTTTTGTAATTGAACATGTCTAAGTAAAATCCCAAGATTGGAGCTTCGTTGAACCTTAAATTTACTTAAAAACATGAACCTTATAGGAACTAGAATTGAGGTACTTCAGGACTATAGACTTAATTCTTTGAGAATCATGAGACTTGGTTCAATGTCGCCTAAAAAGAATATTTCAGAGCACACGCACGACTCTTATTGATAACGAGATAGCATGTATACCTGCACCTTTCACTTTGCTCACCTCAGTTGAAGTGGTATATGGTTGGATTTCTCGGCATGAGACACAAGCCGGTGAAAACATCGGAAGTCACACATTTGTGGCCATTGTACCCCAACCCGATCCAATGGCGACGAGGTTTAAATACAGAAGTTGTGGGTTGCAATGAAGCTTCAAAAGAGGGATACTCTACTGGATCAAGAGGAAAAAGTCCATACGTAAATGATGTTGTATATAGTGTTCAAAAAATGCAAAATCAAAAACTCCAAAAAAGTGGACATGTCTGATTAAAAATGAAATGTATGTCAAAGTGTATATATTTGTATAGTCAAAAGGCAAGCTTGAGCTTCAAAGTCATATGTATGTGAGACTGTTGTTGGATGACTTGGCTACCGTGATCAAGCATCCTATAATAGGTAGCTACATTGGCTACCGTCCATTCTTCTCTCCACCTTCTCTTCTTGATATGGTTGTCACTTGAATTTAGAAGGGAATACCCTGCTTCTCGAGGTAAGAGTTGTCGGATTGGGGAATTAGGGTCACCATGTTGGAGAAGACTGACTTTTACCGCTTCAGTTGAGGATCACACACACTTCAAGATAGATTCATAGTCATAAGGGTTTACGTATGAGTTGATTTATTCTTACCTAGCAATTGAGGGGACTTGAGCAGAGTTTTGTGATTCTTGAAGTCTGTTGCGTTTCAAATCTGTTTCTAAATAAGGTTCCGACCACACCTAAAATCTAAATCCGACTTAAGCTCCAAACTTTGATTTTATGAAGAAATTTAATTTCTTTTTGTATGTATTTTGTGTGTATAATAGATCAAAATATAATTAATATATAAATTATTTATTATTAATTTTTTATTATTAATTATTATTAATTATTAAAAATACAATTTTCCATAATGAAATAGAATATAATTTCCAGAATTGAGTTAATAATAAAAAATTAATAATAAATAATGACAAATGAATCCATAAAATCAATAAGAATTAAAATCAATCCAATTTCTTTATTTTTCTTTTCTTTATTTTTATTTTTATTTCTGCACTTATTGCACAAGTGTTTGCTAGGAACTAGCAAAGGCAAGTATAGGGGGTGATGAGTCTCCATTTCATCACCTTTATTCCACATTTTGGCCTTAAAAACCCTAGCTAAATACAAGTAAAGAGCATTATTTCGTACAAATTAACATTCATGATTTATTCCATTAATTGTATATAAAATATAGTTTTTAATGCCAAAATTATAGAATAAAGAAAAGAAAATAAATAAAATGCCAAAGATTTTTTATGACCCTAAACTCTGAGACCCGGGCATCTTGGTGACAAGGTCGACAAGGAATAAAATAGGGGGAGATAAGGGTAAAAAATCCAACAAAAATCTCATTCTTTTATTCATAAATGATTCATTTTTGGGACCTATTTTATTCTTTATTATTTATAAGTCAAATAAGAAACATTATTCATGAAATTTTTAGATAAAAGAATAAATAAAACTATAAAATTGAGTTTACAGAAAAATAATATGCAACGCACCTTTTATACTCAAAATGAGATTCCAAAATCCCAACTTCCCAAAACCATATCTTTTCCAAATGAACTCAAAATGCATTGAAATCACCTTAAATGTATATAATTTTTAATAAGTTATTTAATGAAAATGGTTTTATTCAAATTGGAGTTAAGATGCAAAAGTTAGGTTTTGGACCAATTGTATAGTATACCTGAATAAAATATTCAATTTACTTATTCTTTATTATTTTTATAATTTTATATTTTTATATTTTTATAAATATCATTTATAATATATGTACATATTTATAAAAGAATATAACCATAAATAAAATACTAAAATAAAATAGTCTATATAAATACATAGCTTAAATACCTATGCTTGTACCTATATAATATATACCCCTATTTATTTAAGTTCAAGAATTATATCGAAAAAATATAACAAAAATATATTTATGTGTATAAAAATAAGTTATAAATAAATAAATTATGAAAATAAAATAATAAAATCAAAAATACAAAACAAAAATAAAATGTACAAAACATTGGTAAATATAACTATGAATAAGCCTTAAAAAGTAACCTACCATAAAACAACTCATAAAAATAAATAAAAATAATATTAAAATACTACAAAAAAATAATAAATATTTTTATTTTATAACTTTAATTTAATTAATTTAATAATTAATACTGAATTTCAAATAGTTTCAGGCTGCCTTTTTCCAATTAGCCAACGTGGACCAACCAAGGGGAGTCAAGAGTTGACCTCGGTCAACTCTTCTCCCCATGCACTAGGTCTGTCAGACCGAGCTTCGACCCCTCCTCCTTTTTAGTCTGATCTATGTAATTATCGAAACAAGTTGATGCATCTTCGACTTTTCTTCCTCGATCCTTGCTTCATCATGCTAGCGTGATTTTTCAGTCCGAGGAATGTTGCATCGATCACGCCACCTCAATCTTCCCAGCCATGTGCATATACCCGAGCTCTGCCATTTTTTATTTTTGAATCCCCTTGGCTCTGTTTCTTCTCCTCTTTTTGCTATCCATGGCTCGAGCTTCGTGACAGGGAGCTCGCCTAGCTCTTGGTTGGATCGAGGAAGTGTTGCTAAGGTGATCTCCACCACCTCCGGTGATGCGATGCTGTCATGAGGTCCATCTCTAGTTCTCAGTTGCTCGAGGTTCTTTTTCTTCATTTATTAGATTCCCTGTAGCCTTAGGTTTAATTTCATTGTTTTTATTTTATGCTTTGATCACTTGATTTAGCCTAGATAACCCCATTCGTAGTTCGCCGAAGCTCCTCTCCAATGAACCTTTTCACCGTCAACCATTGTGTCTTCGACCCACCTGACCACCTCATCTTCGTCCCTATCGATTCTTTACGCCCCATGCACCTCCATCTCACATGATCTCACATGGATCAGATTTGGATGCTCCACCACCACAACCTCACTAGAGCACCTCCGTCCCCTTCCATTTCGACTCCATTCCACCCCATGATAGGTCGAGGAAATTTGCCCTCGACAAGGCATTCTTTTGTGTAGGTGTAGGGAGCTTAAGGACCTGCAGGAGGAGCTTTAGGATTTAGAAGAGGATCCCGGGTTGCATGAGCTTCTCTGACCCCTAGGACCCCTCTAATGGATCTCAAAGCTTTTTAAGACCCCCTGTAGATGAAGACCACCTTGGAGAACATGTAGAGCACCTGAGCATATGAGAAGATCATCAGAGTAGCAAGAATTGGCTAATCAAATCTCGTCAGAAGGATTGTTATTCCTTGTTTCTCATGGAGAGCAGTGATTGTTGGATCAGCCCTCGCCTCCAGTTTTGATTAGGGTTGTCCGATCTCCACTCACCTTACCCGTCCGAGCGAGCTCCAGATCTGATCTCCACTACAGATCGACGAAGAATCATCACGCCACTTGTGCTTGCCAAGTATATAAGTGAAGTGTCCACCATCGTTCGATCTGATGCCTTTGGGGGTAATTTACACATTATACCCTCACCTTTATTTATTTTTATTTAATTCTATAATTTATTTTAGTAGTTTAAAACCTTTGGTAAAATTCCACAATGAACCCTGAGCTTTATTGTAATTACACTTTGGTCCATGCCGCGTCATCTCACATGCGGTCCCACATGTGGTGGCGATTTTGCATTGAAGCTCTCGCGAATTATTGTATTTTTTATTCGCATTTAAAGTTTGAATATTAGTTGTAATATTTTTGGTAATTTACATTGTAGCCCTCGAATTTAATTTTAATTGCAAAAACACCCTTTCTAGTATAATAATTTTTCTGATTACTTTCTATTTATTAAAATTATCATCCATGCTCTAAAAATTCTCAAGAAAAATAGGGATAGGTCCTACTTGCATCTATATTCATGCTATTTTTTTTTGCATTTTAGGCATTTTAAATATTCATTAAAAATTAAAAGAGCGCATATTTGTCCCTGTTTGAATTAAAAATTACCAAAAAAATAAAACATTTTTAAAATTTCCTAAAAATATATTTTATTTATTATTATATTTTTTAACTCCATACCAAAAATCCCTAAAAATAAAAAAAGATAAATATAAAAAACAAAAAAGTTCCAAAATCCTTTATAAAAATATAAAAATTAACCCAAAACTCAAAAAATATTCATTTCTATTCTATAATTTTATTTATATTGTTTATTATATATTAAAATTGATTTAAAATTTTGGATACTTTTTTCTATTTTTATTCTGAAATCAATTCGGTATATTTATTTAATCCTGATTTATGATATTTTCGACTTTAAAAAAATTAAAAATAGAAAAATTAATTAAAAAATACAAAAATAATAAGAAAATATTTAAAAACTAAAACATTTTATGTCATATATTTTGAATTTTTTTAGTATTTATAAATAGATTACTCTATATAGCCTTATACACTCTTATATCACTTATATAAAAGAAAAAGATATTAAAAATCATAAAAATATAAAAGGTAAATAAAATTATAAAATTAATAACAATTTAAAAATATAAAAGTTAAAATCCATAAAATAATATAAAATCAAAAACCCACACAGAAATACTTAGATAAGAGGAACACAAATTTTGGAATTTATTTTCCCAATCTACCGTTTTCTCCCCTTGTTCGACACTCTACACATACTTACACCTATACACATATTTATAGAGTTATAATAAATCTTAGATTCACATTAATTTTTACTTTTATTGATATATCTATTGTGGGTTAATTCTTGAATTTGACGAATTTTTTGAGTGGTCAACTCACTGACTGTTGATCCACCTTGTGGATTGACACGCCCCTCTCGACTCTCGTTATTTCACCTATATGATATAATTATATTTAAGTATATTCATGTTTTCTCCAAATACCATGTTTTAACTTCATATCCTTATTTCAAGTTTCGAATAGATTCGTAGACCCATTAATAATCATATCCATTAGCGTGGATTGAGGATATTATTACATTTATATGAAAGAATAGAATATGTGTCCTCAAGTGTTAGAGCATGTATAGCATGATCCAATGGTGTAGCACCACCATGCAACAAAAAATGAGGTGGAGTGGGTGATTCAGATGATCAATCCCCAAGGAAACAATCAGGCATGAAGAGGGAGAATCGAGGGAAAAAATGGAAGAAACTAACCCAAATCGATGACTACATCGATCGCGGAAAAAGGTAGAAGGGGTCAAACACATGGTCTGACAGGGCGAGGCGCCAAGGGAGAAGAGTTGACCAGGGTCAACTCTTGACTCCCCTTGGTTGGTCCAGGGGGTCAACTCTTGACTCCACCAGGTTGGTCCACGTGGACCAACCAAAAAAGGCAAGCTAAAATTATTTGTAAATTAACTAATAAAGAGAAAATGAATTAATTAAAATAAAGTTATAAAATAAAAAGTGCTTATTATTTTGTAGTATTTTAATATGACTTATTATTTTTACAAGTTATTTTATTACAAGCTACTTTTTAGGATTTCATTTATAGGTATATATACCTATGTTTTGCATATTTTATTTTTATTTTGTATTTTTTATTTTATTATTTTATTTTCAAAATTTATCTATAACTTATTTTTATACACATAAATATATTTTTATTGTATTATTATATGCACACTTAAATAAATAAGGGTATTAAATATATAGGTATAAGTATAAGTATTTCATCTATATATTTTGTATCCTATTTTATTTGATGTTTTCTTTATGGTTTTATTCTATTCTAGATATGTAAATATACTATAAATAACATATACAAAATTATAAAAATATAAAATTATAAAAATAATAAAGAATAAATAAAATGAATATTTTATTCAAGTAAATTATACATTAGGGTCCAAAACCTAACTTTTGCACCATAACTTCAAATTAAATGAAATCACCTTCATTAAATAGCTTATTAAAATTTATATACAATTAAAGATGATTTTGATACAATTTGAGTTCATATGGAGAAGATATTGGTCTGGGAAATTTAGGGTTTGGCTTTTTATTTTGAGTATAAAAAGTACATTGTATATTATTTTGGTAAGAAATCAATTTTGAATTTTTATTTGTATTTTCATCTACATCTTTCATGTACAAAGTTTATTTATATGAGGTATAAAGAACAGAAAATAAAATAGGATCCAAATAGGACTTATTGATGAATAAAAGAATGGGATTTTTATTGATTTATTGACTCTTATCTCCCCTATTTTATTCCTTATCGACCTAGCCATCAAGATGCCCGGGTCTTGGGGTTTAGGGTCATAAAATGCCTTTGGCATTTTTCCTTTTTCTTTTCTTCTATTTATTCTATAATTTTCAGATTAAAAATAATATTTTATATACAATAAATGGAATAAATAATGAATGTTAATTTTTATGAAATGGAGATTCGTCAATACTCGAGATCTTTCATTTTTTATTTCTGAATACCCCTGGCTCTGTTTCTTCTCCCACTTTTGCTCTCCATGGCTCTAGCTCAGTGACAGGGTGCTCTCCTAGCTCTTGGTTAGATCGAGGAACCACTACTAGGGCGATCTCCACCATCTCCGACGACGCTCTACCACCATGAGGTCCATCTCGCAGTTCACAGTCGCTCGAGGTTCTTTTTCTTCACTTTTTAGATTCCCTGTAGCCTTAGGTTTAATTTCACGTTTTTATTTTATGCTTTGATCACTTGATTCAGCCTAGATAACCCCATTCGTAGTTCGACGGAGCTCCGCTCTGGCCAACCATTTCATCGTCAACCACCGTGTCTTCGACCCACCTGACCACCTCATCTTCTTCCCTTATCGAGTCTTTATGCCCCATACACCTCCATCTCACCTGATCTCACATGGATCATATTTGGTTGCTCCACCACCAATACTTCGTCGGAGCACCTCAGTCCCCTTCCAATTTGACTCCATTCCACCCCCTGACAAGTCAAGGCAATTTGCCCTTGACCCAGCATTCTTTTGTGCTGGTGAAGGAAGCTTAAGGTCCTGCAGGAGGAGCTTTAGGATTCAGAAGAAAATCCCAGGTCGCCTGAGCTACTCCGACCCCCTGGGACCCCTCTGATGGATCTCGAAGCTTTTTGAGACCTCCTGTAGACCAAGACCGTCTTGGAGAATGTGTAGAGCACCTGAGCAGCCAGGAAGACTACCTGAGTAGCGAGAATCGACCAATCGAAGCTCGTCAGAAGGATTGCTCTTCCGTGTTTCTCAGGGAGAGCAGTGATCGTTGCTTCGCCTCCAGTTTTGATCAGGGTCGTCCGATCTCTGCTCGCCTCGCCCGTCCGATCAAGCTCCATATCTAATCTTTGCCATAGATAGGCGAAGCACATTGTGCCTCCTACGCGCACCATGTATATAAGTGAAGCGTCCACTACCGTTTGATCTGGCACCTTTGGAGGTAACTTACACATTATACCCCCACCTTTTGTTTATTGTTATTTAGTCTTGTAATTTATTTTAGTAGTTTAAAACTTTTGGTATAATTACACAAGGAACCTTGAGCTTTGTTGTAATTACACTTTGGTCCTAGCCACGTCACGCACGTGCGATCCCACGTGAGGTAGCTATTTTACACTGAAACTCTCGCAGCTTATTGTATTTCTGATTATTTGAAGTTTGAATGAAGTACTTAATTTTAGTTACAAGAACATCCTTTTAGTATAACATTTTTTGTGATTGTTTTCTATTTATTAAAATTATCATATGTGCTCCAAAAATTCTCAAAAAATAGGGATAGGTGCCTACTTGCATATATATTCAGTTATATTTTTATTTTGGCATTTCAGGTATTTTTAATAATCAGTAGAAATCAAAAGAGCACATTTTTACTCTTATTTGAATTAAAAATTACCAAAAATATAAAAACATTGTGATAATTTCCCAAAATAATATATTTTGCTTATTATTGTATTTTTCTAAATCTAAACCAAAAATCCCAAAAATAGAAAAAGAAAAGGATAAAAAAATAAAAAGCTCCAAAATCCTTTATAAAAATATAAAAATTCTCCAAAAACTCCAAAAATATTCATTTCTATTTTATAGCTTTCTTTATATTATTTATTCTATATTAAAATTGATTTGGAAAATGTTGGACACTTTCTGCTATTTTTATTCTCCAAATCAATTCGATCTATTTATTTAATGCATGATTTGGGATATTTTCTACTTTAAAAATATAAAAAAAATGGCAAAATTATCTAAAAACACAAAAAATAGTAGAAAAATATTTAAAAACCAAAAACATTTTATTTATCGTATTTTGATTATTTTTAGTAGTATTTAGAAATAGATTAGTTTATATTATATATATAGCCGTATATATTTTTATATTACTTATTTTAAAGAAAAAGAAAATAAAAATAGAAAAATATAAAAGGAAAATAAAAATTATAAAATTAAAAACAATAAAAAATATAAAAATTAAAATCCATAAAATATAAAATCAAAAACCCACTCAAAAATACTTAGACAAGGGGAACACAAATTTTGGAATTTATTTTCCCAATCTACTGTTTGCTCCTTGTGTTCGACACTCTACACATACTTACACGTATACATACATTTGTAGAGTTATAATAAATCTTAGTGACGCATTAATTTTTGCTTTTATTGTTATATATATTATGGGTTAATTGTTGAATTTAACAAATTTCTTGAACAGTCAAATCAACGACTATTGATCTACCTCGTGGATTGACACGACCCTCACGACTCTCGTTATTTCAAATGGTGTTGTTGCAAGGGAGCAAAGTCATAGATATTGTGTATCTTTGCTTGTGCCGTCTTGTTTATATTTTTCCCTTTATTTATTTTCTATTTCATTTGATATTATTGTTGATCTGACTAATTACCCTTCTTGTTGGAATTTGTTGCGAGGAACTGCAGGTCGAGGGCGGCTCTCCTAGGAGTGCTTGTGCACCCATGTGAAGCGGAGTCAGCTTTTCAGACCTAGCCAGTAGGAGGAAGTGATAAGTGAAGACTTGGAGGAATTTTCAGAAGACAGCGCCATTTGTATTTTATTTTATTTTTATTTGTAATTTAAAGTGAGAGAGAGACATATTATTGTAATAAATTGGACTCTCCAGAACTCTGACACTTCGCGAGGTGCAATGTCCGAGTGATTGTTCACTTGGGACCTCATCGTTTTTGTAGTGTTTTCATCACTTTTATTTTTCTTTATTTCTCGATTTTATTTTTATTTGTTTTGTGTGATCGAGCCCTGCCTTAGGAGTTGCTTATCGATAGGTTAAGGTCCAAAGCCTAACTGTAATTGCAAGTACTTGTAGTTCGCTTTTTGGAATTAGTCAAATCATAATTGTTGATTATTTGGACTTGATACCGTGTGCCACGAGAAACCTCACACAACGCTTGTAGGACCCATTGCGGTGGGCACCGAGAGGTTTCCAAGACCGGACCCTTAGTTTCTTGTCTAGATATCAGCTCTTATTCTTCACGATAATCGTAATTACTACTCTAGGGTGATTTTATCATATTACATTTGCGTATAGATTGGTTTCAATTATGCTTAACATCCTTGCATGAAGAGAGCTTTAGGCAAGGTGAGCATTTCTACTTAGCATTCATCATCGATTCGCTTGCATTACTTTTCTGACTCTCTCTCCATCTAATTTTGACCACATAGGATCTAAAAAGAATTGACTTCTCGTTAGGTTCATGCATTCTTATTAAAAATGCAAAAAAGTGATCACCAATAAAATTGAGACCGTTAAGATTACTCGACCTTAAAATTAAAAAGAAAAATCTTTGTCTTGGAGAGAGTAACCCCCTCATTGAATGCACATTTTATTTTGATACGTAAACACTAAGGACTAGTGCCCCAATCCCAAGCCTTCCTACGTGATTGTAAAACTTTGTGTTTACAAGATAAAATGATCGAACTTTCACGATCATTATCGTGTTGAGTAGGTGAATTGAAGGGCTTTCTTATGTATATTTGTTTGTGTTTATTTGTGTGTATACTAGATCATTTCTTCGCACTTGTGCCTTTTTCCTTGCATATCTTGATTTGACCTTCGTGTTCTTCTGATCACTTTCTTTTGTTTCTGAGATGGCCAACTGGTGTGATTTTATCCGAACTTCGTGGATCCCCTGTACTCTCCAACCGATCCACCTCCATTTTATCAGGAGGACTTTTCTCCTGATTTTTCTTTTTGCACATATCCGCCTCATCCACAATGTCAGACCTCGGATTTTTACCCACCACCACCATCACATTGCCCACTGCCTCACAGATAAATACCAAATTTACCATCATTAATCTCCATTATTAACTCTCTTGCTTATGTTAATATCAAGATTCATTGACTAATTAACACTAATTACTAACTACTGTGTCGTAAATAATTAACACTAGACCACGGGAGAAGCCCTCAAAGGGGCATATGCTTTATTGCTCTTTCTCATCTGATACAGGAGGCTTGAGGCTCCTTATATAGCCACCACAGAGCCTCCAAGTCCCACCACTGGTAGATGTGGGACTAAACTGTTGGATGGGTAAATGGATCCTGGAGGGATCCATTTACCCATCTCCCTCATACATGACGCATACAACTTATACTCCAACACTTCCTTATTCCTCCTTATATTCTCCCTTCAATCAAACAGAAACAATGTCTTGTTCGTT
The DNA here is from genome assembly GCA_037367405.1 of Ottelia alismoides. Taxonomy (NCBI): domain Eukaryota; kingdom Viridiplantae; phylum Streptophyta; class Magnoliopsida; order Alismatales; family Hydrocharitaceae; genus Ottelia; species Ottelia alismoides. Next base: position 198,497 of record JAZKJV010000868.1, on the reverse strand, counting down.
CTTATCCTTCATTATCCCTTTCCCTATCTACAACTTTCATGTTCATGACTTTTTCGAATTCATCCTCTAACTAATTCGTTCCTAATTAACACTGATATTTGAAATTTCTTCAGTTCTGATTGGTCCATATAGCACCTTCAGATTGCACCACGTGGCCCAATCATTTAATGTCACGTGTGCCCTCTCCTCACTGTTTGATCTTCTTTTCCTTTCATCCTGTCCTTTAGATCGCACCTCATTCTCAGCCGCTTGATCTAATGATCAAGCGATTCTCATCCATTCCTCCAGTGTCGTCTGATCGCCCCATGATCAGGCATATCTGGCTGCTCATTAACGCCCTAATTTGGACCGTTGGATCTTAGGATCCAATGGCATCTGGATTTCTTCAACCTCTGGCCCACTCATCCCAAAGGTCGTGACTCCTCATTTCATGGTAACTTCTGCCAATTTCGCCGACCTCTGTACACACCTACTCCCCTCGAAACATCCATTAGTCCCTTCACCATTGAACCCCAACTTCCGCCAACCTCCGACCTCATCTTCACTCTAACAACCCAATCAATGGCGAAGGTTGAAACCTCCATTAAAACCTCTTGCAACCTCCACCATTTCATCGTTAAATAGGCCATCGTCACTCCTTGCTCCAGCTATCCGCCCACTTTGAGAGTAGCCTCCTAGCCTTTTCTCCTCGGTTGTGACAGAACCTCGAAGAGAACTAGTGTGACAATGGAGAATCTACTATGGCGAGATCCAAGGGGTTTCTCCCTTGCTACAACCTTCTATGATTGGTTGTTCGAGCTTTGTGAAATCCTAAGCATTGAGTGATGATCTAGAGATTGAAAAGCTCTACGCAAGGCCTGCATTCTGCATCTTGCTCATTTACCCTTGTTCCCCATCGATCTCCAGGTAATCTTTCCATCGTTTCCTCCTTGATTTTCCATTTTTTAATTTGACTCAAAACATCATCGACTTATTCATATGATTTTAGCTATGTCACTAATTCGATCCCTAAATCCACGCGTACTTTCCAGGGCTACTCTACGCTTCTTCATGATTGTATTCATATCGATCCATGCTTTCCTCTTGAACAAAGGAAAATTCCATATGAGGCTCACAGCCACCATCTTCAATTGAGTCGTTTCCATCCATTAAACCATTTTAGTTTGGAGGGTTTTGTCTGCTAACACATTCAGGCACATAATCGACTTCAATGATCAGACATTGAATAGAGGGAAGTTGAGGCCCGCTGTCTCCGACTACCTTATACCGACCGGGTGACCTAGACAATTGCAGATCTTTGTGTGGTGCCATTGAATTTGTCAAACCCTCAGAAAGCCTCATAGATCTTCACCGACAAAACTAGAGCATGGAGGAGGAGAGCGACCATCGTTGGAGCCCAGTTATATCCCCGCTGCCTGCGGAGGAGCTCATTGAATGAAGAACATCGGTCACCATTGATCTATCGAATGGAGCCTAGATCAAACGGTCTTAAACACTCCACTTTGCATGCCAAAGCATCGATTCACCTCCTGGGACTCGGGAGACTCGAGCCAGCATCAAAGCGCTACATCAAGACACATGTGCCCGAGCCTACGTACGGTCTGAGCCTCAACGCTCACGCTTGCCGCACGTGATGCGTACTTTTTGCATTGATATCCTGCTGCTTTTCTATAGTTACATATAAGTCCTTCCATCTTTGTGTAATTTGCACATTAGCCCCTACGAGTTTTCCTATTTACATGTTAGTCCCTGTTTATCCTTATTTGTAGTAAAACTTCTAAATTTTCTTATATTTATGCCCATGGATTCATTGTTGAATAACTTCTTATCCTTAAATCCAATTAATGTAATTTTGGTCTCATTTTAAAGCTTGCTTGACATTCTATCTTGTGGCAAATTTTGTGGACGAATTTGGTTTACAAGTCATGCCTTAGTAATTATTGGATTTGAGTGCTTGTTTACATATCTTTATTTCATTGAAATTACACGTTGAACGTTATTTGATCATGTCAAGTCCTTTAATCTTTAATGGTCTATTGTTAGTTATTTTTAATCATTATTATTAGGTCATTAAAAGATTTAATTGTTGGGTATATTTATTAAAGCTTGCGAGTGAAATTCTTAACTAATGTTGAACAAAGTTTTGAGACTGAATTCACTTGTTGATTCATGGTTTTTCATAATTGATCCAAGTTATTTGTCTTGTGCATTTAAGTATGGAGGACCTATTAATGTTATTTGTGCACCATTATTTGCATTTAAATTAATTGCATTAAAAAGTGTTAAAAATCTATATAATTGTGTTTTGTGCATCATCTCAACATAATTAACTTAAGAATTACTATCTAAAATATTTGATCTTTAAATTTAATCAATAAATTGCTTGCGTCCTTGTATTCGGCTCTAGACTTCCCATGTTAAAAATTAAAGCCGAGAACCTCATAACTGAGATTTATCTCGATTCTGTATGAGAAGCTAAGTGCCCGTTCTACAACGGATTGATTTTAATTCATGCATTTAGTGATTCATCACTCACCCACCCGAGACTGAGCTGTTGGAGTCACCTCTCATGGAGTACACTCTTGAGCACTTGACCAAGATGATGGATCAGATGAAGAGGAGGATTGATGACCTCACTAGTACAAATAAGAGCAACAATGCTACTTCACCATTTGATGATATGGGTTCATTCGAGGATGCCTATGAGAGCTTGCAATCGCCCAAAATAAAAAAAATGAGAAAAAAAATAAAAACACAAAAAGATTTTGGGAGACACACAATTAAGTCATTTTGTGAGGATAAGGTACACCTGCCAGATCATTTGACCACACACATACTCACCACAGTCCCCAACCTTGACCCCAAGGATGACACTATATAGACTTATCTTAGTCATCATTGTGTATTTGATGATTCTGATCTCCTCCCTCATATGGAGGAGATCCAAAATCTCAAAAAAATGCCGATTGAACCTAAAGTGGTGGTAGTTATTCATGAGATCATTGAAGCCCCACTTTGTTGGACCATGACCCAGTTATCTACTCTTAAACCCAAGAAGAGAAAGAGTAGATCTGAACGATACATTTTGACCATGGCCACTTCCTACGCCACCACACACCATCCACATTCTAAGTAAGGGAACATCGTCACACCTCTTGTGAGTTGCACGATTTCTGACTATTCATGTGATAACACTCTCCTTGACGATGATGCTTCGATTAACATAATATCCTTCTCCTGGGTACAATCTTTTCACTTAGGGCCTCTCAAGAAGACCATGATGATTTTTCGATTTGATGATGGATCAATAAAGAGGTCGAAGGTATTCTAGAGAACATTGTCATTCAGATACATGGCATGAGCTTCACTGGGACTTTCTTGTATTGCCCATGGAGACCTCCACCCATGTGGAGCATCCTCCAATCATCCCAGATTGACTTTAATCGCCTCTGTAAGAGCCGTTATTGATTATGGATCAGGAGAGATTCACTTCCATTCTGATGTCGGGAGCAATGTGTTGATCATTGCACCCACTATTGATCGGAGACCAGCATCCTACAAGAGTGTGCATGTGTTAGCCGACCTCGAGGACTATGACCTTGATAGTGATATCAGAGAGTTTTGTTGTATGTTGGATGACTATGAGACACGAGAATTCCTCTCTAAGGAGGAAGACTCAGAAAGCATAGACCATGGAGTTCCCCCTTCCGGTGAGTGGTGATGAATTGATGACATCCGCGATATTTACAATATAGACACCTTAGAGTGGAAGGCAGATTTAGTGGAGACTGCAAAGGTCAAATTTGGCCTATTTCTTTCATCAAGGAATTCGGGCCATTCGATTCTGACCTAGCAAAAACTTCCCTAGCTGAGCACGACCACACTACTTCCACTAACCAGTTCGTGCCTTTCCACTTTGAGACCACTGAGGATCTTCATCAGGTCGGTCCTGATCGATTTGTGTCTGCTGATGACCCTGATATCGACTTGCATCTTGTCATATCCATTCCTCAGCGATCACATAAGAAGGTTGACTTTCTACCTTCTTGATCTCTGTACATCCATCTCTTTGTATATCCGCTTTCGTTTTCTTCCTTCCATCTATTGTTTTTGCTCATCCACCTCATTCTGCTTGTTTTGCCTTACTTAGGACGTACTCTGTCCTAAGTATATGGGAGGTGGGTGAGCTGAGTGATCTTTCTTCTTTTCTTCTTTTCATTTTCATTTTTTCTTTTTCTTCCAAAAAGTTGTCACCCCTTCTTCATTGCTATACTTAGGGCATACTTTGTCCTAAGCATAGGAGGTGTGCACCTCGAGTTATTCATTCTTTAATCCCCTCCACTATTTCCTATCATGTTGATATTTATGTCTATACTTAGGGATATCTTATCCTAAGTATAGGGGGAGACAGTCTAAGTTGTGATATGTTCATTCCCACCCTTGACCCTCCCTTCATGTAGATACAGCCTGCTATACTTAGATTATTTCATCCTAATTATGGGGGACGGTCGACTTCTCATTCATTCATTTATTCATTCCTTTATTTTTTATCTGTCGTTGTAGTATATGCTTTTCTATACTCAGTACGAGTTATGTCTTCTCTTTTTCTCTCCGATCTATGAGGACGTAGCTCAATCTAAGTATAAGGGGGTTGTATATACTTCGTATATACTTGAGCCATAACTCGTACTTTCATATTTTTAATAATATGGCTAATTAATAAAAACTAATACACATGCATACCCAATTCTTTGTATATACTGATTAATAACTCGGGTTAAACATGTTTTTACAAAATGTTTGAATAGTTTGAAAAAACTTTTTGAGAAATCTTTCGAAAACTATTTAGAAGATGTTATGTTAAATATTTTCAATCTTTGTAAAAATGTTTTTATTTGTAAAAATTTCTTTTTTTTGTTTGAAATAAAAACTTTTGAAAAACTATTTGCAAATGATTTTGAAAAATTGTTTCAAAAATATTTTGAAAAAAATCCATATATAGTGTTTGAAAAATCTTTGCAAAATGATTTTCAAATTTTTGTAAAATGTTTGTAAAAATTATTTGTCAAATTAGTTTGCAAAATAAAGTTTTCAAAGTATTTGTGAAAATGTTTTCGAATTATTTTTTAGAATTGGGTACATACTAAAAATCCATTATAAAATTTGTATAAACCTGTAAATTCTTAAAATGCTAACTCTTGTAAATAATAAGAAGCATCCATGTGTAAATATATGTGCTCCCTTTCTTTTCCTAAAAGCCTTTTTAAAAAATCCTTAAAATTTTGCAAAACCTTTTCAAAAATCCATAAAAAGTTTGAAATCAGAAAATTGCATCACAAAAATATTTTTCTGCATTGTGTATAACATTTGCATTTTTTGGATTGAGTTGGTAATTGAACATGTCTAAGTAAAATCCGAAAATTGGAGCTTGGTTGAAACTTAAATTTACCTAATCACAAGAACCTTATAGGATCTAGAATCGAGATACTTCAGGTTTATAGACTTAATTCTTTGAGAATCGTGAGACTTGGTTCAATGTCGTCTTGACTGGCTAAATAAAATATTTCAGAGCGCATGCACGATTCTTGTTGATAACGACCTAGCATGTACATCTGCAACTTCACTTTTCTCACCTCGGTTGAAGTGGTATAGGATTGGATTTGCCAGCATGAGACACAAGCCAATGAAAACATCGGAAGTCGTACATTTGTGGCCATTGTACCCCAACCCGACCCAATGGTAATGAGATTTAAATACAGAAGTTGTGGATTGCAATAAAGCTTTAAAAGAGGGATACTCTACTGGCTCAAGAGGAAAAAGTATATATATAAATGTTGTTGTATATAGCGTTCAAAAAAAATGCAAAATCAAAAACTCCAAAAAAGTGGACATGCCTGATTGAAAATGAAATACATGTCGGAGTGTATATATTTGTATAGTCAATATGCAAGATTGAGCTTCGAAGTCATATGTATGTAAGCCTGTTGCCGGATGAGTTGGATACAGTGATCAAGCATCCTATAATAGGTAGCTACATTGGCTATCGTCCATTCTTCTCCACCTTCTCTACTTGGGTTGGTTGTCACTAGAACTTAGAAGGGAATATCCTGCTTCTCGAGGAAAGAGTTGTTGGATTGTGGAATTAGGGTCACCGTGTTGGAGAAGACTGACTTTTACCGCTTCAGTCGAGGATCACACACACTGTTCAAGATAGATTCATAATCATAAGGTTTTGCGTATGAGTTGATTTGTTCTGACCTAGCTATTGAGGGGACTTGAGCAGAGTTTTGTGATTCTCGAAGTCTGTCATGTTTCAAATCCATTTACAAATAAGGTTTTGACTGCACCTAAAATCTAAAGGTCTAACTTAGCTCCAAATTTTGATTTTATGACGAAAAGTTTGAGAACTAAAATCAATCTGATTTCTTTAATTTTCTTTTCTTTATTTTTATTGTTTTTTTCTGCACTTATTGCATAAGTGTTTGCTAGGGACTAGCAAAGGCAAGTATAGGGGGTAATGAGTCCATTTCATCACCTTTATTCCACATTTTGGCCTTAAAAACCCTAGTTAAATGCATGTAAAGAGCATTATTTCATACAAATTAACATTAATGATTTATTCCATTTATTATATATAAAATATAGTTTTTAATGCCAAAAATATATAATAAAGAAAAGAAAATAAATAAAATACCAAATGTTTTTATGATCTTAAATCCGGAGACCCACGCATCTTGATGACTAGGTCGACAAGGAATAAAATAGGGGAGATAAGGGTCAAAATCCAATAAAAATCTCATTCTTTTATTCATCAATAATTCATCTTTAGGATCTATTTTATTCTTTAATATTTGTACCTCAAATAAGAAACATTATTCATGAAAGCTTTTGATAAAAGTGTAAATAAAAATACAAAATTGAGTTTACACAAAAATAATATACAACGTACCTTTATACTCAAAATAAGATTCCAAAATCCCAACTTCCCAGACCCATACCTTCTCCAAATGAAAATCAAAATGCATCAAAATCACCTTAATTGTATATAACTTTTAATAAGCTATTTAATGAAAGTGGTTTTATTCAAATTGGAGTTAAGATGTAAAAGTTAGGTTTTGGACATATTGTATAGTATACATGAATATAATATTCATTTTATTTATTCTTTATTATTTTTATAATTTTATATTTTTATAAATATTATTTATAATATATGTACATATTTAGAAAAGAATAAAACCAAAAATAAAATAGTTATATAAATACATAGATCAAATACCTATGCTTATACATATATAATATATACCCTTATTTAATTAAGTACATAAATTATATCAGAAAAATATAAAAAAAATATATTTATGAGTATAAAATAAGTTGTAAATAAATAAATTATGAAATAAAATAATAAAATCAATAATACAAAATAAAAATAAAATATACAAAAACATTGGTAAATATAACTATGAATAAGCCTTAAAAAGTAACCTATAATGAAACAACTCATAAATAAATATAAATAATATTAAATTACAATAAAATAGTAAATATTTTTACTTTATAACTTTAATTTAATTAATTCATTTATTAATTAATACTGAATTTTCAAATAATTCTAGGCGGCCTTTTTGTAGTTAGTCCACGTGGACCAACTAGGGGGGAGTCAAGAGTTGACCCAGGTCAACTCTTCTCCTTAGACGATAGGTCTGTCAGACCGAGCTTCGACCCCTCCTCCTTTTTATGTAATTATCAAAACGAGTTGATGCTTCTTCGACCGTACTTCCTCGATCCTTGCTCCATCACGCCAGCATGATCCAACATGATTTTTCAGTCCTAGGAATGTTGCATCGATCATGTCACCTCAATCTTCCCAGCCCTGTGCATATACCCAAGCTCCGCCATTTTTTATTTTTCAGTACCCTTGGCTCTGTTTCTTCTCCTCCTTTTGCTTTCCATGGCTCGAGCTCCGTGAGAGGGAGCTCGCCTATCTCTTGGTTGAATCGAGGAAGTGGCGTTATGGTGATCTCCACCACCTCTGGTGACGTTATGCTATCATGAGGTCCATCTCGTGGTTCACAGCTGCTCGAGGTTCTTTTTCTTCACTTATTAGATTCCATGTAGCCTTAGGTTTAATTTCACATTTTTATTTTATACTTTAATCGTTGATTTAGCCTAGATAACCCCATTCGTAGTTCACTGGAGCTCTGCTCCAGCAAACCTTTTCACCGTCAACAACTATGTCTTCGACTCACCTGACCACCTCATCTTCTTCCCCTGTTGATTCTTTACGTCCCACGCACCTCCATCCCACATGATCTCACCTGGATCAAATTTGGGTGTTCCACCACCACAACCTCACTGGAGCACATCCGTCCCCTTCCATTTCGACTTCATTCCACCCCCTAATGGGTCGAGGCAATTTGCCCTCAACCCAGCATTCTTTTGTGCAGGTGTAGGGAGCTTAAGGACCTGCAAGAGGAGATTTAGGATTCAGAAGAGGATCTTAGGATGCATGAGCTTCTCCGACCCCCTAGGAACCCTCTGATGGATCTAGAAGCTTTTTGAGACCTCCTGTATACTAAGATCGTCTTGGAGAATGTGTAGAGCACCTGAGCATCCGAGAAGATCATTGGAGTAGCAAGAATTGGCCGATCGAAGCTCGCCAGAAGGATTGTTATTCCCGGTTTCTCAGGGAGAGCAGTGACCATTGGATCAGCCCTCGCCTCCAGTTTTGTTCAGGGTCGTCCGATCTTTGCTCGCCTCGCCCGTCCGATCGAGCTCCAGATCTGATCTCCATCGCAAATCGACAAAGCATCAGCGTGCCTCCTGCGTGTGCCACATGAATAAGTGAAGAGTCCACCATCATTCGATCTGATGCCTTTGGGAGTAATTTACACATTATACCCCCACCTTTTGTTTATTGTTATTTAATTCAGTAATTTATTTTAGTAGTTTAAAACCTTTGGTAAAATTGCACAAGGAACCATGAGCTTTATTGTATTGCACTTTGGTACTGGTCACGTCACCTCTCGTGCGATCCCACGTGAGGTGGCGATTTTGCATTGAAGCTCTCGTGACTTATTGTATTTTTGATTAGTATTATAAGTTTGAATATTAGTTGTAATAATTTTGGTAATTTACATTGTATCCCTCGAATTTACTTTTAATTGCAAAACACCCTTTCTAGTACAACAATTTTCATGGTTGTTTTCTATATATTAAAATTATCATCCATGCTCCAAAAATTCTCAAAAAATAGGGATAGGTCGTACTTGCATATATAATCATGATATAGTATTATTTTTGCATTTTAGGCATTTTAAATATTCACTAAAAATTAAAAAATCACATTTTTATCCGTATTTGAACTAAAACTTACCAAAAAATTAATACATTTTGAAAATTTCCCAAAAAAATATATTTTATTTATTATCATATTTTTTAACCAAAAATCCCTAAAAATTAAAAAAAGATAAGATAAAAAATAAAAAGTTCCAAAATCCTCTAGAAAAATGTAAAAATTCCTCCAAAACTCCAAAAATATTCATTTCTATTTTATAATTTTATTTATATTATTTATTATATATTAAAAATGATTTGGAAAATTTTAGACACTTTTTGTTATTTTTATTCTCCAAATCAATTCGGTATATTTATTTAATCCCCGATTTAGGATATTTTTTTACTTTTAAAATATATAAAAATTAGCAAAATTATCTAAAAAATCACAAAAAATAATAGAAAAATATTTGAAAACTAAAAACATTTTATTTCTTATATTTTGATTTTTTGTATTATTTATGAATAGATTACTCTATATTTTATATATAGCCTTATATATTCTTATATTACTTATATAAAATAAAAAGAAATTAAAAATCATAACATATAAAAGGTAAATAAAAATTATAAAAAAAACAATTTAAAAAATATAAGAATTAAAATCCATAAAATAATATAAAATCAAAAACCCACATAAAAAATACTTAGACAAGAGGAACACAAATTTTGGAATTTATTTTCCCAATCTACAATTTGCTCCCTTAGTTCGACACTCTACACATACTTACACCTATACACAAATTTATAGAGTTATAATAAATCTTAACTCCACATTCATTTTTTCTTTTATTGATATATCTATTGTGGGTTAATTGTTGAATTTGATGAATTTGTTGAGCGGTCAACTCAGCGGTTGTTGATCTGCCTTGTGGATTGACACAACCCTCTCGACTCTCGTTATTTCACTTATACGATTTAGTTATATTTAAGTATATTCATGTTTGCTCCAAATACCATGTTCTAACTTCTGTATCCTTATTTCAAGTTTAGACTAAATGCTTAGACCCATTAATAATCATATCCGTTAGTATGGATTGAGGATTTTATTACATTAATATGCAAGAATAGAATATGTATCCTCAAGTGTTAGAGCATGTACAATTGTAAGACAATCTGCATTGGGTCATAGTGCCTGCATCTATAATAGAATATGTAATGGTGAATTGAATGGTGGTTTAAGTCACCATATTTTTTACCACATTTCTATTTCCAACATACAACTAATGTGAGAATCACAAATTAGTTAGCATATTTAAAGTATTAAACACGCACACATGCATAAGAAACAACCAGATAAATTCAAGAAGAACAAAACACATGATATTGGTGTACATATGTGTTAAATTGGGTCGACCCAACCCGGACCTGGCTCATTTTATTTGGGATGGGTTTGGGCTTGGGCCTGGAATTTGAAAATAAAATGGGCCTAGGCCCGACCCATTAGCCCATATACTTAAATGGGCTTTGACCAGGCCAACCCAAACGCGACCCGGCCCGATGCCTAACCCTACTTCAGCCTCCCTCGTGCACCATCCACTTTCACGTGAGTGAGAGCCTAGTCCCATGCATGCTCTGATGACAGTTGAGTATCCCTAGGTCGAGCAACGTCATCCCTTTACTCCAGTGAGATCCGATGGTGTAGCATTACCATTGCAGTGTGCTCCCATCAGCTGCTCGAGCTCTGCGATGTTGCTGCGTCGAGAAAGAGCTACTCTAGGTTACAACCCAGGTGCCCCTCCATTGTTGTTCTTCGTCTTCTTTGGTTAGATACTCTTATATCCACCCCTTTTATTTTTCTCATGTTTTATTCGACGCACTCCAGCCACCTTCGGTCCATCAGACCACCCCCTTAATTCTGCTACACTTCCCCAATTTTGGCGCATCCCTCGTTGATCATCCTTCCCTTATCTACGGCCTCTTCCATCTCGCTCCACCTCCAGGTCTTGCATTAATCTGGAACCCGTCGGCCCTCCACCTCTATTCACTCGATTAGGGCCGCATTTCACTCCATTTCACTTCAATTTCGCCCACTAACCCTGCAGGTACTTGTGAGTCTTCACTGATCGGAGTTTGCGAAGCCCCTCTAATCTATTGCTCTACCTCCGATGATAGTTTGTCCCCCACTACCTCGATCGCTACCACATCTCTGGGACACCATCTCGACCTTTGCCAGCACCTTCCTGAGCTACACAGCCACTCAAGCACAAGGCAAGTCCAAGGTGGATGAGGAGCTCTTGGAGGGTCACCAGAGCTCCGCCCCTACCTAACCACACATAGCAGAGGATAAAATACATGGACCATTGGATTAAACCTCAAGTATGATATAACGTCTCCCATGAGCCCACGACACCAACATCCAATCAGGCATGCCAAGTCATCCACACTGCATGCTCTGCGCCAATTCTAGGCCATTGGATCTCTAGGATCCAACGACACTGGACTCACTCATGGTCGCCCTTGCAAGCTAGCAGGTTTGGAGCATCCGAGCCTCACCCGCACTACCAGCGTTCACCGCGTAGAGCCCCCACTCCCAGTCTCTCTCCAAAGCATTGATGAAACTCGATTTCATCATCTTAATTTGCTAGTATTAACCCCCTTGCTTAAATTAGTGCCAATAAAAACCAGATAAATCGTTGTATATATTGAGTCTTTGAATAAATTAAAAATACAAAAAATTAACAAAACCAAAATTCGTAGTGTTTTTATACCCTTAAAAATGCTCACAAAAATATTTCTTCCCTTATTTGACCTCGTTTCCTTTTTGGTCAACATGAAACTTGTAGATCTCATCAAGATCTACAACTTTCATGTTTTGAGTTTTTCCAAATTCGGCCATTCTCTCCATCTTTTTTGAGTTTTTCTTCTCAAATAATCTGATTGTGCCACGTGGTGCTTTCTGGTTGCGCCACGTGGTCCGCTCACTTTGCGCCAGCCGCACCCCTTTCCAGCCATTGGATCCAACCTTGGAGCTTCCATCCCAGCCGTTGATCTGCGCCTCATTCTCCACCACCCGATCCTATTCCCATACCGCGTCTCACCGTCCACCAGCGCCTTTCTCTCCTCTTGCCACGTATCGATCTTCTCCATCGCCCGATCCACTTCTGGATCTTCAATCAAGGCCGCACACACTCCTCGCATTTCCAGCCCTTCGATCTACCCATCCAATCGCATCACAGACGTTCGTTTCTTCCCGCTTATCCTGGTGACACGTGGCGCTCTCCTCAGCCCTCGATTATTCCTCCATCGATGTAATCTGAGCCACTCCCGCACACTTACTTCTCAACTGTTGGATCGCGAGATTCAACGGTGGAGACCTTATCCCCTACCTCTGGACTCCCACTCTCTCCCACGTCATCCACCTTGCACACTCGCCGCCCCCTCTACTTTTTCCTTGTATCCTCATCCACCCCCACCACTCTCTAACTGCCCCACGACTAAGATCAATCAACCCTCGCCCCCGCGTGCCCCTTAGGTCGCCATATCTCCCTCTCCTTCGCTCCACGTCTCCCAAAAAAGTCACGTCGACCACCATCGACTACTTCAAACCCCCTCTTCAAATACGCCTTCGCCAGCCACCTTCGAACGGGTTCACTTGTAGGTAGGGCTCCCCTCAGACCCTCTCCGCCTCCCCGTGACAGGGGGAGGCCAAATCAACGGCGAGAAGATGGTGGAACCCCTGGTGTCGACCCCTGGCCATTATAGGCCAGGACCTCGGCTTTCCAATGCCGATGAGCTGCTTCGACCAGACGGTGGGGTTCAGCGATACCCGAGCTCCGTCGAGGAGCTCAAGCCCAGGCCTGACGACTGCCAAAACCCCAGGTAAGCATCTTGATTCTCCTTTGATTTTTTTGTTGATTTTCTCTGAATTTATTAGACTTTCACTCGTGCCATCACCTTCCATCGACCATTGCCTCATCTTCTGCACACATCCGCCATCTTCGTCGTGCCCTCTGTTCACCTTCTTGATCTTCCATAGCCCAAACCGCTACGCCCCCTTCTTCTCCAATCTCGCCGGAGAAGATGACTCATGCCACCGCATTCTCCGCCCCACACGTCCTACCATCTCACTCATACTCACTTGCACTTCATCCTTACACGGTGCTTCAGCTATAATACTGGCCACTGTATGATCATGTCTTCAATGGTGGAGCTCAATCAGAGAGAACTTCTCCAGCTCCGCCTCCGACGAAGGGATGTCGATGGCTTCCTCCAGACAGCCCAGGATCTTCTATGTGCTTCCAAGTAGCTCGCCTTGCTTCCCAGATAGTACCTGGAGCTTTACCAAGCTTGATAGATGGAGGCGGAGCCAGCGAGACATCACCGGAGGATCATACGTGCTGCCAGGCCCAACGGCGGAGGAAGAAGAACCATGTGTACAGGTGTCGTAGGATGGAACCCCTCCTATGCTCATCCAACGACCTATCTTCGGCCACGTTGTCTCCCCTTGCACGTACAACCATCATCCAATCGTCTTGATTGGATGGTCCACAGGGGTCCACGTCGCCAGCTCCGAGTGTCAGCAACAAACCTCAAGGCTCGGATCATCCGAGCCTCAGCCGAGCTTCTCCAGTAGGCATGTGGCCCGAGACACGTGCCCAAGCCTTCTCCGAGCCTGCATCAGACGTTGAACCTCGCCCCACGTGCCTGGTCACGTGATGGTAGGGAATTTTGTAGGAGGGCCCCGCTAGTTTCTTCAAATGACAAATAGGTCCATTCTGCACATGATAACCATGCGCAACTAGGACTAATTGCAACCAACCCCCTCTGGGTTTCAATAATTGCGATTTAGTCCCCGCACATGTGGGAAAATTACAGGGAAGTCCTCGCATTTTATATTTGCATTTAGGTCCTCCCAGGGACATGTTTGTAGTATTTGCTCTATTTATTTTCATGTTTTCTTACGTGTATGCCCTTGGACTCTTTCGTGCGTATCTTGAGCATCCTAGATCGGTTTGAGTTGATTTTGGTCTCGTTGCGAAGTTTGTTTCGTTGTCTTTTTAATGGCATGAGTTATTTTCTAATTTGACACTCCAGAGTTTGATGAATTCTAATTACATCGTGTCACATGCTTAATGATTTTTATGCTATTAATTATATTGTCAATGAAAATTGCTTCGTAAATTGATTTCAAAATTGCTCGCAAATTAATTGCTCATTGATTTCAGCTATGAAGGGCATATTTGTATCTATTTTCACTTGCATTTCATGGCATTATAAAAATTAAATAAAAATAGTTTTTAAGTGTCTGCATGATGTCTTTGTGTGCATTTTGACCTATGAAATCCAACATTTAATCTGAGTAATGAGAGTCTAAATATGTGCTCGAGGCTCATGTCCCTAAGTTCGACCTTGGGCATGCCCAAGTAAAATAAAATCAACAGCTTTGATTTAATCGATAAATTTTTAAGAGGTTTTTGATGAATCCAATTCAGCCAACTACAACACACTAATTTGACAAAATTAAGAGGCTGGATTAGCGGCTCGTCAAATGGTACCGTTGCCAGGGACACATGTCCTCTTTTATTTATTTAGATTTTTATTATTTGATTGAGTGTGATTTTCTAACTTATAGGTCTTGCCGTTATTGCATGATTGATGATTCTCTGAATATCCATCTAATGATGGCTTTCTGTGGCAGGGTCCCTTGATGATCAAGGAGGCGAGGAGACGGAGCTCCTGCTACGAGGAGCCGCAAAAGCACTGTTGGAGAAATTGCAGAGAATTCATGTTCCTTGCATTTTAGTTCATGCATTCCATGTAATAATCGTCTTTGCAACAGTCTTCATTTGAAGACTCACGATTGTAAATGAACGAAGCAATTGCGGTTGTGTGGGGATCGCCCCACTTGAGTGTCAACCTAGGATCAGGCACGTGACTCTCTGAGCTACTTTCACATTTTTTATATGCTTGATCGTAGGTAGGAAATACAATAATTTTAGACGCACGTAAACATCGCTTCACTTAGCCAAAAACTAAATCTGTTCTTCCCCGCTAATAGAAGCATGTTAGATGCGATTTTTCATCAGCTTGCATGCATTCAATTTTCAGTTTTAAATTTAGTCTTATTTTTCACGAACTTAGTTCAAGGCACTGTGAGTTTTCTCTCTTAGCATATATCATGATTTTATCGACTGCATGGGCTTTTTCTCAAACCTCATTAAAACAGTGATAACCTTAAAGCTTAAAATTGGGACTGATAATGCAAGTTCACCATAAAATGGGGTAAAAATCATGTTTTGGGAGAGCAACACCCTTGTTTACGTAGGATATTTTGATTTGGCATTTCATGTATCCTTGAGTAGAGTAAAATGTTTTTATCACCAATAAATTTGACAAGATAAATAACCAACACTTGTTGGTTTCACGAGTGTGTTGGTGAATCAAAGGGTATTGTTTGATTGATTGAGCCTTGATTGTTTCGACACTCTCTCCTAGACCCTAGGTACTCCATCCATCTCCATAGATTTATTCGCTCATTTGTAAATTCGCCCTAAACTCTTCGTTTCCCTCAGGTCTCCCCAACATCATTTATCCATCTCTTTACTCAGGCTACTCTCAGCCTAAGCATAAGGGGGACCTCAGTCCCCGTAAATCTTCTACTCATTTATCCTTCTTCCTGATACTTAGGTTGTTTCTAACCTAATTATAGGGGGTGTCATCCTTAGTTCCTGTATATCTTTCATATATTTTAAATTTAGTTATGGCTTTATATCACTTTGTGCTATGAGGACATAGCAAAATTTAAGTATAGGGGGTATACCATATATACAATATATATGTAATTTAGCCATATCTATATTTTGAAATTTTTTAAAAAATTAAAACTTTTTGGGCTAGAGTATATTCTTATGAACTAAGTTGGACAAATTATTTTCAAAGTTTGGGAAATCTTCTATACTATGTTACATTATTTTGAGGAAAATATTTTGAAAAATGGCTTGAAAATGGGTTTTTACTTGTTTTGAAAATCATTTGAAAAATGTTTGTAAAAATCTATATGTATGTGACATGGTTTGGAAAATGTTTTCAAAAACTTGATTTCAATAAGAGAAAATGAGTCTAACTTGTGCTCTAACCTTACTCAAAAATCCATAAAAATTTAAAAAAAAAAAAAGAAAAAGAAAAAATGGATGAAGGAGTAGGTTTTAACCCCTAACACTTTCACTTTCACACAGGGTCAGTGATGCTCGAGAACACTTGGTTTGAGAGGTTTTTGAGATTTTAGGTTAACCAGCCTTAGCCATCAGGGTCTTCGACTTAATTATCCACATTTCCCTAGTTTAACAAATTTGTGTGCTATATTGCGTGCTTAATCTCTACCCTTAAGAATATGATCTGCACTTCACATTCACGACTGCGGTTATGGTGAGAGGAGTTGAAATTTCACTTGAGGGACTGGGATGAGGGATTCAAGTCTAGACTCGATCTAATAATGCTCGAGGATGGGATAAAATCATTGAAGGCTTCAGGAAACCTGAGTGTCAGCATTTTTGGCTAGTATGAGAACATGGTTTTTATGCTAATCTCTTGACATTTACCTAAATGCCAGGGTGTGATAAAAAAAAATGTTGATCACTGTGCCAACTCTTGGTAAAAGAAGTGGAGCTAGCCAAAAACAAAGCAAAGAAATATCAATATTGAAAGAAAAGCTCTCATCCTACAAGTCAAATATCAAAAGAGCTTCCACCAAAGGCGAGCGCTCCTAACTATTTCAAAGTGTCCACTTGGACCATCGCTATTAGGACTGGGGGTCGGACTTGCACCAAAAGGGATCTGCATCGTGAATGCTACAATTCTGGGAGTAGAAAGTATAATAGATACTCAAAATAGGCACACCCCGGTATATTCCCAGGAAAACAAGTACAGATGAATCCAACTTCTCTTGATGGATGCATTGATCAACACAAAAATATGCGTTGAGTAATAAGGCACTCGAGAGAATTCTTGTTCCAATGAGAGGGAGAGAAGAAATGACACAATCCTATGCCCTCCATCAACTGGCTTTCCATCAACACTTCTAAGTCTGAAAACTAAAGAGATGGTGGATTTGACGCAATATTTGATTTATTCTCTAGTGTTGAGGTTTGGGTCCTTAGGAGAATTTCTTAGACTAGGACCTTGGGTGATGTTTTGACTCTACCCTCGTAACCGCGGTCAACACTTAATTTCATATCCTAAGTTTATATGTATACAAGAGAGAGTCTGAAAAATTAGAGAAATTGGATACCTCTCGATTAAGGCTAGGTTGAGCTTTGAGATTTTGGATCTCTAAAATTAAGAGCTCTTGAACGGATCAGATCATGCATCCACGTGCACAATCGGGGGTTAATCCACTCAATCATTTTTGAGATGCCCGGGGATGAGCATAGTTTAAGTATATAGGGTGATGAAACTCGATTTCATCATCTTAATTTGCTAGTATTAACCACCTTGCTTAAATTAGTGTCAATAAAAACCACATAAGTCGTTGTATATATCTGAGTCTTTGAATAAATTAAAAATACAAAAAAAACAAAACCAAAATTCGTAATGTTTTTATACCCTTAAAAATACTCACAAAAATATTTCTCCCCTTATTTGTCCTTGTTTCCGTTTTTTGGTCAACATGAAACTTGTAGACCTCATCAAGATCTACAACTTTCATGTTTGAGGTTTTTCCAAATTCGGCCATTCTCTCCATCTTTTTTGAGTTTTTCTTCTTGAATAATCTGATTGGACCACGTGGTGCTTTCTGGTTGCACCACGTGGTCCACTCACTTTTCTCCACTCGCACCCCTTTCCATCCATTGGATCCAACCTTGGAGCTTCCATCCCATCCGTTGATCTGCACCTCATTCTCCACTACCTGATCCTACTCCTAGATCGCATCTCACCCGTCCGCCAGCGCCTTTCTCTCCGCTTGCCATGTGTCGGTCTTCTCCACCGCTCGATCCACTTCTGGATCTTCAATCAAGGCCGCACGCACTCCTCACGTTTCCAGTCCTTCGATCCACCCATCCAATCGCATCACAGCTGTTCATTTTTGCCAGCCTATACTGGCAACACGTGGCGCTCTCCTCAGCCCTCGACCATTCCTCCATCGATGTAATATGAGCCACTCCCGTGCACCCACTTCTCAACCGTTGGATCGCGAGATCCAACGGTGGAGAACTCATCCCCTACCTCCGGACTCCCACTCTCTCCCACATCCTCCACCTCGCACACTCGCTGCCCCCTTTACTTTTTCCACGTATTCTCAGCCACCCTCGCCACTCTCTAACCGCCCCAAGACTAAGACCAATCATCCCTCGCCCTCGCATGCCCCTTAGGTTGCCATATCTTAATCTCCTTCGCTCCACATCTCCTACGCAAGTCACTTCGACCACCATCGATTGCTTCAAACCCCCCCTTCAAATACGCCTCCGTCGACTACCTTCGAACGGGTCCACTTGTAGGTGGGGCTCTGCCCAGCCCTCTCCGCCTCCCCGTAATAGGGGGAGGTTAGATCGACAGCACGAAGATGGTGGAACCCCCGGTGTCGACCCCTGGCCATTGTAGGCCAGGACCTCGGCTCTCTGACGCCGATGAGTTGGTCCAATCGACCGATGGGGGTTCAGTGACGACCCGAGCTCCGTCGAGGAGCTCAAGCCCAAGACCGACGACCGCCAAAACCCTAGGTAAGACTCTTGATTCTCCTTTGAATTATTTTTTTGATTTTCTCTGAATTTATTATACTTTCACTCATGCCATCACCTTCCATCGACCATCGCCTCAGCTTCTGCACACATCCACCATCTTCGTCGTGCCCTCCATTCACCTTCTTGACCTTCCATAACCCAAATCGCTCTGCCCCTTCTTCTCCAAGCTCGCCGGAGAAGATGACTCAGGCCACCGCATTCTCCACCCCACACGTCATACCATCTCACTCATACTCACTTGCACTTCATCCTTACACGGTGCTTCGGCTATAGAACTAACCACTGCAGGATTCACTCTTCAATGGCCGGAGCTCGATCGGAGTGAACTTCTCCAGTTCCGGTTCCGACGAAGGGATGTCAACGGCTTCCTCCAGACAGCCCATGATCTTCTATGTGCTTCCAAGTAGCTCGCCTCGCTTTCCAGACACTACCTGGAGCTTCATCGAGCTTGGTAGATGGAGTCGGAGCCAGCGAGACATCGTCAGAGGATAGAACGTGTCGCCAGGCCCCGCGACAGAGGAAGAAGAACTAGGTGTACAGGTGTCGTTGGATGGCACCCCTCCGGTGCTCATCCAACAGCCTATCTTCGGCCACGTAGTCTCCCCTTGCACGTACAACCACCATCCGATCATCTTGATCGGATGGCCCACAGAGGTCCACATCGCCAGCTCTGAGTGTCAGCAACAAACCTCAAGGCTTGGAGCATCCGAGCCTCAGCCGAGCTTCTCCAGTGGGCATGTGGTTCGAGCCACGTGCCAGAGCCTCCTCTGAGCCTGCATCGGACGTCGAACCTCGCCCCACGTGCCTGGTCACGTGATGGCAGGGAATTTTGCAGGAGGGCCCCGCCAGTTTCTTCAAATGACAAATAGGTCCATTCTACACGTGATGACCACGCACGCCTGGGACTAATTTCAACCAGCCCCCTTCAGGTTTCAATAATTGCGATTTAGTCCCCGTGCGTGTGGGAAAATTGCAGGGAAGTCCTCGTATTTTTTATTTGCATTTAGGTCCTCCCAGAGAACTATTTGTAGTATTTGCTCTATTTATTTCATATTTTCTTGCATTTATGCCCTTGGACTCTTTCGTGCATATCTTGAGCATCCTAAATCCATTTGAGTTGATTTTTGTCTGGTTGCGAAAGCTTATTTCGTTATCTTTTTAGTGGCATGAATTGTTTTTTTATTTGACACTCTAAAGTTTGATGATTAATTCTAATTACATCGTGTCACATGCTTAATGATTTTTATGCCATTAATTATCTTGTCAATGAAAATTGCTTCGTAAATTGATTTTGAAATTGCTCGCAAATTAATTGCTCATTGATTTCAGCTATGAAGGGCATATTTGTATTTATTTTCACTCGCATTTCATGGCATTATAAAAATCAAATAAAAATAGTATTTAAATGTATGCATGACGTCTTTGTGTGCATCCTGACCTATGAAATCCAACACTTAATCTGAGTAATGGGAGTCTAAATATGTGCTTAAGAGGCTCGTGTCCCTGAGTTTGACCTTGGGCTTGCCCAAGTAAAATAAAATCGACCGCTTTGATTTAATCGATAAATTTTTAGGCGTTTTTGATGGATCCAATTTATCCAACTATAACGCACTAATTCGACAAAATTAAGAGGCTGAATTTGCGGCTCGTCAAGCACACCTTACGTGCTTGAGTCATGTTGGTTGGCAAATTATAGTGACCACCCACCGGTTTCTTTGAATTGCATCCAGATCCATCTTCATCAGTTGACATAGGGCACACCTCTGGGTAATTTGCATCCAAGCCTTGTCGGGTTTCTAGAATTATAAAAAGACTCCCTCATGCTTGGAATATACACTAAAAACCCCCTCTAGAATATTTTAAATCTAGATAAGCCCTAGTAATGAATTTTTAATTAGTTTTTATTGTATTTTTTTCTTGGACTTATTTATGAATATCTTAAGCTCCTGAACTCTATTTTTTATGACATTAATCTTATTTTAAAGGTAATTTGATGCTCTGTATAGTGACTTGTTGTATGCTCTGATTGGACTTGTAAAAAATTAACTTCTAATCAGAGAATTCTCTTGCTTATTGTAACTTGTTCAAAAAATTGCACATGTGTCAAATTAATGCAAATAAATAAGCTACATGAAGCATGATTTATCTAGATTTTTATGTTAGGATAATCTCATGATTTGAGGATCTTTTATCTCTTGATTTGAATGTCTAAGTGAATTAATTAATTTATGACTTAGGATTTGAGATACACTTGTCGCACATTGAAATCGGAGGATAGGTTTGTCCTATATTTGAAGATTTTTTGATAACTGGATTTTAAACATTAAATCAGTAGGATGGTGTGTGTTTGTTGAGCATTCATTTATCATTTTATTGTATGGTTTAAATTGCATACAGATTGACAAAGTTTTCATGCATTCACCAAGTTAATCCGAGCTTGAAACTGATCAAAATAATTATTTAACACATAGAGATACTGATTAGGCTCGTCTCCTTAAGTGGACCCCAGAGTTTCTTGCCCATATTGAAGAAAGACTTGCAGAAATGTATTTGTGCAGTTCTGATAGAGTCACTTTTCGTCCGACTACTACGTAATTCTTGCATATTAAAAAGGGTAAAAGAGGCTCGTCACATAGCCAAGGAGAAGGTTGTTGTGGCGAAGGGGGAGGGATATGAGTGTGCATGCATAGAGGTGTTGAGGACCTTGAGTGTGAACTTGGTGGCCTTGAAGGGGCAGGAGAAGAACCGTGGGGGACATCGATGAGGGGCTTACAATGGGCTTCCCTCAATGATGTATATCAAGACCCCATTTCTAAATCGTTGGATTCTCCCATTTACAGCATATGCTTAGTCAGTAATAACTATATGCAAATTAACCATCAGAAATGCACCGCAACAAAAAAATTTACAAATGAAGTGTTATAGTAATTAGACTTTTGTAGTAATCCGTGTTATGCGAAATCTCGTATCTTATTTTTAAAATTTGGAGAGTTTCGTACACTTAAAATACACAAATGATCGTAAGAGCATCTAATTCCAAGTTTCTTGCCTCAAGATGTGGATGTTTTTAGTTGACTGGATTGAGATCCATATATGGATCATAATTGGATGAGAATTTCACCAATTTATATAAACATGAGAAAGGTAGATTGCTCTTTCAAACTTTAACCAGCCACCATCAATTCGTTATGACTTTTATGAAGTTGTGCACCGAGATTTAATGATCAATAATAACATGGAAGTTACGACTAATATAGTTATGGCCTTAATTACCCGTAAATCTTGAAGGTAATTCAAAAGACAAAGTAGAGTGTTCTTTGATTTATTAACTGTAACACCCGCACTTCTAAACATAGTCTTACATCTAAAAATTCACGAAGTGTGAGAGTTGGATAAGTGATGGGGATTACTACTTGATAGTTTGGACTTAAGCATCTTGGGTGGTTGTCAACGGGTCCATTTGAGCTCGAACCCAGCAAGTTGTCAAGGTTAGTTTTCTTCGATAACAGATCGGGGACCTAAGTCTGGGACGTTACAAATGTTGTCATAGCAAAAATTCCTTTTGATAGTGGAAAGGACTACCCCACCGGTGGAGCCACCCCTGCAAAGAGATAGGAAAAAATGTCTATCCATAGCGTGCAACCACAATTGTCAATGGGAATAAGTGATGGGCCATGTCGCAACGAGGACATTAAGAATATAAGTGGTCGAGAAGGTAAAAGACATACCCCCAAACATAGTCCCATGTCAAAAAACCCAGAAAGTGTGAGAGTGTGATATAAGTGGTGGTGATTACTACTTGACAAATTGAGCTTAAGCATTTTGGATGGTTGTTAACAGATCCATTTGAACTTGAACCCAACAAGTTATCAAGGTCAGTTTTCCTCAATAATGAACTGGATACCTAAACCCGAGACATTACATTAACTCATTGATCAAAGAGACAACAACTTCTTAATTTAGGTTTTCTTCTCTCCGTAGATAATAAATCCGTTATTATAAGAGAGAATTATGATCTCTAAATCCACATCCTCATGCATTAATGGGATATATATGCTACAACTTTATACAAGTTCATCACACGAGTGATTCTTTGATTTAACACCATGTACATTCGATCCAATAAAGTCAATCTTTATTATGCAATACATAAAATTTTACTAAGCGATGAAAACATCTATTTATCCATGATGGAATTACCTTAACATACTAATTACTTTAACTGATATAAAATTCAATCACAGGAAGAGCCGCAAAATATATGTTGTCATTAAATAAATACTTATTTTATGGATAACCTTGAGAATACCTACTTATTGACTCTCTTTTTTAATCTCACGGATTAAGTTAGAATTGGATAAGAATAGACTTACCAGATAATGTTAATAGATGTTATTTGAGTAAAGCATGTTGGGTCAAGATCAATGTAATAAGATGTTTAGCTCAAGCAATTCGTATTCACAACAAGTCGTTAGCATTAGTTTTGTTAGAAATATTTAGCATCTCATAGGTGAGATTACACGTTGATGGTGTAGACAGAGTTAGGTGTCGCAAGGAATCATTTATGTAACATTGGACCTCAGTTGAAGGTCGCATCTCTAACGGACGAGTTGGGTGACACATTGTACCCATCTGATCACGTCCAGAATCTGTCAATAGAGTTGGCAGAAGGTACCGTCGATGTTCTTGGCTTCACATTTGTACACTGTATTAAAACTCATAGTAGCATTAGGTGTGATCGCATTGAATGCTTCTTTGAGTATTAACATCGCGAGAGATGTTCCGGAGTGTGGTTTATTGTTGTTGATTTAGGATATGATTTTACAATTATTGTTGGAATATAGGTCCTTGGGGGGTTTCACCCAAGAAGATTATACCAAAGTTCCTACGAAGCAGAGGCCTGCAAGATTGTTGCTTGTGTGTGCTTGTATAAATAAAAAACCTCCATGATCAAACATATATACTTTCATTATACACTGTCATGGACTCTGACCATCGTGCGGTAATTTTAAGATCAACGTGATAGTGTTCTCAAATGAAACTAAGGGCGTGTTCGGTAGGAGGTTAAGGGGGAATGGAATAAGGGGAATAAGCCTCCAACACGGTTCCCCGTGGTACGACTATTCTCCATTATTTCATCTTATTTCACTCTTATTCCTATCTTTATCCCACCTTATCTACCATTATTTCACCTTATTCTCCTTATTCTTATCCTCCAGCCGAACGGAGAATAGACCCTTATTCCCCTTATTCTCCATCCTTATTCCTGCTTATTCTCCTACCGAACGGGCCCTAAGTCATTAGCTGAAATCGATGAAAACGTGATCCACGGTAACATAAAGCAAGCTCATATAGTTCGGTTTAACACTATGCGTGTATGTTTCGGAACGAGTTCGGTCACATTCCTTGCTTGCATATACGCTTAGTTTTTGGCGTTTATCTTATTTTTTGGTAGTCTTTATTACGTTACTCTTGTACGAACCCAATAAGTGTAAGAGCAACAGCCAAAGCATTAGCATTTGTGACGAGATCGAGCTTTCTATAGATGTACATGCACAAAAAAAGGTGCATACATCTTTTCATAATTTATTTATTTTGACATACTATACTTTTCCATTTTCTTTGAGAAATAATGTAGCGATGTACTTTTGATAGCATTTACTATACATTCAATATTTATGTATGTGTATATTAATCGTCTATATGGGCATGATGAATTTTGTTGATGGTAATAAATGCACCATTGTATTCGATACTATTTTTCTTGCTTTCTTTTTTATCGTAAACAGGATGGGGCCTCACGATGGGGCTCACCTCATGACTTTATTGATATTTGAATCATGATTACAGACTGAAAAAAATAAAAGAAAATATAACAGTCCACACGCTCACGTTGTTCTTGTTAATAGTCTTTTAACATGGTTAAGGACATTTTCGGTGTAGAAACGTTGGTCCTTAAATATGATCTCATTTAGCGCGCACCAGATTGCCCATAGTAGCATGTATGCTGAGGAAACATCATCTTGAGAGTTGCCGCCCACCACTCTAATAGAAGTCCAGAATGCCATCGAGTGTTCTACATTCAACCATCGAATTCCAGCCTCTTCCCATATCTGCGACATCTGAAGAATAAATGCTCCAAGTCCTCTTCATCCTCGTTACATCTCGGGCAGATGCGGTCCCTCGTGTGAAGGATATTATCTCTCCTTACTTTTGACATAATGCGACCATGTCTTACGAGCCAAAGGAAGAATTTAATCTTATGTTGGATTTTTGACTTCCAGATTAGTGTAAAGTCCCAATCTTGCTCCGTCTGGTTCTCAGTTTGTCCCTGCCTCAAAAAATTGTATGCCTTCTTGACACTAAACTTCCTCGATGTCCACGTGAAATGGTCTCTACCGCAACCAGTCCACCCACCTCCTCGAGGTTAGTCAGTAGTTGCAAATAGTCCTGAAATCGTTGCTCCAAAAGATACGTCGTGAAATAGGGGCTCCATATACCATCCGAGTATGCATCCGCAATGCTACCCATCTTGTCTATGGATAACCGGAAGAGGCACGGGAAGCAGTCCATCAAGGGTCCGAGGCTCTCCCAATCATCAATCCAAAATCGAAAGGATCGACCATTACCAAGCACAAGGCGTAGCGCCTCTCTTACCTCAGGCAGAGTGTCCCTCAGCCCCGACCAAAGGGAGGAGGGCCTCTAATGTGCGATATCTGCAAGTCCCCCCCCCCCACCCCAATCAAGTAGATCTTCCACAGCAATCTATAAGTTAGATCTTCCTCAACTCCCCACAACCTCACGATCCACTTGAAAATTAAGGCTTTATTCATGAGCTGAAGTCTAAGAATGTTGAGACCACCTTACTTCTTCCTCCGAGTTACTGTTTCCCATCTCAAGTGATGTATTCCTTTGTATTTTTGTTTACCGTCTGACCATAAGAACCTCCTCATAAGTCGTTCCAATTGTTCATAGACTCCCCTTGGTAGATTCCTAGCTGAGTAGAAAAAAATAGGTATCGCTGATGACACATGTTTAAGTAGCACCACCATCCCGCCTTTGGATATGATCTTGTCCTTCCATCCCGCTAGTTTATTTTCCACTCTCTCAAGCACCACACACCAATCCGATTTCCGAAGCCGACCAACCATCAAGGGTAAATCAAGATAAGAATCGGTAGGCCCCCCCTTCCGCGCCCCAACGCTTCTCCCAACCTCCTATCCTCCTCCTGCCCCAAACCAATCAGCATGAACATGGACTTATCCCAATTAATGCGGATCCCAGGAATGTTTCAAATATCTCCAAAATCTTTGACGTCTGTTTAGCTTGTTGCAAATCATCTGAAGAAAAAAACCGTGTCATCAACGTACTACAAAGTCAGTACCGATATGTCGTCCTTGCAGAATCCAGACCACAACCCATCATCCTGCGCTAACTTTACCATAACCGCTAAAGCATCAGCCGCAATGACAAAGAGCAGGGGAGCCAGGGGGCGTATGTGCCTGACACCACGTTGTGGCTAAAAGAAGCCATCCTCAGGGCATCCGTTCACCAAGACTGTGAAGGAGGCCGTCGTAAAGCACCTTTTCATCCATGAGATCCAAAGTATCGAAAAGCCTCTCTTCTCAAGCGAGGTCCAGATGAAGCGCTAGTCCAAGCAATCGTAAGCCTTGGAGAAGTCCACCTTCAAAACTATGCCCTTAGCATGGTTTCGCTACCACTCATGTATGATCTCATAGGCCAAAACCCATCCATCTGCCATAAGCCTTCCATGGATAAAGGCCGGTTGTTTTGGAGATATGATATCATCCAACATACTTCGCATCTTGTTCGCCAAGACCTTCGCGATGATGAGATAAATACCATTTGAGAGCGCAATTGGTCTGAGATCTTGGACTCGTGTTGGGTTGTCCCATTTCGGCAACAGGAAAATAAGCCCTTGTTCAGCCTTTCAAATCCCATGTTTCTATCCCTGAATTCCTGCAAAACCTCCATTATGTCACCCTTAATGACCCCTCAAAGTTCTCTATAGAAGGCGATCAAGAAGCTGTCCGGCCCGAATGTGTCATCTGCATTCAGAGCAAACACCACCTGTTTGGTCTTCTCCTCCGTGAAAGTTTCTACAAGCATCTCAGCATGTGGTGTCGAAATGTTGCAAACCTCTTTCCCTTTCCATCCCCACCCCTTTCTGGTGGTCCTTTTGTTGCAGGTAGTAAACCAGCTCTTGAGCGTTCTTCCCAGTTCAACGTCGCCTCTAATTTCCACCCCATCAATCCTAAGGTGGTGGATGAAATTGTGCCTTCTTCTGTTACTTGTCACCACGTGGAAGTATCTCGTGTTCTCATCACCCTCCCTAGCAACTTTTATCTTGAGTGTTGTATCCATTCCGCTTCATGTTTTCTATCCTCAAGCTGGATGTCAATTAGACATTTGTTCCTCTGCTATGCTTCCTCCACTGACAGGTCACATATGTCCTCCAACTGGTCTAAACAGACCACCTCCTCTTGGTCTAGCCTCGTAGTAGCCCTTCTTATATTCACAAGTATGCTTATTAAACTCCCAAAGATGTCTTCATAGGGAGGAGAGCTTAGCTGCAAAGCATGCTGTCACCGAACCGGTAGGTTGTTGCTCTCCCCATAAAGATGTAACCATCTCCTTGAAGCCATCCTCCAATAGCCATGCACGTTCAAATCTAAAGAAGTTTCGAGGAGCCTCATCTTAACCGGAAGACCAAACAAGCGGCGTATGGTTAGAGTACGAACGAGGGACGACCCATGCACGAGCCAGCGGGAATCTTTGTAACATCTCTATAGAAAACATGAATCTATAAATACACGATCTGGATCTAGAATTCCTCCAAGTGTATCTGCAACCATCAGCATGAACCACATCGAGGCCATAATCTTCCACAAACTCAGCCATTATCTGCGGCCTGCTATCATTCTCTCCCCTCCTCCTAGGGCAGTCGTCAGGGAATAGGGCAGTGTTGATGTCTCCTCCGATGATCCAGCATGCATGAGGGAAGGAATTGCGAGCCTTCCGCAAGTCCTCAATAAAATCTATCATCCCATCTCCATTGCACAACCCATATACATTTGTGAGTAGTAGGGGCAGCTCATCCGATCTCCTCTTGAGCATCACCGATAGGCACCACCGATCACAGATGGCTTCCCCCCAAATTTCAAACACATCACCTTTCCAACCCACAGCCAGACCATCGGATGCCCCATCAGATGGGGATTCACGAAATTCAGAAATGATCGTTCCACCGATCTCAGACTAGGCTATGCCATGATCTGGGGTTAACTTAGTTTCCTGGATAAAAACAATTTCCGCTCTTGAGTCACATCACAGTTTCCGCACCGCTACTCTCTTCTCAGAACTCCCCGTCCTGCAGATATCCAGGTTAAAATATTCATAAGTTGTGTGTTATCACACGATGAGGGATCACCCCGATATAACTTACCAATGGTGCATCCACTTCATATATCATTTCACCCACCCCTTCAGTCAACTGCCGATTTCCAAAGTTCTCCCATCCCTTGCTTTCAGAATTTTTTTTCAGGCAACCCATCATCCTCATCAAGCGCTTTCCATACGACCATTCTGAACCGCCTATGCCGACATTTTTTCGTATTGCTGTCCAAGACGTCGTTTCTGGCTGGAATAGCCTTATGAAGCATCTCCTTGGGCGGAGTTCCGTTGATTCAAACTTCATTCGACCGACTTCTCCCCCTCACTAGGAATATCCGCCTTTCCCACCTCATCGGTCTCCCCTTCAAATACCAACATCGCCAATGTTGCCGAGATCAAAGAGGAGCTTGGATCTCTCATCCCTGAAGAGATGACTCCCAAAATGATCTTGTCCAACATCAATTGTGAGCCGTCTTTAACCCGACATGAGGTGCCTGGTCTGCCTGAATACCCGAACCCGATAGGATCCAGTGCTGATCTGAGGGGAGGAGTCCACCAGAAGATAGTGACCCCAACCGGATATTTGAAGACGCTGCTCGGATCCGAGTATATGCCGCCAGTCCCTACGGATCAACCAAAATGTGGATCCGAACCAACTCCCCAAGACTCCCACCATGTGAGTCCTCCTTTGCCTTCCGCTTCAGCGATCGCCATCGAGGTGCGTATGACGTACACTTCAGGAACCTCAACAGCCATGTCGGTTGCGCTTCCCACTGCATGTCCCGTCGGTTTGCATGTCTCACCCGACCCTATGACCGTCTTGTCGGTGACTATCTCCTCCACTGCAATCGGAAACTATGCTTTAACCACCCTCAGGATAAGCTCCGAGAGCCCGTTCGGTTGGGTACTCCCCAATTTGGGCGGGTTACCACTCAAACCCCACATTTCTAACCCACTAGTGGGGGCCCACTCCCTTCCCATCAATATATATACATATATTATATCATTATATAATCTAAAAATCATAAAATACTCAACTTCTACTCACTATTCCAAACTTCAATACAATCACATCACAACAACTATCCACTTTTTCAAATTCCAATACAATCATACCATAATAACTGCCAACTTTTTCAAATTTCAATACAATCACATCACACAAACCCTCCCAATCCTTAACCCACCAACCAAACACACTAACACAAAAACAGGTTATCCACCCCCAGATAACCCACCAACCAAACGCACCCTAGGTTATCCACATATGTCTGGCTGATGAATCCACATTTCATCATCTTTATTCTATCATTTTGGCCTCAAAAATCCTAACAAATGCCTGTAAATAGCATTAAATAGGGCATCTTAGCATTCATGCATGTGCATGTAATTAGTGTATAAAATATTGTAATTAAAGCCAAAATTATAGAATAAATAAAAGAAAAGAAAAAGAATAAAATATGGTAAATATTTTATGACCCAAAATCCCGAGACCTAGGCATCTTGATGAATAGGTTGACTAGGAAGAAAGTAGGGTGAGATAAGGGTCAAAATACAGTCAAAATACCTATTCTTTTTATTCATTCTTTACTACTTTTGGTTCCACCTTTTTTACATCAAATAAAAAAACTTTGTACTTGAAAGTTGTAGATAATTAAACAAAGAAAATACAAAATTGAGTTCACTGAAAAATCATGTACAGATAAAAAGTTATGGTCTGAATAAAAATCCATAATCCCAACTTCCCAGACCTGTATCTCACAGATGAAAACTCCAAATGCATCAAACTCACCTTTAATTGTATATAGAATAAAATAAGCTATTTAATGACGGTGGTTTCGCATTTGGCGGAGCTACGGTTTGAAAGTTGAGTTTTGGACCCTCATTGTATACTTGTACAGATTAAAATATTCAATTTATTATTTATTCATTATTTTTGCATTTTTATATTTTTATATTTTTGTAAATATTATTTATAATATATTTGTATATTAAAATTAGAATAAAAACCTAAATAGAACTTAAAATAAAAATATATGTATATACAATACATAGGTATCATACATATACTTATACCTATATAAATTATACTTTTATTTTATTTAATATACTAAACACATCAGAAAAATTAAATATATATATATATGTGTGTGTGTGTAAAAGTATTTTATAATTTTATAAAATACTAAATAAAAGTAAAGAAATTAAAAGCATAAATTAAAAATAAAATAATAAAATATATAGATAATATACCTAAATAAGCTATAAAAAGCAACTTGTAAAAATATACCTCATAAAAATTATTAAAAATCAGAATAAAATACTACATAAAATAATAAACATTTTTTTTATTTTCAAATTTAATTCGACTATTTTCTATTTTTAATCGAATTAATAAAACTATTTTCCAGGGTTTTCCCTGGTTGGTCCACGTGGACCAACCAGGTGCAAACCCTAGTTGACCCCGGTCAACTAGGTGTCCTTCACCCCTGTGCACTGTGTCAGACCTCGTTTGACCCAATTTTTGCGGATTTTTTCGAGGCGTCTCCATTCATTATTTCGTGTATCGTCCTTCATGACTTTTGCTCTTCGACATGTCGTCTTTCACGCCTAGATGTTTCCTTGGAAGATGAAGCGACGATTCGCCAAATAATCCTCGATCCTTGAGACCCGTTGGTCAGCCATACAAAAACCAACCTTGACTTCCATTCAAAATTGAACCGCAATTCATCCAGATTTTTCCCCCCTTGGACTTGCTCGAGCTTCCTGGAGGTGACAGCTCCAAGTTCCCTTCCTCAAGGAGGTGGATCGACCACGATCTGGGCGTGTTCCACCCCCACCTCCGGTTTCCCGTCGAGGTATTTCAACCTCGGGTACCCCCCTTGAGGTGTTCATTTCCTTCATTTTCGTTCCCATTTCACTCTTTGTAGTCCTAGGATCTCTTAGGTACTCTTTTCGTGTCCAATCTCCCATCGATTCGCTAAATCGATTCCCCTCGCCGGAGCAAGCTCCGGCAAGTATCCACATCGCCGTTCACCCCTTTTTTGAGAGCCACAGGAGGTCGAGGCATTTTGCCCTCGACCTCTTTAACGTTTCCTGCAGGTATTTGGAGCGCGAAGAGCACCTGGGGTCGATTTTGACCTTGCCGGAGATACCTGGGCCCCTCCTCCTTCTCCGACGTCGCGGAGGATCCCTGGTGTCCATCGCCGCGTTTTGAGACCCCCGACGTAGAGAGGAACCTCGCAGGAGCAGCTGGAGGCATTTTGGAGCGTCGAAGCCCGGTGGAGGAGGAAGATCTGAGCATGGGAAGCTCGCCTGGCGGCGGGTTCTTCCATGTTCTTCGTCGACCTTTCGCAGCCGTCCGATCGAAGGCCTCTGCCCAGGCGAGCAGCAGCCATTGGATCACTTGCGTCATCAGCCGTCGATCGCACCTTGAAGATCTAATCGCGGCTGTTGGGCGCGAAGCGGCATCGTGTGAGGAGAAAACGCCACGTGTTCAAGTGAAGATCTCCCGCCGTTAGATCGCCTTAGCGTGGAATTTTGCAAGTATACCCTGCGTACTTTTGTAATTTATTTTATAATACTTAAACTTGCGTATGTCATTTAAAATATTTTGTAAAATTTACAAGTAGGCCCTTGAACTCTCCGTATTTGCAATTAGGACCTCGGCCACGTCACCTCACGTAACCAGTTCACGTGAGGTGCTGGGCTTTTTGCAGCGAGGCCCTCGACCATTTTAGTATTTCGATTTAGTCCAGTAACTTTTGTATCACGTGTAATATTTTCTGGAATATTTGCATTCAGACCCCCAAGGTTTTTGAAATTACAGTTGGGTCCCTCCCAGGCGCGTGCACGTCATGCGTTTTGGTGGGTATTTTGCATCTGTACCCATCCGGGTTTGGATATTTGTGATTGGTCCTTTAAATTAAATATTCAGTGTACTATTTTGTTGGAAAATTTCGATTGTGTCCCTGGATGTTTAACTATTTGCACTTCTACCCCTGCCAGGCTGATTATTTTTTGGCTTGCTTATTCTATTTATTTCACGCATCATATTAACTCCAAAAATTACCAAAAAATTCATGTATCTCCTCTTAACTTGTACTTCCACGCCATATTTTTGTATTTTATTTTTATTGCATTTTTATATTTATTAAAAATCAAAAACATGCATTTTGGCTACTGTCTAGCTTAGAAAATATCAAAAAAATATTAGAACACCTAGAAAAATTCCAAAAACATCACCTACTGTGTATTTTATCCTACTTTAGTGTTAGTTCAAAAATCATTAAAAATTTCAAAAGAAAAACCTTAAAAATTAGAAAATATCCAAAAAGTTCCAAAAAATCTAAAAAATCAAAGAAAAATCCAAAAAATAGAAACTCAAGTCCTATAGGTTCCCCATTTTATTCCCTTTATTTTAAAATTAGTTTGGAAAAATTTTGTGGCTGTTTGATATTTTTCATTCCTATTTTACCTTCAGCCAGAACATTAATTCACTGTTTTCTTTATTTTGACTTTTAAAAATACCAAAAACATTCTGAAAAACACCCAAAAATCATAAAAATAGTAAAAAATTATAAAAAGGCCAAAAATATTTTATTTCTGAATTTTTGAGCATTTTTGCATATTTTTATAAATACTCTATCCCCTCCTTTCTTACATTTTATATATATTCCAATATTAAAAAAATATAAATAAAGAAAAAATGTAAAATATAAAAAGAAAATATAAAATCAGAAAATTAAAAACCAAAATACAAAATTAAAAATTAAAAAAATATTAAAACTTGAAAAACCCACAAAAATATTTGCATTGCATAGTGTAGACAACACATCACTTTCACACACACATACCTGTTTGATCTATCATGCCTTGCTCCCTGTGTTCGAACTCTCTACATACTTGCACCTATACATCTTTTATGTAGAGTTAAAGATAAATTTTAACTTCACATTTGCTTGTCATTTCCTGATATCTATAGTGTGGGTTAATTGTTGATTTTAGTCCAGGATTCCTTGCGGGTCGCAGCAGCGACACTGTTGTCTCCGCTTTGTGTGAGACACTATTTAGACCCCGTGAATTTTGTCTAAATCAAATGACGCTGTTTCCGGGGAGCAACAACGAATAGATCACATTTTTGTTTGATTGTTTTGTTTGTCTCCATTATTGCTTCATTTTATCTCTCTTCTATTTTTGATATATACTGTTGAGCTTTCTGACCACTCTTTCTCTTGTCTTCTTGCGAGGGACCGCGGAGCGAGGCGGATCGCCTAGGGGATCCAGCGCAACCTTGGGAAGCGGAGTCGGCCTTTCTTAGCCTAGCCGACAGGAGAGAGAAGGAGGAGTGAGAGAGAGTGTTAGATAGCTTTCATTTTCTTTTGTGAGAGAGAGATTTATTAATTTGTAATAATACAGGGACTCGGACACTCAGACACTTCCGGGCCTAACTTCCAGGTGTCTGTTCACCTGGGGGCCCACCGCGGTTTTCTTCATGTTTTCCGCAGTCATTTTCCGGTATTGTTTTCATTTTTCATTTCTTTTGTGGATTGAGCCCTTAGTTCTAGGCTTTTGTTTGATCGATTAGATTAGGTCCAAACACACTAATAACCTTTGCATGCACCTATAGATCGTATTTGGACTTAGTTTAATTAAACAGTTAATCATTAGTCTTCGATTCGCCGTGCTGCGAGCTCATCCCGCCAAGCGTTTCTCCTGAACTCGATGTGTCGAGAGGAGGAGGGGTGAGCCTAGACCGGACTTTAGGATTGGGGATTGGTGGTTGACTTGTGGTTCTTCACGTAACAATTGCCTGCTTAGGACGATTTCCGCTTGCATATCGGCATATATCTTAGGTTTATAAATTTCTGCTTTGCATCCCGCATGGAGAAAGTTGGAGGCACTGTAAGTCTTCTTACTTAGCATTCATCATTTAGGCACAAAGGTGAGATATCCATCTTGATGCCGACTTGCACGGCTTTTCCGACTCTTTTCTCCCTCTGTTTTTGGACAAAGTAGGAATCAAAGAAAATACAAAATCGTTAGGCGCTTGTTTGAATCTACTCAAAAGAAGCGATAACACCAAAAAAATTAAAAAAGGGACTGCTAAGAAGATTTTGACCTAAATAAAATTGGTATTTGGATTCATTGATTGGGGAGAGTCACACCCTCACTTGTCTTCAGGCTGCATGGGAAAGTCTCCTTCCAAGTAAGCAGAGTGCTTCGTAAGGATTAGAGCCAAAAACCCAGCTTGTGGTTGCCCTGTGTATCGCCTGGATTTCCGAAGTATTGGCGCTACTATCGTACGTAGGCGAGTAGGACTTGGTCATCATTGGTGACTCACTATTGTGTGAGCATCGACCCTGTCCGAAGTACCGAGCATAGGCCACGCCTTCACGTGTGTGTCTGTCTCATCGTCTGCGTCCGAGTAGGTTCTTGCACGCTCACGGATGATTCCGTTGCGAGCGAGATCCGAAGTATCGGTTTCGCCTATCGGCTTCCTCCCTCTTTTCTTTGGCTGAGTAGGGATCGAGGAAGGGTTGCAAGGACCTCAAAAAGCACAAGCTACAGGTTACACAGGAGGAGGACAAGTACGGGAATACTTTTCCGGCAGTACTCTCTCTCCTTTAGGCATAGCGCTCTAAGGACTCGTTGAAAGATTAATTCCTGAAAACAAGCTAAAAACTAACAAGATAAAAGCCGAACCTTCACGGCTTCATGTGTTGAGTTGGTGAACTCCCCTGTTTTGTGTTTGATTGCTAGTCGATTTTAGGTCAAGATCAAAAACACAGCACAATTGTGCGCAATTTTGCTTTGCCCTTCTTTCTTCTTCATTTTGCAACTTTGCTCTTCTCGAATAATCAAGATGATGGGACGAAGGTCTCTTAGGCTGACTCTATCGGCACCGCTATCCAGCACTCCTCCTCATTCATCTAGGACAACCTCGGAGAGTCCAGACCCGCTCTCCGAGCATGAGTTCACTTCCACCCTGTTCCCCCTCGACCACCCTTCTCATTCTCCTTCCATCAGTCCAAGAGTTTCAAATTTTAGTGCATCGCAGAGCTCAGAACATTTGACAGCACCTGAGATGGGTTTATTTGCTTTTTCAGAGAACCCAGACATGGCTGACAAAGGAGAGCACCCAGATGATCATGAGCACCCGCCATTCTTCCTTGATCAAGCCGCCATCAACAATTCACTTCCAGCATCCCTGGAGACCATGCAGAGGCAGATCCGAGACCAGGGAGTATTCATGGGTGACCTCATGCGAGAGATCGCGCAGATGCGCGAGAACAGACTTGGGGGCGGTGGCGGTGGTGGTGGAGGTGATATTCCTGTAGTACAGAACGAGGGAGGAGAACCCAACCAAGAGAGGCCGCCATAGACAATCATGAGGGAATTGCACAATCCGGCAGCTTCCCTCACTCATCGGTGGATCCGACTCCCTCCCATCCATGGAGATTTCGAGCTTCGTCCCCACACTATTCAGCTTCTGCCCAAATTCCATGGGTTGCCGACCGAAGAGCCACACCTCCACTTACAAGAATTCAAAATGATCTATAGTACCATTCATGATAGGCTAATGATTGAGGATACCATTAAGATGATAGCCTTCACCTTCTCTTTGGTTGACAGAGCCGCATACTGGCTCAAACACCTGGGGAGGTTCATCGACACTTGGGCAGATCTCCGGACCGCATATTTGAAGAAGTATTACCCTCTCGGCCGAACGAGCACAGCGAGAGCAATGATCAGCAACTTCGTAATGATCTCGAATGAACAATTCCATGAAGCTTGGGATCGATTCCGAGAGCTCATTGACCGGTGTCCACATCACGATATCTCCAAGCCCAATCTAGTTCGGAGCTTCTTTTGTGGGCTGACACCGGAGCTGCAGGGGCTTGTTAACGCCTCTTGTGGTGGGTCCTACTTTTCCAAGGGTGAAGATGATGTTTGGGCCATCTATGAAGGGATGGCAGAAAACTCAACTATTATGGCCCAAGCACGCGTCTACACGCAGCAGAAGCCCCCGCAAGGAGCGGGATCATTTCAGAGGATCACCCGCATCGATGCCGGTCCTCACACTTCGTCGGCAGCAGCAGCCCAAGCTGAATCAGCCGCAGCCGACATGGGCATCATCAGTGAGAAACTGGACCGTCTCGAGATCCTCGAGAAGAAGCAAATGCAAGGCATGGCCCAGATGGACCAGATTGCCAAGACGATGAGCGATCTGAAGACGTAGATCCTTTCCATGTAGGAGGCACAAACTTCTTCCCAGCAGCCTCCCAGGTCACGAGCTGATCCGAGCAGTAGCAGCTCATCCCAACCCTCTGCCTCGTACCGCCAGGTCAACCACATCCAGGCAGAGCCGGTTCCGTTGCTACAGTACTACCCAGCGCAGCCGCCATCTCAGGACACTCATATGGTGGTCTATCAGCCGGAGCAGCCACTGGCAGTTCTTCCTCCACCATCCTTTGAGCAGGAGCCATTGATGGAAGTCAATGGGATTTGGTACGACCGGTACCCTCAGCCCGGGATTCGTCGCGATCACCCCGGATTCCGTTGGGGCAACGGTGGCTCCTCATCTAAGCAGCAGTCTCCTGCCCAAGGACAGCAGAACAGCCAGCCACACCAGCAGCAACAGCAGCCCCAGTACGCCCAGCAGCAATACCAGTAGGGTCCTCGTCCCGCATATCAGGGACAGCAGTGGAGGCAGCGTCAGCAGCCTCATCAGTCTTATCCCCATCCACTCCAGTACCACCAGCAGCAGCAGCCTCATTTCCAGCAGGGAAATCCGTCCGGTTCTCAGGCCCCTGCTTTTGAGAACCCGGCTTTAGATGATCTTGCCCGCTTGCTTTCTGACCAGTGAGCATCCTACTGGCAAGAAATGGATGAGTTCCGGCAGGAGATGAGGGAAATCATCAAGGGTAAGGCTGCCATACGAGCTCAGATTGAACCGAATCTAAACAATCTGAAAAGAAAGTCTGAGCAGGTAGAGTTTACAGAGGATACCTCTCCTAGTGATTATTTGAGTGACACGTCTTTTTCTTTGTATGATGCTGATTTTTTGACAACTAGGAGCGGTAGGATGCCAGCCGGTGGTGCCTCATCTGAGCGACAGCCACAAGCAGAACCAAGAGCGCAAGATGAGCAGAGTAGCGGTGTTGATGCCGCTAATGATGATGTTGAAGACGGTGGTGCTGATGCCACCAATGATGGAGTTCCAGACGACGGTACTGAGGCCGTCGTGATACCAGATGTAGACGGTGGTGCTGATGCCACCATTTTGGATGCGGAACCAGAGCGCAGTGCTGATGCCGTGAAGATAGGTGTCGGTGGTGGTACTGAGGCCACCACATCTACTTTTATTGAGTTTCCTTCTGTGGTGTTACCACCTTTTGTATCTATGGACTGTGGTAACAACAAAAAGAACAAAAATATGAATAAAGGAAAGGTTTCTGTTCACATTGCGGATCCATATATGTTGAATGATGATGATTGTATGGATTCTATTCCTTCACAGGCACAGGGACCTATTCCTAGCCCTCCATCTGAGGAGGCCCCTACCATCCCCTTCCCTGAAGCACTCCGCCGGGCGAAGGGGAACAAAAGAGAAAATCCAAAATAAGATCAGCAGGTAGAGTTCAGCAATCAGATGATTGACAGGTTCCATATTCAGCTGACTCTACAGAAAGCACTTGAGCACATCCCCCTCTTCAAAAAGAACTTGAAAGAGGAGACTGCAGTCCGCAGGAAGAGGAGGAACCATAGAGATCAGATCCATGTGCTCACTCATTCCACTTGCTGCACTATTTAGAACAAACTGCCAGCCAAGAGACCAGATGCAGGAGCTCCCTATGTCAGATGCGAGATTCAGGAGCAGCAGTTTGATCGTACTCTGTTAGACAGCGACTCTTTGATTAACCTTCTTTCGGCAGCCTTACTCGACCGATTCGAGTTTGGTCCTCTTCTTAGGAGCAGGACAGTCCTTCAGTTTGCTGATAGGTCGACTAAGAGGCCGAAGGGGTTATTGAAAGGTGTGGTCATTACCATTCAGGGCTTGAAATTCCCCGTGGACTTCGTTGTGTTGGACATGGAGATCCCTAAGTTGGTAACTGATGCCCCCATCATACTCGGACGTCCATTCTTGGCCACAGCCAAGGCGGTGACCGATCATGATAGTGAGAAGGTATGTTTTCGCGTAGAGGGCAAAACCATACAAATAGAGACGATCGAGGAAACCAGAGCCGGAGAATTAGAATGCTCGGAGCAGTCCAGCGAAGCCGCGCAGATGACAGAGGAAGAGCTAGACATACACCAAGAGTGTGATTTCGTGATGACAGACGATGAATCCAACTGGACAGATCCTATAGCACAGACCCTCGCCTTGCCTACAGATTTACCCTACTTAAAGCTTATGGCAGTCGAGAGCCTGGAGAGCACACCCCTGGATGAGGATACACCTGAGGCTGACAGTGTTGGGACGAGTGGTGCTGATGATTTTCAATCTTGTTCATCTTCTTTTGATCCCTCGGATTCAGACATTGATTGGGATGATTTTAATGACTATTTGCCTTGTCTGATTCCTTCTGAGCCAACACCCATGACAGAGTGCGGGCCAGTGCAGTTTATTGATGATTCAGCAGGCCGCCCTTCGTCAGAGATTCATGCCAAGCGAGAGTTCTCCCATGCAGACATGGTCGCCTTCACACAGACATATCAGAAACCAGATCTGCCACCTCGCAGTTGTCCAGAACTGAAGCCTCTGCCGTAGTCGCTAAAGTATAGATTCCTTGTGGGTAAGCCAGACATGCACCCAGTCATTATCTCAGCAAGTTTGACTGGAGAACAAGAATCTCGTCTGATGGAGGTTCTAGAAAGAAACCGCAAGGCGATATGATGGAGTATAGCTGATCTCCAGGGGATTAGTCCGGCTCTGTGCTCCCACCACATTTATCTTGAGGATGACGCTAGGCCGTCGCGTGAGTTCCAACGACGACTGAACCCGAATCTTCGAGATGTGGTTATGAAAGAAATATCGAAGTGGTGGAGCGCCGATTTTATCTACCCCATCTCCAACTCCAAATGGGTTAGTCCATTATATGTGGTGCCCAAGAAGACGGGTATCACTACAGTTGTGAATGAGTCTGGAGAGGAGATCGCTACCCGAGTACCCACTTCTTGGAGGGTCTGTGTGGACTACAGACGATTGAATGAGGCCACCAAGAAGGATCATTTCCCGCTGCCATTCATTGATCAGAATATCGAGTGGCTAGCTGGGAAGAGTCATCACTGCTTTCTTGACGGGTACTCCGGATATAATCAAGTGGCCATTGCGCCCGAAGACCAGGAGAAAACGACATTCACATGTCTGTTTGGGACTTATGCTTTCAGACGGATGTCCTTTGGTATATGTAACGCCCCGGCGACATTACAAAGGTGTATGTTGTCCATTTTCTCGGACATGGTGGGTGACTGTTTAGAGGTCTTCATGGATGACTTCTCGGTCTATGGCGACGGGTTTGATGCTTGTCTTGACTGCCTGGACCATGTGCTTCAGCGCTGCATTGAGGTCAATCTTGTCTTGTCTTGGGAGAAGAGTCACTTCATGGTGACTCA
This sequence comes from Ottelia alismoides, assembly GCA_037367405.1. NCBI lineage: Eukaryota > Viridiplantae > Streptophyta > Magnoliopsida > Alismatales > Hydrocharitaceae > Ottelia > Ottelia alismoides. The sequence goes on along the minus strand of JAZKJV010000868.1, from coordinate 158,445 downwards.
AGGGACGGTCCTTGGTCATATCGTCTCCAACAGGGGCATGGAGGTCGATCCGGCCAAGGTGGATATCATTAGAAAACTCAATCCACCGTCCAATTTCCGTCAATTGCGGTCTTTTATGGGGCATGTCGGTTTCTACCGACGGTTCATTCAGGACTTCAGTCATATTGCCCGACCGCTCACTGATCTGCTGACGAAAGATACCGAGTTCATTGTAGATGATAAGTGTCTTGCGTCTTTTGAGACCCTCAAAGGTATGGTTGTTTCAGCTCCTGTCCTTCAGCCACCCGATTGGTCTTTCCCATTCGAGATCATGATGGACGCTTCCGATTTTGTCGTTGGGGCTGTGCTTGGACAGAGGAGGGATGGATTGTCGTTTGCCATTCACTACGCCAGCCGGACTTTGGATGCCGCGCAGCGGAATTATACTGTGACTGAGAAATAGATGCTGGTCGTAGTCTTTGCTTTGGATAAGTACAGATCTTATATTCTCGGATCTAGAGTGAATATCTACACAGATCACACCACCATCCGGTACTTAATGGCCAAGAAGGATGCCAAAGCACATCTTACCATATGGATCCTTCTGCTCCAGGAATTTGATATTGATATTAAGGATAAGCCTGGAGTCAAAAATGTGGTGGCGGATCATCTCTCCCGATTGGAGAACCTTGAGGAATATGAGCCCAACGCACCTATCACAGAGACGTTTCCAGATGAGGCGATCTTGGTTGTCACCTTGCTCTCGTGGTATGCCGACATTGTGAACTATCTTGTTGCCAAGACGGTCCCACAAGGTTGGCCTAGGCAGAAGCTCGAGGCCTTCCTAGCGAAGGCCAAGCTTTACCATTGGGAGGATCCCGTCCTTTATCATGAAGGAGGGGACATCATCTGGAGGAGGTGCATTCCTCAAGAAGAGCAGCATAGCGTCCTCACATACTGCCACAAGCTTGAGGTAGGAGGACATCATTCTGGAAAAAGGACAGCACAAAAGGTGCTTCAATCCGGCCTTTGGTGGCCTACTCTCTTTAAGGATTCAGATGAGTTCGTGAAGAGATGTACTGACTATCAGAAGATGGGAACTTGCGGACAGAGAGACATGATGCCCGTGCAACCCATTCACTTTTGTGAGGTTTTTGATGCATGGGGGATTGATTTCATGGGCCCATTTCCTAAGAGTCAGGTATTTGAGCATATTTTGCTCGCTGTAGATTATGTCAGCCGATGGGTTGAGGCCATCCCCGCCCGAGCCGCAGATGCTAAAACCGTGTGCAAATTTTTGAGAAAAAATATCATTTCACGGTTCGGGGTACCTAGAGTCTTGATTTCAGATAGGGGGTCTCATTTCATCAATGACAATGTTAGGGCCCTTGCAGACGAGTTCGGCATTGACCATCGGGTTGCGACACCGTATCACCCTCAGACTAATGGTCTTACTAAAGTATCGAACAGGGAGATAAAGACCATCTTACAGAAAGTTGTCTGCCCAGACCGAAAGGATTGGTCACAGCTTTTGGACTCGGTCTTGTGGGCCTATCGGACTTCTTTCAAGAATCCATTAGGGACATCTCCCTTTCGTCTCGTCTATGTCAAGCCGTGCCATTCGCCAGTGGAAATAAAGCATAAGTCACTTTGGGAAGTAACTGAGCTATTATTGGATCGCGAGAGTATAGGAGATCAGCGGAGAGCAGAATTGGCAGCCCTGGAGGAACTGAGAGATACAGCCTTTTCTAGCAGCCTACAGTACAAAGAAAAAGTGAAGACATGGCACGATTCTCATATCAGCCATAAACAGTTTGAGCCCGATCATCGAGTATGGTTGTTTGATTCCAGGCTAAAATTATTTCCAGGGAAACTATAGAGCAAGTGGAAAGGTCCATATGTGGTCAGGAAGGTACACGACAATGGCAGTATTAACATATCCGAACTGTATCTTCCTCTACCTTCCATGTCAATGGTCAACGCCTGAAGCTATATCTAGATCATGATCCGCCGATCATTGATGTTGCCCCCATTCTTCTGGTATGAGATGTGTTCTTTGACTCATATCATCTGCATCTCGTACATGGTGATCACTTCCATCTTCCGCTGTATAGATCCATCTGTCTATATCACTCTTTCATCTGTTGATGTCTTTTCTTCTATTCTTCTTTTCCTTTTCTATTTTCTTTATCTATCAAAAAGGTGATGTCCTTGTAGACAGTCTTCCATACTTAGGACGTACTTTGTCCTAAGTATAGGGGGTGTGCACCTCGAGTTTTTTATTCATTTTTATCCTCTCCATTGTCTCCTCTTCTTGCCTATACTTAGGGATATCTTACCCTAAGTATAGGGGGAGACAATCTGAGTACGATCTGTTCATTCCCACCCTTGACCCTCCCTGCGTTGTGTACAGTCTGCTATACTTAGGATTATTTGATCCTAAGTATAGGGGGGACGGTCAACTTCTCATTGGTTCATTTATTTATTCTTTAGACTTGCCAATACTTAGTACGAGTTATGTCTTCTCTTTTCTCTCCGATCTATGAGGACATAGCTCAAGCTAAGTATAGAGGGGTCATATATACTGTGTATATACTTTAGCCATAACTCGTACTTTCGTATTCTCTTAATAATATGGCTAGTAATTCTTTAAAAACTCATTAAAAACTTTAATAAAAGGATGTGGTTGTTCCTCAAATTCTTTGTATATGTACTGATTAATAAATCGGGTGAAAATGTTTTTTGCAAAATGTTTGAAAAATAGTTTGAAAATCTTTGTGAACATTTATTGAAAACTATTTTGAAAATATTTTGTTACATGTTTTCAACCTTTGTAAAAATGTGTGGTTTGTAAAACTGTTTTCTTTGTGTAAAATAAAATGTTTGAAAAATGATTTGCAAATGGTTTAAAAAATGGTTGCAAAAATATTTTTGAAAAATCTATCTATACTGTTTGAAAACCCTTTGCAAAATGATTTTCAAATGTGTGTACATGTTTGTAAAATTATTTATAAAAATTATTTTGGACTATAGTTTTCAAAAAAATTGTGTGAAAAGCTTGTGTCAAATAAGTTTGAGGAATACATACATCACACCAAAAATTCATTATATATATACTTATAAAATTGATCACTTACCCTGTAAATTCTTAAAACCCACTGCTTGTATATATAAGAAGCACTCCTGTGTAAATATTTGTACCTAGTTTTCAGCCAAAAAAACCTTTTGTTTTCAAAAATTCCAAAAACATTTGCAAAATTAAAATCCAAAAACATTTGAAAAATCTCTTTTAAAAATACAAAAAATGCATCTGCATATGCATCATCATCATCTTTCAAAAACCATAAAAAGTTCAAAGTCTTTGAAAATTGCATCACAAAAATATTTTCTGCATTGCATTGCATAGCATTAGCATTTTTCGGATTGAGTTTGATAGTTGAACGAGTCTAAGTAAAATCCGGAGATTGGAGCTTGATTGGACCTTAAAATCTACCTAATAACAAGAACCTTATAGGAACTGGGTTTGAGGTACTTCAGGTCTAGTTGACTTAATTCTTTGAGGATCACGAGACTTGGTTCAATGGATTTTTGACAGCCTAAGTAGAGTATTTCGGAGCACACGCACGACTCTTGTTGATAATGACCTAACTTGGACACTTGCACCTTTCACATGGCTCAACTCAGTTGGAGTGGTAAGGGGATTGGATTTACCGGTATGAGACGCACACAAGTGGAAACATTTGTCCTCCTCTAGGGAGGGAAGTGCATCCCAACCCATCCAGTGATGAGGAAGTCTAAAGACAGGAGGTTGTGGGTTGCGATAAAGCTTCAAAAGGGGGAGAGTCTACTGGCTCAAGAGGAAAAACTCCTTATGTAAATGCTGTTGTATATAGTATTAAAAAAATGTTCAGGCATGTACAAAATAAAAAACATGCAAAGTATGTACAAATGTGTAAAGCCAATAAGTAAGCTTGAGTTCCAAAGTCAAATATGTGAGCCTGCAGTTGGACGACTTGACTACACTGGTCTTGCATCCTAGGATAGGTAGCTACACTAGCTACCGTCCATACTTCTCTTCACCCCCTCCTCTTGAGCCAGTTGCCACTTGAACTTAGAAGGGAATACCCCGCTCCTCGAGGATGGAGTTGTTGGATTGGGGAATCATTGGGTTGTCGTACTGGAGAAGTCAGTTTCTTTGTCATTCTAGTTGGGGAGAGCCACCATCACTTACACTGTACGAGTCAGATTCATAGTCGTAAGAGTTTGCGTATGAATTGAAATATTTCTGACCTGGCTATTGAGGAGACTTGGACAGAGTTTTGGGATTCTCAAGGACTGTTGGATTTCAAATTCGGTTCTCATTAAGGTTCCGCCCGCACTAAAATTCCAAGGGTCCGAATTAAGCTACAAACTTTGATTTTGTGAAGACAAGTTTGATAATTAAACTAAATCCAAGTTCTTCTTTTTCTTTTCTTTCTTTTTCTTTTTAAACTTACTGCATAAGTGTTTGCTAGGTACTAGCAAAGGTAACGTATAGGGGGATGATGAATCCACATTTCATCATCTTTATTCAATCATTTTGGCCTCAAAAACCCTAACAAATGCATGTAAATAGCATTAAATAGAGCATCTTAGCATTCATGCATGTGCATGTAATTAGTGTATAAAATATTGTAATTAAAGCCAAAATTATAGAATAAATAAAAGAAAAGAAAAGGAATAAATATGGTAAATTTTTTATGACCCAAAACCTCGAGACCTAGGCATCTTGATGAATAGGTCGACCAGGAAGAAAGTAGGGTGAGATAAGGGTCAAAATACAGTCAAAATACCTATTTTCTTTATTCATTTTGGGACCTATTTTTGGTTCTAACTTTTATACATCAAATAAAGAAACTTTATACATGAAAGTTGTAGATAATTAAACAAAGAAAAATACAAAATTGAGTTCACTAAAAAATCATGTACAGAAAAAAAGTTATGGTCTGAATAAAAATCCAGAATCCCAACTTCCCAGACCTGTATCTCACAGATGAAAATTCCAAATGCATCAAACTCACCTTTAATTGTATATAGAATAAAATAAGCTATTTTATGACAGTGGTTTTGCATTTGGCGGAGCTACGGTTTGAAAGTTGAGTTTTGGACCCTCATTGTATACTTGTACAGATTAAAATATTCAATTTATTATTTATTCATTATTTTTGCATTTTTATATTTTTATATTTTTGTAAATATTATTTATAATATATTTGTATATTAAAATTAGAATAAAAACCTAAATAAAACTCAAAATAAAAATATATGTATATACAATACATAGGTATCATACTTATACTTATACCTATATAAATTATACTTTTATTTTATTTAATATACTAAACACATCAGAAAAATTAAATAAATATATATATATGTGTGTGTATAAAAGTATTTTATAATTTTATAAAATACTAAATAAAAGTAAAGAAATTAAAATCACAAATTAAAAATAAAATAATAAAATATATAGATAATATACCTAAATAAGCTATAAAAAGCAACTTGTAAAAATATACCTCATAAAAATTATTAAAAATCAGAATAAAATACAACATAAAATAATAAACATTTTTTATTTTATAACCAAAATTTAATTCGACTATTTTCTATTTTTAATCGAATTAATAAAACTATTTTCCAGGGTTTTTTCTAGTTGGTCCACGTGGACCAACCAGGTGCAAACCCTAGTTGACCCCGGTCAACTAGGTGTCCTTCACCCCTGTGCACTGTGTCAGACCTCGTTTGACCCAATTTTCGCGGATTTTTTCAAGGCATCTCCATTCACTATTTCGTGTATCGTCCTTCATGACTTTTGCTCCTCGACATGTCGTCTTTCACGCCTAGATGTTTCCTTGGAAGATGAAGCGATGATTCGCCAGATAATCCTCGATCCTTGAGACCCATTGGTCAGTCATACAAAAACCAACCTTGACTTCCATTCAAAATTGAACCGCAATTCATCCAGATTTTTCCCCCCTTGGACTTGCTCGAGCTTCCTGGAGGTGACAGCTCCAAGTTCCCTTCTTCAAGGAGGTGGATCGACCACGATCTGGGCGTGTTCCACCCCCACCTCCGGTGACCTTCCCGTCGAGGTATTTCAACCTCGGGTACCCCCCTTGAGGTATTCATTTCCTTCATTTTCGTTCCCATTTCACTCTTTGTAGTCATAGGATCTCTTAGGTACTCTTTTCGTGTCCAATCTCCCATCGATTCGCTAAATCGATTCCCCTTGCCGGAGCAAAGCTCCGGCGAGTATCCACATCGTCGTTCACCCCTTTTTTTGAGAGCCACAGGATGTCGAGGCATTTTGCCCTCGACCTCTTTAACGTTCCTTGCGGGTATTTGGAGCGCGAAGAGCACCTGGGGTCGATTTTGACCTCGCCAGAGATACATGGGCCCCTCCTCCTTCTCCGACATCGCGGAGGGGCCCTGGTGTCCATTGCCGCATTTTGAGACCCCCGGCGTAGAGAGGAACCTCGCAGGAGCAGCTGGAGGTGTTTTGGAGCATCGAAGCCCGGCGGAGGAGGAAGATCTGAGCGTGGGAAGCTCGCCTGGCGGCGGGTTCTTCCCTGTTCTTCGTCGACCCTTCGCAGCCGTCCGATCGAAGGCCTCCGCCCAGGCGAGCAGTAGCCGTTGGATCACTTGCGTCATCAGCCGTCGATCACACCTTGAAGATCTAATCGCGGTCGTTGGGCGCGAAGCGACATCATGCGAGGAGAATGTGCCACATGTTCAAGAGAAGATCTCCCGTCGTCAGATCGCCTTAGCGTGGGAATTTTGCAAGTATACCCCGCGCACTTTTGTAATTTATTTTATAATACTTAAACATTCGTATGTCGTTTAAAATATTTTGTAAAATTTACAAGTAGGCCCTTGAACTCTCCGTATTTGCAATTAGGACCTCGGCCACGTCACCTCACGTGACCAGTTCACGTGAGGTGCTGGGCTTTTTGCAGCGAGACCCTCGACCATTTTAGTATTTTCATTTAGTCCAGTAACTTTTGTATCACGTGTAATATTTTCTGGAATATTTGCATTTAGACCCCCAAGGTTTTTGAAATTACAGTTGGGTCCCTCCCAGGCGCGTGCACGTCACGCGTTTTGGTGGGTATTTTCATCTGTACCCATGCGGGTTTGAATATTTGTGATTAGTACTTTAAATTAAATATTCAGTGTACTATTTTGTTGGAAAATTGCGATTTTGTCCCTGGATGTTTAACTATTTGCACTTCTCCCCCTATCAGGCTGATTATTTTTTGGCTTGCTTGTTCTATTTATTTCACGCATCATATTAACTCCAAAAATTACCAAAAAAATCATGTATGCTCCTGTTAACTTATACTTCCACGCCATATTTTTGCATTTTATTTTTATTGCATTTTTATATTTATTAAAAATCAAAAACAGGCATTTTGGCTACTGTCTAGCTTAGAAAATACCAAAACAATATTAAAACACCTCGAAAAATTCCAAAAATATCACCTGCTGTGTATTTTATCCTACTTTAGTGTCAGTACAAAAATCATTAAAAATTTCAAAAGAAAAATCTTAAAAATTAGAAAATACCCAAAAACTTCCAAAAAATCTAAAAAATCAATTAAAAATCCAAAAAATAGAAACTCAAGTCCTGTAGGTTCCCCATTGTATTCCCTTTTTTAAAAAATTAGTTTGAAAAAATTTTGTGGCTGTTTGATATTTTTCATTCCTATTTTACCTTCAGCCAGAACATTAATTCACTGTTTTCTTCATTTTGACTTTTAAAAATACCAAAAACATTTTGAAAAACACCCAAAATCACAAAAACAGTAAAAAATTATAAAAAGACCAAAAATATTTTATTTCTGAATTTTTGAGCATTTTTGCATATTTTTATAAATACTCTATCCCCTCCTTTCTTACATTTTATATATATTCCAATATTAAAAAAATATAAATAAAGAACAAATATAAAATATAAAAAGAAAATATAAAATCAGAAAATTAAAAATCGAAATACAAAATTAAAAATTAAAAAAAATATTAAAAATTGAAAAAACCACAAAAATATATGCATTGCATAGTGTGGACAACACATCACTTTCATACACACATACCTGTTTGGTCTATCCTGCCTTGCTCCCTGTGTTCGAACTCTCTACATACTTGCACCTATACATATTTTATGTAGAGTTAAAAATAAATTTTAACTTCACATTTGCTTGTCATTTCCTGATATCTATAGTGTGCGTTAATTGTTGATTTTAGTCCAGGATTCCTTGCGGGTCGCAGCAGCGACACTGTTGTCTCTGCTTTGTGTGAGACACTATTTAGACCCCGTGAATTTTGGCTAAATCACTGGCCTCCACCTCAACCCTCACGTTCGGCATGCCACCCTTCGATAACCCATCCGATAGAATAGTAATTACCTTACCCACATCAGCGAGCAAAGTCTCCACGGATTTAGGATCGCGGGCCCTGAGAGGCATTCCACTTAGAGTCAAAATCTTGTAGTACATTGTTTACGAAGCCCCATCCCGGAGTGTGGGTCTCTGTCATAACATCTCGTTCAGACCACCTTCTCCAGATCGTGACAGGAGCATAGCCATCTTCTTCGCAGAAACACCTCGTGCGTAGACCAACAGAGGGTCAATCTGCACCATATCCCACTATGCTGGGCCTATTTTCTATGCGATGTCGGACATCGCCCACTGCAAGCAGCCTGCTGTTGAAGGACACATGCTCACTGATGACACGCCTGACGTCTCGGGTAAAGGTAATCAAGGGTCGTTGCGACCCAAGTCACCAAGCGGTGTCAATCGAGAAAAATAGACCACCAAACAAAGTCAAAAATCAAAGGAAGCTCAAGTAGCGATCTTGCTATTATATTAACCTGGTATAGCGACCAGGGTCGAACATAAGGATCACGTAATGGCCTTACAACCTACGAAGTAGTCCAGAAGAGAAATAAAATAAAAGAAGAGGTATTTTTGGTGGATTTTTAGTCTTTTTATATTTTTTGGATTTTTAATTTAATTAAGAAAATAGAAAAGCAATAAATCAAGCAAATACAAACAATTATTTATCTACTCAAAAATCACACAAAAATTCAAATAAAAATATTTTTATATTTTTTACTATTTTTGGTTAATTTTTGGTATTTTTCTGACTTTTATTGAATTTTATAAAAATCAAACAAGGCAAGAAAAGAGAGGTACTGTCCAGTCAGGTGTCAAGGGCCAATTTAAAATACAAAATGGTCTTATTAACACCTGAAGGTAATTTTCCTGTAAAGAAGAAAATTCAAGGAAAATTTGGCCAATGGAATTATTAATTTTTGATTTCTCAATTAATTATTAGAATTTTTATGGGGTTTTAAGTGTTTTTTAATTTTTATAGGTTTTATAAGGTGCAAAATGACCAAAATTGGTCAGAAAATCAAACAAGGTAAAATAAAACTACCTATTTTTTTTGTAATTTTTAGAGGTGTTTTAATATTTTTTTGTGATTTTTAAAGTTAGACAGTAACAAAAAGGTGTGTTTTTGAATTTTTAAAAATATCAAATGAAATCAAAAATGTCTCCAAAAATTGGAGAAAATTTTACACTATGGCAGGAGCTTTGTATCCAATTTTCATCACATTTGGAGTTGGTTTGCTATTTTATTAAAAATAAAAAGAAGGGTACAATGCATAGGGACCTGTACGCAAATAGTGAAAAGTCCAGGGGGTCCGGTGCAAAGGTGGCACGCGCGAGGCGCGTGACCTGGGCACTTAGGGACCTAATTGCAAGGAAAATAAGGTTCCTGGACTAATTAGTAACAAGTACTAAAAGTCTAGGGGCCTTATTGGAAAATACCCACTAAATAACGCACATGCACATTAAAACCATTCACAGGGGTATATCTGCAATTAATAAAAGTATAAATGCATTCAAGAACACCCTGAAACTACGAGTCCATACATGCAATTAATAAAAGTATAAATGCATTCAAGAACACCCTAAACCCTACTACATGCAGGGGTATCAATGCAAATACAAGATAAGATAGGGTCCACTATGCAAATTACCAAACTAAATAAAATATCTAAAATATTTACAGGACTACAGTAGAACCACTAGAAAACTAAGGTCCTAAAGTGAAATATACCCTTTATTAAGTCGATCGTCGGATGAACACCTCGTGGAGATCTGACGGCTACGAAGCGGTGTGGCTAACCCTCAACGACTCGACGATCACGATCAAGCCTCCCAATGATCGGACGGTCAGGGCTGCTCCTGGCGTGAACGTCTAGGATCTGAACTGGAGCTGGAGGTCAATCGGACGGCTGCGGAGTATGGTGGACGAACTGGATGCCGGCGAGCTTCGCCGGGCACGTGTGTGCACTGAAGTCCTCCTCGCGGGCTGCTGAAGATCAGGGAAGAATCGACGTGGGCTCCCGCGTCGAATGGTGTCCTCCGATGACTCAACGGAGCTCCTGGGAACTCAGGCGAGGTCGGCGGAGGAGGAGGTGCTGTGCCTGAGTGTCGGGCCCTCAGATGGGCTCCTCTGGTCCTGCAAAATGGCGCAACACACTCGCGGGTCGAGGGCAAATTGTCTTGACCCTGTAAGCGGGGGTGAAGGTGGTCGGTGCGGTGGGGCGTGCGAGCTCCAGCGAGGTGACGACGAAGGAACTCGACTCCCAGCTCCTGTACGAGCTGGGTTGGATGAAGGGGGGGAGAAGGTGCGTGGGGAGAAGGTGATCGTGATGGGTGACGCCGATGGTCGGAACGAAGGGGAGGATGGTCGGAATCGAAGCTCGAAGGTGGCGGAGCGATTTGGGGGGAATGCGAAATTAAGGAAATAGAGAAAGCACGGGGACTACCTACTGGCTGTTGTTGACTGTGGAGGAGCAGGGCTTGCTCCAGGTCCTTGCCTCGAGGATCGTCGGTGTCCGAGGCTCGAGCGTCACCTCCAGGCGGCGCACGGCGGCTCAACGTCGCCGGATCGATGGTCGAGACGTCCCCTCCTCGCTGCAACAACGCCTGGAGCGAGCTATCACTCTCGCGGAGGCGATGGAGGTCACTGGGTGGAAAGCGAATGAGCCAAAGCTGAAGAACAGGGAAGCGGAGCTCAGGCTTTATATGATGGGAGGTCCGGGAAGAGAGGGTCGGGTCCGGCTCGGTGGAGCACGGACCCCTAGGCAAGGTGTCGGGCGAGCTTCCCGGATTATTGGAGAGTAATTAGGACCTGGGATTTGGCGAAATGGTGATCGGGTCAAGCAGGGATAATTGGGAGAAGATGGGTCCGTGAAGAGGATCCGCGGGTCTGTGGTCCAAAGGGGGGAGTTGACCGGGGGGTCAATGTCCCCCGTGGACCAATCAGAACCCGCCAACTCAAAAATATTTACAAATTCAAAATGAAATAATAAAAGACTGAATTAGCAAAAACTTAAAACATAAAAAATGTTTATTTTATTTTTTTCTATTTTTTGGTGATTTTTAATTAATTTTTCAAAATAAAAATAAGGTATTTACACTTTAGAGCTATATATAGGTATATATACAATATAGCTTTTTAATTTTTGATTTTTAATTAGTTATTTTTATACATTTTTATTCCCATTTTATATTTTATTTATTTATAGCATAAAATTAGGAATAAAAAGGTATTTTTATTTTATTTTTATTATTTATATACAAGGGTGAAATAAATAGATATATACATCTATTTACATGGTATATGTACGATATTATTTTTGGTTTTTAATTCTGTTCTTTTTATTTTGGTTTTTGTTTTTGTGGTTTTTATTTTATTTATTTACAACATAGAAGATGAAATATATATAAATTTTTAGGGATTTTAATTTATTTATTTATAAGGCTAAATAAATATAAGAGTGGGTGTATGTACATGGTGAATATGTACAAGTAAAGGTATTTTTGTTTTCTTTTTGATTTTTCTATTTTTGTTTTGATTTTTGTATTTACAAATATATACAAATATTTACAAGCCCATTTTATTCTATTTTTGGAGGAAAATATTTTTATTGTATTTACAGGTATATTTACACACATGAGCTCCCTATCTCTCTCTACTTTGGCTTTTATGCGGTCAGGCCCATGCTGAGCCCTCCCTTGGGATTAGGTTGCTCAATATTTATTCTAAATATTTCCCTCTTTTTCTTTTTAATCTTTATTCTTTTATTTTTGCACAAAAACATGCTAATTATTAGTTTTTACACAATGCATGCTTTTGGTAATTATTTGTATTTACACATATCTACATGTATCTGCACAGGATTTCGTAGCTAAAATATAAGAATAAAGAGTGATGAATGAATATTTATCACCCCCCTATACTTAACTTTGCTAGTCCCTTAGCAAACACTTATTTAAAAAAGAAGTGAAAAAGAGAAAGAAAAAGAAAAGGAGGAGAATGCACATGGATCAAGGTTGAATATTAAACTTGCCTTCATTAAATTGAATTATGGAGCTTGATCAGATCTTTGGATTATTAATGTGTCGGAACCTTATTTGGACTTAAGCTTAAAACTCAACAGCCTCTAAGTTCCACCAATTTACATTCAAGACTCCTCAATAATCTAGGTCAGAACAAGTCTACAAACACAAACCCTGAAGACCATGAATCTTTCCTTGTACTGTGAATGTGAGGTATAAGCTCTCCACCTCAGAAATGGCAACTTGACAACTCTCCCCAACAAGGTAACTCGATTACCCCAATCTGACCACTCTTTCCTCGAGGAGCTGGGTATTCCCTTCTAAGTTCAAGTTCAACCGGCTCAAGAAGAGGAGGAAGAAGAGAATGGACCATGGCCAGTGTAGCCATGTATCCTTGGGAGCTCAACCAGTGTAGCCTAGTCTCCCTGCTGCAAGCTACATAAGGTGGGACATGAATCTCAAGCTTTGCTTATTGCACTATATACATACTCCGGTGGGATTATCATTTTCTATCAGACCCACCACTTTTTTTGGAGTTATTTTCTTTTTGCATTTTTTTCAAGTGCATCTATACAACATATACATGTGCAGCATATATACAAGGAGTTTTTCCTCTTGAGCCAGTAGACTATCCCTCTTTTGAAGCTTTATTGCAATCCACAACTCCCGTCGTTAGACCTCATGGCAACCAGACCAAGTTGAGACGCACTTCCTTCACTAAAAGAAGAAGAGAGGTTCCGCCTAGAAGTACTACCCTCATATGCTACCCCAAGTCAAGGAAGACTGCCTCCTCACCACCTCATCCGTAGAGAGCTCGGTGCAAAGTGCTGGTGTCCAAGTAAAGCCATTGTCCCTATGAGTCATGTGTTGTTGTTAAGTGCTCTACTTAGGCTCATTGAGATGACATGTGATCATAGCCTAGTGGACTCAAAGAATTAAGTCACCATGGACCTGAAAAGCCTTAACCCTAAGCCCTATAAGGTTCCTCTTATAAATTAGGTGGATTAAGGTCTTAATCAAGCTCTATTTCCCAATTTAATTCCAGGCTAGTTTAAATGTCAACTATCATCCGGAAAAACTATATACATATATACAAAGATGCTATTTACACAATATTTACAAACATGCAAATTTTTTGAAAAATGTTTTGAAATCATGAATGGTTGCATGCATGAAGTGCAAGTTTTGTAAAAGTATTTACACACTTTTACACGAGATTTTTGCAAACTTTTGATTTTCAAAACATTTTGGAAAAATTTTGTACTATATACATAATTTTGATAAGAAAATATTTACACAAACTTTACACAAAAGATTTTTGAAAACATTTTTACAAAAATAATTTGTACACTAGCTATGTATGTGCAATAAAAGAATGTTTATTTACAGGAATTTTTTTTAATTTTTTTGGTTTTTTAGGGTTTTTAGCCATTTTTATTTATTAACACACTCACACAAAGTACGAGTTATGGCTAAAGTGAAATATATACACACCCCCCTATACTTAGCTCGAACGATGTCCTCAGAGTCAAGAGCGATGAAGAAGACATAACTCGTGCTATGTATAGGGAAGTGAAAAGGAAGGCTATATGCAAAGACGAATGAATGAATAGAAAATCAAGAAAGTCTCGGCTTTTCCCTCTATACTTAGGATCAAGTAATCCTAAGTATAGCAGGCTGTACACAAAGGGAAAACAGAGTGGAGAATGTACAGGATCTACCCCCCTATACTTAGGGTGAAATATCCCTAAGTATAGGCAGTAAAACAGGGATAGAAAGAATCAAAAGAAAACTCAAAGGTCCTACATCCCCCCTATACTTAGGGTAAAGTACACCCTAAGTATAGCATAATCAGAAGATGAATAAAGGGATGTGGGACTAAAGACTGTGATGATATGGACATCTGGATCTATACAGGTCCCTTGTTTGCGGGAGAGTAACCCCGATCTTGTTTTCAGGATGAGTGAGGGTACTTGAGTGTGTGTGAACACCTTAAGGCAGAGTCCAAATCCCCGCCTTCCATATCACGGGCCAACTGATCCTAGCAAATATCACGAGTTGGATGTTTTTAGATTCACTGACCAGTAACAGCCCGAACTAGCCTAGTTAGACTCAGTCAGCTTCTACTCTTCTGCTTCTCCCCCCTGGGATGATCCTTCAGAGGCCAATTGGATTCAGGACCCGGACGGGCAGGAAGGATGGGACTTTCAGCGAAACCTGATACACGAGTAGAGTCCGGAGGGACTGGAGCGAGGGGGTAGGATGAGCTTCCAAGTCCGCCAATCTCTTTATAGTTGGCTTGAGCCGCTGGCCGTTCACTCGAAAGGTACTCTCAGAAGACAACTCGGATATACCAATGCTACCGTTGTCGTGTACCTTTCTCACCAAGTAGGGTCCCTTCCATTTGCTCTGTAGCTTCCCTGGAAATAGACGAAGCCTCGCATCAAACAACCATACTCTCTGTCCAGGCTCAAAATGCTTGTGACTGATGTGAGAATCATGCCACTCCTTCACTCTCTCCTTGTATTGTAGGCTGTTTGAGAAGGCGGTATCTCTAAACTCCTCCAAGGCTGCTAACTCTGCCATCCTCTGGTCTCCTACACTATCTGGATCCATAAGTATATCAGTGACTGCCCAAAGTGACTTGTGTCTCATCTCAACAGGTAAATGGCACGGCTTGCCATATACGAGGCGAAAGGGAGATGTGCCCAATGGTGTCTTGAAAGACGTCCTATATACCCACAAGACCGAGTCCAAAAGCTGTGACCAATCCTTTCGATCAGGGCAGACGACTTTCTGCAATATAGTCTTGATCTCCCTGTTCGACACCTCGGCTAGACCATTCGTCCGTGAATGGTATGGAGTGGCAACTCGATGGTCTATGTCGAACTCGCTAGCAAGGGCCTTCACCTGGTCGTTGATGAAATGAGACCCCCCATCTGAAATCAATACTCAAGGTACCCCGAACTGCGTGATGATGTGCTTCCTCAAAAATCTGCAAACTATCCTCGCATCAGCGGCTCGGGCGGGGATGGCCTCAACCCAACGACTCACATAATCAACGGCTAGTAGAATGTACTCAAATCCCTAACTCTTAGGGAATGGACCCATGAAATCGATGCCCCATACGTCAAAAACCTCACAGAAGTGAATGGGCTGCATCGGCATCATATCACGCTGTCCACAAGTGCCCATCCTCTGACAGTCAGTACACCTCTTCACGAACTCATCAGAGTCCTTGAACAGGGTAGGCCACCACAAGCCGGATTGGAGCACTTTCTGTGCCGTTCTCCTCCCAGAATGATGTCCTCCTGCCTCAAGCTTGTGGCAGTAAGTGAGGACGCTATGGTGCTCCTCCTGAGGAATGCACCTATGCCAGACGCTGTCCCCTCCTTCGTGGTAAAGGATGGGATCCTCCCAGTGGTAGGACTTGGCCTTCGCGAGGAAGGTCTCAAGCCTCTACCTGGGCCAACCTTGTGGGACTTTCTTAGCAACAAGAAAGTTCACAATGTCAGCGTACCACGGGAGTGAGGCGATAGCAAGGATCGCCTCATCTGGGAAGGTCTCACAAATAGGCTCAATCTGCTCAGAATCCTCAGGCTGCTCTAAACGAGAGAGATGATCCGCCACCACATTCTTGACTCCAGGCTTATCCTTGATCTCAATGTCGAACTCCTGGAGTAGAAGGATCCATCTAGTCAGTCTGGCCTTGGCATCCTTCTTTTCCATGAGGTATCGGATGGCGGTATATTCAGTAAACAGGGTCACTCTAGATCCAATAATGTACGATCTGAACTTATCTAGGGCGAATACTACGGCTAGCATCTCCTTCTCAGTGACTGTATAATTCCGCTGCGCGGAATCCAATGTGCGGCTAGCGTAGTGGATAGCAAATGGGACTCCATCCCTCCTCTATCCCAGCATGGCCCCCACGGCAAAATCGGAGGCATCCGTCATGATCTCGAATGAGAGAGACCAATTAGGCGGCCGGAGAACAGGAGCCTCTATAACACACTGCTTGAGAGTCTCGAAGGACGAAAGACACTTGTCATCGACAAGGAACTCGGTGTCTTTCGTCAGCAGGTCAGTCAACGGCCGGGCAATCCTACTAAAATCATGAATGAATCGCCGGTAGAAATCGACGTGCCCCAGGAATGACCGTAACTGCCGTAAATTGGACGGCGGTGCGAGTTTTCTAATGATACTACCTTGGCCGGATCAACCTCCATGCCCCTGTTAGAGATGATGTGGCCAAGCACCGTCCCTTGAGTCACCATGAAGTGACTCTTCTCCCAAGATAGCACCAAATGAACCTCTATACATCGTTGGAGTACTCGGTCTAGGCAGTCAAGACAGGAGTCGAATCCGTCGCCGTAAACCGAGAAATCATCCATGAAGACCTCCAAGCACTCCCCTACCATGTCCGAAAAGATCGACAGCATGCATCTCTGAAAGATCGCAGGGGCATTGCATAGCCCAAATGGCATGCGTCGGAAGGCGTATGTGCCGAAGGGACAGGTAAAGGTGGTCTTGTCCTGGTCCTCGGGAGCGATGGCCACCTTATTGTAGCCCGAGTACCCATCCAGAAAACAATAATGCCTCTTCCATGCCAGTCTCTCAATGATATGATCAATAAAGGGCATGGGGAAATGATCCTTCTTGGTGGCCTGGTTGAGTCTCCTGTAGTCAACGCAGACCCACCAAGAAGTGGGTACTCATGTAGCAATCTCCTCTCCAGACTCGCTAATCACTGTGGTGATGCCCGTCTTCTTAGGCACCACATGCAAAGGGCTGACCCACTTGGAGTCGGAGATGGGGTAGATAAAATCGGTGCTCCACCATTTCGATATTTCCTTCATGACAACCTCTCTCAGATTTGGGTTCAGCCGCCGCTGGAACTCACGCGACAGCTTCGCCTCATCCTCGAGATAGATATGGTGGGAGCACAGGGCCAGACTTATCCCCTGGAGATCTGCTACGCTCCATCCGATTGCCTTGCGGTTCTTTTCAAGAACCCCCATCAAACGGGATTCTTGCTCTCCAGTCAGATCGACGGAGATGATGATTGGGTACATCTCAGGCTCACCCGTAAGGAATTGATACTTCAGCGAAGTAGGGAGCGGCTTCAACTCTGGACAGCTGGGTGCTGGTGGATCTGGCCTCTGAAAAGTCTGCGTAAACGCTGCCAAATCTGCATGGGAGAACTGAAACTCTCTCTCAATCTCAAAAACTGGAGAAGGCTGCCCTGACGGACTGTCTCTGCTCTGCTCGGCATCTACCTCCTCCTCAGTTGTAGGCTTAGTGGAAATCAGGTCTGGCATGTAATCCTCACAATATGCCCAATCAGACTCTGACTCCGAGGGATCTGTATCATCTAAGGTGGCATCAGCACCACCTTCATCACAAAAATCTGTCTCACGGTCGAGAACCGGCTCTGCTGCCTCTGAAGTATCATGGACCAGGAATGTGCTCTCCAAGCTCTCCTCTGCTGTCGTCTCTGCATCAGCGGAATCTGAAAATGAGAGGATGGCCTGTGCTGCTGGGTCTGCCCAAACTGCCTCATCGTATGTAATCACAAAGTCACAGTCCCGGTGGATGTCTAGCCCGGCATCTGTCATCTGCTCTGTATCTGAAGTGGTCTCTGAGCATGATCTGTCTCTGGCTCGGCTGTCCTCGACCGTCTCTATTTGTACACTTTTTCCCTCGACGCGAAAGTATACCTTCCTGTTATCATGGTCAGCCACCGCCTTGGCTGTGGCCAAGAACGGACGACCGAGAATGATGGGGGTATCGGTCACTGAATCAGGGATCTCCATGTCCAACACTACGAAGTCCACGGGGAATTGCAAGCCCTGAATAGTGACGACAACGTCTCGCAGCAACCCCTTCGGCTTCTTGACAGATCGATCAGCAAACTGAAGGACTGTCCTGCTCTGTCTAAGAGTGCCCAACTCGAAGCGGTCGAGAAGGGCTGCCGGAAGGAGGTTGATCGACGATCCACTATCTAATAGAGTACGGTAGAACTTTTGCTCACTGATATGGCATCTGGCATACGGGGCTCCTGAATCTGGCCTCTTGGCCGGCAGATGGTTCTGGATCGTGAAACACTTGGTTTTCGTCAGCACATGGATCTCTGAGTGATGGTTCCTCCTCTTCCTCCAAACTGTGGTCCTGTCTCTCAGTGAACGCTGAAGAAGGGGAATGTGCTGCAAAGCCTCCTGAAGAGTCAGCTGAATGTGAAACCGATCTATCATCTGCTGGCTGAACTCTTCCTGATCTCTCTTTTTTGGATTTTCTTTTTTCTTCCCCTTCCCCATCTGAAGGGCTCTAGGGAAGGGGATCAATGGGTCCTTCTCAGCTGAAGGGCTAGGAAAAGGTCTAGACAGCTCGACGGTCGGATCCGCATACATCACGCACCACAGTGGGACCAGAAAAAATCAAACCTTTTCCTTTATTCACAACAGAGTTCTGAGCTACATCAGAAGTAGGAAAAACAACAGGTCTCTCAAAATGAACACGGGTGGCTTCAGCACCACCATCGACTCGATCAACTGGAAGACTCGCGGCCTCAGTACCGCGCTCTGGCTCAGCATCGTGGGTGGCCTCAGTACCACCTCCTCGAACTGGTGAAGTGGCGGCCTCAGCACCGCCTGTGGAATCAGCATCCTTGGTGGCATCAGTACTACTGTCATCATCTCTAGCGGCCTCAGTACCGCTCTCCTCCTCCTCGCCGGGCACTCTAGGTGCATCCTCATGATGTCGCTCAGACGAGGCGCCGCCTGCTGGCATCCTACCGCTCCTAAGTGTGACAAAATCAGTATCAAAAGATATCCCGTCATATCACCAAATGCATCACTAGGAGTGGTATACTCAGTACAAGCTACCTGCTCAGATTTCCTCTTCAGGCTGTTGGGGTTCGGCTCGATCTGGGCAGGGATGGCGGCCATCCCTCTCACAATGTCCCGCATCTCCTGGCAGAACTCGTCCATCTCCCGTCGAAAGGTAGCCTGCTGATCAGTGAGAAGGCGGGCTATATCATCCAAGACGGGGCTCTCGTGGGAGCTTGACGGGTAGCCTCTCTGGTAGTGAGGCTGCTGGAACTGCTGGTGGTGCTGAGAGGGGTATGGGTGATGCTGCTGCTGCTGCTGCTGGTGAGGCTGATCTCGCCTCCAAGATTGTCCCTGCTGATAGGGATGAGGACCATACGACGACTGCTGCTGTTGCGGTGGGTACACTGGGGGTTGTTGCTGCTGCGGCTGGTGATCTCTCTGTTGGCCATATTGGCCACCCTGTCCTGACGGCTGCTGCTGGGGCTGGGTACCTCCAGTCCCCCAACGGAATCCGGGATGGTCTCGTCGGATACCGGGCTGGGGGCGATCATACCAAATCCCATTGACATCCATCAACGGTGCTGCATCGTACTGGGGTGCAGAAGTACTCTTAGAGGCTGA
Organism: Ottelia alismoides; assembly: GCA_037367405.1. NCBI lineage: Eukaryota > Viridiplantae > Streptophyta > Magnoliopsida > Alismatales > Hydrocharitaceae > Ottelia > Ottelia alismoides. Next base: position 138,557 of record JAZKJV010000868.1, on the reverse strand, counting down.
TCCGGCTGGTACCACCATCTGCAAGTCTGGAGATGGTGGTGACTGGTAGGTGGGCTGCGGCTGCTGGTACGGCTCCGCCTGTACAAGGTGAACCTGTCTAGGCTGCTGGTGAGAGCTGGAGCGCTGGGACGAGCTGCTGCTGCTGCCGTGATCGCCTCGCGACTGAAGACGGGGCTGGGAAGTTGTCTATGCCTCCTGGAGGCACATGAGCTGGGTCTTCATGTCGCTCAGAGTCTGTGCCATCTGCTCCATCTGAGTGATGCCCTGGCACTACTTCTTCTCTATCAATTCCATCCGGTCTAGCTTCTCGCTGATGATCCCCATGTCCGCAGCTGATGACTCTGCCAGTGCTGCTGCTACTGCGGACGAACTGGAAGGACCGGCGTCGACCCATGCTATCCTCTGGTACTGCACGGTCTGTGGTTGCTAGGGTCTGCCCTGAGTATACAATCGGGTCTGGGACATCACCATGTAGTTCTCGGCCATCTACTCGTAGATGGCCCAGACCTGGTCATGATCCTTGGCGAAGTAAGACCCGCCACAAGAAGCGTTCACCAAGCCCTGAAGCTCTGGTGTCAGCCCGCTGAAAAAGCTCTGCACAAGGTTCGGCTTGGAAATGTCGTGGAGCGGGCATCTATCAGTCGGCTCTCTGAACCTCTCCCATGCCTCATGGAACTGCTCGTTGGGGAGCATGGAGAAGTTGCTGATCAGGGCTCTCGCGGCATTGGTCCGCTTGAGTGGATAGTACTTATGCAAGTACTCGGTGCGGAGCTGCTCCCAAGTGTAGACAAACTTCCCCAGATGTTTCAGCCAGGTGGCTGCTCTGTCTGCCAAAGAGAAGAGGAAGGAAATCATCCTGATGGTATCCTGGTCCACCTGACGATCGTGGACAGTACTGCAGATCATAAGGAACTCCTGGAGGTGGAGATGGGACTCCTCGGTGGCGAGCCCGTGGAAGCGAGGGAGGAGCTGCAAGGTGTTCGGGGGGAACTTGAAGTCCCCCACAATGGCTGGTAGCACAACCCAGTGATGCATCAGTGTCGATCCGGGGTTGTGCAACTCCCGCATCGGTCTCGGTGCGTCTCATGCTCCTGCCGCGGCGGCGGCCGCTGCGGCTGCTGCTGCTGCATCATCTGGGACTCTCGGCCCGTCTCTACGCTGCTCTCGCTCTGCTCTCATCTGCTCCATCTCTCTCCTCATATCCAACATAAACGCTCCCTGATCCCTCAACTGCTGCTGTACCGTCTCGAGGGAGGCGATCAGGGTGGAGTTGATCGCACCCTGGTCCAAAACAAAGTGCTCGGGCTGTGGACCTCTAGAGCGATCATCAGAACTGCCGGCCATGGTCTCTGCAAAATCAAATGATCCAAACTCAGGTGCTGATAAATCTGCTAATCTCTCCTCTGGCACTGGTCTCTCGGAACCGAAAGAAAGGGGGTTGAGGGGGAACCGGGTGGAATCATACTCGGGTTCGGAGAGCGGGTCTCGGCTCCCGCGAACCAACCTAGATGAACGGGTAGACACGCCTGAAAGCAGTGTAGCCAGAGGCTGCCTAAGAGATCGTCTACCCATCATCTTGATGTGGCGAGTAAGGCGGATGAGATCTGGAGAAACTATGATTACAAGCAAACCCCAAGTTCACCAACGCAACGCGAGCTGAAGACCGTGAAGGCTCGGTCAATTATCTTGTCAAATTTTATTTTGGTGAACAATCAAGAAATCAGAGCGATTACGTGACCTGCTGGGATACCCGATACCTTCCCAACCGATTGTCCCGCACAGAAGAGTCAGTAATCAGTCGAGAATGGTACCGGAGGGCTCTACCTAGTGTTCGGGTCACTCTCTCGCACAATCAAACCAAGCAATGAGGGGGTTGCTCTCCCCAAGACAAGTTTTTAAGTCAAGTGTCTTTTAGTGATCAATAGTTTAAGCAGTCCCAATTTTATGGTTTTTCTTTTTAGGTCTTTTTCAATAAAAACAAAGAGGCCTAACGAATTTTTCGGTTCTCCTGGTTATTAAGTCGAAAACAGGGGGAGAAGACGAAAAAGCCGATGCGCGATGAAATCAATGATGCATGCAAAGTAAGAAAGACGTACATGACTCCAGCACTCTACATGCAATATGATCCGTGCAGAATTGAAAAGCAGAAAGTAAACTACCTATATGGTGCAGCGGGAAAAGCCGAGTCCTAAGCAGGCAACTTCTACTCGATAGAATCGTCTAGCTGGTCACCAGCCTTCGATCCAGAGAGTTCGGTCTCAGTCTACCCCTCCTCCTCCTGACAAATCGGGTTCAGGAGCAGCGCTTGGCAGGGCAGGCTACGACACGTAGGCTCGAAGGTAATGAAGCAGCTATTTTATTAATGTTTTATTAGTAGATCCAATTAACGATCTATAGGCACAGGCAATCTATTAGGTGTTTGGATCCTACTCAGTATGGCACAGTCAAGCATAAAGTCCTACGGCTAGGGGTTCAAGAAAAACCGCGTAAAACCGTAAAAGGCAGCGAAAACAAAAACCGTGAAGAAAAGCTGCGAAAAAGCTAAGGGTCCCCCGAGCACACCGGTGCTCGGTGAAACAGACCCGAGAAAAGTCTCAGTCCAAGTTGTCCCTGTGTTATTACAATTCAAATGTGCTATAATAAACCTAAACTACTCCTCTCTCACTTAGCTACTCTCTCGCTCTCTCATGCGGCTCCGTGCAGAAAGGAGCCGCCTCCGAATCCCGCGGTTGCGCCGGCTCCTCGAAAGTCGCCTCCTCGGTCCTCGGGCCCTCGCAAGAAAATATCAGAGTGTCACAGACCAAATAATATAATCAAATAAAAGCAAGGAACTAAACAGGGGTATATGTGCAAAAATGACAAATAAAATAAACAAGCAAAATAAAACAAAAACAAAAATAAAAGAAAATAAGAGAAAATAAAAACAAAAACAAAAATAAGAGAAAAAGGAAAAGCCGTGAAAAGCCGCGGACTCAGAAATAGCCGCGGAAAGCCGCGGAAAGCTGCGAAAAAGAAAATGAAATAAAAAGAAAACAGAAATGACTACTAAGCCGTGCTCCCCGGCAACGGCGTCATTCTGATGACACGCCTGACGACTCGGGTAAAGGTAATCAAGGGTCGTTGCGACCTAAGTCACCAAAAAATAGACCACCAAACAAAGTCAAAAATCAAAGGAAGCTCAAGTAGCGGTCTTGCTATTATATTAACCTGGTATAGGGACCAGGGTCGAACACAAGGAGCACGTAATGGCCTTACGGCCTACGAAGTAGTCCAGAAGAGAAATAAAATAAAAGAAGAGGTATTTTTGATGGATTTTTAGTCTTTTTATATTTTTTGGATTTTTAATTTAATTAAGAAAATAGAAAAGCAATAAATCAAGCAAATACAAACAATTATTTATCTACTCAAAAATCACCCAAAAATTCAAATAAAAATATTTTTATGTTTTTTTATATTTTTTTACTGTTTTTGGTTAATTTTTGGTATTTTTCTGACTTTTAATGAATTTTATAAAAATCAAACAAGGCAAGAAAAGAGAAGTATTGTCCAGTCAGGTGTCAAGGGCCAATTTAAAATACAAAATGGTCCTATTAACACCTGAAGGTAATTTTCCTGTAAAGAAGAAAATTCAAGGAAAATTTGGCCACTGGAATTAGTATTTTTTGATTTTTCAATTAATTAATAGAATTTTTATGGGGTTTTTAGTGTTTTTCAATTTTTATAGGTTTTATAAGGTGAAAAATGACCAAAATTAGTCAGAAAATCAAACAAGGTAAAATAAACACTACCTATTTTTTTTTGTAATTTTTAGAGGTGTTTTAATATTTTTTGTGATTTTTAAAGTTAGACAGTAACAAAAAGGTGTGTTTTTGAATTTTTAAAAATATCAAATGAAATAAAAAATGTCTTCAAAAATTGGAGAAAATTTTACACTATGGCAGGAGCCCTGTTTCCAATTTTCATCACATTTGGAGTTGGTTTGCTATTTTATTAAGAATAAAAAGAAGGGTAAATTGCACAGGGACCTGTACGCAAATAGTGAAAAGTCCAGGGGGTCCGGTGCAATTTCTCTAAGGTGGCACGTGCGAGGCGCGTGACCTGGGCACTCAGGGACCTAATTGCAAGGAAAATAAGGTTCCTTGACTGATTAGTAACAAGTACTAAAAGTTCAGGGGCCTTGTTGTAAAATACCCACTAAATAACGCGCATGCACATTAAAACCATTCACAGGGGTATATCTGCAATTAAAAAAGTATAAATACATTCAAGAACACCCTGAAACTATGAGTCCATACATGCAAATAACCCAAACAAACAAGTGTCGATGCACGTGATCTACTACAGGCAGGGGTATCAATGCAAATACAAGATAAGACATGGTCCACTATGCAAATTACCAAACTAAATAAAATATCTAAAATATTTACAGGACTACAGCAGAATCACTAGAAAACTAAGGGCCTAAAGTGAAATTTACCCTTTATTAAGTCGATCGTCGGATGAACGCCACGTGGAGATCTGACGGCTACGGAGCGGTGTGGCTAACCCTCAACGACTCGACGGTCACGATCAAGCCTCCCAATGATCGGACGGTCAGGGTTGCTCCTGACGTGAACGACTAGGATCTGAACTGGAGCTGGAGGTCAATCGGACGGTTGCGGAGGATGGTGGACGAACTGGATGCCGGCGAGCTTCGCCGGGGGCGTGTGTGCACTGAAGTCCTCCTCGCGGGCTGCTGAAGATCGGGGAAGAATCGTCGTGGGCTCCCGCGTCGAATGGTGTCCTCCGATGACTCGACGGAGCTCCTGGAACTCAGGCGAGGTCGGCGGAGGCGGAGGTGTTGTGCCTGAGTGTCGGACCCTCAGATGGGCTCCTCTGGTCCTGCAAAATGGCGCAACACACTCGCGGGTCGAGGGCAAATTGCCTCGACCCTGTAAGCGGGGGTGAAGGTGGTCGGTGCGGCGGGGCGTGCGAGCTCCGGCGAGTTCACGGCGAAGGAACTCGACTCCCAGCTCCTGTGCGAGCTGGGTTGGATGAAGGGGTGGAGAAGGTGCGCGGGAGAAGGTGATCGTGATGGGCAACTCCGATGGTCGGAACGAAGGGGAGGATGGTCGGAATCGAAGCTCGAAGGCGGCGGAGCGATTTGGGGGAAATGCGAAATTAAGGAAATAGAGAAAGGACGGGGACTACCTACTGGATGTTGTCGACTGTGGAGGAGCAGGGCTTGCTCCAGGTCCTTGCCTCGAGGACCGTCGGTGTCCGAGGCTCGAGCGTCACCTCCAGGCGGCGCACGGCGGCGCAACGTCGCCGGATCGATGGTCGAGACGTCCCCTCCTCGCTGCAACAATGCCTGGAGCGAGCTGTCACTCTCGCGGAGGCGATGGAGGTCACTGGGTGGAAAGCGAATGAGCCAAAGATGAAGAACAGGGAGGCGGAGCTCAGACTTTATATGATGGGAGGTCTGGGAAGAGAGGGTCGGGTCCGGCTCGGTGGAGCACGGACCCCTAGGCAAGGTGTCGGGCGCGGTTCCCGAATTATTGGAGAGTAATTAGGACCCAGAATTTGGCGAAATGGTGATCGGGTCAAGCAGGGATAATTGGGAGAAGATGGGCCCGTGAAGAGGATCCGCGGGTCTGTGGTCCAAAGGGGGGAGTTGACCGGGGGGTCAACGTCCCCCGTGGACCAATTAGAACCCGCCAACTCAAAAATATTTACAAATTCAAAATAAAATAATAAAAGGCTGAATTAGTCAAAACTTAAAACATAAAAAATGTTTATTTTATTTTTTTCTATTTTTTGGTGATTTTTAATTAATTTTTCAAAATAAAAACAAGGTATTTACACTTTAGAGCTATATATAGGTATATATATACAATATAGCTTTTTAATTTTTGATTTTTAATTAGTTATTTTTATACATTTTTATTCCTATTTTATATTTTATTTATTTATAGCATAAAATTAGGAATAAAAGGGTATTTTTATTTTATTTTTATTATTTATATACAAGGGTGAAATAAATAGATATATACATCTATATACATGCTATATGTACAATGTTATTTTTGGTTTTTAATTTTGTTCTTTTTATTTTGGTTTTTGTTTTTGTGGTTTTTATTTTATTTATTTACAACATAGAAGATGGAATATATACACATTTTTAGGGATTTTAATTTATTTATTTATAAGGCTAAATAAATATAAGAGTGGGTGTAAGTACATGGTGAATATGTACAAGTAAAGGTACTTTTGTTTTCTTTTTGATTTTTCTATTTTTGTTTTGATTTTTGTATTTACAAATATATACAAATATTTACAAGCCCATTTTATTCTATTTTTGGAGGAAAATATTTTTATTGTTTTTACAGGTATATTTACACACATGAGCTCCCTATCTCTCTCTACTTTGGTTTTTATGCGGTCAGACCCATGCTGAGCCCTCCCTTGGGATTAGGTTGCTCAATATTTATTCTAAATATTTCCCTCTTTTTCTTTTTAATTTTTATTCTTTTATTTTTGCACAAAAACATGCTAATTATTAGTTTTTACACAATGCATGCTTTTGATAATTATTTGTATTCACACATTTCTACATGTATTTGCACAGGTTTTTGTAGCTAAAATATAAGAATAAAGAGTGATGAATGAGTATTCATCACCCACCAAGATATTATCCAGAGCTCGCTCCACGCCTGAGTGCAGCTCCATCCTTCCTAGAGTCGTTGTTTTCTTTAAGGTCGTCGGAATGGGCCCATAGCCCTTAACAATGTGACGTGTGCAATTCCGCCTACGGTGGCCAAATGCCCCCACAAACAAAGCACATAATTGCATTTCTACAATCGGTCACATGATGCCCCCAATCGCCACACTTGAAGCACTTCGATGTGAAGGAGGCCACTAGACTGCCTCTTTCCCCAGTAGACCTCTACACTCATGTAGGGTGATCGCATTCCCTCCGATAAGCTCTGTTACCCCACCCCTATCGCCAGACCTCCTAATCGCCGGACCCCATTTGCTAGACCCCCCATTATGGTTATCTTATATTTCACATGTTAATCTAGTGCACATGAGTTGGTTAACTGGGTATAAGAGATCATGGACATATTCGGACCATAGGTTTGATGCTTCCATCTCGTCGGTCCCAACAATTATGGGACGATGCATCAAGAATGGTATTTGACCTGAAGTTTACAGAGTTTTGGCATCTGATCCAATAATCTTGTGAAAAAATTGAGGTATCTGCTTTAAATAACTCATATAGTGAGTGGCTCGGCTCAGAGGTTTCTACATTAAAATCCTCATGCATGTGATTATCTACATGGTTTGATCTTTACTGATTGAGAAATTAAATTCCAGTAGTTATTTTTAACTGTCATAAATTATTTATACACTATTCACCATCTCTCCAGTAGTATCCTGTTCCTACAAGTATTTACTCATTTGAGGTGATTATCAGTTTGAACAAGTATTTACCGATTTGAGATGATTACCAGTTTCTGAATAGGCTGAATCTATTTCTTAAACAACAATGTGAAGAATAGATGTAAATGTAAAGAATGTGAAAAATATGAATAGAAATTCTTTCGAAATTTTGACAGAGATTTCCCTATATTAAGTGATATTTCAATGAAAATTTTGACAGAGTTTTCCATATCAGGAGGTATTTCAAAGAAAAACTTGACAAAGTTTCCTCGTATAGAAGTGTTTTTTAAGGAAAAACAATAACAAAACTTTGGAGAGATGAATGAAAAAAGAGTAAACGGTGAAGAACCGATGCACCTTACATCATGGGTGGATGAATCATACAAAGAATCACTTATTCATCGATGATTGGACCTCTCTCACTCGAGCAGGCATTTATATTTCTACAAAACATAACAACACTATTATTAACGTATGATTAAGATTCAACATATCTCATAACATGGATGAGTGAATCACATGAAGGATCACATGTTCACCTATGGAAGAGCTACCCTCACCCAAGCATGTCTATGCTTAGGTTTCTGCCTTACATGCTATTACTAACATATGAAAGGAAACAAACTTGAAAATCTAGGCTAAGCTAGATCTTCTTAACTCCTAGAAGTCGACTATGAGAGGATCACACCCTTCCCGCTCTTCTTCCCGACACCTCCTCCCTCTCCTTCTCTCTGCCTCTCGACCTTATCTCCGAAGGGGGATGGAGGAGGTGTATGGAATAGATGGATAGATAATGAAGGGATGGGGATGTACTTATAGGCCTCCACCATGGTTATGTGGCATCCCACTCATATCATAACAATCATATCAACAAATGGTTTTGCCCTGTCGATCATGAAGCTCACGGGCTTGTTGCCGACACTTAAATAGTACTAATCATGATTAATTATTCCTAAATTATGATTAATTTCTACTAATCTACGATAACGTTCAATAATTTTTATCAGAAATCTTTATCATAATTAGTCTCCATAATCACAATTAGTTAGTACTAGTGGCCATTATTAAGAGTCAGACTTAGCCGATGTCAACCTCCCTTACTTCAAAAAATTCATAATAATTCGTAATGACCACATATTGACATGAAACACGTTTTGTTGGATTCCTCTCGTTAGTCTGGATCCAAAATAACATGTAAAATAAGATCCGAGGAAGTTGATTTTAGAACTTTACAATATATTTGCAAGGTGGGTTGGTAGGGGAAGAGGAGAACATGATTCAGAAATACAATAAGCATTTAAAGTTATTTATTTAACATAATATGTCAAAGATAACAAATAGAATAAACATAACAACATAGGGGTATGCCATGTAATGTTTTGCCACTATTTAAAGGCGTGAATATAATTCACAATTATGGAAGGGTCAAAATGTAACCGTGAAAGTATACATGGATACATGTGTAAAAAACCGTAATAAAAATACTATTTTTTATAAGGACGATTTAATTAACTACGTCAAACTCAGGATCTTTTTAAAATTACAATAATTTAAAGGGATTTTATCAGTTGTGCCCCTCCGAGATATCGCAATATCAGTTATGCCCCTATCTTTCTGGTAATATCAGTTGTGCCCCCGACTTCTTGCCAATATTTCACTTGTGCCCCTCAAAGGGGCATAACTGATAAAATATTTTTATCAATTATGCCCCTCTGAGGGGCACAAGTGAAATATTGGCAAGAAGTCGGGGGCACAACTGATATTACCAGAAAGATAGGGGCATAAATGATATTGCGATATCTCAGAAGGGCACAACTGATAAAAACCCTAATTTAAATTCCAAGGCACTGCACAAGAAACTGGATTTCGTAAGCAAACCATGTCTTGGCGTAATTATATTTACATTTTATGCAAATTTTTAGCTACTACCCATTGAGCGTCCAGTAAATGGACAAGTGATTTTTGACTTTAACTATGGTGGATTTACTACCCATTAATCTTCTTGGGCTTCTCTCCTCTCGTTCTATAATCCTGAACTTCTTCGGGTAGCCAATTGATATAGAATTCGTCAATTATTAGTTAGCTTGTGATTTTGGGTGGAGTCCAAATTTATGCACGTGATCCGTCGAACCAGACTCAAGAAAACGACGAACCCAATCTTTTGCGGGACACCAATGGCTTCTCGATGTCCGCAATAACATCCGTCACGAGCTCAACAGCCAAACTTGCAGAGATGCACACCTCTTCATCGTAAATTTTAAACTTGCGGAAATTGCAGAGCCGCACCTCATTTCCCAATTGCGGAAACTGCATTTATATCGCAGGATAACAATTCTTCTAATGCCCTCCATGTTGTTGTTCGAGTAGCAGCGTGTTGCCCTATTCCGCTCCATGATTTTCCCCTAACGAATTGAAGAGTGGGCCAAATATCCATTGCCCCCTAAAGAATGTCCATAGGGACGCTGTCCATTTTAATTGCAGATTTTTGGAACTCTAGCGGTCAGCTTTCTGAAGGCCCCTGTTGCTTGTCATCCATATCCTCTATTTATAATCCCTGATCCCTTGTGCCCTATCGGATGAGGAAAAAATCACATTACGTTACATGTCTAGCACCCCTATACCCCACATCCGTCCAGAAAAACCATGGACCCCTCTCCCATTATCCTGTCCAACATCCCAATAAACAACCCACATCAAAACCAATTTAAACAATTCTCCATTTCTAATCATAATGTATTCCTCTCCAACTTACCTAAAAAGTTATAAGAAAACGGAAAAAACCCCATTTATCTATTTTTTTTTGGTTTTTAGAAATTGTTTTTTAATTTAGCCGATGCAGGCGATCCCATCCCCCACCACACCACCAGCCCCTCTCTCTGGTCCGAACGAAGAACATCACCAGGAGGAACAGGAACAGGAAGAGCATCAAGAACAAGGCGGAGGAGGCGGCGGAGGCGGAGGAGAAGAGGGTCCAGTGCAGTGCCCACCCGTCAAACAATGCCTCCTCACCTCTGCCACCGCTGTTCCCCCTTCACATGCCCCCTCCCCTCTTGACCGAATCCAAAGCCCGTAAGCCCCACCCTCCTCCATTCTAGTCGATCCGCCGATTTCTAGGGTTTCCAAAGCAAGCTCTCGATTGCCTTCGCGCAGGTCCATGGCGGAGTCCGTCGACGGCGTCCTCGACTTCCTCCGGCGCAACCGCTTCACCAGGGCCGAGGCCGCGCTCCGCGGCGAGCTCCAGAAACCCCCGCCCGAGGAGAAGCCCGACCCCGATGCCGACGCCCGCTGGACCCTCCGCCCCCATGCCCGCGAGTTCGTCGTTAAAGAGATCGAGGTCCGCAGCGTCGGCAACGGCAGCTGCTCCGACGCCAATAACGGCTTCTCCGCCGATCTCTATCCTTGGGGCTTCGCCTCTGGTGGAGGCGGTACCCGCAGAAATGCCGCCGGGGAAACGGGCAAGGAGGATGTTGGTGTTGCCTCCTCCAGAGACAGCAAGATCGACAGCCTGTGGTCCAAGAGCGAAGAGCTGTGGAAGGATTGCACTGTAAAGAATGTCATCCCTCTCAACTCCAAGGGGGAGTCTTCTTCTTCTTTTTCAAACTATGCTGCGGCGTCAGGTTCCGACAGGAAGAAGAAGGCGGAGAGCAATGATGTCGGGGTGTCGACGAGGGAGCCGCTTGAGGAGGACGAGGGCGACTTTGTCTTCTCTGGCAAGATTTCTGAGACATCCGAGCAGAAAGCTGTTGGGAACTTTCATCTGTCTCTGCCTGTTGAAAATCACAGGGAGGATCTCCCCAGATTACCACCTGTGAAGCTGAAGACTGAAGAGAAGCCTCTTAACATTCACTGGGACGAGAAGATTCATAATTCCGGTGCCAAATCGTCAGGGGATAATGCTTTCGTAATTGGATCATTTCTGGATGTTCCGGTTGGGCAAGAGATCGGCAATTCAGGTTTGCACCGTTTATGTTCTATTTGCTCCCATATTTACGTAAGTTTTACACATTGGAAAGCAACTTCTTGCCTGTATTTTTCATCTAAAATTTGCAATTTAAGGCTGGCCCTCCTTAAAGCCGCGACTTTTGTATAAGACTTCGTAAGCTTTTTTGACTTTGCTTCGGTTACAATCTCCTTGGCATCCTTCTTTGCTATTTTGTAGTTTGTGTCAGTTTCATCTATTCTATCTTTAGATATATCTTTAAAGCATGCTCTTTTAATTTTGAGCTTCTCTTGCACCCCTCCACTCCACCACCAAGTCTCCTTTTGGCATGGAGCACTTTCCTTTGACTCGTCTAGCATCTCTTTAGCTACCCTTCAGATACAAGATGCTACCGCCTTCCACATCTCATTTGCACTTCCGTTGCAATCTCAAGATAAGTCTTCTAAAACCTTCTCCCTGAAGCTTGATTGCTTCAATTAAAGATTCCACCATCTAGTTTTAGTGATCTTAGAAGCCCTCTTTTTCTTACCAACTTTTTTATTTGCACATGCATGACTAACAAGCGATGTTCGGTGGTCAGATTCTCTCATGAGATTACTTTGCAGTCTTTGCAACACACCCGATCTCTTCTCCTCAGCGTAAAGTAATCTATCCGTGTTCTAGTTGTGCCACTCTTATAAGTAATTAAGTGCTCATCCCTCTTTTTGAAGAGAGTGTTTGCAATGAAAAGTTCATAGGCCGTTACAAAATTCAGAATGACTTTTGCCTCTTTGTTTCTAACCCCGAAGCCATGTCCTCCATGAACACCAACATACCCTGAAATATCATTTTCCACCTAGGCAAATCATTTTTCTTTGTAGGATTCCTTGCATAATCTTAAATCCAAATCCTCCCAAAAAATTTGTTTAATCCTTTCATCTAAACCAATTTACGGTACATAAATTGAGACGATATTCAAAATTTATTCTTGGAGCACCACTTTTAGCAAAATAATCCGATCCTGGAATTTTTGCACCTCAACCACAAATCCTTCAAATCCTTATGAACACTCACTCCAACACAATTTCTGCCGTTATCTTTAATGGAACATCAAAGTTTAAAATCTGTATTCTCGATCTAGCTTCTAGCTTCACCATGACTATCCGACTTCCTCCAGCACTTCCAGCGCCGCCATGACGATACTCCAGTGACATTCCAGCACAACCGTGGCCATCTCCAACGGGTTTCAGCCGTTCCATCACCATCTCCAACGAGTTCTAGCCGGTTCTAGTCCTCCTAGTTTCTTCCAACGCAACTAGGGGGTATACCTTGAACTATCCAGACCTCCAAGTTGGGTACTATTTTATCCGGATGTTACTGCCCTTTTTTGAGACCAAAAAAGGGGGAAACCGACTTTGTTGTCCACCCCAGATTTAATAAAAAGCGAGGGATGGGAATAAGAAGACTTACAGTAGCCAAGACTCGAGGAGTCTTAGAGTGGAAGGTTACATTTTTACCAATGAAATGATGAGAAGAAAAGAGAGTTATTTTTAGCTAACAAAATTGCCCAGACCAATGCAAGAGCCTGAAGAAGATCCTCTCTAGACCGATCTTTTGCCTCAAACAAAGGGTTCCAAAACAAGTCCATGTTCTTCAGAAACAACCATTCGGCCTCCACCTCCTGCCAGATTTGGGCATGTTTTCTCACAGTGAAAGAATATGCGATCTATTGTCTCAATTTGCATCTCACAGAGAGGGCATCTGTTTGAGACATCTCTGAAAAGTCTAGCGCACCGATCCTTTGTCATGATGCACTTTCTACGAAACAATCACATAAAGAACCCAACTCTACTCGGTAGCTTTGGCTTCCACATAAAGAACCACTTTTTACTTTACCATAAGGATTGGGGGATAAAATACTTGAATATTGCATGTTATGACCATCTTTGTTCATGCATGCTTTGATTTGTATTAATTTAGTCTCGATCAAGGTTCAGGAAAGCAGTATGCGTATGCGTTCGGACAGGTAACTGAATAACGCTTAAGCGGTATGCAGGGGCATATGTGGGGTATATGCGGTTCTACGTGGTTTCCTAATTTTTTATTTAATAAATAAATATATATAAAAGTAACTACAACATAACTAAATTTATGTATAATTGTGATTCAACAGAAGATCTAAGAAAAATAACTTTCATATAGAGTTCAAAACAACCTCTATCAATCAAATATCAATAATTCAATAGAACGGTAAGCACACAAAATAATTGACAACAATCAACAAAATAGAAAAGTTAGCACAAAAATGCCTCTATTGTTGAATATAATGTCATTTATCTCTGTCGTTATATTTATAACTGATCCTCGATCAATACCAAACTTTATATATAATATATTGCATCCATAATAACTATTAGTTGACTAAATTAGTTTGCTAAATTATTGGTACATTATTCTTTTTCTTCCTCGCGTGTTTACTCTAATCTCGCAGTACAACTACTTTGATGATGGATTTAAATGGTCATGGAATGCTTGGTTGGCATACATGCAAAAGCAAGGAAAAAACGCGGCACAAATAACACAATAAAAACGTGGCAAAAATTAAAAAAAAATAAAAATAAAACAAAAAATGTGTATGCGGCCCGCATAAGCGCACGGGACGCATAATAGGGGGCTTCATGAAAGCGGTGCGCTGAAGGCACCGCATACGCATATGCGGTCGCACGGGCCGCTTTCGTGAACACTGGTCTCGATTGAATAGAAGAAAAGATGAGACATGTTTTAAGGATCCAAGACTCAATCTTTTGTTCATGTTGATTTATAAAGAACATGCATAACAAAGTAAAAATAAGCTTAATACTTTAATAAACTAAAAAATGCATTTCAGTGAATTGTGAGCTTAAAGACTTGAAAATATTTGTCTACAAAAGATGAAAAACCCATAATAAAAAAGAAAAGAAAAATATTGTAAAATAATAAAAAAATCAGCATACAAATGAGGCAGTGCTTCATAAGCCTTGAGGTGCACACCTCACTGAGGTTGCATGAGGCTATAGCCTCCAAGCGTTTTCCCTTGAAAAACGCGTACGCCTCAACGCCTCGAGGCGCATTTTTAAAAATAATGGGTCTGAGAACTTGGACAAACTCCATTTCCAATATTTGTAGGTCAACAATTAACAGTACCGGTGATATGTTCAATATGACCGATATGGTGCGATATAAGGGTCATAGATGATCGATATGTGTGATGTAAGAGTATATTTGTAAGTTATTTAGTGTTCTAAGAACTTGGACGAACTCCATCTCCAATATCTTTAAGTCAGGAATCAACATCAACATCGATATGCTCGAAATGATCGGTATGTGCGATATATGGGGTATAAATGGCTGATATGTGTGATATAAATGTGTATTTATATGTTATTTGTTGTTTTAATATCTTGGTTGATCTTAATTTCTGAAAAAAACGGCAAAAATTCCATTTTCGAGCCATTTCCGGCATTTCCACCGATATCATCGATATATCGGCGATATATCCCGATATATCTTTTTTCGGACGGACCGATACAATATCGATATCGATTTGTCCTTCTATGCTTCTCACCATCTCGCACCATCCACTGCAAGCGCTCTCTCCGTTTTCGAGAGCTCTCCAGCCCATCCTCCTTATAGTTAGCACTTAGATGGACCATGGACACGGCCTTGGAGACCAGATGGAAGTGCGGTGGGATCGCTTGTTCTTGAGAGCTAATCAAAAGATTAAGATCCTCTACATCATATATCTCCTCATATGTACTTGTGCTACTACAAATTGTACTAGTTTGAAAAGACTCCGTCTTATGAATTATGTTAGGCCAAGATGTTGGTTGAGGTTCATGAGGAAGGTTATGATGTATGCACCATCTATTTGATGTCATCTTGCACATGAAAGTTTGTGATATCACTATGCAAAAAGTACATGTGAAACATCCATATGAAGTTGATTCCTTGCAGTGGAGAAGATAGGGATTGACTTAGACAGAGACACATTCATATTAGAGTAATTACGACACATGCTCGAATTGAAGCCTATGTAACCATTTTGATTTCTAGCATATCCCATAAATACTTGACAGTCCTAGGTGCATACTTCTTCCTTGGCTCTACATAATGCGCAAAAAGCAACACAATTAAAATAATGATGTGGCACAATGAAACTGACCAATCA
Organism: Ottelia alismoides; assembly: GCA_037367405.1. NCBI lineage: Eukaryota > Viridiplantae > Streptophyta > Magnoliopsida > Alismatales > Hydrocharitaceae > Ottelia > Ottelia alismoides. The sequence continues at coordinate 123,009 of JAZKJV010000868.1, read as the reverse complement.
AAGCTTCTTTCAATCTCCAACATACAAACATGATTAATGAAGTAGGTAGTAATAAGCACAACATCCTTCAGTAAAAGAAAACTGACCTGAATAAGCAAGGTCCTAGCAATAATCTAGTCTCGGGTAAAAGGAAATGGACAAGGGTGGTCATTACTTGGCACATAGGATGATGGAAAGGGGCTTTAGTATGGTACTAAAGGTCTTTGGATATCCAAGCGGGTTTTGTAGAGACCGATATTATTACATGTTATGTACCTGTTCGTAATTTCTTATTGTTCTCTGGACTACTATGTATTTTACCCGTGAGGTCTCTCCCTATATAAGAGAGCCTAGGGTTCCCTTGAATAATAGATCATTCACTTTTCCCAACATGGTATCAGAGCCTAAGCCCTAGGGCTCTCTCACCTGCTGCCCACCCTTCCTCCCTCTCTCTCTTTCTCGATCCCGGCCCCGTCGCCTTCCGGTCCCGCCGCCTCCCGGCACCTCCCGACCCTTCCGACCCCGCCGCCTCCCGGCCCTCCCGGCCCCTCCGCCTCTCGGTCTCGCTGTCGGGTTCCGGTCCCGGCCCTCCAGCGCCGGTCCCGGTCCTCGTCTCCAAGACCCCCAGCACCGGTCCCGGCCTCCCAGCGTCGGTCCCGGCCTCCCAACGTCGGTCCCGGTACCCTCTGCCTGTCCGTGCCGATCCCAGCCCTACCCGGCTTCTTCCTAGCCGGCACCAGCCCTCTTCTGCGGCCTCTGTCGTAGCCACTTTCTTCGCCAGATCAATGGATTTGGGTGTGTAACGTCTACATACGCACTCAAATCCTATGCTGTCTGTGTAGACACCCAGTTCTTTGTCTACAAACCCTAGTTCTTCGTCTCCGGCAATATGTCAGAATCAAAGGTTGATATGCCCTCCATAGGCGCGTTCAAAGGTCCCGCGCCAATAGTGAAGATGGATGGGACAAACTACGAGCTCTGGGCGATGCAGTTCATGAGCCTAATGAAGTCAAACGGTAGAAGCATATTCTTACTGAGGAAGAGCTGGCAGAGAAGACATGGATATATGCCTCGTGGGAGGCTGATGACTCTTATGCCAAGGTTTGGCTGTCTGGTACACTGTCGATGGAGATTGCCAATGATGTCCTCCATCAGCCCACTGCCAAGGCAATGTGGGATATTCTGGCCGCTACGTATTCCCAAGTACGTAATGAGACTAAGATGCTTCAGCTTCAGTATGATATATTCACGATGAAGCAGAACGACAGACCACTTCACTCACTATACACGTCCCTGTTTGAGAAGTTATACGTACCATTCCACTCACAGCAACTCCTGAGCAGTAGAAGACATTTCATAATGCAACCATGGTGGGCGTTCTACTTGCAGCCCTAGATCCTGAGTACGAGGCCGCCCGCTCTCAGATTTTGGCCGATGCAGTTACTCCTCCAATGGAGGATGTTTACCGGAGGCTCAGTCGCATTTCAGTTTCTTCCAGCTCATCTACTCCACCTCCATCGGCGATGGCAGTATCGCGTGGGAGAGGTGGTCAGTTCTCTGGTCGTGGACGTGGACCCCGTGGTAGGGGTGGTCGCTTTCGTCAGCCGTGTTCGTACTGTCACCGCACAGGTCACTCGGAGGATACATGCTACTCTAAGCATGGGTTCCCAGCATCGGCGTGTGTAGCCGAACATGCTCTGCCCCAGTCAGCATCCAATGCTGACAACCGTTTCGAGGAGTTTGTGGCACGTTTACGTGATATTATGCCACAATCATCTACTGATTCTTCTGGTGGACCTTCAGATGTTGCTGCCACAGCTTCTGCCAGTTCCTCTACTGTTGCTAGTACCTCAGGTAGTGCTACTGCATTTACATCTTGTCATGATATATCTGATTGGATTATAGATTCTGGTGCCACACATCATCTCTGCCGAGATCGAGAGAGACTTGAGTCCTACAGGGACATTCCCCATGGCCGTTCAGTACAGATCGCAGATGGTACTCATTCCCCCCTTGTTGGACAGGGGGAGGTCTTCCTATCTCCTTCTATGCGTCTACAGAATGTTCTACATGCTCCTGAGTTCTCCATGAATCTGTTATCTATTAGTCAGATTACAAAAGATTTGCACTGTTGTGCTATATTTGACCCATCTTCTCTTATTTTTCAGGACATACTAACGGGCATGGTGATTGGCTGTGGCTCTGAGCAGAATGGTCTGTATCGGCTGGTCCGGAATTCTTACGCTGGCGTCTCTTCTCATTCCGCCGGACCAGTATCTTCGTACATCTGGCATCTTCGCTTTGGTCATTTCCCGCTTTAGAAAATGCGACATCTTCTGCCCCAGATTTCTCCCAGTTCTTCCTTTCACTATGAAGCGTGTCAGTTGGGAAAGCATCATCGGTCTAGCTTTCCAAGTCGTCAGAGTCAGGAGCAGTAGCTCCCCGTTCGAGTTGTTTCACATTGATATCTGGGGTCCAAGTCGTGTACCTGATCATCAGGGACACATATTCTATTTAATGGTAGTGGATGATTTTTCTCGTGTATCTTGGGTCTTTCTTTTAAAGAATAAATATGAAGCATGAGATGTGATTAAAAATTTGATTAATGAAGTGCAGAATGTGTTTTCCTCTAGTGTCAAATATGTTCGTACAGATAATGCTCTAGAATTCTGCACACGGTTTCTCTCTCTCAGTTTCTTTCGTCGAAGGGCATTGTTCACCAAACTACTTGTGCTTACACATCTCAGCAGAATGGCGTGGTAGAAAGAAAGCACCGTCATCTTCTTGACATTACTCGAACTCTCCTTATTCAGAGTTGTGCTCCTATCTCTTTCTGGGGGGATGCTGTTCTTACAGCTTGCTATCTGGTCAATCGTATGTTGTCTTCTGTCCTTGGTGAGAAAATTCCTCTTTCTATCATTTTCCTGATAAGGAATTATTCTCACTTACTCCTCGTGTCTTTGGTACTGTTGCATTTGTTCATCTCCTGACTCCTGGACTTGACAAACTCTCTCATAGAGTTGTCAAGTGTGTCTTTGTCGGTTACTCTCGGACTCAGAAGGGCTATCGTTGTTATGACCCCATAAACAAGAAATACTTTGTCATTGCTGATGTCACGTTCTTTGAGTCTGTTATGTATTTTTCCCCTGCAGGTGACAGGTTGGTACCATCCACTACTAACGATGATGTCTATGTCCCTCCGCTTCCTAGTTGGAGTTCACCTGAGTCCACTCCTGCTCCAGTTACTACGTCATCTTCACCACCACCACCACCACCTCCACAACCTCCTATTCCACCTTTACCAAAATTCTATACGCGTCGGTCAGGTCCTGCTCAGGCTACACGTCAGACATCCATCACGCCTCAGGTATGTTCAGATGGCATTACTACTGACGGGTCAGATATGGTACATGTGCAGGATTCTTCATTGCAGGAGGAGACTAAACCATCCAGTACAGTGGACGATGACCTTGATATTCCTATTGCTATCCGGAAGCAAAAGGGACGTGTTATCCCTTTGCTTCCCAGGTGTTTTTTCATCGCCTCACAGGTGACTTTCAGAGATTTGCTTCAGCTTTATCTTCCGTGGACTTACCACGGACCTATCAGGAAGCTATGACGCTTGATTGCTGGCGAATGGCTATGGAAGACGAGATGCGCGCCTTACTGTCTCGTGGCACATGGACCTTGGTTATTGCTCCTCCTGATGCATCCATTGTTAGCTGTAAATGGGTATTCACAGTTAAATACCATGCTGATGGCAGTATAGATCGGTACAAGGCACGGCTGGTCGCGCGAGGTTTCACACACACCTATGGCGTGGACTATATGGATACATTTTCTCCGGTGGCTCGTCATTCTACTCTTCGCATTCTCTTATCAGTTGCTGTGGTACGTGACTGGACTATATCTCAACTGGATGTCAAGAATGCCTTCTTGTATGGAGATCTGCAGGAGGAAGTCTACATGCAACAGCCACTAGGGTTTACTGCTGAGGTGGAGAAGCATATGGTGTGTAGACTTCACAAGGCAATTTATGGCCTCAAACAGAGCCCAAGAGCGTGGTTCCAGAAGCTTTCCCATTTGATTGAACGACTGGGGTTCAAGAGGTCGAATGCAGACTACTCGTTGTTTATTCATAAGTCTTCTGCAGGTACGGTTGTTATCATGGTCTATGTTGATGATATTCTGGTTACAGAAGATGATGTTCATGGCATAGAGAGGGCATTTCTAGGCCGTCAGTTCGTCACGAAGGATCTTGGAACCCTAAGATACTTTCTGGGGTTGGAATTTGCCAGGAATGCACAGGGTCTGGTGATGACCCAAAGGAAGTACATTACATATTTTTTGACTGAAACAAGCATGGTTGGATGCAGACCATCGAGTATTCCCATGGATCCAAGCATGAAGCTGTATGATGATGACACTGCTGGAGTGAACTAGAGGAGATATAGAGAAATGGTGGGTAAGCTCCTTTATATTACCATAACTCGACCCGATATTGCCTTTGCTGTAAGCCGGGTGAGTCAATTTATAGAGCAACCAAGACAAGTTCATATGGACGCCATATACATGATACTGAGGTATCTGAAGTATTCTCCAGGTTCAAGGTTGCTATTTCGAAAGGGCACATACTTATCTATTTCGGCATGTGCAGATGCCGATTATGCATGATGTCCTAAGGATCGAAAGTCGACCTCAGGATTTGCCGTTTTTGTTGGGAGCTCTCTGGTTTCTTGGAAAAAGCAAGAAACAAACTGTTGTGGCAAGGTCCAGTGCTGAATCTGAATATAGGGCCATGGCGCAAGCAAGCACGGAGATGATGTGGGTTCGATCTGTGCTAGAGGATTTACATGTAGCCGTACCTTTACCCATGCAACTTCAGTGTGACAATCAGGCAGCATTGTTTATTGCCAACAATCCAGCATTCCATGAAAGAACAAAGCATATTGAAGTTGAGTGCTACTACACTAGAGACTTGATCCAGAGAGGATTGATAGCTACAGCTCACGTGAGCTCAGGGGATCAGACTGCTGACGTACTCACCAAGCCATTGCTCAAAGGACCCTTCCAGAGATGTTCTTCCAAGCTGAGCATGATAGACATCTATGCTCCACCTTGAGGGGGAGTGTAGAGACCGATATTATTACATGTTATGTACCTGTTCATAATTTCTTATTCTCCTCTGGACTACTATGTATTTTACCCGTGAGGTCTCTCCCTATATAAGAGCAGTGTTGTCAAAAGCGCTCGAGGCGCTCGCCTAGGCGTTAAGGCGAGGCGAGGCGAGCCCTAAGCGCCTTGCCTTGCTTCAGGCGAGGCGTTTTGCCTCAGGCGATGCCTAGGCGAGCGCCTGGCCTAAGGCGCCAGGTGCTTGAGGCGAGCGCCTGAAGCAAAAATGGGGCTTTTTGATGATTTATTTGTATTTTTTTCCTTTTTAAAATTTAAAGTTGGATAAATATTAGTTCAGAGTAATATTTGGACATGTTAGTATATATATGCATACAAATACAAGCATCAATTATACATACACTAGCAATACACGTACATATACACACTAAGCTCTACATACACACATACATATACATTTACGCATGCATATTAATTATAAGTATTATAATTAAAAACATAATACATACATACAAACACATATATGTATATATAGACATATACACATACATGTAAACATATGTATATGCATGCATATCCATGCATACACATATGTACACATGTACATGTATACACATGTACACATGTACATGTACTAGACATTATACATGTAATAGACATTCACTTATAAATAGACATTATACCGTTGAGTGTCTCCCCTTTTTTTTTGAGCCTAAAAAAATATATTTATGCATAAACACAAACATGTTAGTCCTTAATTCTACATATACACATACATTTATATGTGTTAGTTCTAAATTCTATTTACAAGTTACATTTATATTAGTTTTAAGTACTACACATATATGTGTATATATAAATAAATATACATGTACTTACATATACATTGGATTGATATTAGATGTAATTTATACATGTTAATAATTAATTCTATCTATACACATATATGGTAGTCCTTGATTCTATAATTCTACATATACACATACATGTTTGTCCTTAATTCTACATATACATGTACATTTATACATGTTAGTTCTAAGTTCTATTTACACATTACATTTATATTAGTTTTAGGTATAATTGCAGACATAATATATACTTACATACACATATATACACATATATAAAAAATATACATACACTTACATATATATTGGATCGATATTAAATTGTAATTTAGGTGTGTATGTGTGTAATATTTTTTGAAATAATACATGCATGTACATATAAATACATACATACATATATGTATGTATAGGTATATAAGATTATATTTACATAAATATATGTAATATATATAACGTCTCGATTGTCCCAGGCGAGCGCCTAGTCAAGCGCCTAGCGCCTCAGGCGTTTTGGACTCCTAGCGCCTTAGAGCGCCTTACGCCTTTGACAACACTGTATAAGAGAGTCTAGGGTTCCCTTGAATAATAGATCATTCACTTTTCCCAACAGATTTTCTTTAGGATGTGTGAACCTGTTGGATTTCACCAATACATGGTTCGCTCATTTTAGCTTTTGTTTGCACGTTTCTCTACAATCAACAGTCACCTTGCTTACCGTATCAAATTTACAATCTTAACTATTTAAAATTTTAATAGAATGAACCACACTTTTAACCCTAAATTACACATGTTACGTAAAATCCCCATATATAATTTGAGAAAAATGGCGATTGTGTATCCAAGTAATTGATTTGTACGACATTCTTTTAATCGTCAGATCATGTATTGGGGATAGGCCTGCCTAATGCTGGAATGTTAAGGAAGCCAGTGACTTGATACATGGGAGCCTACAATCAAGGGTTCATGAACTTTTAATTACAGGCAAATTTAGGAATTATTGTGAATCCATATCAAACTAAGCTTATAGAAAAATGATACACAAATGGGAACTATGTTCCCACTCATGACCATGTAGCAAGCTACACCAATTAAGTCATGTAGTTAATTATCTCATAAAAGAGGCGAGGGAAAAGGACAATCTGTTTCTCTTTATTCTTCAAAAACATGATTACATCTTGGATTAGTAGATATGACAAAAATATGAGTCTGAATTGAATCGACCAATCTGTATGTACAACATGCATTGCCGATGTGTACATTGAGATTGCGATTCAATTCAATCATCTCTCCCTAATCAAAATTAGAATTTAGTTTTATGGTGCATGTAGCAAAAATTGATAAAAAATCGTTGATGTTCCATTTTTTGTAACGCTAACGATTACAATGATCTAGTCTTTAGGTAGGATTGCTACTTAGAGTAATTCTTATTTAAACGATAATGATATGAAGTAAAAGATACTTTAGCCATTTGCATCACGCTCAAACGTCTGTCCTGCTTGTGTGCTTCATTTGTGGCACACAACTGCCTCTGACTTTGATGGGTAGTTTGATAAATACACGCTTACCGTGGTTTTAGAAGTCGGTAGTCAATACTAGGTTTACAGGGTCACTGGCTAAGGATTAATCAGTAGTCGGCCAACTAATTAGATTTAGTCGGTGTTTAGTCGGTTTTGATTTTTTTAAATATTCTAAATATACAATTTAATTTTTTTGACATATATTCTTATATATTTACATAGATTTAGGCATTTTCAGTACCATATTACATTCATAAAAACATAAAAAGAATATCTACATCTATTAAGCATATTAATGTTCATAAAAAAAGAATAGCGTAATTATACTAAGCAATAGCAGTAGAAGTGAATGAATGGCATACAAAAATAAATTAACCCTGTGTAGAAGTTTATAGTAACCAATAACATTAGCATTAACGATAATACAAAAATGAATAGCATAAACTATTGATATGCCTTGAATCCTAGCCGTCTGTTCTTATGAACCTAGTTAGAGAATCATATGATGTCCCCCATAGCCACCATATCCTACCAACACGGGAAGCTTATTGCTTGGTCAGGGAGCGAGGACGTGGCTAGGGGAGCAGGTGCACCCCCACCACGGGGGTTAGGTATGCTGTTCCATTTACAACATACTCTAAATATACAACTTGATGCAAAGATCAATATCAGACAACACAAATATGATCGAAAGAAGCATTAGACATGCAAAACAATCGGTTAAGGTGCATGAATATTAAAAGTAATTAGGAAATACGAAAAATGGAAAATCCCTAATCCTTTTACACGGTCTACGTGAGCTGGAGAACGCCGGAGGAGAGAAGAGAGGGTTGTGACTGCTGGTGGTGCTGCTACGATGTCGGGAAGGGGGAGGCGGCGATCGGTGGAGGTGCATGCGAAGATCGGTAGGAGGTGCATGCAGCATGAGAGGTGTATGCGATAGATGAGAGCGTTTTTTGGGTTTCGGGACATGGTAGAGGTGAGGAGACTGTTGGGAGAAAAGACTTCGATAATTATTCAGAAAACCCTAGGCTCTCTTATATAGGGAGAGACCTTAAGGGTAAATTACAAAGAGGTCTATAAAAGATAAAGAAATAACGACAAGATACATGAAGAGATAATAATACTAAGAACTATCTCTACACTTCCCCTCAAGGTGGAGCATAGATGTCTATCATGCTCAGCTTGGATGAACATCTCTGAAAAGGTCCTCTGAGCAGTGGCTTGGTGAATACATCTGCAGTCTGATCTCCTGAGCTCACATGTGCAGTAGATATCAATCCTCTCTGGATCAAGTCTCTAGTGTAATGGCAGTCAACTTCAATATGCTTGGTCCTTTCATGAAAAGCTGGATTGTTGGCAATGAATAATGCTGCCTGATTGTCACACTGAAGCTTCATAGGTAGGGGCACAACTACATGTAGATCTTCTAGTACGGACCGAACCCACATCATTTCCGTGCTGGCTTGAGCCATGGCCCTATATTTGGATTCGGCACTGGACCTTGCCACAACAGTTTGTTTCTTGCTTTTCCAAGAAACCAGAGAGCCTCCAACAAACACTGCGAACCCTGAGGAAGATTTTCGATCCTTAGGGCATCCTGCATAATCTGCGTCTGCACACGCTGAGATGGATAAGTCTGTACCCTTTCTGAATAGCAGCCCTGACCCTGGAGAAGACTTCAGATACCTTAGTATCATGTGTATAACATCCATGTGAACTTGTCTTGGCTGCTTCATAAATTGACTCACCCTGCTAACTGCAAATGCAATGTCTGGACGAGTTATGGTAATGTAGAGGAGTTTTCCCACCATTTCTCTATATCTCCTCTTATCTACTTCATCAGTATCACCATCATATAACTTCATGCTAGGGTCCATGGGAATACTTGATGGTTTGCATCCATCCATGCCAGTCTCAATCAGGAAGTCTGTAATGTACTTTCGTTGGGTCATCACCAAGCCCTGTGCATTCCTCGCAAATTCCAACCCCAGAAAATATCTTAGGGTTCCAAGATCCTTTGTAACAAACTGACGGCCTAGGAGTGCCTTCGCCCTTTTTATGCCCTGAACATCATCTCCTGTAACAAGAATATCATCCACATAGACCATAATGACAACCGTACCTGCCGATGACTTCTGGACAAACAACGAGTGGTCTGCATTTTGACCTCTTGAATCCCTGTTGCTCAATTAGGTTGGAAAGCTTCTGGAACCATGCTCTCGGACTCTGTCTGAGGCCATATATCGCCTTGTGAAGTCTACAGACCATCTGCTTCTCCCCCTCAGCAGTAAACCCAGGTGGCTGCTGCATGTAGACTTCCTCCTGTAAGTCCCCGTACAGAAAGGCATTCTTGACATCTAGTTGAGATATACTCCATTCACGAACCACATCAACATATAAGAGAATACGAAGGGTAGAGTATCTCGCCACTGGAGAGAACGTATCCATGTAATCTACGCCATAGGTTTGTGTAAACCCACGGGCAACCAAGCGTGCTTTGTACCGTTCCAACGTGCCATCTGGATGATATTTAACTGTGAAGACCCACTTACAGCTCACAACGGATGCATCAGGAGGTGCAGGGACCAAAGACCATGTGCCACGGGACTGCAAGGCACTCATCTCTTCTTCCATAGCTAATCTCCAGCAGTCATTCTTTAAAGCTTCCTAGTAAGTCCGTGGTATATCCACGGAAGACAAGGCTGAGGCAAATCTCTGAAAATCACCAGTGAGACGGTGAAAGGAAACCTGTGAGGCAAATGGATAAGAGGCACATTGCCGCCTCTGCTTCCGAATAGCAATCGGAGCATCAAGATCATCATCTGCTGCACTGGATGGGCTAGTGTCGTCCTGTACTGAAGAATCCTGCACATGTACCAAACCTGACCCGTCAGTAGTAATGCCATCTGAACATACCTGAGGCGTGATGAGTGGCTGAGTGTAGTCTGAGCAGGACCTGACAGATGCGTATAGAATTTTGGTAGCGGTGAAACGAGAGGTCGTGGAATGGGTGGAGGAGGAGGTGATGGTGGTGGTGCTGTCGTGGAGGCATGCATAGGGGAAGACTCAGGTGAACTCCATGTAGGTGGTGGAGGAACATAGACATCATCATTGGTAGTGGATGGTACCAGTCTATCACCTGCAAGAGAGAAATACATGACAGACTCAGAGAAAGTGACATCAGCACTCACGAAGTACTTCTTATTCGTAGGATCATAACATCGGTAGCCCTTCTGAGTCTTGGAATAACCAACAAAGACGCACTTGACTGCTCTCGGAGAGAGTTTGTCAAGTCCTGGAGATAGAAGATGAACGAAAGCCACAGTACCAAAGATACGTGGAGTCAGTGAGAATAACTCCTTGTCTGGAAAAATAAGAGAGATAGGTATCTTCTTACCAAGAACAGAGGATGGCATTCGATTGACCAGATAACATGCAGTAAGAACAGCGTCCCCCAAAAAAGAAATAGGAGCACAACTCTGAATCAACAGGGTTCGAGTAATATCCAAGAGATGGCGATGCTTTCTTTCCGCCACACCATTTTGCTGTGATGTATATGCACAAGTGGTTTGGTGAATAATACCCTTTGATGAAAGAAATTGAGAAAGTGAGCGTGTACAAAATTCTAGGGCATTATCCGTCCGAACATATTTGACTGAGGAAGAGAAAACATTGTGCACTTCATTAATTAAATTCTTGATCACATCTCCTGCTTCAGATTTATTCTTCAAAAGAAAGACCCATGACACACGAGAAAAATCATCCACTACCACAAGATAAAATCTGTGCCCCTGATGATCGGGAACACGACTCGGACCCCATATATCTATATGTAACAACTCGAATGGGGAGCTACTGCTCCGACTCTGATGACTTGGAAAGCTCGACCTATGATGCTTTTTCAACTGACATGCTTCACAGCGGAAAGACGAATTAGGAGAGATCTGGGGCAGAAGATGGCGCATTTTCTGGAGCGGAAGGTGACCAAACCGGAGATGCCAGATTTACGGAGAGACTGGTTCGGCAGAATGAGAGGAGACGCCAGCATAGGAATCCCGAACCAACCGATATAGACCATTCTGCTCAGAGCCACAACTAATCACCCTGCCCGTGAGTATGTCCTGAAAAATGAGAGAAGACGGGTCAAATATAGCACGACAATGCAAATCCTTCGTAATCTGACTAATAGATAACAGATTCATTGAGAACTCAGGGGCATGTAGGACATTCTATAACTGCATAGTGGAGGATAAGAAGACCTCCCCCTGTCCAACGAGGGGTGAATGGGTACCATCTGCGATCTGCACTGAACGGTCGTGAGGAATGTCCCTGTAGGACTGTAGTCTTTCTCTATCTCGGCAGAGATGATGTGTGGCTTCCGAATCTATAACCCAGTCAGATATATCATGAGACGGTGTGAATGCAGTAGATCTACCTGAGGTACCAGCAGCGGCAGATGAACTGGCGGAGGCTGTAGCAGCAACATCTGAAGGACCACCAGACGAATCACCAGATGAATGTGGCATAATATCTCGGAGACGTGCCACAAGTTCGTCAAATCGATTATCTGCTGTAGATGTTAATGGGGACTGAGAATGCTCTGCAACACGTGCCGATGCTGGAAATCCATGCTTAGAATAGCATGTCTCCTCCGAGTGTCCTGTGCGGTGACAATAGGAGCATGTCTGACCGAAGCGACCCCCCCTTCCCTGGGGTCCACGTCCACGTCCACGACCACGACCAGAAGACGGGTCACCTCTCCCACGCGAGACTGCCATCGCTGATGGGGGTGGAGTAGAAGAGCTGGAAGAAACTGGAATGCGACTGAGTCGCCTGTAAACATCCTCGACTGGAGGAATAACTGCATCAGCTAGGATCTGAGACCGGGCGGCATCATATTCAGGATCAAGCGCCGCAAGTAGAACACCTACCATAGTGGCGTTCCGAAACGTCTTCTGCTGTTCAGGAGTAGCAGTGAGTGGAATAATACTGTATAGCTTCTCAAACATCCCTCGCAGGGATGTGTATAAGGAATGGAGAGGTCTGCCGCTCTGCTTCATTGTGAAAATGTCATGTTGAAGCTGCAACATCTTGGTCTCATTTCGCACCTGCGAATATGTAGCGGCGAGAATATCCCACATTGCCTTGGCAGTGGGCTGATGAAGGACGTCGTTAGCAATCTCCATCGTCAATGTACCAGACAACCAGACCTTTGCGTAGGAGTCATCAGCCTCCCATGAGGCATATATCCCTGTCTTCTCTGCGGGTTCATCCTCGGTAAGAATGTGCTTCTTACCATTCGACTTCATGAGGCTCATGAACTGCATAGCCCAGAGCTCGTAGTTAGACCCGTCCATCTTCACTATTGGCGCAGGACCTTTGAATGCGCCGGTGGAGGGCATATCGACCTTCGATTCTGACATACTGCCGCTGGAGAAGAACTAGGGTTTGTAGACAAGATAATGATTGACTACACCAACTGCATCGGATTTGAGTGCGTATGTAGACGTTACGCACTCAAATCCATATATCGGCGGAAGAGACGAGGTAGACTAGGGCACGCCTTGGATGAGGCCTACAACCCTCGCAACGGGGTCACGCTCAAGACGCCTGGGATGGCGCTGTGTGAATCGGCGGCGGGGGGGATCCGCCTGGGATGGCTCGATGGCGGGATGGGAGCCGCCTAGGAGGTTCAGCGGTGGGTGGGGGCCGCCTGGGATGGCTCGGCGGCGGGCTGGGAGCCGCCTGGGAGAGTCGGCGACGGGCTGGGACCGCCTGGCTGGGACTGCCTGGGAGGTTGTACGGCTGGAGAGAGAGAAACGACGGGGAGGGACAGGGCGGCGGGTGGGGAAGGGGCGGCGGGTAGGGAGAGCCCTAGGGCGGCTCTTATACCATGTTGGGAGAAAAGACTTCGATAATTATTCAGAAAACCCTAGGCTCTCTTATATAGGGAGAGACCTTAAGGGTAAATTACAAAGAGGTCTATAAAAGATAAAGAAATAACGACAAGATACATAAAGAGATAATAATACTAAGAACTATCTCTACAGAGACGGCTTACTGTTCTATAGTAAACCCTACTTCTCAATAAATGGGTAATCAATTAACCAAATTTGGTCCACATAAAAAACTTAATGTAAAAATCGATCGATTAGTGGTGGTGGGGACGACTAATGGCCGATTAGGCCTAGTCGAGTCGGCTACCCCCAAGTTGACTAGTGAGCCTAGTCGATCTATTTTTACAACTATGACGTCCACAACTGCTTATGGCTAAGTTCATACTCCTGACTAGTGCAACAAGCTAAAATATCTTTTTTATCCTTCAAGCACATGATTACTGTTAGACGAAAGGGAGTCTTCGTTATGATGAATAAGAAAACCCTAGGCTCTCTTATATAGGGAGAAGCCTTAAGGGTAAATTACATGGATGTCCAAATAGAAGAATGAAATAGAAACACAATACGTAAACAAATAATAATAATAGAAGCTCTCTCTACACTCCCCCTCAAGGTGGAGCATAGATATCGATCATGCTCAGCTTGGATGAACATCTCTGGAAAGGTCCTCTGAGCAATGGCTTGGTGAATACATCGGCCGTCTGATCTCCTGAGCTAACATGGGCCGTGGATATCAATCCTCTCTGGATCAGATCCCTAGTGTAATGACAGTCAACTTCAATGTGTTTGGTCCTCTCATGAAAAGCTGGATTGTTGGCAATGAACAAAGCTTCCTGATTGTCACACTGAAGCGTCATAGGTAGAGATACAGCTACATGTAGATCTTCTAATACAGAGCGAACCCACATCATTTCCGTGCTGGCTTGGGCCATTGCCCTGTATTCGGACTCGGCACTGGATCTTGCCACCACCGTTTGTTTCTTGCTTTTCCAAGAAACCAGAGAGCCTCCAACAAAGACTGCAAACCCTGAGGTTGATTTTCTATCCTTAGGGCATCCTGCATAATCTGCGTCTGCACACGCTGAGATGGATAAGTCTGCACCCTTTCTGAATAGTAGCCCTAATCCAGGAGTAGACTTCAGATACCTCAGTATCATGTGTATAGCATCCATGTGAACCTGTCTGGGCTGCTCCATAAACTGACTCACCCGGCTAACTGCAAATGCAATGTCTGGACGGGTTATAGTAATGTAGAGGAGTTTTCCCACCATCTCTCTATATCTCCTCTTATCCACTTCGTCAGTATCATCATCATATAACTTCATGCTGGGGTCCATGGGGATGCTTGATGGTTTGCACCCATCCATACCAGTCTCCAAGGCCTTAAATGTCGGGTTCGGTCACCATTTCGATACCGACCAAAACAGAATTTCGATGGAATTTCGGTGGAATTTCGATCGAAATTTCGGTCATTTCGGTCATTTTTTGTACTAGGACCCCCATATTTCGGTCATTTCGGTCATTTCGGTCAAATTTCGATTTCGACTGGATATCGATATTCGACAGAAGTTCGACCGAATTTCGCTGAAATTTGAGGCCATGCCAGTCTCAACCAGGAAGTCAGTAATGTACTTCCGTTGTGTCATCACCAAACCATGCGCATTCCTAGCAAATTCCAACCCTAGAAAATATCTTAGGGTTCCAAGATCCTTTGTAACAAACTGACGACCTAGGAATGTCTTCGCCCTTGCTATGCCCTGAACATTATCCCCTGTAACAAGAATATCATCCACATAGACCATTATGACAACCGTACCTGCCGAGGTCTTCTGGACAAACAACGAATGGTCAGCATTGGACCTCTTGAATCCCTGCTGCTCAATTATGTTGGACAATTTCTGGAACCATGCTCGTGGACTCTGTTTAAGTCCATATATAGCCTTGTGAAGTCTACATACCATATGCGTCTCCCCCTCAACAGTAAACCCGGGTGGCTGCTGCATGTAGACTTCCTCCTGTAAGTCTCCGTACAAAAATGCATTCTTGACATCCAACTGATAAATGCTCCAGTCACGGACCACTGCAACAGACAGGAGGATACGCAGAGTAGAGTGTCTCGCCACTGGAGAGAATGTATCCATGTAATCAACGCCATATGTCTGTGTAAATCCCCGGGCTACTAGACGTGCTTTGTATCTATCCAATGTGCCATCTGCATGGTATTTGACTGTGAAGACCCATTTGCAACTGACAACTGAGGCATCAGGAGGTGCAGGGACCAAAGACTATGTGCCACGGGACTGCAAGGCCCCCATTTCTTCTTCCATAGCCAGTCTCCAGCATTCACTCTTCAAGGCTTCCTGGTATGTCCGTGGTATGTCCACAGAAGATAAGGCAGTAGCAAACCTCTGGAAATCACCTGTGAGTCGGTGGAAGGAAACCTGTGAAGCAAAGGGATAGGATGCACACTGTCGTCTCTGTTTCCGAATAGCAATCGGAACATCCAGATCATCACCTTGGCCCACCTGTAAAGAGTCATCCTGCATATGTTCTGATCCTGACCCGTCAGTAGAAACATCATCTGAACATACCTGAGGCTCAGTGATTGGCTGATCCGCTGTCTGAGCGGGACCTGACCGACGCGTATAGTGGATAGGAAATGGTGATATAATTTTCCGAGGAATGGGTGGTGGTGGAGGTGGAGGTGGTGGTGGAGGTGGAGGTGGTGGTGCTGGCAAAGGGACTGACACAGGAGACGAGTCAGGAGTAAGACAGGTAGGTGGTGGTGGAACCAAAATATCATCAGCGGTGGTGGATGGTATCATTCTGTCCCCGGCTGGCGAGAAGAACATGACCGACTCGAAGAAGGTGACATCCGCACTAACGAAGTACCTATTGGTAGTAGGATCATAACACCGGTATCCCTTCTGGGTCCTGGAATACCCAACAAAGACGCACTTGATTGCTCTTGGAGAGAGCTTGTCAAGTCCAGGAGACAGGCGATGAACAAACGCCACAGCACCAAAGACACGAGGTGGCAGTGAGAAGAGCTCTTTATCAGGAAAGATAAGAGAAATGGGTATCTTCTCTCCAAGGACAGAGGAGGGCATTCGATTGACCAGATAGCATGCAGTAAGAACAGCATCCCCCCAGAAGGAAATAGGAGCACAACTTTGAATCAATAAGGTACGAGTGATGTCCAAGAGATGACGATGCTTTCTTTCCGCCACACCATTTTGTTGGGATGTATATGCACAGGTGGTTTGATGAATAATTCCCTTTGATGATAGAAATTGAGAAAGAGAACGTGTACAAAATTCCAGCGCATTATCCGTCCGAACATATTTGACTGAAGAGGAAAAAATATTCTGGACTTCATTAATCAAATTTTTAATAACATCTCCTGCTTCAGACTTATTCTTCAGTAGAAAAACCCAAGAGACACGAGAAAAATCATCTACGACCACAAGATAGAACCTGTGTCCCTGGTGATCGGGAACACGACTCGGACCCCATATATCTATATGTAACAACTCGAAAGGGGAGCTACTGCTCCGACTCTGACGACCTGGAAAGCTCGACCTGTGATGCTTTCCTAACTGACAGGTTTCACAACGAAACGACGAACTTGGCGAGATCTGAGGCAGAAGATGGCGCATTTTCTGGAGTGGAAGGTGACCAAAACGAAGGTGCCAAATGTAAGGTGAGACTGGACCAGCAGAGTGAGCGGAGATGCCAGCATAAGATTCCCGGACCAACCGATATAGACCGTTTTGCTCAGAGCCACAACCAATCACCTTGCCCGTGAGTATGTCCTGAAAAATGAGAGAAGACGGGTCAAATATTGCTCGACAATTCAAATCCTTTGTAATCTGACTAATAGACAACAAATTCAGTGAGAATTCAGGAGCATGTAAGACATTCTGTAGCTGCATAGCGGAGGTTAAGAAAACCTCCCCCTGACCAACAAGGGGCGAATAGGAACCATCTGCTATCTGCACTGAGCGACCTGGAGGAATAGCCCTGTAGGCCTGTAATCTACCTTTATCTCGACACAGATGATGTGTAGCTCCTGAATCTATAACCCAGTCAGATATATCATGTGAAGGAATGGTCGCTGAAGATCTACCTGAGGAACTGGCAGCGGCGGAAGAACTGGCTGAGGCTGTGGCAGCAATATCAGATGAGCCACCAGATGAATCACCAGAAGACTGTGGCATAATATCACGGAGACGGGCCACGAGTTCGTCAAATCTATGATCTGCAGTAGACGGTAATGGAGACTGTGAATGCTCTGCAACCCGTGCCGATGTTGGGAACCCATGCTTTGAGTAGCATGTCTCCTCTGAGTGTCCAGGTCTGTGACAATATGAGCACGTCTGACTAGGTCGACCGCCTCTTCCCTGAGAGCCACGGCCACGTCCACGGCCACGCCAAGAGGATAGTCCACCTCTCCCACGCGAAGCTGCCATCGCAGATGGGGGTGGAGTAGAAGAGCTGGAGGAAACTGGGATACGGCTGAGCCTCCTGTATACATCCTCCACGGGAGGAATGACTGCATCTGCTAAGATCTGTGACCGTGCTGCGTCATACTCAGGGTCTAGGGCAGCAAGTAAAACACCCACCATGGTGGCGTTCCGGAATGTCTTCTGCTGCTCTGGAGTAGCAGTCAGAGGGATGGTACTGTAGAGCTTCTCAAACATCCCTCTCAGGGATGTGTATAGAGAGTGGAGCGGTCTGCCGGCCTGCTTCATCGTAAAGATGTCATGCTGAAGCTGCAACATCTTTGTCTCATTTCGCACCTGCGAATATGTAGCAGCAAGAATGTCCCACATCGCCTTAGCAGTGGGCTGATGGAGGACATCATTAGCTATCTCCATCGTCAGCGTACCCGATAACCAAACCTTTGCATAAGCATCATCGGCCTCCCATGAGGCGTAGATCCCTGTCTTCTCCGCAGGCTCATCCTCGGTAAGAATGTGTTTCTTACCATTTGATTTCATGAGGCTCATGAATTGCATGGCCCATAACTCATAGTTAGACCCGTCCATCTTCACTATCGGCGCCGGACCTTTGAATGCGCCGGTGGAGGGCAAATCGACTTTCGATTCTGACATACTGCTGCCGGAAGAAGACAAAGGGAGAATAGACAATGTGATGAATGTCTACACCCACTGCATCGGATTTGAGTGCGTGTGTAGACCTTTACGCACTCAAATCCATAAAGCCGAGGAAGAAAGGTCTAGGGCACGCTTCCAAGGAAGCAAAATAGCCCTTGAACGGCCTCGAGAACGGCGCCTAAGTGCTGATGAAGTCCACGGAACCCCTACGGCGGCTGATGGAGTTGCCGCTGGGGCTCTAGGTGCGGCAGGGGGTGCCGCTAGATGGCCTGGCTGGCGCTGGGGGGGTCCCGGCGGTGCCGCAGGAGGGCTGGGGAGGCTGCAGGAGCGGCTAGCGGCGCCGCAGGAGCGGCTGGGAGGGCTGGCGGCGCCGCAGCAGCGGCTGGGAGGGGCTGGCGGTGCCGCAGGGGCGGCTGGCGGCGCCGCTCGGGAGGAGAGAAGGTGTGGGCGGCGGGTGGGGGGTTAGGGAAAGAGCCCTAGGGTGGCTCTGATACCATGTTAGACGAAAGGGAGTCTTCGTTATGATGAATAAGAAAACCCTAGGCTCTCTTATATAGGGAGAAGCCTTAAGGGTAAATTACATGGATGTCCAAATAGAAGAATGAAATAGAAACACAATACGTAAACAAATAATAATAATAGAAGCTCTCTCTACAATTACATCTTGGATCATTAAATATGATGAAAATAAGACAACTTAAATGAAGCCGACCAATATGTATTGCTGTATGCCTCATTGAGATTGTAGTTTAATTCAAGCATCTTCCCTATTTAAAATCGAAGTCATTGATATGGTTGCATTGAGCAAAAATTTATGAAAACCAAAAAACCGTTGCAGTTCTTTTTTCCGTGGCCTCCAATATAGGATGATTTCAAGGATCTGATGTAAGGTAGGATTGATACATAGAATATTTTTTATTTAAATGATAATTACATGAAGTAGTCAGCTTGGTTGGCAGGTCGACAAATACGCATCCGCTTAAATTAGCTTGTCTACTCCTCGAACAGTAGTATACAACTAATACTGAACATCCACACTCTACTGGCAAGAAGATCCTTGTTCTTTACTGATCACTCCATTCTAGGTAATATCCAATGGGGGAATTAGAAAAAGGAACTAAGAGCAGAGTGAGTTGGATTCCTTCGCTTGGACATGGATATAATATATCATCAAAACTACAATTATTGTTAACCAATGAAGTAACTTGTAGTAAAGACAATATACGGTTTGACTATAAAATATTCAGAATATATATCATTCCAAGTACAAATTTCTTCTTTTTTTGGTCTTGCCTAAAACTTATTGTCCTTTTTCACATGTTATATAGAGAATGCCTTAGGATGGACGACTAAAGCCTATGTGGCTTTCGTGGCGCTTTCTTTTTTCCATGCGTATTATTGGGTTGCTTGTATGCTGGATCTTTAATCTTTCCCAATTGAATTTTGGATAAGATTCCCATCACATTGATAAAAGAGAGGAAAAACATAATTTTATATCTTTGCAATTTGAGGAGTGAAAGTAGAAGACGGACCTCCTTTTCATGAAGAGAGCAAGTCAGCGAATGCTTCTTTAAGCTGCATGAAAGTCCACATATGGCATCTACTATTTTCCTGACTTCCCGTTCCTTCCAAGACGGATGATGCAAACATGATCGGAAAGGGATGCGAAGAGAAATTAGAATCATGACACGCTTTGTGTGATTGAGAGACGAACGAGGTGAGAGGAGAAACTCTAGAATTTTAGGAGAAGGGGGAAAATGGTGGAGGCTCTCCCAAACCAAAACTCAATATTTTTATTCATAACATGATCTCCTTACAATGGACTAGTGCTCCCTTTATATAGAGAGGGGGTCTAATTAAAAAATTGGTAACCAAATAAAATTGCAATATAAAGAAATCCTAATCGGACTCTAAATTGACTCATTAACTAAATTAATCTACCATAAATACTGTGATTGCAATCAGTCTCAAATTATTTAACGTAAATAAAATTAATCGATAAATTAATGTAGGACGAAAAACCCTAATTCGAGGGGTATGGCTGCAAATGTTCTACTCCTTCACTTAAAATAACTCTTCTCCACATATGCTTCCTGTTAGAAAAATAGAATGGCTTGACATTATAGAGACCATAGGGCTCTCTTATATAGGAGAAAAGCCCTGAGTAAATTGCATAAGAGACACATGAAAGAGATAGAAATAAGAAATAAATATAATGAGATACAAATATCTCAACACCCCCCTCAAGCTGGAGCATATATGTCTATTATGCATGCTTAGCTTGGAACATCTCTGAAATGGACCTGTAGCAAGGGCTTTGTTGAATACATTATCCGTCTGATATGTAGTAGAAATATAGGAGGTGGGTATGAGACCCTTCTGGATCATGTCTCTAGTATAGTGGCAATCCACCTCTATATGCTTGATCCGTTCATGGAATACATGATTATTGGCAATGAAAAGAGCCGCTTGATTGTCGCATAGAAGCTGCATGTGAAGAGGTACCTCAACTGCAAGATCAATCACGACCGATCTAACCCACATCATCTCTGTGCTTCCCTGAACCATGGCTCTGTACTCAGACTCTGCACGGGATCTAGCAACCATTGTCTGCTTCTTGCTTTTCCATGACACGAGTGAGCTCCCAACAAAAATAACAAAGCCAGAAGTAGACTTCCTGTCTCTAGGACATCATGTATAATCTGCATCTACACAAGCTGTTACCTCAAGAGATGTAACTCTACTGAATATAAGACCGGTACATAGTGAAGACTTCAAGTATCTCAGAATCATATTTACAACATCCATATGAACCTTCCTAGGCTGCTCTATGAACCGACTCACCTTGCTTACAACAAAGGATATGACGGGTTTGGTGATAGTAGCATAGAGAAGTTTCCCAAGAAGATCCATGTATCTCCTCTTATCTACCTCCTCAGTGTCATCATCACCTAATCTCATGCTCGGATCCATAGGAGTAGTAGCATGCTTGTACCCTGTCATCCCTGTCTCATGTACTGGTTCCTGGCGAACTCTAATCCTAGGAAGTAACGAAGATTACTGTGGAAGGAAACGAATGAATTTTATTCCATCTAACCCTAGAGCTCTCTTATATAGGAGAAAAGCTCAAAGGGTAAATTACATAATCAGGACGAGAGAAATAAACAATATATATAGAAACGTCATAACATAAATATCTTAACACTCCCCCTCAAGCTGGAGCATATATATCTATCATGCTCAACTTGGAACAACAATGATGAAAAGGACCTCTTGCAAGAGCTTTGGTAAACATGCCTGCAATCTGATCACCTGACACAACATAAGACGTTGAAATAAGCCCCTTTTGGATCAAATCACGAGTGTAGTGACAGTCTACCTCAATGTGCTTTGTTCTCTCATGAAATGCTGGATTATTAGCTATGAACAAGGGTGCTTGATTATCACATTTGAGATGCATAGGAAGATGCATCTCAATCGTTAGATCAGTCAGGACAGACTTGACCTACATCATTTCTGTACTCCCTTGGGCCATGACCCTATACTCTGATTCAACGCTAGACCGAGCAACAACAATTTGTTTCTTATTCTTCCATGAGACCAACGAGTTACCAACAAACACAATGAAGACTGAAGTGGATTTCCTGTCCTTAGGACACCCATCATAAGCTGCATCTGCACACCCCAGTAATTGTAAGAGACGTAACTCATCTAAAAAGAAGACCTATACCTGGAGATGACTTCAAATATCTCAAGATCATGCACACTGCATCCATGTGTGCCTGCCTGGGTTGCTCCATAAACTGGCTCACTCTGCTCACAACGAAAGATATATCATGCCTGGTAATAGTAACATATAATAATTTCCCTACCAGATCTCTGTATCGTCTCTTGTCCACCTCCTCAGAGTCATCATCAAAGAGCCTAGCATTAGAATCCATTAGAGTAATAGCTAGTCCACATCCTGTCATGCCTGTCTCAGATAGAAGGTCAATAACATACTTCCTTTGCATCATAACCATACCCTGCCGATTTCGTGCAAATTCCAAGCCAAGGAAGTAACGAAGCGTGCCAAGATCCTTTGTAGCAAACTGTTGTCTAAGGAAATCCTTAGCTTCTTGAATGCCCTGTTCATCGCTGCCAGTGATAACAATGTCATCAACATAAACCAAAATAACTACAATACCTCTTTGACCTCTCTTAACAAAAAGAGTATGATCTGTAGTGGATCTGACAAACCCCTTCTGTTCAATCAACTCTGAGAGCTTCTGAAACCAAGCCCTTGGACTCTTCTTAAGGCCATATATATCTTTATGAAGACGGCACACCATACTGGACTCCTCCTCAACAGCAAACCCGGGTGGCTGCTGCATGTAAAACTCCTCCTGCAGATCTCCATACAAGAAAGCATTCTTAACATCCAATTGGAAAAGTGGCCAATCACGAACTACATCAATAACAATAAGAATCCGCAGGGTAGAGTGACGCGCAACATGAGAAAAGGTGTCCTGATAATCTATCCCATAGGTCTTGGTGAACACACGAGCAACCAATCTGGCCTTGTATCTGTCTACTGTACCGTCAACCCTATGCTTCACAGTAAATACCCACTTGTTGCCAACAACAGACAAACCTGGTGGAGCATGGACAAGACTCCACGTACCTCGTGACTGTAAGGCTGCCATCTCATCCTCCATAGCTAAACGCCATTGACTGCATTATAGTGCCTCCTGATATGACCGTGGTATCTCCACAGTAGACAATCACACAACAAATCTCTGAAAATCCTTGGAAAGACGTCCCAAGGAAGCATGAGAACCAATAGGATGCATAGTGCATGCCAGTTTCTGCCGATGTAGTGCAATAGGCTTGTCCAGATCCTCAACACGTGTAGAAGACAGTGTCCACATCCCATAACTCAGTCTGTACATGCAAATCACCAGTACCATCAGACGAACTCAAATGTTTAGAACATACCTTGGGCATGCTCGATGACGGAGGAGGCACATGAGCATGGGGCCTTCGCTGGTAAACCTGCGGAAAGAAAGTAGGATACGGTGGAGGTGGCGGTGATGGAGGAGGTGGTGATGGTGGAGGTGGCGGTGGGGGAGGTGGTGGTGTTGGTGGATGTAATGTCGTATGTGATAATGACGGAGGAAGAGGCATGTAGACCTCTTCTCCATCCTCTGAAGGAGTAAGCCTGTCACCTGTAGGGGAAAAATACATAATGGGCTCGAAGAAGGTGACATCAACAGTAACATAGTATCTTCGTCGAACGGGGTCAAAGCAACGATATCCTTTTTAGGTCTTGGAATACCCAACAAATACATTTGACAGCTCTAGGAGAGAGCTTGCCAAAACCAGGAGACATTTGATGAACAAATGCTACAGAACCAAAAACACGAGGAGTTAGCGAGAAAAGATCCGTCTCGGGAAACACAATCAAGAACGAAATCTTTTCCCCCAACAATGAAGAGGGCATACGATTTACTAGATAGCAAGCAGTTAGAACCGCATCTCCCCAATATGAATGAGGAGGACGACTCTGAATCAAAAGAGTTCTGGTAATGTCTAACAGATGGCGGTGCTTTCGTTCTGCCACCCCATTCTGTTGGGAAGTATATGCACAAGATGTCTTATGCACAATGCCAATAGACCTAAGGAATTGAGAAAGCTGCATACTGCAAAATTCTAATGCATTATCGGAACGTATAAATTTTACTTTTGCAGAAAAAATATTCCTTATTTTATTAATAAAAGACTGGATAATTGTACCTGCATCTGACTTATTCTTAAGGAGAAAAATCCAAGACAATATCGAAAACTCATCAACGGTAACGAGATAAAACCTATGTCCCTGATGATCTGGGACACGACTGTGACCCCAAATATCAAAATGGATCAACTCAAAGAGACTATGACTACTTCTACCCTGACGACTTTGGAATGTGGACCGATGATGCTTCCCAAGCTGGCAGGCCTCGCACTGAAAAGTAGAGCGAGGATAAATCTGTGGAAGAACGTGACTCAGCTTTTGCAGAGGAAGATGACCAAATGGAAGGTGCCACATATATGGAGAGACAGACCCATTGCGAAGAGAAGAGGCACCCGTATATGGAGACTGCACTAATATGTAGAGACCCCCTTGCTCACGGCCAGTTCCAATCACCTTGCCCGTTACTATATCCTGAAACACAAGAGCAGATGGCACAAATATGGCACGACAATGTAAATCTCTGGTGATTTCACTAATTGATAATAAATTCATAGAAAATTCAGGAGCATAACTGAAGCCTCAGTGCAGAAATCAACTCATTAGGTTATTGATATTCAGGAAAAATTTTTCGTGTTAGGTTAACACTCGTAGTATCATGTTCGCTAGAGACCGCATTAGGTTATTGATATTCATGGAAAATTTTTCGTGTTTATGAATGACATTTACAATTAATTAACATGACATGCTGCTACAATATGTCACCAATTATATTGCATAAATTTCCATAGCATTTTACATGCAATAAAAGAGACTGCATAATGTACATGTATCCCAAATGTATCAGAAGAGAAAGAAAAGCATTATATAATACCCTGAACAAAACTATAACATGCATACCTGACATTGCTGACAATTGTAATTGCGGAAGCTGATGTTCAACTCTCCCAATACCATGATGTATGTGTTTTGCCTGCAATCCATGTAATAGGGAGAAAAGAACATCAACAAATGTTGAGTAAATCTTATTAATTAGAAATAACAGGAAATTTAGTGACTCCAAAAGAAAGCAAGTAAATAGTACTTGGCAATTCAAATTTAGAGCTACTTGCATTGAATCAGGCTTCAAGTTGTTTGGTATGTAAAACCCCATTCTACTCATCGTACATTAATTATCCAAATTAATCATTTTTATACAAACATTATATGATCTATATTTAAGTCATTGCCTTTTTATTAATTTTAATATATGTTTGATGGGTCTTGGGAAATGTGAACAATGAGTCTCTGATATGATCATTGTATTTATTAAATGCTTATGATGGGTCTGGTATTTTGATTCTTTTCTTGTTGAATTTCTCAAGCTTAGTTGATAGTATGTAATCTTGGTCTGGGTAAGACCTCACACTATGACTCTAAGGCAGTAAGGAAGCCTTAGGGTTGGGGTGCCTCCGTAGGCATGCAGTGGAGTACAATGCATGCTAACTAGGTTCCCAACACGTCCACTAGCTATATCTAACAACTGTGGTAGTAGTTTTAAGTCTGATAAGGATGATTTTCATGATATGGTCTTTTCTCTTTCTCATGAATTACTGGCGGGACAGTAACAAGCTCAACGGAAACCAAACTCAACTATAACCAACTCAACTATAACCAAGCTCTCATGTAGCCAACTCAGTTGTAACCAAATTAACTGTAATTCATCTCAACTTTAGCAAAACTCATTTGTGACTCATTCCAAGCTCAATTGTAACTCCTCCAGATTCAGCTGTAACTGATTCAGATGTAGGCATAGCGGATTCAGATGTATATGTGGATGATTCAGATGTAATATCGCCAAGTCTGCTGGCGAAAAGTAAACAAAACTCAAGCGGTGAGTTAGCCTACAAAAAGCTCTTCCGTCTCGCCCTCTAAGTGGAAGTGCGGTCAGTAGAGGGATAGGTCTACTCCAAAACTACGCCACTGAGACGGGTGGGAGAGACTCTCCGGAAAAGTCACTCTAATAGAAAACCGGCCCGTTCGGTACGGGCTAACGAGCTCGAAAAACTAAAACAAAGGGCCCTCCAGCCTAGGTACCTTAAAGAACAAGGGTCAGCGGAACTGGTCTTTAAAAGAAACCGGTGGATCCCATAGAGGCGTAAAAACTGCGAGCGCTCGCGAAAAATCGAGAGAAAGACTGGGATCCTAGACCCGCGCTCTAAACGGTCGCTGCCCTAACTGTGTTTCTTATCTCCCGCCCAGCTGAGGGTCACCGCACCCTCGCACAGTCAGGTTAAAGGTCACCGTGACTGGCACTCTTAATTATCAGTCATCAATGACTTGATTTCGCAACCTTTCTCAGTCTCTGTTGTGGCTATCTTTATAGATCTAGGCATTTTGTTGACAATCTTATTGAAAATGATCCATATTTAGTGATTTATACTTAAATGATTGATTACGAAGAATTTCAGTCATTGATCATAGATTACCTCAAAATTTGGCGGCATATTTATTGATCTAGACTTTGTAAGTCACTTTGTATGAAAATACCCAAATGATCTCAACTTGCCAGGCAAGAGGAGGGCTATTGCGAACTTTCTTACAAATAGTAGATCGGAATTATTGATGATACAAGAAACTAAAATCTAGATATGGGATGAGCAACTCTCGAGACTCCATAAAAGGATCGATTCTCACATGTTTTGGGGCCATTGAATCATATGGTAGCTCAGGGAGGGTCACTCATTGGATGGGTTAGTGATCAATGGACTTTGCAGCAAGTATTGGAAAAGCATCATATTCTCTTGGCCCGTCTTTTAAATGCCACTAATCACAATGATGTAATAGTATCCAATAATTATGGTCTAGTGGATAAAGCTCTTAAAACCAATCTATGATAGGAGTTTCAACAAATTAGAAATGTACTTCTTGGTGTCCCCCTTGATTATTAGGGGGTGATTTCGATGTAACTCCTTATACATATGACTGACCTTATGGAAGGGGTAGTCAAGATCATGTCTCCATTGGATTTTGTTAATCTGATGGGAGAATTGTACCTAGAGGTTATTGATGATAGAAATGGTTGCTTCACATGGAGAATTATGACTTCTTTCTTGTATATCGGTTGATTCTTGGTATTGTAACCTTGACGAGTATTTCTATCCAAGGATGTTCTAGACTTAATCGGAGAGGAAGCATGAACTGGTGCTATTGCCGATATGGGCAACTCTACCACATGTCAGAAACATATGCTCTGAATATCCTAACTAACACTACAAAGCAAACACTCAACTCCAGTATCTCGAAATAATCAGGCCATGTGCATTCTTAGAAAAAAAAATCTTCACCCTAGGGATGATGTTGAACTCCTTATAAGTTTGCAATTTCTTCTTAAGACAACATGATCATAAGTTTGCTACTTCTTCTTAAGACAACATAATCATACGTTTACATTTCTTCTCAAGACAACATGATCTTCACCCTCAGGAATGATCCCAAATCACAGATGCGTCTATTTTTGAAGATTAGGGTTGTTCGAGTAAATCCCCATCAAGAAAGAGAATGGGAAAACGTTAAATTATAGCGGGAGGAAGCACTTATGCGTGGATCATATAAATCCCTCTATTCATCTTGCAAGCTAACTCTTCAACACTGCCCAAATTCTGACCACCAATTTCATCATTAGAACCTCATTTATGTGACAGTTTCAAAATTCTCAAAATTCCAGAATACCCTAATAATGATTATCTATTGGCAAAATCATCATTTCTCAACCAACCAAATGGGCACTACCAGTATTCGTATTAGAATTACTATAAATGAGCACCACATAATTACCCCAGCCGGAGTTATGATAGCCCTATAAGATTCAATGCATTTTCTTTGGTCAAAACCTTTTGAATAAATACCAAAATTTATTAGATACAATAGCCCAACATGATTCAGAGATAGACCTAATAATCAGATCAAGAACATCAACGGTATCATATGAATGAAAAGAAAATGTGAGGCTACATGAATGGCAGCAAAAAGAGAGGAAGATTGTACCTTTGGATCTCCATGTTTGGAGATCCAATTGCATGCATCAGGGAAATGCGGTTGCAACAACTTCCAGTTGAAGAGGAGTTATTTCTACAGCTCAAAATTGGGACTGCAGTAAGGCTGCTGGATGGGCAGCAATAGCAACCATCTACTTGGTGGCTGCAGCTGCACAATGATATTGTAGAAGGGCTCCAAATCAAGCAGAAATCAGCTGCCAAATTATAGCAGAAAAGGGCTGCTTCCTGGAGCAGTAGATGACATGAAAAAGAAGGTTGAAGCTTACCAGAACATCTGCTTGAGGAGGAGGACAGCAGCAACTCTCCCCTTTTTTTCAGCCAAAAATAGAGGAAGAAAGGAGGCTCTACAACTGGCAAGTTGAGAGAAATAGGAAGAGGGCTTTGGGTGATATATATAAGGGGGAGAGGACATTATTTGTTTGCCAAATGGAAAGGCTTTGGGGGCCCAATGGAGGGGAAAAGGGATGCCACATGGCTGATCTATTTGCTGTACAGAACAACAATAAAATTAAATTAAATTTTATATTTTTTTCATTTCCTTTTATTTATTTGAGACATCAAAGTCCTCCGCTTTTGCGTCTCGAGTTTCAATTTTCGATGTATAATAGCTCGTTTTGACCGTCTCTGAATGACGATCAAAATGAGCATAATATTCATATACTTTGGATCAAGGATGAATCTCCGAAATTTCTGAGATATGGTTTTGGTTTATGGCTAAATTTTACGGTTTTAAAATATCAAACGACCTCCGATCGACTAACGGTCAATTCCGTTGGTCTTGTTTCGTCGAATCGGAATTTATGGCGGTTTCGGTTTGTTTCGCGGTTTCTGAATTTGCGTCGTGGCTTTTTCGGGCACGCATTACGATGCGATCGATTTTTGGTCAATTATGCCCCAACGACTTTTGATTAACGATCAATCGATCGATTTATGTTATTTAACATTGATTAATAACTTTATTGAGTTATACGGATCCTAATCGGGTCGGGTTCAGGTTTGTGCAGATCCGGATGTTACAAATATAAAAACCTCAAAGGGAGTCTCGTCCACGAGACTCGGTCGAGGTCAATATGTGTTTTATCTAGGTTTCACCTGGCCATAAAAACCTTAAAGGATTTTGAACCAATAAAAAACCTCAAAGGAAAAACAAGCCGTGATCTATCAATATATATAATTAAATGGGCTTGTTTTGACAATTACCTGAAACTGAAAGAGCTGTGGGTATCGTGCCCGCATATCCACTTCTGTCTTCCATGTTGCCTCTTTGACATCATGTCGGTGCCATATCACCTTTATTAGGGGAATCTCTTTGTTACGAAACTTTTTTAACACTATCGAGTATTTGTACTGACCTTCTCTTCGTATGTTAAGTTTGACTCCACGTCGAGGCTCTTGTAATTGATGACGTGTTGAGGGTCATGCACGTATTTCCTTGAATTAGATATATGAAATATATTGTGTATAACTGACATATGTGAAGGAAGGGCTACTTGGTAGGCCGCCCTCCCTTATGAGCAATAAACTCAAATGGTCCAACATATCGTGGTGCCAATTCGCCATGAACATCAAATTTCTGTATTCCCTTCACGTGAGATATACGAAGAAAAACAACCCATCTCACGCTAACTGAGGAGTATGAGGCATCTCCACCTATATAGGGCTTCGAATGATGCCATACCAATACTTAGAATGATGATTGTTGTATAGAAATTCTATCAACGATAGATGGCCCTTTTAGAATCCTTTCCACTCTAGAATACATGCATGTAGCAAATACTCAAGTGTCTGAATAGCGCCCGCTTTGTCTGTCGGTCTGTGGATGGTATGCGGAACTCATCTTCAGCTTTGTCTGAAGTACTGACACGAACCGGTGCCAGTAGTGCGATATAAACCTCAAGGTTTTGACAGATACTACCTCTCGCGGTATACCGTAATGCATGATAATGTTCTGCACGTATAATCTAGCCAACCTAAATGGAGTGTAGATCATGCTGACAAGTACAAATGGACTGACTTGGTCAATTTGTCAATAATGATCCAAAAGTATCGTGACCATTTGGTATTCTTAAAATCCATCGAAATACTCACCCACTTCTACTTGGGAATGTGGAGAGACTGTAATAACCTTGGTGGGTCTCCTATGCTCAGCCTTGACCATCTGACAGGTCAAGCGTCTGTAAACATGTTGTGCCACATCTCGCTTCATTCCATCCCGCCAGAATGTTGGCCTAGACTCCGATACATCTTTGTACTGCCAGGAAGAATAGACAATCGTGAATTGTGTGCCTTATCAAGAATATCTCTGCGCAACTGCTCATTGTTGGGCACAATGACCTAGCCAACCTTCCACAAAATAGACTTCGTCACCACAAATTCATCACCTTTGTCCTTGATGGCACGCATGCATCTGTCTCAAATTCAGGGATATGTCCTCTGTCCTTCTACTTTGCAATCCCAAATGCTGCTGAATCACGGAGGTATGACAATAGATATGGACATACTCTTATGAGGATGCCAATTAGTCCAAAAGTTATGGGCATATCTCACGTATATAGCTAGTTTGTCGTATATGCATGAGCTTTATTGCTAAGCACATCTGCCACCACCTTTTCCTTATCGGGATAATAAGAAATTGTGATGTCAAAATCCTTCAGTAATTCATGCCACAAGCGATGTCTCATGTTCAGCTCCTTTGATCCAAGATGTACTTCAGGTCCTTGTGATCAGTGAAAATCTCGAAATTCACCTCATATGGATAGTGGTGCTAGATCTTCAAACCGAAGATAATTGCCACCAACTCCAAGTCATGGATGGAGTAATTTCGCTCATGCGGCCTCAACTGACGAGATGCATAAGCAATCACATGACCTTGTTGCATCAGATGCGCTCCTAAACCTTCTCTTGAAGCATATGTATATACGACATAATCCTGCGTGCCTGAAGGAAGTGCAAAGATATGTACAGTCGTCAATCTTTTCTTCAATGTCCTAAAGGCTTTCTCGTATGAATCATTTCAAATGAAAGGAACTCTCTTCTGTGTCAATCGTGTCAAGGGAAGAACAACTTGGGAAAAACTACTGACTAAGCGTCTGTAATAGCTCGCTAGTCCAAGGAAGCTTCGAATCTGAGTACTGTATTGGGTTGCTCTCAAGACATGACTACCTCAATCTTTGCAGGGTCAACTGTGATACCTGTTCCAAAAACGACATGCTCAAGGAATGAGACCTGGAATACAAGAACTCACACTTACTCAGCTTGGCATACAACTTATGCTCTTAAAGTGTGTCAAGGAGTATCTTTGAATCTTTGCATGATTCCACTTATTTCGAGAATATATCAGAACATCATTGATGAACATAACCGCAAACTTGTCTATGTATGCACGGAAAATCATGTTCATCATGTCCATGAATGTTGCGTGTGTTTTCGTGAGCCTAAATGTTATCACACGAAATTTGTAGTGTCCATATCAAGTCCTGAATGCTGTTGTCGGAATATTCGACTCTCCAATCCTCAGTTGATGGTAGCCAGGTTGGGGATCGATCTTTGAAAACATCGGAAATCCATGTAGCTGATCGAACAAGTCATCGATGCATGATAGAAGATAATGGTTCTTTACCGTTTTTCTTATTCAGTTGTCTGTATTCTATGCATAATCTCATCGATTCATCCTTCTTTCTGACAAAATAACATGAGCACCCCAAGATGTAGTGCTCAACCTTACGGACCTATGCCATGTAACTCCTACAACTGCATCTTCAACTCTCTCAACTCGGATAGTGCCATGCGACACGGAGCCATCGAGATTGGTTGTGTATCTAGTAGTAATATAATCTCGAACTCAATCTCTTTTTCAGAACTTGACAAATCATTAGAGAACACATTAGGGTAATCTGACACTATCGTGATGTCCTGAGCCATCGGCTCTCAATCAGATGTCTCTCGGACAATTGCTAGATATGAATCACATCCCTGATCAACTAGTCACTGAGCTCTTAATACTGAGATATACTTCATTTTGGAGTCATGTAATGTACCCTTAATATTAAACTCAGGTAAGTCTGGAATCTCGAAGACAATCGTCTTCCTGAAGTAATTAACTAGGTATAATGAGCTGTATTAGCAGACAGTCTGTGATCATCTTGTGGCCACCAATCAACATTGGTAACCTTCTGCCTATCAGTCTTATGCTGAACAACTAGCCACCTGGTCCATGGATGTGATAGAGAGGATCTACAACCTCTGCAACTCTAGTTATTGAAGGTAGAACTTGAAGTTCATTCATTGCTCCAGAATCAATTACAACATAGAAACTTCGGTACAGGACGCCATGTTTCTATGTAAGAACCGATACCATTAATAGTTGATGTTCGTTGATATTTCTAACTGTGCTTTTTCTCTTCTTGGGATACAATATGGAAATTAGTTGCAATTGGTGACATCTGCGGTCGTTGAATTTGAATGTCATATTTCCCTTTCGGACTCGCGACAAGTCAGAGGACTATCAATATCCGAGAATTAATGCGATCGGAACTATAATGCTAAGAATGTATGTAGCGGGGTACCACTGTTCTGATACCAAACTGTGACGTCCGCTCCCTCTCGGATCCGGAATACCCGTTTACATAACTCTCGTAGTATCATGTTCGCTAGAGACCGCATTAGGTTATTGATATTCAGGGAAAATTTTTCGTGTTTATGAATGACATTCACAATTAATTAACATGACATGCTGCTACAATATGTCACCAATTATATTGCATAAATTTCCGTAGCATTTTACATTCAACAAAAGAAACTGCATAATGTACATGTATCCCAAATGTATCAGAAGAGAAAGAAAAGCATTATATAATACCTTGAACAAAACTATAACATGCGTACCTGACAATAGTAATTGCGGAAGCTGATGTTCAACTCCCCCAATACCACGATGCAGGTGTTTTGCCTATAATCCATGTAATAGGGAGAAAAGAACATCAACAAATGTTGAGTAAATCTTATTAATTAGAAATAACAGGAAATTTAGTGGCTCCAAAAGAAATCAAGTAAATAGTGTTTGGCAATTCAAATTTAGAGCTACTTGCATTGAATCAGGCTTCAAGTTGTTTGGTATGTAAAACCCCATTCTACTCATCGTACATTAATTACCCAAATTAATCATTTTTATACAAACATTATATGATCCATATTTAAGTCATTGTCTTTCTATTAATTTTAATATATGTTTGATGGGACTTGGGAAATGTGAACGATGGGTCTCTAATATGATCATTCTATTTATTAAATGCTTATGATAAGTCTGGTGTTTGATTCTTTTCTTGTTGAATTTCTCAAGCTTAGTGGATAGTCTTTGGTCTTGGTCTGGGTATGACCCCACACTATGACTCTAAGGCAGTAAGGAAGCCTTAGGGTTGGGGTGCCTCCGTAGGCATGCGGTGGAGTACAATGCATCCTAACTAAGTTCCCAACACATCCACTAGCTATATCTAACAACTGTGGTAGTAGTTCGAAGTCTGATAAGGATGATTTTCATGATATGGTCTTTTCTCTGTCAGGAATTACTGGCGGAACAGTAACAAGCTCAACGGAAACCAAACTCAACTATAACCAACTCAACTATAACCAAGCTCTCATGTAGCCAACTCAGTTGTAACCAAATTAACTGTAATTCATCTCAACTTTAGCAGAACTCATTTGTGGCTCATTACAAGCTCAATTGTAACTCCTCTAGATTCAACTGTAACTGATTCAGATGTAGCCATAGCGGATTCAGATGTATATGTGGATGATTCAGATGTAATATCGCCAAGTCTGCTGACGAAAAGTAAACAAAACTCAAGCGGTGAGGTAGCCTACAAAAGGCTCTTTCGTCTCGCCCTCTAAGTGGAAGTGCGGTCAAGTAGAGGGATATGTCTACTCCAAAACTATGCCACTGAGACGGGTGAGAGAGACTCTTCGGAAAAGTCACTCTAAAAGAAAAACCGGCTCGACCGGTACGGGCTAACGAGCTCGAAAAACTAAAACCAAGGGCCCTCCAGCCTAGGTACCCTAAAGAACAAGGGTCAGCGGAACTGGTCTTTAAAAGAAACCTGTGGATCCCAGAGAGGCGTAAAAACTGCGAGCGCTCGCGAAAAACCGAGAGAAAGACTGGGATCCTAGACACGCGCTCTAAGCGGCCGCTGCCCTAACTGGGATTCCTATCTCCCGCCCAGCTGAAGGTCACCGTACCCTCGCACAGTCAGGTTAAAGGTCACCGTGACTGGCACTCTTAATTATCAATAATCAATGACTTGATTTCCTAACCTTTCTCAGTCTCTGTTGTGGCTATCTTTATAGATCTAGGCATTTTGTTGACAATCTTATTGAGAACGATCCATATTTAGTGATTTATACCTAAATGATTGATTACGAAGAATTACAGTCATTGATCATAGATTACCTGAAAATTTGGTGGCATATTCATTGATCTAGACTTTGTAAGTCACGTTGTATGAAAATATCCAAATGATCTCAACTTGCCAGACAAGAGGAGGGCTATTGCGAACTTTCTTACAAACAGTAGATCGGAATTATTGATGATACAAGAAACTAAAATCCAGATATGGGATGAGCAACTCTCGAGACTCCATAAAAGGATCGATTCTCACATGTTTTGGGGCCATTGAATCATATGGTAGCTCAGGGAGGGTCACTCATTGGATGGGTTGGTGATCAATGGAACTTGTAATAAGTATTGGAAAAGTATCATATTCTCTTGTCCCGTCTTTTAAATGCCACTAATCACAATGATATGATAGTATCCAATAATTATGGTCTAGTGGATAATGTTCTGAAAATCAATCTATGATAGGAGTTTCAACAAATTAGAAATGTACTTCTTAGTGTCCCCCTTGATTATTAGGGGGTGATTTCGATGTAACTCCTTATACATATGACTGACCTTATGGAAGGGGTAGTCGAGATCAGGTCTCCATTGGATTTTGCTAACCTGATGGGAGAATTGAACCTAGAGGTTATTGATTATAGAAATGGTTGCTTCATATGGAGAATTATGACTTCTTTCTTGAATATCGGTTGATTCTTGGTATTGTAACCTTGACGAGTATTTCTATCCAAGGATGTTCTAGACTTAATCGGGGAGGAAGCATGAAGTGGTGCTATTGCCAATATGGGCAACTCTACCACATGTCAGAAACATATGCTCTGAATATCCTAACACTACAAAGCAAACACTCAACTCCATTATCTCGAAATAATCAGGCCATGTGCATTCTTGGAAATAAAAAAAAAAATCTTCACCCTAGGGATGATGTTGAACTCCATATAAGTTTGCAATTTCTTATTAAGACAACATGATCATAAGTTTGCTACTTCTTCTTTAGACAACATAATCATAAGTTTACATTTCTTCTCAAGACAACATGATCTTCACCCTCAGGGATGATCCCAAATCACATGTGCATCTATATTTGAAGATTAGGTTGACCGAGTAAATCCCCATCAAGAAAGAGAATGAGAAAACGTTAAATTATAACGAGAGGAAGTACTTATGCGTGGATCATATAAATCCCTCTATTCATTTTGCAAGCTAAGTCTTCAACACTGCCCAAATTCTGACCACCAATTTCATCATTAGAACCTCATTTATGTGACTTAGTTTCAAAATTCTCAAAATTCCAGGATACCCTAATAATGATTATCTATTGGCAAAATCATCATTTCTCAACCAACCAAATGGGCACTACCAGTATTCGTATCAGAATTACTATAAATGAGCACCACATAATTACCCCAGCCGGAGTTATGATAGCCCTATAAGATTCAATGCATTTTCTTTGGTCAAAACCTTTTGAATAAATACCAAAATTTATTAGATACAATAGCCCAACATGATTCAGAGATAGACCTAATAATCAGATCAAGAACATCAACGGTATCATATGAATGAAAAGAAAATGTGAGGCTACATGAATGGCAGCAAAAAGAGAGGAAGATTGTACCTTTGGATCTCCAAGTTTGGAGATTCAAATGCATGCATCAGGGAAATGCAGTTGCATCAACTTCCAGGTGAAGAGGAGTAATTTCTACAGCTCAAAACTGGGCTCTTGGGGTCCCTTCAACTGCAGTAAGGCTGCTGGATGGGCAGCAATAGCAACCATCTACTTGGTGGCTGCAGCTGCATAATGATATTGTAGAGGGGCTCCAAATCAAGCAGAAATCGGCTGCCAAATTATAGCAGAAAAGGACTGCTTCCTGGAGCAGTAGATGACATGAAAAAGAAGGTTGAAGCTTACTAGAACATCTGCTTGAGGAGGACAGCAGCAACTCTTCCTTTTTTTCAGCCAAAAATAGAGGAAGAAAGGAGGCTCTATGGCTGGGAAGTTGAGAGAAATAGGAAGAGGGCTTTGGGTGATATATACAAGGGGGAGAGGGCATTATTTGTTTGCCAAATGGAAAAGCTTTGGGGGCCAAATGGAGGGGAAAAGGGATGCCACATGGCTGATCTGTTTGCTGTACAGAACAACAGTAAAATTAAATTTTATTTTTTTTCATTTCCTTTTATTTATTTGAGACGTCAAAGTCCTCCGCATTTGCGCCTCGAGTTTCGGATTTCGATGTATAATAGCTCGTTTTGACCGTCTCTGAATGACGATCAAAATGAGTATAATGAATCCCCGAAATTTCCGAGATATGGTTTTGGTTTATGGCTAAATTTTGCAGTTTTAAAATATCAAACGACCTCCGATCGACGAACGATCGATTTTGTTGGTCTTGTTTCGTCGAATCGGAATTTATGGCGGTCTCAGTTTGTTTCGCGGTTTCCGAACTTGCGTCACGACTTTTTCGGGCACGCATTACGATGCGATCGATTTTTGTTCGATTATTCTCCAACGACGTTTGATTCACGATCAATCGATCGATTTATATTATTTAACATTGATTAATATATTTATTGAGTTATACGGACCTTAATTGGGTCGGGTTCAGGTTTGTGCAGATCCGGATGTTACACATGCAGCGGTGATGCGCGAGGACCGTAGTCGACCAGGGTTTAGATGGGGGTAGGATTCTAGGAAACAGGCTTCGGTCTAGGACCGTCATTCTGATACCGTGTGGAAGAAAATGAATGAATTTTATTCCATCTAATCCTAGAGCTCTCTTATATAGGGGAAAAGCTTAAAGGGTAAATTATATAATCAGAACAAGAGAAATAAACATTATATATAGAAACGATATAACATAAATATCTTAACAACTACCAAGATCCTTAGTCACAAACTGTTGTCCTAGGAACTCCATGGCACCCTGAACGCCCTGCTTATCATCACCCATGACAATAATATCATCAACTTAAACCGGAATAACAACTGTATTTCTCTGTGTCCTCTGAACAAAAAGCGAATGATCCACAGTGGACTGTGTAAACCCCTGGTGCTTTGATAGCTTCTAGTACCAAGCTCTCGGACTTTGCTTCAGACCCTAAATCACCTTGTGGGGCCTACACACCTTTTGAGACTCCCCTTCAATATCAAACCCTGGTGGCTGCTGCACATATACTCCTCTTGTAGATCTCTATATAGAAACACATTCTTCACATCAAGTTGGTAAGGAGACTAGTTCCGAGACATAGCTACTGATAGAAGAATGCATAATATCGAATGCCACTGTTGAGAAGTTATCTTGGTAGTCCACCCCATAAGTCTGGGTGAACCCTCGTGCTACAAGCCTTGCCTTGTAGCGATCAACACTGCCATCTATCCGTTGCTTCAACGTAAAAATCCATTTGCACTCCACAACAGATGCACCTGGAGGGGTAGAAACAACCCTCCAGGCACCACGTGACTGTAAAGCGGCCATCTCTACCTTCATGGCAAGTCGCCAGCTACTATCCTGTATATCCTCGTGGTATGTTCGTGGGATAACGATAGCAAAGAGTCCCATGACAAACCTCCTGTACTCCTCTAAAAGATGATCCAAGAAACATGAGTAGCTAGAGGATAAGTGGCACTGTTACAACTCATCTTCCTTAACGCAATATGTACATCAAGATCATCGGCCTCTTTGTTCTCTGTTATTAGCTCCTCCTGTACAGTATCCTGTGGTACAAGCATATCACCGGTGCCATCAGTAGAAACAATGTGTTCAGTACATACCTGAGGTGTGCTGGATGACGGGTAAGGCACATGAGCTGATGGGCGAGTAGATGACCTGCGAATGTAAAATCGTGGAAGGAGCTGTGTCAGGGTAGACAGAGGTGGAGATTGCTATGACTCAACATGAGGTGGTGTTGGTGGAGACAATGGAGGTGGCGGAACAAAGACATCCTCTCTAGAATTAGACAACCTGTCACCTGTAGGAGCATAATAGGCTAAAAAAATGTGACATCAACATTGTTATAATACTTTCTCCATACATGATCAAAACATCTAGACCCTTTTTGGTTACGAGAATATTCAATGAACACACATTTGACAATTCTTGTAGAGAGCTTGTCACGACAAAGAGTAAAATTGTAGACAAAGGCCACATACCCAAAGACCCTGTGAGTCAGGGAGAATAGGCCCTTTTCGGGAAACACAATCAAGAAAGGAACCTTTTCTCTAAGGACCGTGGGAGGCATGCGGTTCACTAAGTAACATGCAGTGAGGACCGCATCATCCCAGAATGAACGATGAGCTCGACTCAGAATCACAAGAGTCCTCGTGACATCAAGGAGATGACGGTGTTTGTGTTCAACAATACACGAAGTCTGATGAACAATACCTATAGATCTGAGGAAGTCAGACAACTGTAAAATGGAAAATTCTAAGGCATTGCCAGTGCGAATAAACTTCACATTAGTAGAAAAATGTTTTTAATTTCAATAAGAAACGATTTAATGACATGACTAGCGTCAGACTTATTCTTTAACAAGAAAACCCCAGATAAATCATCCACAACAACCATATAAAATTGATGTCCCTGACATTGTTGTAAAAGTCGGCCGACTAGTCCGATTAGTCGGCCCGATTAGTCGAGTCGGGGGGGGGGATAGCCGACTCGACTAGGCCTAGTTGGCCATTAGTCGGTCAATCCGACTAATCTGGCCGACTAGTCGGCCTAGTCGCCCGACTACAAGGCCGACTTTTACATAGAATTTTTTTATTTTTTAGTTTTTTTAAAAGCAAACTTGTTCTAATATGCTTAATGTTATTTCTAAAGTCAATTATTTCTTTTATTTCATTAATGATAATATAGAAAATGTACAAATCAATGTAAATATATAAGAATATATGTAAATAAAATGATTTATATATTTAAAATAATTTAAAAAATTCAAAGCCGAATAATGGCCGACTAAATCCGATTAGTCGCTCGACTGCCGATTAATCCTTAGTAAGTGACCCTGCCGACCGAGTACCGACTACCGCTTTCTGCAACCTTGGTCCCTGATGATCTGGAACACGAGGAGGACCCTCGATGTCAAAACGAAACAACTCAAACCACTGACTACTGTGACGATTCTGGCGACTCGGAAAAGAAGAACGATTGTGCTTCCCAAGATGACATGCCTCACACTCCAATGTGGTACGAGTAGAGATCTGAGGGAGAACATGGCACAACTTCTGCAGAGGAATGTGTCCAAAGCAAAGATGCCACATGAAAGGAGAAGCTGATCTTGTATGAATGGTAGCATCACCAACACATGGAGGCTGGACCAGTCTGTAAAGTCCTCTCTGCTCACAACCACATCCAATCACCCTGCCTGTGTGTATGTCCTGAAACGCAAGAGAAGATGGGCCAAATATGGCACGACAATGTAAATCTTTTTTAATCTGACTAATAGACAAAAGATTCATATGAAATGTTGGAGCATGTAAGACATTCTGCATGCGCACCGAGGGGGCTAGGACATTACCCCCCGATTAATAATGGATAAATGAATCCCATTTGCAACTACCAGGAGGAATAGATCTGTAAGAACTAAACTGAGGTCGATCTCCACACATATGATGAGAGCTCCGAAGTCCATGATCCAATCAGTCAAATGTGAACTGCTACAACGGGTAAGTGCATAAGCAATACTTGACGAACTCGTATAAGCTCTGGCAGCAGATGCAACATCTGCAGATCCTACAGCCGATGTGGGCAGTGTAGTCATCATCTCTCTCAATCTATATACAATATCGTCAAGCCTCGCATCATGAGGAGTAGTCGGAGTAGTCTCTGTCTGCTCAGCTACACGGGCAGACGCAGGATACCCATGCTTCAGATAGCATGTCTCCTCCGAACTACTTGGATGGTGGCAGTGTGAGCATGTGCCACGCTGATGTCCTCCACCTTGACCACGAGATCCTCGCCTGCGAACTGTCAAGTACTCCCTCTGTCGCGAGAAGCTGCCATTGCAGAGGGAGTTTGCGACATGGTAGTAGAAGTAGTGATTCTGCTCAGCCTCTTGTAGACATCCTCCATTAGTGGTATCATCTCTTTAGTAAGCAGTTGAGTACGTGCTGCATCGTACTCAGAGTCAGGGGGTAACAAAAAGACCCCTATCATAGTGGTATTCCGGTGTGCCTGCTGCTGCTTAGTGTTGGTAGTAATGGGCATAAATCCACGGAGTTGATCAAACATGCCTCAGAGATGCGAAAAGTGAGCATGAAGAGGGTGACCATCCTGCTTGGTCGAAAATATGTCATACTGCAATCGGAGGATCTTGCTCTCATTCTTGGCTTGCCCATGCCTGCTAAGATGTCTCACATAGCTTTGGCTGTGGGTTGATTGACGGTGTCGTTAGCAATCTCCGTGGTAAGCGTCCCAGAAAGCCAAATCCGTGCATAGGCATCATCTTGCTTCCAAGAAGCATTAGCTCCAGTCTTGTCCATCGGCTTGGAATTAGTCGAACAGTGCTCCTTGTTATGGTAATGCATGAGGGTACGAAACTGCATGGACCACAACTCCTAGTTTGTCCCATCCATCTTTACGATGGGAGCTAGGCCCTTGAAGGCATCATCAATAACAACAAAGCCTTTTCCCACATTAAGTAGGGTCAACTACATGGATTCTTTGCCACCATTCAGATCTATCTTGGGTTATTCTTGGACTTAGATCCAAGAAATTAATTTCCCTTCGCATAGTTTCATTCCAACACTTCTTAGGCCTTCCTTGCCCTTTCTTAGCCGGTTCAACATCCCGACACTCACATCTCCTAACTGGTGCATCACCTGACCTCCTTTGCAGATGGCCAAACCACCATAAAAGGTTTTCTCGCAACTTATCCTCGATCGAAGATACACCCACTTTCCTTCTGATTGCATCATTCCGAATCCGATCTTTACGTGTGTGTCCACCCATCCACCTTAGCATTTTCATTTCTGCAACTGACATTCTCTGCACATGTCTATGGTTCACAGGCCAACATTCAGATCCATAGAGCATAGCAGGTCTCACGACTGCTTCGTAACTTTCCTTTGATTTTCATAAGAATTTTCTTATCACATAGAACAACATAGGATTCTCTCCACTTTAGCCAATCTGCATTTATTCTATAGGTAACGTCTCCATCAATTTCCCCATCATGTTGCAAAATAGATCCCAAGTGTCTAAATGAATCTTTCTTCTGAATGTTATTGTCTCCAATCTTCACCTTGATTCCTTAACCATTGCTTCCATAAAAAGTGCACTCCATATATCAGTCTCACTCCTACTTATAGAAATCCTTTAGTCTCTAATGCATATCTCCCACCTCAAGCCTCTCATTTACTCCATCTTTAGTCTCATCAATCAACACAATGTCACCAAAAAATAACATACACCAAGGTATCTCATCTTGAATGTGACTAATCAGCACGTTCATAATCAAAGTAAAAGGGAATGGACTCAAAGTCAAAGCTGAACCTTGATGCAAACTAATGTTGATGTCAAAATAGCCAGTCTTCCCAGACAATCATATATACGTCACCCTTGAAGGCATCGGACGACAAACATACATCACCTTTGTTCTCTGACGTGATAAAAAATGCTGAAATTCGTAACAAAATTGGGAAATAGATTATTCTGAGCGAGTCTACACAATCATATGGAGGAGTAGTTGTTTGTATGGACTCATACAACCATCCTCCTTAATCCTTCTTTTAGTCTAGGGTCGGAAAACACGATTTATGTGTCCGAAATCACGATTCCCAGTCGAAATCAGACCGTATCCTGATGCAGCAGTGGCCGGACTGCAACCTGATGGAGGTCGGGCAATCCACAGAATATGCGGCCGCGACTGACCGGAGGTGGGGCGACAACCCG
Source organism: Ottelia alismoides (assembly GCA_037367405.1). NCBI lineage: Eukaryota > Viridiplantae > Streptophyta > Magnoliopsida > Alismatales > Hydrocharitaceae > Ottelia > Ottelia alismoides. The sequence goes on along the minus strand of JAZKJV010000868.1, from coordinate 80,491 downwards.
TAACCCGGAGGGCTGGCGGTCGGCGACATCATGTGGCGGCCGGGATGGCAGTAGCATGCGGCTGTCGGTAGAGGGGGGCCCGCAAGGAAGCGACTGCGGTTGGCAACGACTGACCGGGGGGGGGGGGTAGGGTTTTGGTGAGATACGAGAACCTCGTTCTAGGATCGAAAAATAGAATGGCTTGATATTATAGAGACCCTAGGGCTCTCTTATATAAGAGAAAAGCCTTGCGTAAATTACATAAGAGATACATGAAAGAAATAGAAATAAGAAATAAATATAATGAGATACAAATATCTCAACACTTTATAAGTTTAACCTTTAGAGAAAAGGTTTTCGAACAAGGAACTTCCTTGAAAATGTCCCTATTAAGCCTCAAATCCCTAAATTGACGGGATACGTATCTCGCAATGGAGAAATTGTTCACAAAAAACTGCCATGGTTTTTTCCTTTCTCCCACCAACGACGACGACGACAATGACAAGGTGGGAAGAGGTTGCGCTTATGGATAGGGCTCCGTAGGAGGTGGCAGCGGTGGTAATCGCATGTACGGGATCGTATTGGGACCTTATGGTATCTCTCAAATATCGACCACCTTGGTAGTGATGGCGAACTTTACGGTGCCGGTGAGAGCTGCGCTTGAAGCACGTATGGAGGTGGCTGGGAGGCTCCATTAGGAGCGCTAGTGGAACTTGAGGAGGTTGTGATGCATCGCGCACGCCCAAGGGGTTGTGAGGGAGATTGGACAGCTACAATGGCTTCATAAAACGATGGTGACGGTTTGAAGACTTCCTGGACAACAACCTGGAGATTTTTGACGGAAACTTCCAGTTCTTCGAATGCCTCCAGGTAGATGGGCTTCACGCGGAGATTGCGGTGAGTCGAAAACCTCGTGAACAACAACTGTGATGGCATCCAGATCTATGATATCTTGCTTGTTATCCGACTGATCTTCGTCAAATACGGGCTCTTTTTTTCATCTTTTTGTTCATGGACAACAACTTCTATATAAAAAAAATCAATGATTTCATATTCTTCTTCGGTACACTCATTGAATAAAGGTCCAGTCTTTATCGCTTTCTCGTACAAGAGTTGTAATCAAGAAAATCTTCTTCTGAATAGAAAATACCATTGTTTTCTGGATCACAATTGGGTTGTATTGAAGAGACCGGTGGTCTGAATTTTCTTGTTGACACGAGATTCTTCCATGAATCGTGAATCCAACCATGCTTGTACCTTGATACTTGATATAAGACACTGCTTGAACTTCTTCGAACGCGAACGTGAACCTTGTTTGAGACGACTCAAATCAAACTTTAGGTGCCAGTTATTGATCAGATCGGTGAATCATAAGAACGATTTTGTTTCCATGCTTTGATACCACTTGATGCATATGTGGAAATCAGGAAGGGATGAGAAGAGAAATTAGAATCTTGACGTGCTTCGCGTGATTGAGAGAGGAACGGGGTGCGAGGAGAAATCCTAGAAATTTGGGAGAAGGGGAATAATGGTAGAGTCTCTCTCCAAAACTAAACTGAATATTTTAATTCATAACATGATCTCCTTACAATGGACTTGTGTCCCCTTTATCTGGAGAGTGTGTCTAGTTACAAATTTGGTAATAGAATAAAATTGCAATCTAAAGAAATCCTAATCAGAACTCTAAATTGATTCACTAACTAAATTAATACAAATAATCTCAAATTATTTAACGTAAATGACATTAACCGATCAACTAATTGAGGATGAAAAACCCTAATGTTAGTAAATCCCAAATCTTTAATTTGCTCAATTGGATTCGACTTGTCAATTTAGGAATAATTGCATCAACGGATCATCCCTTCTCTCTTCTAGTCCGATACAATCTATGCCGTCCTTTGCTCAAACGTGATCCCTATCATTTTCACTTCTTGTTTCATGGAACCAATAAAATATGAGTCCTCTTTTCAGACAACCTACAGAAAGAGACTCCCTTTTCACTATGATCAGTTACACATGGATTGAGACATGTCATGCGCTCATAAGGGAGGCAACAATGAGGAACTCTGCAATGAGCGAAAGTCTGATGGAACAATTAAAAATAACTTTATTACAATAGAAGACATCAATAAAAAGGTTCCTCAATGGGCATACAAATTAATGAATGATTTCGAGGAATAAGAAGAAAATTTATTTGATCTTTTTTGAATATAACTGGGTTTGTCTAAGCAGTTAGGCAACGAGTTTTGAACTTGTTTATTGGAGATTTAAATCCTTTCGTCTGACTATTCCTATGAAATATGGCTAAGAAAATGCTTGCGACATGAATTTGAAATCCAGAGGTTGAAGCAGTCAATAACTTAATATTTAAATTGCAATATTTAATAAAGTCCGATATTAAAAGGCTATATATTTATAGTGGATAGGGAGATACGAGTTCCGTGTAACTGGGATGACGTGCTTATATCCCAACGCTCAGAATTGATCTTTCTTATCAAAGCGTGGAGGAGCGTACGTATTTAATATACTCTCTACCTGGGTTTGACTCCTCTTCATCTGGTAGAGATCATTGGACATGTTCGACGATATGTTTTTTGTTAAGAAATCCGATAAGGTCCTTCATGGAATTGTGATGTTAAACTTAGAGGGTGCGTCTTTGATTACAGGAAGATGTCGAGTTGGGAGGTTCCAATTATGATTAATATGTTCTTTTGGCTTTGGGGCATGGGCACATATTACTTATGCTCACCGTGTTAGGCTTTTGATATGCTAGCACAACCTTTCTTTGTTGCTTGGTTGATATGGAAGACATTGATCATCTTTTCTTCATGCGTGATAAGTCTAAGAGGTGTCAGACAAGGTTGGTTTACCTTGGGGATTGTAATGGTAGTGAATTGAAATTCTGCTCTATCAGATTGGATTGGAGAGGCTCTGACAGAGATCATTCTTTATTGCTTTTGTGTGGGATTTATGACTAAATAGGGTGGTATTCCGTCATGAAAGATTATATGGAGAGAATGTCACGAAGTCTGCTAAGTTATTTTCTTACCCCTCAATTGCTTTTACGTCTAAAGTTCCTCAACCTAGTCCTCATCATTCTTTATTTTAAGTGGCCACTATGACCTCCACCCTCGTCAACCAGGGTGACTCCTCGCTGGTGATCCCTTCTGTTTGTCCCTCGGGGGTTCTTTCAGACGTGGCTGCTGCAAATGAAGTGGGGAGCCTCTTTGAGAGGCGATCGGGGAAACGGTATCGGAGGCAAAACCGATCGCGGCCGGGATCCTTGGTAAAGGATTCATGCGCGACCTTGAGGGACTCCGTGGCAGAGGCGGCTGGTCTCATCCTCATTGGGGGGCTTCCTGATGTATCTTTATGAAGATTCTCTCCTGGAACGTTAGAGGACTTGGGGAGGGCTGATAAGCGGCGTTCGATTGGGGCTGTGATATTGTCTTTATTCAAGAAACGAAATTGAGGAGGGTTGATGATGCCCTTTGGCGCTCTCTTGGTGCGGGTGCTCTGGATGAATTTAGGGCGGTGGATGCGGTTGGGGCGGCGGGGGGTTTCTTAATTGCGTGGCGTTCTGCGGCGTTCTCCTTCAGCTCTGTTTTGGCGGGGAGACATATGTTATCTGTGGTACTGCTCCGGGGTGAAACTGCCTTGCCTATCACTTTTTCCTGTATCTACGGCCCCTGTTGTCACATTAAAAGGAAGGAGCTGTAAGATGATCTTCGTGCTGCGGCTATTGCTTTTGAGGGGATCCCCTGGCTCTTGGGGGGAGACTTCAATGTTACGCTTCACTCTTCCGATCGCCCCCGGGGCAGGGGGGCCAGGACCCGGGATCCCTGGACTTTGCTGAAATCTTGGACGAGCTCGCTCTGGAGGGTTTGGTGCCTGATGATATTTCCTATACGTGGAGGAACGATACTTCCCGTTCTAGACTTGATCGGTTCTTGGCTTCTGGGAAGTTGTTGGAGAGTTTCCTTGTCTGTTCGGTTTCCTCTCGCCCCCGCTCTTTTTTAGACCACTTGCCTATTATCTGGGAGTCTGGTGAGGGCCAGACAGCGAGGGGCCTCTTTCGGTACGAGAAGTGCTGGCTCCAGGAGGCTAACTTCAAGGATTTGGTGACGACGCATTGGGCTCAATCGTGCTTTGTGGGGTCTGCGGCTTCCAGATTTGATCAGAAGCTCGCTTCGTTGCGGAAGTTGCTTGCGTCATTCAAGAAGGATTCGAGAGTAGCGAGAGGTGCCGCCGGGGCTGAGGCGGAGGGCGTCATTGCGGATCTTGATCGTGTTGAGAATGAGAGGGACCTCCTGCCTGAGGAGCTTCGTGAGCGCTTGTCTGCACAAAGGAGGATTGCGGCGGAGGACAAGAATCGGGCTATTAAATGGCGTCAGAGCTCGAGAATGAATTGGATCAAAGAAGGCGATGCCAATACAGCCTTCTTTCATCGTGTGGCTAGTAGTAGGAAGCGATATAACGCGATGCGCTCTGTTTCCATTAATGGTACTCGCTTTATCGGGGAGAGGGAGATGGGGCGTGCCATTGCTGATCATTTCAAAAGTTTCTCAGCGAGCCGCTCCCCGAGGAGGTGGCGTTGGTTGGGGCTTGGGGCACCGCCCATCTCGGTTGTGGACTACTACAATCTGACTCGGCCGATCTCGTTGGACGAAATTAAGGAGGCCGTGTGGGACTTGAACGAGGATGGGTCCCCGGGCCCTGATGGTTTTTCGGTGACGTTTTATCGAGACTTTTGGGAGGTGGTGGGCCATGATGTTTTGGAGGTTGTTTCGGAGTTCTGCAATGGGAATTCTGGTTTTGATCGGATTAATAGGACCATCATTGTGTTGATCCCTAAATCCGCGGCGGCGCAGTGTATCGAGGACTTCCGTCCTATTTCTATTTCCAACGACATATATCTTATTGTTGCTAAGGTCTTAGCCCGTCGGCTTGCTCGTGTACTGGATTCAATTGTTTCTCCGGCCTAGGCTGCTTTTATTCGGGGCAGACAGATTTCGGACTACATTGCGGTGGCTTCTGAGCTGGTCCCCGATTAGAAGAAATCTGATAAGAAGGGGGTGCTTTGGAAGATTGGACTTTGCCAAGGCATACGACTGCCTTGAGTGGCATTTCTTGTGGTCAGCTTTGAGAAGACGCGGCTTCCCTGAGATGTGGATTTCGTGGATGCGGCGGGTTGTGACCACCGTATCCCTCTTTGTTTTGGTAAATGGTCAGGTGGTTGGGGGCTTCTTTCAGCCGAGAAGGGGGGTGAGCCAGGGTGCCCCCTCGCTCCCTTCTCTTTGTGGTGGCTACGGATGTCTTGGCGCGTATGGTGGATCGTTTTGATTGAGGCTGGGCTTTCGAAAGGTTTCTCTAAGGGCGCCCTGTGCGTGCCCTTGATCCAATTTGCGGATGATACCATTTGCTTCATCGAGGAGGTCCTTCCGAGGTCTCCGGTATGGCGGTGACTCTTGAACTATTTAGCGAATTATCGGGGCTGTATATGAATGGTAGCAAATCCAAGGTGATTCCCTTTGGGATGCCGCAGGCGGAGGCGGTGGAATGCGGCCAGATCTTGGGGTCTCCTCCGGGTGAGCTTCCTATTGAGTACCTTGGCTTGCCGTTGGTGATGGGAAGGGTCCAGCTTCGGGATTGGCGCCTGGTTGTCGAGAAAGTGGAAAAGCACCTTGCTGGTTGGTATGCGTCTTTGCTTTCAAGAGGGGGTGGCTTGTTCTTATCAAGGCGATGCTCTCTTCGATTCCGTTATTCTTCCTTTCTAATCGTCGCATGCCGGTGGGGAGCCGCTTGTGTCTTGAGCGTTGTATGCGTAGATTCTTGTGGGGGAGGAAGGGGGAGGGGGGGGGGTGCATCTTGTGGCGTGGGATGAGGTTACTAGGGGTAAGCGGGAAGTGGCCTGGGTGTGTGGAGGCTGGAGGTTGTTAATGATGCTCTTCTTCTCAAATGGGCAAGCAGAATTTGGGGTCAGGGTGATAACTTCTTTATAGCCGTTTTTGAGGGAGTTTCTTGGGGAAGGTAGGATGGGGGTGGTGCGGGGGGGGGGGGGGGGGCGTGGTCGGTACCTATACTCCGTTCTGGCGTAGTGTGCTGGATGTCTTTGCGAGGAATGTGTCGCTCTTCAGGCCGGTGCTGGGGAGGGGGACTCTTTTAAAATTTGGCTTGACGATTGGACGGGAAGGGGATCCTTGAATGAGCGATTCTCCCGTTTGTTTCCATTGGCGATCGACAAAGGTGCTTCGGTTGCCTCCTGCTGGGTGGATGGGTGTTGGTGTACGCGTTTCCTGGCGAACTTCTCGGACCAGAGGCTTGATGATTTTATTTCCCTTCTGGACGACATCTGTGATACTGATCGGCCTACTGATGGACATGATCATTGGGCTTGGAAGGCCGACACCTTTTCCACGAGGAAAGCTTATCGGGCTTTGGCTCCGCCCCCACCGGTTGGGGCTGATTTCCTGGTGCGCGATTCTTGCTTTTTTGGGAGCCTGCGGCTTCCGGAGCGCATTGGTTTTTACCTTTGGCTTCTACGCAGAAAGAGGTTGTTGACGCGTGATCGCTGCGCTAGATTCATGGCTAATGTCGCCGATACCTGTGTGCTTTGTGATTCGGCCGTGGAAACCATTGAGCACTTATTCTTCGGCTGCCCTTGATCAGAGGGATGTGGGAAGATCTGGATTGGGTGAGAACGGATGATCTGTCAGCTTTCTGCGATGCGTTGGTGCTTAACAGGAACAGGGTTAGGAGGGACATCTTGATCCCGATTGCGAGGCTGTGGTCCATTTGGTTGTGAAGGAATGAGGCCCCTCTTCTCAGGTCAACGCTTTTACAGGGATAACGTCTTATTCATTGCTCGCGTCTTGTGGATGACTGGAGTTTGGTGTAGGACGCATATCGCTTTTGTTGTGGTGGGTGTGGTGCTGTATCTTTGTATATTCCCCATTGCTATCTTGTATGTTTTCGTCTCTTTAGTTTTTTAATATATTGGGGCGAACACCGTTGAGTGTCTCCCCCTTTTTGAGCTTAAAAAATACGACCTCTCCTTTCTCCTGACATGTAATGATAGTTCTTACTCTTTTGGAAACACAATATCATTTTTCGTCGTAATGAAGGGAGAGCGCCCTCCATCCACGTACACCTTCCTTTTGTTTCTCAATGGCGCCCTTGACATTTTCACCTTTTGTGATGTTGAATATTGCTTCATATCTTTATCATTTTCCTCTTACGTGGTGGTGTAAGTTCATTCTTTCCTTCATGATAATCTTCATTGGTGTAATTTTGAGTTGGAATGATCATATTCAGTAACTTCAAACTTGGAATGGAGGATGATTTTCTCTTTCTCTTTTATGATTTGTTGTTGATTTCTCTTTCTCTTTTATGATCTTTTGATTATGCCAAGTCATTCTTGTGCTATTTTAATTGATCTTTTTCTCTAAGACTCCCTGAGTTCCTTTTATTTGTTAGGGTCTCTTTATGCTTATTTTGCATTGTAGTAGTAGATGAAAAAGCTTGTGCTATACCGATTCTTTTTGTTAGATATCGATTTCATATACAAAAAAATAAAGATTAGTCAAATTAAGAGTATAAATGTAGACAGTCATTGAAGATGCTTGTATATGTTGACGTGCCATATACTAATTTTGCTTGTGTTACATATCTCTTTACTATTTAAGCTTCTAGTTTAAACTGTTCTTACTGACCTTAGAAATTTTAGCTAGCTTTTAAACTTGTTTGCATCGCATTTGTGGGAGGATCTGATGGAGGCAGCTTCTTCCGTGCGTGGGATCCCCTGGCTGGCGGGGGGGAGGGGGATTTCAATGTTACTCTCCTATCTTCGGATAGGCCTGGCGGTAGGGGCAGTCAGGATCCGGGTTCCTCCTCTTTCGCGGACACCATTGACTCGCTTGGCCTCGAGGTTCTGGACGCCATGGTATCTGCTATACTTGGAGAAATGCTCGGTCCCGTTCGCGGCTTGACCGCTTTGGCTTCGGAGGAGGCTGGCGAAAAATTTCCATTAGCAACTGTGGAGGCGAAGCCTAGGGTGTGCTCGGATCACAACCCCATTTTGTGGTGGTCGGGTGAGCGCCCTGCTCAGCGGGGACTGTTCAGATATGAGAAGTATTGGCCGCAGGAACCTAACTTTCGGGAGGTGGTGACATCGCATTGGAGGGAGGCGGTGGTATCTGGCTCTGCTACGCAGAAATTCCAATGCCAAGCTATGCTCTTTAAGGATTCGTCTTGCGGCTTTTAAGAAGGAGACGAGGGCGGCGGCCAAGCTGGAGGCGGAGATGACCATTCATCAGCTGGACGCTATCGAGGATAACCGAGAGCTTTCTACCGAGGAGCTTTCGGCTCGCGCCGAGGCTCAAAGCAAGTTAGTTGTGGAGGAAAAGAAACAAGTTGCGGAGTGGAGACAAAGGTCAAGGTTGCGTTGGGCTCGGGAAGGGGATGCGAACATCTCTTTCTTTCCGCTGTGCTAGTGGAAGGCGTCGATCCAATTACTTCCGCTCTATTACTATTGATGGACGAACCGATGGATGGAAATGGCGAGATGGGCACGGCTATATCCAACTACTTCAAGCTTATGACTTCTACATCTATTCCTAAAAGATGGAGGTGGCGGGTCGGAGGACCAGGTCGGTGGCTGATGCCGCCTGTGAGAGCTTGACTCGCGAAGTCTCCCTGGAGGAGCTGCGTGACGCTGTGTGGGATCTCAACGATGACGCGTCTCCTGGCCATGATGGATTCCTGGTCTCCTTCTATAAGGACTTTTGGGACACTATTGGGCCAGAGGTTCTGGAGGTTGTGAAGGAGTTCTGTTTTGGTAACGAGGGCTTTGATAGAGTCAATCGCGCGCACCTTGTTCTTATTCCGAAGTCGGCCGCGGCCTCTTCGATCGGGGAGTTGAGGCCCAGTGCTGTTTCCAACGCTATTTACCTTATCACGGCGAAGGTCTTCGCCCGTAGGCTGAATGCTATTCTCGGGGACCTCATCTCTCCGGCTCAGGTGGCTTTCGTCCCGGGACGTCAGATCTCTGACGGCGTCTCCTTCGCATATGAAATTATTGCTGATTGGCGGAGGAGCGGCACTAGCGGCATTCTTTGGAAGGTGGACTTCTCCAAGCGTACGATACTCTTGATTGGAGATTCCTTTGGAGCGTGCTCAAGAGAAAGGGCTTCCCCAACATCTGGATCACTTGGATGCGACGTTGCATATCTACGGCGTCGTTTTCTATTTTGGTCAACGGAGCCCGGAGGGGGGCTGGATTCAACCTCGCAGGGGGTTCGCCAGGGGTGTCCCTCGCGCCTATGCTGTTTATTCTTGCAGTTGACGTTCTCTCTGACATGGCGGAGGGTGTTGCGGCCCACGAGCTGACTAGGGGCTTCTCGAAGGAGGGGCTGGAGGTCCCGATTACGCAAACGCTGATGATACGCTTTTCTTCATCGAGGGGGGCATCGAGGAGGCTACCGGCATGGCAATGACGCTCGAGATTTTCTCGGAATTATCGGGCCTAACGAAGAACAACTCGAAGTCGGTTTTCATTCCCTTTGGGCAGGCGGAGCTTGTTTCGGTTAACCTGGAGACGGTGTTGGGTTCGGGCAGATCCTCTCTTCCACTTGATTATCTTGGCACCCCTCTATCGCTGGGGCGTACGCGGATTCGGGACTGGTTGCGGGTGGTGGAGAAGGTCGAGGCGAAGCTCGCGGGTTGGAAGGCTGCGGTCCTCTCGAGGGGGTCGGCTGGTGCTCCTGAAGTCCGTCCTCTCCTCCATTCCCTATTTTCCTCCTCTTCAATCGAAAGATGCCTAAAGGTCTGCGGGCGCGGCTGGAGAAACGGATGCGGGCTTTCTTATGGGCCAGCGGTACGACCGGCTCTAGGGGGATTCACTTGGTGGGTTGGAAGGAGATCTTGCGCCAGAAGGTTGACGGGGCTTGGGGGTAAAATCCCTTGAGCAAATGAACGAGGCTCTTTATTAAAGTGGGCTAGCATAATTTGGGGCCCGGGGAATGACCTGGCGTGCACTGCGATTCGGAAAATCTACAACGTCTCCGATGCCCCTCCTCCGATGGTTTTCGCCAACGGCTCCCCCACCCCTTTTTGGCGCAACGTGATTGAAGGCCTTTGTGAGCAACCTCGCCCTCTTTAGGCCTGTTCTCGGTCGGGGGACTCCTTCACGTTTTGGTCTGATGATTGGTCGGGGGGTGGGGCGCTGCGCTCTCGCTTTCCCAGACTGTTGCGATTGCAGGTGATAAGACTTGCTCGGTTGGCTCTTGCTGGAGCGACGGCCTCTGGTGCCCCATCTTCGCGGCTTCCCTCTCTGATCAAAGGTTCGACGAATTCTTGGCGTTGCTGGATTCCATTCGGGAGGTGTGTCCGCCCGGCGAGGGCAGGACCACTGGGCGTGGAAGGATGGCAGCTTCTCCGTGCGAGGAGCCTATGGTGCAATCTCTAGACCTCCCCCGGCTGGCTCGGAGCTGCTCTCCAGGGACTGCTCGCTGATCTGGGGTCTGAAGCTTCCGGAGCGGATTGGCTTTTTTTCTGTGGCTTCTTAGGCGTAAGCGTCTGATGACAAGGGATAGATGCATGAGGTTGCTGGGGGTTATTTCGATAGGTGCCTTCTTTGCAACGCTCGATCGAATCGATAGAGCACTTGTTTTTTTCGTGCCCCATGGTTTCTCAGGTCTGGCTGGAGTTGGGACCGACTTGGTGCAACAGCGATGACTTCCAATCTTTCTGGGATTCGGCACACGCGAACATTCATAGACCGCGGGGGGAGCGGATCACCCCCATGGCCATTCTCTGGGCGGTCTAGCGGGGAAGAAACGACCTCCTTTTTTCGGCAACGTTTTTACAAAGAAAATGTGTGTGTGCTTGTTAATCGGTTACTTCTCGATTGGAATCTGTAACGGGTGGATTGCGGTGCTGTTTTGACCCGTTTGTTCTGTATTTTTTCTTTACTTGGCTTTTAATATATTTTGGGGCGGACACCACTGAGTGTTTCACCCTCCCTTTTAGACTTCAAAAAAAGGATGCAACTAATTGTGAGATAAATGTATATTTTTAGACTTTGTTGTATTATTTATCTCCAATAAGTTTTAGATATGCAAGTACTTTTACGATTTTTGGAATTTGAAATAAAATCATGGCCTCAAATTTCAGCGAAATTCTCTCGAATTTCTGTCGAATATCGATATCCAGTCGAAATCGAAATTCGACCGAAATGACTGAAATGATCGAAATATAGGGGTCCTAGTACAAAAAATAACCGAAATTTCGGTCGAAATTCCACCGAAATTCCACCGAAATTCCATCGAAATTCTGTTTTGGTCGATACCGAAATGGTGACCGAAACCGACATTTAAGGCCTTGAATAAAATGAATAGGAAGTATTCGAAAACAAAAATAAATTACGAATTTCGGTTAGTAATTTTGTTTTAAATCCAATTTGAATTTAAAGCTTTATAGTGAATTGAATTGAATCTAGGAGAATTCGATAATATTTGATTTGACTAGCACCACTAATGGCTGTGTGCTAGATGTTAGTGGTCATTCAGTCAGAATTCCCCTAAACAAGGGTGTGAAGAGTTATCATGGCTTCGTAGTGTTCCTACTCTTGAGAACTATCAACGAAGAGCTACATTGTACATTTTCTAGGTAGCGTCACCCCTGAACGGTTTCGATTTTGCAGACAACACAAAGCTCAAAGGAAAAGTAGAAAAATCCAAGCGGGTGGTAACTTACACTGATAAGGATCAGGATGCCGATACGAGTACCAGTAATAATAATGATCAAGGAGAAGTCTTTGATACATTACAACAATTGGATTTTCGTCTGGACCTTATCCATTCATGCTCAAAGCGTAAAACCATTGCTTGATAAATGTTTCAAGCAAACGTTCATTGGCCACTCTTTGGATTAAATTGATAAGATATATTTTTTCCTTTGATTTCTTCAAAATAATAAATCTTTTTTAGGAATTAGATGAGCGATGAATCAAGAAATTTGATTTTTGTTTTTGTCATAACTCATCTTATTAGCTTGCCTGTGATGATCTCTACAGCCCTAGGCTTCTTTTACATCATCAAAGTACGAAAGGTTGAGGTATGATAATAGTATTTATCACTTGCTTTATGCGAATTGACAACCTTTACTTTCTTGGGCTGATTTTTTCTTAAGAAAAAGACGTAGCAACATCGTTTGTACTTTTAGAATTTTTTTCTGAAAGGAAAAATGCAAGCTTGCAAATGTCGGCCGACTAGCCGAGTCGGGGGGGGAGGGGGTAGCCGACTCGACTAGGCTAGTCGGTCCTTAGTCGATCCACCCGACTAGTCGGCCGACTTTTACAACAACCTTTTTATTTTTTTTTGTTTTTCTTTTTTTAAAAGCAAACATATTCTTATATGCTTAATGTTATATCTAAAGTCAATTACTTCTTTTGTTTCATCATGATGTCATATAAAATGTACAAATATATGTATAGAAAACTGATTTATATATTTAAAATAATTAAAAATTCAAAACCGACTAATGACCGACTAATTCCAACTAGTCGCTCGACTGCCGACTAATCCTTAGTAGGTGACCCCGCCGGCCGAGTACCGACTACCGCTTTCTGCAACCTTGGAAAAATGTGTCAAACTGTAAAGGTGGACACTCAAAAACTGATATTCACAAGTTAAACACAAAATTACAATAACCAAGACCCTGTAGGAGTTTGTCATGTTCATGTACATTTTCAGCATATATCTTTCCGGTGGGGAATTATCCCATTTCTCGCCAACCAGATTTCCCTGATGATAGAAGTCGCACAAGTTTTCTCAGACCTCGAGATGAGTCTTGAAGTACCAATAGGCTCCCAAAAATCAACGATGTCGCAATATGAGATATAACAACCTCCACCCAAATCTGCCTTGACAAAGAGTAGAAGAAATGGAAATGATGACGTCCTCTATCTCCTCACGACAACGCTGCCGGGAATTGCTAGCGTTTGGGAACAATCGAGCTTTCTGAGCACCAGTCATCATCGGATCTCTCCCGAGTAGTCAGAGGAACACCTTCATCTTACGAGTTCTTTTAGAAAATGGGGGGCTTATTTCATTTGGTTATTTCTAAATCTAATGTGGGAAAGTTTGATTGTGGTTTTGGTTTGGTTCTTTCATTATTTAGAGCATGAAGATCTTAGGTAGCTCACTTTGCAATATGAAGATGACAACCTATTCCTAGTTATTACCAGAAAAATCATTATAATCAATTGAAATGTGGATTGACTTCAAACTCAATATCCAACAACATATTTCCATGTCATGAAATATATGGATTTCATCTAAAACTATGTCTATTTAATGTCTCATGTAAGAAGAATTAAAAATGCAAAAATTCATGTCAATGCTCAGCTATTTGGTGCTTTGTCCCGTTGTTTTAACCAAATTTAAAGAGACTTGTGCTTGAGTTACCTTGAGGTCTGCTACTTGTATATTTTGTAAAATCTTCCTTGGCATTCTTTATGTACTATAAACCTACATCATTTCTTGATCTTAGGCAATTCTTTCTATCCTTTTTAAATAAAAAGTTCAAATTCTAAAGCTACAGTTTATTCTATAACTATTTCTCCATTGAAAAAATAAAAATTAGCATGATTAAGTCTTTTGGAAAGTTCCTTTTTTCATTAAAGTTTGTAGGCTTCCTTCTAAAGGCATTTTTGGGGTGCAATTTTTTTAAATGCAGAAATTTGAAATGTAGCATTTTTTAAGTTCTTGTAAGGGGCAAAATCTAGTTTCTCAAATGTGTTTCCTTCTTGCTGAGAGAAATGGATGTCTTTTTTTATAATGATACAGTGGGCCTTTTATATATACAAGAGCAAGAGTCTATGGCTAGTGGGAAGATTACATAAATAACCTAGGAAAAAGTTTTTTTTTTTGAATCTAGAAAAAAGAAATTACGAATACGAAAGTCCCCGTTCTCCCCCAAGTTGGCTTATATGCATCATTCATTCGCAACATGGAAGTAAGAAAAGAATGCTACTTTGTGGAATATGCTTTTGTGAAGATGTATGCTAGTTGCAAGTCAGATGATATGTGTAATAGGTTCTCAGGAATATGCACATATGGATTAGATAAAACTTAAAAAGTACATATTCATATTCCTTTGGTATGTTTGTAGTGTTGATGGGAACTTGAAGGGAATGCCACAGACAGGATCTGTGAAATAGCAGACTGCTAAAAATGTGGCAGGCTGGCAGCAACAGAAAAATAGAAGCGACGGCTAGTAGAATTAAAACACAAATATCCTTGTTGAGCTCTAGAAATATCCCATAAAGATGGTCTTGATTGCATGATTGGAGAGCTTATCTGCTTGATGAAAGTTATGTAAAAAACAATGCAACCAAAAAAGTGCAACGGAAGAGGAAATGCCTCAGTAGGGCGAATGAGAGAGAATAGAGTGATCCCCTCCCTAAGAACAGAAATAGTAGATGGAACCCTGTTGACCAAGTGGCAGTCAAGATGGCAGCTGCTTGCAAACAAAGCTAATCTTCTCTGCTTCTATTCTAGTTTTTCATGGCACCTCTATCAAACTAAAAATGTCATTGACTTGACATAGCATTTCTTGTTCTGCTGAAACGTACACAGCTTTGGTATTGCTTGTCTATCTTAATGACCCCAATAACAAGGCACAAGTTGTTAAAAATGACTTTTTTAGTTTATATTATTTGATAAAATGCAAAGAAATGCTGCACACCTTTTATTGGTTGTATTTCTAAATTATTACATGTATGTATGTGCTCTTGATGTATTGATTTATTTTTTATATAAAAGATTGTTGGAAAATGCTCATATAAAATTTCTTTTATAGGAGGAAAAAGAACAGTTGGAAGTAGTTGGTTGTCTGTTAGTCAAGGAATTGCGGAGGATACATCTGATTTGGTATCTGGTTTTGCCACCATAGGTGATGAATCAGTTGATTATCCTAATGAATACTGGGATTCTGATGAGTATGACGACGACGATGATGTTGGTTACATGCGACAGCCTATAGACGACGAGACTTGGTTTTTGGCACATGAAATTGACTATCCAAGTGACAACGAGAAAGGAACTGGAAATGCCAGTGCTCCTGATAAGCAGAAAAAAACATCTCCCAAAGATGATGATGATGATCAATCTTTTGCTGAGGAAGACTCGTATTTTTCTGGCGAGCAGTATTTACAGGCAAAAAAATGTTGAGCAGGTTTCTGTTTCAGAGGACCCAATGGGAGTATCTATGGGTGAAATGTACAGAAGAACAGATGACAATGATCTGCTGTCCCAATATACGGGTCACTTAATGGGTGCCGAAGAATTACAGATGATGGGCTCTGGGCCTGGTTGGCAGGGATTTGTTACGCATGCAAACGAGCTTGCACTGTTGAGAAAGAGAAGAGGCCTTGATGACCGTGAACACCCCCGTGTTGATGAGCTATGTATTGATGATGATCAACAAGGCTCGGTCAGATCTACTGGTGTGGGAATAAATAGTGATGCTGCTGATATTGGTAGTGAAGTACGGGAAAGCTTGATTGGTGAAAGCAGTGAAGGGGATTTAGAGTACTTTCATGATCATGATGCCAGTGTTGGAGGTTCGAGTCATTCCCAATCCCAGAAAAATAAAATTTACTTTGACAGAACAAAGAAGGGTAAAACAAGAGCGTCTAATAGAGAATCTGATAAACGTGTTGTCACTGATGGGAAGGGTCAACCACATAATAATTTTGGTGATGGTGGATTTTCTTTTCCACCTCCTTTAAGAGGTGACAAGGTGGTGCACTCAGATTCTTTTAACCCAACGAAATCTCTATCTTCAAATAAGGTCAATATGCTTATGGGGGATGAAAATGAGGAATGTGACAACAGCTTGATAGAAGCAGAAGATATGCTTGCTACGTGGAGGCGAAAGAGCAACGATTCCTCTCCAACAAAGAGTTCTAGAGATGAAAATCTTGGAAATGTTGAAGAATCTAGAAATTCAAGTCCATCAACATCCTCAGACTATGTTTATGCTGAAAGGAGGGAAGCTAGGAAAAGCCAGGATGTGAAAACGAATGAAGCAAGGGAAGAAGACCCTGGTTCAACGATAGAAGATGAGGAGGCAGCAGCTGTACAGGAACAAGTACGTCAAATTAAGGCTCAGGAGGAGGAATTTGAAACGTTCAATCTGAAGATCGTCCACAGGAAAAACAGGTATCTTGCCCTTGCATTTTCTTTTGTGTAGCTATTTGGTTTATCTGCTATCAAATGATGCTATTGACGTAAATACATTTTTTTCATGTCATCCATTTGTATGTTGTCTTAATCTCGTTAGTACTGATGTAAAATCTCTTGGTTTGCTAATCATTTCATAGGACTGGCTTTGAGGAGGACAAGAATTTCCATGTTGTTCTTAATTCAGTGATTGCGGGTCGATATCATGTTACTGAGTATCTAGGATCTGCTGCATTCAGTAAAGCAATACAGGCTCATGATTTACATACGGGATGGATGTCTGTGTGAAAATTATAAAAAACAACAAAGATTTTTTTGATCAAAGCCTTGATGAGATAAAACTTCTGAAGTTTGTGAACAAGAATGACCCCGGAGACAAGTATCATATCCTGCGGCTCTACGACTACTTTTACTATCGGGTAACATAATATGTTTCATTATATAGTTTAAACAAATTTCTTATTAGATATTCTACCCTCCATGTATGGTTTGCATAAATTTATTTTCTCTTGTGAACATTCTCTGGCAAAAGAGTTCGCAGTTGCGTACTAAAGATGTATAATCTACTTTTATGTAAATTTCATTCTAGAGATCGATATTTGCCTCCCTTTAATAGAGGCTGTCGGTAGAACAAATAATATTGCTTTTGATGCCTGGTCCTGTTGTGCAGTCTGATTTCTTAGAAAAATGATTACACTTTTGAACCATATATTGGATCTGAGTTTCTGAGACTTGATAAATTAAAATAAATTTCTTGGAGGTATGTTTGTGGTTGTAATTCTCATCTTGCAGATGGCGTCTTAACCCCAGGTTTGGGAAATGGGCTCATGGTGAATACTCTGCGGGTGCGGGCATCATGATTTGTGTATAGAATTTTAAAAAGTTCCGATGCATCATTTTTGAATTTATGTGGCATCATGAGTTTGAAGTAGATATACGGTTTGATGAAACTTTTCACATAGCCCCTCCTTATCGAATAGAGCTAGTCAAGGAGGGGAAACTCTTGATGTAGCATATGTGTGAACTTCTATCTATATCGATCCTGATTTCCATCTTAGTGTAGTTTTTTCTCTGATGCTCATCTTAGCGTATTTTGTGAAACTGAGAAGAAGATTTAACAAGTTTTGTGCTTAATCACTGTGAAATTACAAGCAAGATCTGCATGTTTCATGCTAATGCACAGTGTGGCCAATTTTCTTTTTATTTAATGTCATTTGTATTAACTGTTCTCATTTGCATTGAAGATACAAAATGGGAAAAGGCCAGTTTTATTAGTGTTAGGATTTCATGCTTTAATTTAGCATATGTTTCTTTTTTACTTTTTTTTTTCTGGAAGTACCTTTGCATTCATACACAGCACGTTTACTAACATAATCATTCAAAAAGTTGAAAAGGAAAATTCCTATATCATATAGATGCATTATTGATGAAACAAGTTGGGGCATGGGCACTAAGATGAGTCATTTTGGCCACCAGTTAAAGCCTCTGTTTGGCTCGATTTTAGTGATCAAACCCAATCATCTTCTATTTTATTGGTTTGGGCTTATTCCACATGTCATCAGGTTGGGTATCACCAGACCTGCCCATTTATGGCACGCAATACATTGGGCCAACTACCCAAATTAAAAACCTACATTTTCACCAGGCATAGGTCCAATTAATCCACCTACCTTCTCAGGCTCTTCAGTGTTTTGCTGAAATGAAAAGAGATCCTCGGTCTTTACCTTACCATTTAGAATTTGGGTGGAGGGGGTGGGGGGGGGGGGGGGGTTCTGGAGTGTAGTTTTTAACAATCATACTCCTGACCAACATGTAAGACCCCATAATTTATATCCCAATTTAGGAAGAGCATCACCGAGACGTTTTATTGAGTCTGGGAAGTCATGTATTTATGTTTCGTCTGTTCTTCAATGGTTATGCATGTTTTGACTTGCACTACTTAATCTAGGTTTCATATTGTTTGATGTTTTTTTCTCTTGACTGATTTTAATGGTGTCATTCTACATTAAGCAAATTTAACTTTTGAGATTTTTCATTCTTGGGTCACTGGATCAAATCAATAGTGTTCGAAACAGTTAGCTGCTTGTGGTGGTGAATTCTGCATGTGTAAGCACCTGTTCTTTTTGCTGCCAACTGGTCATTTAGTTTGAATGGTCGAAAACTTTATATGCTGACATTCATAGCTCCTCTTTACTTGTAAAATGACTGCCCTATCTTTTCAAACTTTTCTTCTGAATGCTTGTATTCTAGCATTCTATTATCAATATTTACACACTTCTGTCGATACCTAGATGCCTGTAAGGAAACACACCACAAAATGGTAGCTGGAACTTCAAATGGCTACACAGCTGCACTTGCTTTTTACATTCTAGTCTTGAACTCTGCGATGAATGTATTTTTTCGTGGCTTTTGTTAATTTCATATATACATTTTATTTTTGCAACCAATCTACTTCATTTTATTGTCAACAAGGGGCAAACTTTTTTCTCCCCCTCTCCTTTTAAATATGTTACAAATATGAGTCTTTGTAGAATATGGCAAGCCGTGAGAATGAGGTCCACCTTCCCGAGGTATCTGAATGGAGGGATGTGAGGAGAAGTGGGAGCATGCTCGGTATCGGGGTTGCGAAGAATGGATTGGAAATGAGGTGTTTCATGGGAAGGCAATGCTGAGGGGCATACCATGGTTCCGTTCCGTGGGCTCGGGCACTTCGCAAGGGAATGACGGAGTGTCGATGCATAATGGTGTACTTTTAGTGTGAGAAGATGGGGTGTTGTAAAGTATCGTGCATAGATAAGTGTTTGATCAATTAGGGAAGGGTTGGGTAGAGGTGGAGGACCTATGATAACTTGATAGAAAGTGGTGGCTTGACCACTCAACGATGGTCTCACCATGAAGTTTAGGGCAAGAGACAGAGTTTTGGACAAACTGTAGGTTGAAGGCATACATGGAACCTTATTTTTATCGATGGCGTAGTTTGGGTGGATAGAGCGTTGTGGTTTGTATACGGCTTCACAGAGGTGATTTCTCAACTGCTGCACGATGTAGAAGTGCTTCCGTGGAGAAGGCCTCACTCATGGGATGGCAATGTTGCTCCTAGACATCATCATTGATGTGTTATCTCTTTTTCTTTTTTGCACCATCATGACATGGGTTCGATCGCCTTGATCGTAGATGTTTTGGGATCTGTATTTGAGGTTGTCGTCCACTAAGGGAATGTAGAGACATCATGTTGAACATGGACACCTTTGTGGAGATGTCCTACCCATCGACGATGATTTGCAAGGTTAGGAGATTATTTTTTCTAGTGTCTGTTTCTAAGATTGTCGGTGCTTTTCGTTGCTGGGGTGGGCAGCTTATGGTCGTGCCTGGACGGTTAGACTGTTTCGGGAAGTGGTGAGAGGATGCCTTATAGGGATCAGAAGGGTTTTCCCGATCGCAAGTAACTTTAACGCTTTTCGAGGAGGATACGATATTGGAATAACACCTGTTGCAATGGTGGGAGTCATTTCTGGATAACTTCTGGAATTTATCCATTTCATATGTAGTGAAGGGCCCAACACTTAGTGTGGAAACAAATGGTTGGACAAATGCCAAAGGATTTTGAAGAATTGGTGCAGAGTGGTTGACTTCAAATCCCTAATAATGTAGATCTGATTAACATGGATCCACTTGGATTGGGCTTTGATTGTCTAGGGTTATGATTTGTCTTCGCATCCTCCTTTTGGTTAGGTGTCGATGAGTTGCCGGTGTTCATGTCGTCCTTGGTATTGTAGTGAGGTTGGGGCAATGGATTCTTTGGTGAAAGATGGGTTCTGGCATTGGGAAGGTACCTTTGGATGTTGAGTAGGAGTCCATATGCAGGAAGTCGAAGCCACACCTAGCCAAACTAGTGTTGACAATCGATTGACCTATGCACGAAAGATGAGATTAGAAGGAGCATTATGTGGTGATCAATGGGTTGAGGTTGAATGTAGTTTATATATCAGCCTCTGCGGCAACCAATAAACTAATATATATGATCGATTGAAAACTTTTGGAAGGTGGTCAAGGGGGATCACATCAAAGCCACTGCACGTCATGTGTATGTAGTTGAATCTCCAAGCCTCTGTAGTTTTGGAGCAAGATTGGTCGACCAGGTTGGGGTGCATTTCAAGGTTACTTCTGAGAGGACCCTAATTGGGGATGAAGATGGAAAATGCGATGAGGAGGCTTAAGGGATTTATACTGTGGTTGTGGGAGCAATGGGGATATGTTTTGAGGGAGTACATATGTATTCCTCTATGACCTAGAGAAGTGGATTTTGGTAATGACATATGTTTCGAAATAGAGATTGAATGTTGTGTTACTGCATGGATTGGAACTTGAACAATGTCTATCATGATTGTGGATGAATTTGAGCAAGTTTGTGGTAATTGATGCCCATGTGCAAATTCAGTGGCGTCTTGATTAGGTGGGATTGGGAGATCTTAGAGCAGGAAGATGTTCACATGGGTGCTAATATGGTGGCAATATGGTATTAAATATCACAATATATTGGCTATATATCACCTATATATCTGATAACGATGGCTTGGGTGTGTCGATATTCCCATGCATATTGATTTCCCAGATATCAATGAGATCTAGGCGAGAGATCAACATATCAATCCATATCAGTCAAAATTTGGACATTTCAATATAATTTTCCTCTGATATCGATCAATACCGTCGACATTTGTCCATATATTACTTGATATCACATATTTTTTACTTTTAATGGTTGTTTTTTCTCAAGATTTTGCTTTCTTACTCCCAATAATAAAAATACGCTATGATTTATATATATTATTTCAGGAGGAGGGCACTACCCCCCACACGCCTGGAGGGGGAGTACACCTGCTCCTTCTAGACCACTCCTAGTTTGCTGACCCCCGTCTAGTAGGGTATGGTGCGATGAGATAGGGGGTGCATACGATGGTTCTTGAACTTAGGGAGTTTTGTCCCCTTTTAGCAACCAGGGAAGGCCGTATCGATATCAATATCGTTTCGATATCGTATCGATACGATATTTCGATGATATATCGACGATATATCACCAAAATATCGCCCGTGTCGACGTCTTTTGTGAAGGAAATGCCTGAAAACTTGGATATATCGCCATATCGGTACCCATATCAGTCGCATCTCGATATCAATATATATACGATATATCGTCGAAATATCGTGAAATTTCCTTCCATGTTGGCAACTAAGTTTTCTCAACTGTAAAGCTAATATTAGAGTAACGGATCCATAGTATACTCTAATTGGTATTACTAACTGTTAGTAATATAGTGATTCAGAATCTAGGACCCATGATATACTCCAATCGCTATTGATTTTCTTTTGTTTAGTTAGAAAAGTTTTATTTCCAATCAAATTTAATTCATCTTCTTTCATTCAAAAATATTATTAATATGAATGATGTTATTATGCTTTTTTACTTATTTGTTTGATATCCGATATTGCTCAACATTTTATTTATGCGTAACATGCGATTGTTTGAATTTCATAGATTCCTTTAGGCTCTCGGTAGTCAGCATTGACAACCAGTGGTATGCGTTATATAAATTGTATTGGTGTGCTAAATACACCTCATTCTTGCTTATAAGTGTATTTATATGTTAACTAGGATAATCTTAATTCACAAACAATCATTTTTTGTACCATTTTCGAGATTTCTATAGACAACGTCGATATATCCCTTTTCGGGCTGTGAACGATACGATATCGTTATTTTGAACCTTGGATGGCATTGCTTCTGAATAGATCATGCGATGTCTGCAGTTAGTGCTTTAGTCAGTTTGTGGGCCAAGAAAGGTTTCTCTTAGCGAGAAGGTCTAAATTGGACCATGTGATATTAGGTTGCGTCCTCCAACTGTCATGGTTTGTGAACTAGGATTTCAGATGTACTTTGCTTGGATAAGATTGTTCATGATGCATTGGTGTATTATTACACGACTAAGATAATTTTAAAGAGTGTGATTTGGGAGTTGGATTTGGAAATCATTGTTGTGGAGACTGTAGATAAATACATAGAGACACTCATGGTAAGATCGAGATTAGACATGCTCCTTATTTCTATGGAGTTGATGGAATGCTCCTTATTTCCGTGGAGTTGATGGAATGCCTTTTGTTGTCCTTTATGAAGGGTCTCCTCAGAGCCAAATTTGGCGACATACCTATCTTCTAGGAATCATGCGATAGCTTCAAACCATCTTATTAATTTAAGTTTGTATAATCGTGGTTGTCTGAGACTCTAAATCGGGTTTCGAGATTGAGTGGTTAGATTTTGGTATGATTGTGTTGAGGACGGTCTGACGACGTAGAAGTTCTTCTCCAAGCTTATGTCTCTGAAGAAGAGAGTTAAAGACTTCGAAGAAGATGATCAAACAACCTGTCTGAGACAAGTGGCAACTCAAGAGGTGGTGGACTCGCTTGATAGGGCATCCGATTGACAAGATCGTGCTTATATTGGAGCAACAGAAAGTAGTAAATGAGAATGAGATGAGGATAGAGATTGAGTAGAGGTAATGAACGAAGCATACCTAGATGAATGAAATGGATGCCAATATTGCATTTTTACTCTCCATGCGAGCAGTAGAAGATAACAAAATTACATTCATACGATTAAGGTGCCAGGCTCGTTTGGGGTAACCAACTGGCGGCCATGGCTGTGGTGGATCATTTCAGGGCCTTCACTAGGAGGTACAAATATTTATGGTTAGGGTATGGAGCTAGTTGGCCTTGGTCCATAGTTGATGAATATGCATACAAGGGATTTCTTTGAATATGAGGTATGTGAGGCAATTTGCAGATAAATATAGATGTCTTTCTTGGACTAGGCAATTTTCTTGTTTTTCTTGAAGTACATTTAGATGTTCGTACACCATGGAGATATCAAGGAGTTCCGAGCAAGGAACACATGGTTTGATTGGGAGTAGTGTTTCCTTGTTTTGATTCTCAAGAAGGATATGGTTTGAGGATTGGGGATCATCGAAAAATTGTTCTCTAGAGTAGTCTACCTCATTTTGGTGATGGTATTGGCCAACAAACTTAAGGGGGTGGTGGGAATGCTGATCAATCCTGTGGAAACGACTTTTGTTCCTGTGAAGATCGATAGTGGACACGTTTCTCATGGCTTTGGAATATTGGCTGATTAGAAGAGGATGGTGCAGGGTTTTGTTTGGGAGGTGCGTTATTCCAAAGCTTAGGATGGTTTTGATTGGTGATTTCTATGTAGTTCATTATGATATTGATGCTCCCATGGTATGTGGATTAGATGAAGAGATCTCATCACTTCATTCTTCTCAATTTTGATCAACTGTGATTATGCGATGCATATGATTTGTTTAAGAGTTACATGACACATGATATATCTATCTTGATGTACTCACAGTGAATAATACATTTTTCTTTGTAAATGGTGGGTTGCAAGAGACACATGTTGTCGGTGTTGATTGATATATTTATGGATTTTTGGGCCAACAAATAAATATGTGGTGATAATATGAGGAGATGGTGAAGACATCCTTTGTTGAGTGGCGAGAGAGTTTTGTGGGATCTATTGTCTTATCTTAATGTAGCTAAGATGATAGTGTAGTCTTCATTGTTTTTTAGCAAGGGTTATGCTCGATCATGTTGAACATGGCATTACACAAATCGGTACTTGGTAATAGGGAGTTTTTTCGTTTACAAACTGATGCCTGGAGTTAGAATGATGCCCTATGCGATAAGTTTCCTGGCCTTTTGCTTTAGCCCTTGCCAAGAGTGTAATGCTGGTCGAGGATGTAAGGAATGGATGGTGTTTTGATATTGCGGATGCCTTCGTTATTTTCAGATCATAGGATGGATGGGTTCATGGGATGCCTCATGAGCAAGTGTTTGAAAAGGACCCCAACATTAGGTGTGATCATGAGTGTGGAGGACATTGCAATTTTGGTTAGGAAGGCTTATAAGGCTTTTGAAAGGTAATACATGCGTGAGACAAATATGGTTGCTACGGACCCCAACATTAGGTGTGATCATGAGTGTAGAGGACATTGCAATTTTGTTTAGGAAGGCTTATAAAGCTTTTGAAAGGCAAGACATGCGTGAGACAAATATGGTGGCTAGGGAATGGGACATAAACTAGAGAGCGAGGGTTCCTCCTTGAGTGGATATTTTCATGTGGTTGTCTGAAGAGGGGGGATGACAATGATTTTAAAGGCCAGATTTATTCAAAATATGAAGGTAAGCTATCTTATTTGTGCCATGGAAGGCCATATCGATAGTCGATATTGTTTCGGTCCGCCCGAAAATGGATATATCGGGATATATATATCGACGATATATCGACGATATCGGTGGAAATGTCAAAAATGGCTCAAAATTGATATTTTTTCAGAAATTAAGGTCATCCAAGATATTCAAACAACAAATAACGTACAAATACACACTTATATCACACATATCGGTCCATTTATAGACCATATATCACACATATCGGTTTCACACATATCGGTCATCTCGATGTTAATGTTGATTCTTTACTTATAAATATTGGAAATGGATTCCATTCAAGTTCTTATAAGTTATGAAATACAACAAATATACACTTCATAACACACAGATAATTTATGAGGACTATGATCCTTAAACTGCACATATCGGTCACATCGATTGGAATATATAACAAGATAATCATTATTTGGCATAAAGATTTATCTATTTACAGGCTGCAACAATAAATGAAAAATATCCATATCAATTTAACATTGTAAAAGAGATGACCTAAAACCAAGAATTCCGTAACGGATCTAAATCGGCCCCCCTGCCCTGTCGTCTCTCATAGCGGATTGCGGACTCAATGAACTCGCAATAGTTTTCCTATGTCATGTACGAGTACATGGCCTTATAATCCATGATATACTGCCTGTATTGATGGTCATCAATTCCTATGAGTATCCCGAGTCGAGGATAAGCATTGCTAGATCCGGTGTCACGAGGTGCACGTCGAGGCTGCGAAGTACTAGCTTAGATCCTCGGGATGACAACGACGGAGTAGGAGAAGATCTCTGCGGAGGAGGACCTGGAGGAGGAGCGTAGTACTCAGGGAAGAAACCGAAACTGTCACCACCAAAGAACCTGCCCTAGCTCTGCTCGGGTTGGCTACCTTGGTAGTTCTCACCGCTGTAGCTGTTATATCCTCCATACCCACTGTTGCTACCATATCCATAAGATGGAGGAGTATACGCCTGAGGAGGAGGAGGAGGTCTAGGTGGAGGAGCAGGAAAATATTCAGGGAAGACGCCAAATGATCTTTCATGTTGTGAGGTTCCATATCCTCCCATGGGACTGGGTGTTCCTCCACGGTATGAGCTGTCAATGTCCATGCAACTCAATGAACCTACATATGATATCAAATCGTCCATGTAGTTATCTGTAGGATGATGGCCATGTCGTACATATGCATCGCAATCCATAGGTTCTGGACTCGGACTTGGGACAAATTGCCCAGGTATGTTTCCACGTCGTTCTATGTATTCTTGCCCTGTCTCGAATCTTGTATCATCCTGTGGTCCACGACCATCCCCTGCAGACCCTGACCCCCCTAAATATGTCTCCCCATCGCCTGATCCACCATGACCACAAACATCATCATCATCATCATCATCGCTCCCACTTTCATCTTTTGATTTCGATTTGGATTTCGATCCAGTGGAGTGAATATCGTTCACAATCGCATCAAGCTCCACCCCTCCAAGAGGGTCCGTAATTCGCCCAGATCTGGCCATGTAGTCACCAACATCTGCTCCCATTTGTTGGCTTATATTCTCATTCGGACTGCCTCTCGGTTGATCGAGCAATGGAGCACCGTTGGAATCCAACCACCTCTGCAGAACATCTTCATCTGCATCGTCGTCATGCATCTTGAAAATATATGCAAGATCGATGGGGTCTGTGTAGTCCTCTTTGTCATGCCCTCCCTTGTATGTTTCAACTTCAACCTCAAATTGTAGTGCACAAAAACAAGATCGTGGAGCCGTTGTTCTCCCAACTTGTTCCGTCTTTTCGAACGGATCAAGTTGAATGTGCTCCAGTTTCTCTCACAACCACCGGCAGATGCTGTTTGGGACAATACTTTTTCACTGCCACTTTTCGTAGGTTGGGAGCTTCCATCCTATACAATAACCACCATTCGGCTGCGGAAAATCCAAAAGAGATAAATCTATAATAGTCAAATTGTTACACATCACAATCGGTAGACTTAGTCCTTACCAGGAAGAGTACTGCCGCGTCCATTAACCGCGGTTACTCTACCGAAAGAACCCAAGGCATCCCTAAAGTATTTGATCTGCACATTAATCAAAACTTTAAGTCATAAAAAGGGTTGTGCCTCAAAATAATTTTACACTCACTCTAGGCGACTATAGATTGTACATTATACAATCAATATTACCTTATTCATGCACGAGGTTTGTGCCTTCTCGTCCTTGACGAGCTTCTCCACCACAAGTTGTACAACTGCTAGAAGGTCAGCATTTATACCAAGACTGTTCTTGTATTGGTACTTCGGATTCAAGTAATACGCTGGAGATGAACAATTCTCAAATTTTAATCCTTCTAAAATACCTACCAAAATGGATTAAAAATATTTATTAGATAATAATACATACCGGCCTTGTGAAGAGGATGTGAGAGCATCTTGGACCATCGTTCGTCTATGATGTCCAACCATGCTTTAAATCCTCTTCCAACTGCTTCTCTAACCTTCTCCCTCATGCAACGCATTGCCTCGTAGATGACTCCTATAGTTGGCTTCTTGTCCCCATCTACGATACACAGTGCAGAAACAACATGTTCCATTATCTTCGTGATCCATGTCACTTCATCTCAGAATTGGAGATCATTGATGATTGTGTCCACCCTCTGTCCTCCTTCAGTCCGAGCTTCTGGGTTATCGAACCATTCACCTTGACAGCACATGTTCTTCAACCCTGCCTTGTGTTGTTTGATGCTTTGCAACGCTATAAAATTGGTTGCAAAGCGTGTGATGCCAGGCCTCACCAACTCACCATTGCACGTCCGCCTAATCAAAGACAACACTTTGGAATGATTGTAAATGAAAGTCGTGATCGTCCGTGCTTGTTCCATCACCTTCGCAACGAGCTTCCTCTTGCTGAAGTCCTTTAAAATCAGATCTATGCAATGCGCAACACAATGTGTCCAAAAAATATCGTAGCTGCTAGACTTCATTATTGTTCCACCTACTTTCTTGAAGTTGCTGCCATTGTCCGTCACGATCTGTTTCTCTTTCCCAACGTCCTTAATGACATCCTTCATCAATTTCAGCAAGTACTTGTAGTCCTTGACCTGTTCAGATGCATCGACGGATTTAAGAAAAATGGTCTTACCGTCGCAGTAAACGAGGAAGTTCATGATCTGCTTCATTGTATAGCTTGTCCAGCCGTCACACATCAGCGTCACGCCGTACTCTGGCCATCTCTTCCTCAGGTTCGAGATGTACTCGTTCATCTCCTCCTTCTCCTGTGTAAGATACTTGTTCATCAACTCCTTGGCAGTGGGAGCCTTCACTCCCATTCCAACTGTGACGATCTCATCAATGGCGTGCTGTAAAAAAGGTCCACTAGCGACATGGGGTGGGATGCTCTCCCCAAAGAAGAGCTTGCCGATGGCCTTGCCCACTCTCTCTCGTGCATTGGTGAACATCCCCTTCACCGTCTTTTGCTTCGGGTCCTTGCTTGGCTTATACTGCATGGACCCACTCCTCGTAGAGAATGGTTCTAGTCCCTTCCCCTTGTGTTTCTTAGTGGGTGGTGGTACTGGTGCACCTCCAGAACCACTCCCACTGCCACCGGCACCAGGGAAGCCGCCACGTGCACCAACGAGTTCTCTCCTCTCAAACTCGCTCCTCATGGACTCTTTTGTCGCCCTCCTGTGCGCCCTCCTCTCCGCTTCGGTCTGAATGTCATCGGGGTAGACAAAGTCCTCGTCGTCTGAATCTGAGAGGACATTGAACTCCTTCTCAAACATGAATTCCTTGAACGGTTCATCCCGCCTGGACCTCTCCACATCATTCTCCTTTTTCCCCTCCATGCTGGCCTTCACCAAGTCCCTCACGTCTTTTAGACAACGAGTGCACTTGGCAATATTTTTATTGCTGCCAACAAGATGATGCTTCAGTCTAGTAATACCCCCTCCCCCCAACCTCTTCCCACAGAAGTTGCATTGTGGTTTCGCTTTGTTGCCATCTGGAGCGATGGCATACTTCCAACCAATCTCTCCACCGTCCAAGTCCATCTGTCCACGAGAACCATCAGAGTCTGAACCGGAGTGTGCCATGATCTTGAATCCTGAACAATAAACACACAAAAATCGAAATCCCCAAATTACATGAACAAAAAACTCACTAAATTGTGGATCTATTTTTGTTTAATTTTCTGATTTATTTAATTAGACACATTTTGTTAACAAAAATCACCATCAAACCACGTTTCCTAACTCCTAAACAAGAGATCCAACTCCATCCATCCATAACATCTCTTAATAAACACACAAAAAATCAAAAGCCCCAAATTTCATGAACAAAAAGTTCAATAATTTATGGATCTATTTTTGTTTAATTTCCGATTTAATTAATTAGACACATTTTGTTAACTAAAATCACCACCAAATCATGTTTCCTAACTCCTAAAAAAGAGATCTAACTCCACCCATCCATAACATCTCTTAGTAAATACACAAAAATCAAAAGCCCCAAATTTCATGAACAAAAAACTCAATAAATTGTGTATCTATTTTTGTTTAATTTTCGGATTTATTTAATTAGATACATTTTGTTAACAAAAATCACCACCAAATCATGTTTCCTAACTCCTAAACAAGAGATCCAACTCCATCCATCCATAACATCTCTTAGTAAACACAAAAAAATCAAAAGTCCCAAATTTCATGAACAAAAAAATTACTAAGTTGTAGATCTATTTTTTTAAATTTCCGGATTTAATTAATTAGACACATTTTGTTAACTAAAATCACCACCAAATCATGTTTCCTAACTCCTAAACAAGAGATCCCACTCCATCCATCCATAACATCTTTTAATAAACACACAAAAATCAAAACCCCAAATTTCATGAAGAAAAACTTCAATAAATTGTGGATCTATTTTTGTTTAGTTTTAGGATTTATTTAGACACTTTTTGTTAATAAAAATCACAACCAAATCATGTTTCCTAACTCCTAAACAAGAGATCCAACTCCATCCATCGATAATATCTCTTGTAAACACACAAAAATCAAAAGCCCCAAATTTCATGAATAAAAAACTCAATAAATTGTGGATCTATTTTTTTTAATTTTCGGATTTATAAAAGTATACACATTTTGTAAACAAAAAATCACCACCAAATCATGTTTCCTAACTCCTAAACAAGAGATCCAAACCAATTCATCCATAAGATCTCTTAATTACTACACAAACATCAAAGCCCCAAAATTTGGAGCCCAAATTACATGAAAAAGGAAATTATGCAACACATAACAAACAACAACAACAACAACAACAACAAAGCCTTTTCCCACAATTAAGTAGGGTCGGCTACATGGATTCTTCGCCTCCATTCAGATCTATCTTGGGTCAATCTCGGACTTATATCCAGCAAACTAAGATCCCTTCGTATAGTCTCTTTCCAACACTTCTTGGGCCGTCCTCGCCCTCTCTTAGCTGGCTCAACATCCCAACACTCGCATCTCCTAACCGGTGCATCAGTTGACCTTCTTTGCAAATGACCAAACCATCTTAAGCGGTTTTCTCGCATCTTATCCTCGATCGGAGCTACACCAACTTTCTTTCTGATTGCATCATTCCGAATCCGATCTTTACGTGTATATCCACACATCCATCTTGGCATTTTCATTTCTGCTACAGCCATTCTCTGCACATGTCTATGGTTCACAGGCCAACATTCAGAACCATAAAGCATAGCAGGTCTCACGGCTGCTTTGTAAAACTTTCCTTTAATTTTTAAAGGCATTTTCTTATCACAGAGAACAACGGAGGCTCCTCTCCACTTTAGCCAGGCTGCATTTATTCTATTAGTAACATCTCCATCAATTTCTCCATCATGTTGCAAAATAGATCCCAGATATCTAAAAGAATCTCTCTTCTGGATGTTATCGTCACCAATCTTCACCTCGATTCCTTCACCATTGCTTCCATCAAAGGTGCATTCCATATATTCCGTCTTAGCCCTACTTATACGAAAACCTTTAGTCTCCAATGCATGTCTCCAAACCTCAAGCTTCTCATTTACTCCATCTATAGTCTTGTCAATCAACACAATATCATCAGCAAATAACATACACCAAGGTAACTCATCCTGAATGTGACTTGTCAACTCGTCCATAATCAAAGTAAAAAGAAATGGACTCAAAGCTGAACCTTGATGTAAACCAATGTTGATATCAAAATAGTCAGTCTTCCCCGTCGGGGTCCTTACACAAGATAAAGCCCTATCATACAAACATGAGAACAAAATCACCAAGGAAGAGGAAATCTCACCTCAAAATGCAAATGAAGAGGAAATTGACGAGCTCCTTGCAAGGATGGAATGCCAAGGTTGAGATGGTGGAAATGGTTGCCGATATGCCTCATCTAAAGGCAAAAAAGAACCCAAAACTTAGTAAGGAAGAAAAGAATCTGCACTGTGTCGGCGATATATCACCGACAATACCGTGTAAAAAGATATACATCTGAATATCAAAATAGAGGGGTAGTCGAAACCGATATATCAGCGATATATCGCCGACATGGGCTTCCATGATTTGTGCACATGAGCTAGGTGTATTTAATAGGCAATTGAATTTCTCCATGATCCAATTTACACTATTCTCATGTTTAGTCTCACATTCACTAGTGGTGGGATTTGCATATATTATTAGGGTTATACAAAAATCCACACCCATCTCTTGTATCTTGTGAGAAGTACAATATGAAGATCTGACCTAAAAGATTGCTTCTTTCATAGAGTAAGGCATTCCTTCAGGAACGTTGTGAGCCATGCAATTCATGTATGTTATTTCTTTTTCTTGTTGTGCTGTACATATTTTATATTTACACATTGTTTTAGCGCAAGTTCTTATATTTATATATGTCACACTATGAAAATTTGGGAACATGTGATCGAAAGAAGGTTGAGGCAAGTTTCCAAAGTAAAAGAAAATCAATTCGGATTCGTGCATGGTCGATAACTATTGAAGCCATCCGCTTGTTGACGAGAACAATGGAGATTTATAGAGCTAACAGAAAGAACCTCCATATGATTTTTATTGATTTGGACAATGCTTATGATTTTGTATCAAAGGAGATATTGTGGAGAGTTTTGGAGAAGAGATAAGTACCTGCCCTACACATTAACCTCATAAAGGATATGTATGATATGGCTTCATCTTATGTAAGGATATAATCTGGGAAGACAGACTATTTTGGCATCAACATCGGTCTGCATCATGGTTCAACTTTGAGTCCTTTCCTTTTTACTTTGATTATGGACGAGTTGATAAGTCACATTCATGATGGGATACCTTGGTGTATGTTATTTGTTGATGATATTGTGTTAACGATGAGATTAGAGATGGAGTAAATGAGAAGCTTGAGATCTGGAGACATGCATTGGAGACTAAAGGTTTTCGTATAAGTAGGGCTAAGGCTGAATATATGGAGTGCACTTTTGATGGAAGTGATGATGAAGGAATCAAGGTGAATATTGGTGACGATAACATTCAGAAGAGAGATTCTTTTAGATACTTGAGATTGTTGAGATATTAATTATCTTTCTTATTGTTTTCATATTTTCTATTTCTTTTGTATTTATCCTGTAATTTGCCCAACATGTTTCTCTCCTATATAAGAGAACTCTAGGGCCTCTCAATAATGCACTTCATTCTTTCATTCTACATGGTATCAGAGCGACGATACTAGACTGGAGTTCCCGTATCCTACCAAGCCGTAACCCCCCCTAAACCGCCCCCAGGCCACTATCTGCCGCCCCTACCGACCGTCGCCCCAGCTCCGACCACTGCTTGGGCTCCTTTTCGGTCGTCCATGCTTCTCCATGTACCTTTGCGGTTCAGGATGCAGTCTGAAATGATCTGATTTTGACCGGAGAATGTGATTTCGGACCTATAAATCGTATTTTCCAGGCCTAGCACACAATGAAGGTTGACAGGATGGTTGTATGAGTCTACACGTACAACCAATCCTCCATATGATCGTGTAGACTTGTTCATATCGGTCTACTCCCCAGTCGAGTTTCATTGTTCAACCGTTTTATCATGATGTCAGAAAACAAGAGTGATATATTTTCTTCGTCCGGTGCCTTCAAGGACCCGGCTCCCATCGCAAAGATGGAGGGGACCAACTCTGGTTGCGCGACAGAACATATTGAGGCTTTAGATACTCTAACTTAACAGGCCAATGCTCGCCTGGATGATATTTTTTTTTTGAAGCTCAAAAGAGGGGGAGGCAATCGATGGTGATCACCCCAACTCGCCTGGATGATATTGTCTCTCGTATTCGAGAGATCATGACTCCTGCTGCAGGAACCACCACTACAGATACCACAGTCTCAGCCAGAGCCTCTTCGAGCTCTTCATGTATCGCTTATACTTTTATTGGTAGTAGTGGTGCATATACGACAGGGTGGATTATGGACTCAGGTGCTTCCCACCATCTGTGTGGAGACAGAACGCAACTGAGGTCTTACAGGACCATACCACCTGGTAGATGGGTTGTCATTGCTAATAGATACCACTTACCCATTACAGGACATGGGGAGGTGCATTTGACGTCGTCCATATGCCTTCATAATGTTTTATATGCTCCTGACTTTCAGATGAATTTACTTTCCATTAGTCAGATTACTAAGGATCTGCATTATCATGCCATTTTTTAACCCTTCGTCTCTTGTATTTCATGACATACTCACGGGCATGGTGATTGGATGTGGCCGTGAGCAGCAAGGGCTCTACAGACTGGTACAACCTCCTCATGCTGGGGTTTCTACTATACCTACTAGACCAATCCCACCATATCTGTGGCACCTTCATTTTCGCCACCTTCCTCTACAGAAGTTGAGTCATGTTCTACCTCAGATTTCCACGAGATCCTCCTTCTAGTGTGACGCATGCCAGCTTGGGAAGCATCACCATTCCTCCTTTCCATCCCGTCAGCGTCAGACCAATTCTCAGTTATTTGAGCTCCTTCATTTAGATATTCGGGGTTCGAGTTGTCTCCCTGATCACCAGGGACACCGTTTTTATTTGGTCGCTGTCGATGATTTTTCTAGACTTTCCTGAGCTTTTTTATTAAAGAATAAGTCTGAGGCTGGATTTATTATCAAATATTTTATTAGTGAAACAAATAGCATATTTTCTACCAATGTTAAATATTATCGTTAGATAATGCCTTAGAATTCAGCATCTTACAACTTTCTGACTTTCTTAGATCTCTTGGCATTGTTTGCCAGACCTCATGTGCTCATACTTCCCAGCAGAATGGTATTGCCGAGTGCAAATACCATCACTTACTTGATGTGACCAGAACCTTGTTGATACAGAGTCGTGCTCCTAATGCTTACTGGGGGATGTTTGTCCTCACAACATGCTATCTTGTGAACCACATGCCATCGTCTATGTTGGGAGAGAAGATTCCTTTCTCGATTGCATTTTCTGAGAAGGATCTTTTCTCCCTTACACCTTGTGTATTCGGTTCTATTGCATTTGTTCATGATTTCTCTCTAGGTCGTGACAAACTCTCTACCAGAGCTATCAAGTGCGTTTGTTTCGTCTACTCTCGTACCCAGAAGGGATACCGTTGCTTTGATCCGCTCAAGCAGAAATACTTTGTCTGTGTCGATGTTACTTTCTTTGAGTTTGTCATGTATTTTTCTCCTATAGGCGACAAACTAGCCCCATAAGACTCTGATGCTGAGATCTACATGCCTCCACCTCCTACTGTCATACCACCACCTCCCTCTACTCCTGCTCTACCACCACTACCACTACCACCATATACACCCACTCCTACTTCTACACCTGCTCCTGTGGCTACACCTCCTATCGTGACTCAATTTTTGCTACACGTGTTTACTCGCGGGTCTCACTTTGTTCTCCCTGCTCACGGGTCTTGCCCATCATCCAACACACCTCAGGTATGTAATGAGCACATTGTTTTCATCCAGCATGCCTCAGGCATGTAATGAGCACATTTTTTCTACTGATGGCACTACTGACTTGTCTGTACAATAATATTCCATACATGATGAGCATGTGCCCTCTCAAGAGGGGACGTTACGTGTTCGGGACTTGGCATATGATATTGATGTGCCGATTGCTTTGCGAAACTAGAGACACACATGTGCCACTTATCCTCTTGCAGCCTAGGTTTCCTTGAGCAGACTGTCTGGGGATTTCAAGAGGTTTACCTTGGCACTATCAACTGTGGAGATACCACGATCATAACAGGAGGCTCTTCAGGACAGTCAGTGACGGTTAGCCATGTAGGAGGAGGTGACTGCACTACAGTCGCGTGGTACTTGGAGTCTTGTTTCAGCTCCAGTTGGCGCATCCATTGTGGGGTGCAAGTGGGTGTTCGCTGTGAAACACCACGCAGATGGCAATGTGGATTGCGATAAGGAAAGACTTGTGGTGTGCGGGTTCACCTAGATATATGGGGTGGACTATAAGGATACTTTCTCTCCAGTTGCCTGATATTCTACTTTGCGTATTATTCTTTCTGTTGCTGTGACACGAGATTGGCCCCTTTACCAGCTTGATGTGAAGAATGCCTTCCTCTAGGTGATCTACAGGAGGGGGTCTACATGCAGCCAAAGACCTTGATAATTTACATTACTTTCTTGGACTGAAGTTTGCCACGAACCAATGAGGTCTTCTGATGACCCAAATGAAGTACGTTACAGATCTTCTTTCAGAGACTGGCATGGCAGATTGTAGACCCGCCGCTACTCCTATGGATCCGAAGCTCTATGATGATGATACTGAGGAGATCAACAAGAGGAGGTACATAGAGCTTGTTGGCAAGCTCCTATATGTGACTACTACTGTAGCATCCGGTTTCCAATCAAACCCGAACTCGTCCGATTTTGGGTCCAATGAACCCAATAACATTGACAGTCAATACTAAACAACCTAAAACAACCAATTAGTTGTGAATCAAAAGTTGTTCGGGTAAAATCGATCAAAA
Organism: Ottelia alismoides; assembly: GCA_037367405.1. NCBI lineage: Eukaryota > Viridiplantae > Streptophyta > Magnoliopsida > Alismatales > Hydrocharitaceae > Ottelia > Ottelia alismoides. Next base: position 44,977 of record JAZKJV010000868.1, on the reverse strand, counting down.
ATCGGTCCCTTCGTAACGCACGCCGTGAAAAGCCGCGACGAAAATTCGGAAACCGCGAAACGAATCGAGACCATCATTAGATCCGATTCGACGACACGAGACCAACGGAATCGACCGTTCGTCAATCGGAGGTCATATGATATTTTAAATTTCAAAATTTAATCTTAAACAAAAACCGTATCCGAAAATTTCGGGTATTCAAAACCCAATCGGAAGTATATCAATATTATACTCATATTGACCGTTGTTCCGAGACGGTCAAATCGAGATATTGCGCGTCAAAATCCGAATTCCGGGACGTGAATACGGTCAGCTTTATGTTTTTCAAAACAAATAGAGTTTTGTAAAAATATATATATAATAATAATACACAGGTTACGCGGTTTAAAAAAAAAATTATAATTTTCCAGTTACTGAATGTAACCGTGATTTATGTTTAAAAAAAAAAATAGCCACCTAATTTAAACTTACCCACTTGGATTCCACATAGCTACACTTGGCAAACAAAAGACCTCTTCCTTCCCTTATTTATATCACCCTCCCATTCTATTTTTCCCTCACAAAATCCTCTCCCGTATTCTCTCAAAACCCTCCACCGAAGGAACATGTTCTTCTCTTTAGATTCTGAAGTGAAGGTTCGAACCCATTGTTCCAATTAGCCGCAAATCAACAGCTACTGCTGACTACAGATTTCAGCAACTCCAGAAAATCTCTGCTGCATGCAACGTCCTCCTTTCAACTTAAGGATCTTGAGAGGTACAATCCCACACCCTCTTCTATTGCTGCCACGCATGTACACCATTTCCCCTTTCTATTGTTCTCCACAAACCCTACAAATTGGTATATTCCTATCTCCATACTATTGCTGCCAAACATATTGTTAAAAATCCAATTTGTAAAAATTGATTGTATTGGTTGCGATTTCCTGAAATAAAATTCGAGTATAGACTACTGCTTTTCACATTGAGCTTCCTTGGTTAATATCCAACTCTATTTTCCTCAATCACAAACGATTCTTCCGACAAGTTTAGGTGACAAATTAATTTATATCTTATTTAGTTTTTGAGCCATAAAATAAAAAAAAAATAATGATAATACAACCCTTTTTATACTTATAAGGCAGGTTGACTGATGTTGTTTACATTATTGCAAATCTTAAGTTCTCCCTCCAATCATATTTTAGCAATGTTAAAGTTTAGAGAATATATATATTCTACCTTCTGTAAATTTGTTAAGACTGTGGCAAACTGTGTAATTTAAAATGGATCACATGTGAAGACAACTTGCAGTGGCAGTATATTAGATCTTTGAAATATATAATATACAGGGTTTATTATCAATATTAGTTGGGTTGTTTTCTCTAACTGTTTTGGCATATACTCAGGTAGTATAAAATCTGAAAATTTAATTGGGCAAATTATGGAAGATCTTAACTATATATTCAGATGTATGAATATATTCAGAACATTTAAGAAATATCAAATATTGATCTATATTTGTAGTAAAATTTGAATCTAAGTAAATGCCCAGTGTATATATATATATATATGTATCAGAGGGTTTGCAACTTTGAATTTAGTAGGTTTGGGTACCCATTGAGCAAATTCCATTAGACATCATTAGTCCATCTATGGATATTGATACAGATGATATGTAGAGGATTCTTAAACGGTGTTGTTACTATATATTATTGTCATTCTTTTCTCCATTAAAATACTATTATATGGCATCAGACTGCCGTTAGTAAAATAACATCATGAAAACTAAGTATTGGATCTATATCCATTTTCACGAATATGACGTGATGTAATATTCTAAAATTTTACTTAAAAACAAAATCATTCCATACTATTCTTTAGCATTCTTAGGTTTCTTTGATATTCTTTTAGTTGTAGTTAGAGTCATTTGATTCCGTGGATACTACACAGGGGCAGGGTTTTAAGTAGGGAAAACTAAGTTATGTAGAAATAATTCAGGGACACTCATGGTCAGTTCCATGGGGATAATAGGAAAGTCATATAAAAATATAATAAAAGTCAGGAGAGATGCGAGATGATATGTATATACATGCAGATCATAGTCAGAATAACCAATACACTTTGAAGAAGGTTCTACGGACATCATAAATAGAAATCGTCAACCGATTGATTTCTGAATACAAATTTCTTATATACATCATTAAAAATAATTGTGACACAAGTTTAGAACTGTAAGTCGTCCATAGGAGAGACATAAGAAGATTTAAGTAATCAAGGCAGGAAGGAAAATGGTGAATCACAGATGGCAATTAATTGCGCCGGTCATGATGAACTTTACACTTGACCGTGCGAGGGGGCGGTGACCCTCACCTGGGCGGAAGAAAGGAAGCCCAGTTTGGGCAGCGGCCGCCAAGTGCGCGGGTCTAGGATCCCAGTCCCATTTCGGTTTTTACGCGAGCTCGCAGTGTTTTTACGCCTCGTTGGGATCCAGACTTTAGACCATTCCGCTGACCCTGTCTTTTAGGATACCCAGGCGGGGGATCCTTGGTTTTCAGTTTTTACGTACGAGCTCGTCCGCCCGTACTAGTCGGGCTGTTTTTCTAGAGCGACTTTTCTAGGGAGTCTCTCTCACCCGTCTCAGTGGCGTAGTTGGGGAGTAGACCTATCCCTCTATTGGACCGCGCTTCCAATTAGAGGGCGAGACGGAAGAGCCATTTGCAGGCTTCTTCACCGCTTGAGTTACTTCGCCAACAGACTGGCGATTATATATCTAGATCATTCATATCTATATCTAAATTACCTGGGGTTACATCTGAATCATTGAAGTTAAGAATTGGCGAAGTTACGATCAATAGATCTCTACAATCTCAACTTTTCCATTTTTCACTAAACAACATGATCTCTAAGGAAAATGATATATGCATTCCCCCTTACACACTCATGATTACGCAACTGCTATCGAAATAATGTTACATATGGGAAATGCCGGGTTCAGGGGAAAGTCATTAGAAATGCATTACGAACATTTGAGATGCTTACAAGTAACCTGAAAAACCGTTTTCATTTGCAAGTAGAATTAAATCTTAATTTGAGTTGCTCTCGCCTTTCTGCTTGCTTTCTTTTGTAAATAATAAATGCCTGTTATTTTATATAAGTTTTTGGGGGGGTACCAGCAACCGCTGACGCCTTTTCTTCCTATTGTGTGTGGCAGGCAAACAGCCTGCAGCTCAGTAGCCGTTCAGTATATACATGCTTCCAGGAGATATAGTGTACACCCGACGGTATGATTTACTTTGTCTTAGTTTTTGTACAGATGATGATGTAAATGTTATCTCTTTTGTCACATTTTGGGATATATGTTGTAACATGTAATATGCTTGTACATGTTGTAAATGGATATGAATATTAATGAAAGGAAAATTTTGGTGATGTCTGTCTCTTTTACTTGTGGTCATGTAATTGAAATGAATGTCATATTTGCGCGAAAAATTTTCCCTGTATTTTACAACTTGTGCGATATAATTGAATGATATCTTGCGAATTGCGCGTAAACGGGTACCCGGATCCTGAGGGCTTCACAGTTTGGTATCAGAGCAGTGGTACCCCGATACGCACATTTGCGATATTACAATTCCGATCGCATTAAGATCTCGAATAGCGACAGTCTACCGACTTGTCGTGAGTTCGAGAAGGGAAATATGACATTCATATTCAATAACCACAGATGTCACCAATTTCATTAATTTTCATCTTATATCCCAAGAAGAGAAAAGCATTTATGATAAATATCTGTCTAGGGCAATTCTATGACTAATTATGGTTCTTATACAGAGCCATGGCATCTCGACCAGGTCAGGATACTTCTGATCAGCTGGCACGTATACTGAGCGCACTTACTGATCTTCAGCAGCAGCAGGCTGCTATGAGAGGCCAGCAGGAGCAGATATTGGCCCAGCAGACCGAGATTGCTGACAGGCAGACGGACATAGAGATGAGATTGAGGATCTGTCAGATTTCACGTACCATCCATCTCAGGATGGGATACGACAGGACCAGCACCAGTCCGTTGAGGTGGAGCAGCCTCATCCTGATGATCCACTAGAGGACATTCCAGAGCATGGAGCTGAGGAGGATGCAGACTTAGGCAGGGAGCAGGACCCTGTTGACTTTGCTGACGAGGATACACACGAGTTTGCAGCCATTCACAGGCACCAGTCAGTCTTTACTTCTTATCAGCGGGCCAACATACCCTTGTTCGAGGGCACAGGTCCACCAGATGACGCTGAGCAGTGGCTGATGAGAGTAATGAAAGTGCTCAGGGCGATTAATGCGCCACGAAACACGTGGCTATCTTTCGTAGAGTACTCACTGATAGACTTCGCCGAGCGATGGTGGATGGCCGTAGTGTCCGAGTTAGGCCGAGAGCCTACTTGGAACGACTTTGTGACGAAGTTCAGAGCCCACTTCTTTTCTGCGAAGTGGAGGGAGTCCCAGCGCCGACGGTTTGCAGAGCTTCGTCAGGGACAGATGACAGCCCGGGATTACTTTATCAGATACACAGAGCTGTCACGACACACACGAGCAGCTGGCGCATTTCCAGAGGAGAATCTGGAGAAGTTCATTGGCGGCATGCGAGAGGAGGTGCAGGAGAAGCTGGCTGGACTACACATCACTTCTATCTCCGAGGCTACCGATGCTGCGGAGAAGTTCGAGGACATCAGAGGGAGACGTTACGGGAGCTCGTCTGGAGCACCGCCTAGACCGCGGCGATATTTTGGGCCGATACGTCGACCCTTTCAGCAGCAGAGGTCAGCCAGACGGTTCCGACCTACAGGTTCGGCATTCTCTGGCAGTGCTCGCTCTTCTCCATCGACTACTCTAGGAGGAGCACTTGCCGGACGAGGTACAGAGTCCGCTCGACCATCTGGGTCGCAGCGAGCAGATAGACCACCTGCAGGACCAGCTCGGAGCACGGATACAGCTACTCCCTCTACTCGACCAGTCCGGTGCTACCGATGTCACGAGTGGGGACATTACCGAGCTCAGTACCCACAGGCTTCTGGCGAGCCTCAGCCACAGCCTTCACAGCCACAGCCTCAGACACAGCGTTCAGGGAGTTTCCGTGGCAGGAACTCCAACTTCAGGCGACCGCAGCAGCAGAGACAGACGCAGAGTGTGGCAGGATCTAGTGCTGCATCAGCCAGGCAGGGGCAGTTACACGCAGTCACTGAGGAGCAGGCACGTTCAGCCGCTACTGTAGTGAAAGGTATGGTCTCAGTCTTGGGCCGACCTTTCCATGTTTTATTTGATTCCGGCGCGACACACTCTTTCCTTGCTTCGAGATTGCTTGGTTCTTTAGATAGAGTTGCAGAGACGCTATCGTCTCCATATCACATCCGAGGGCCAGGTGGCCAGTTATTTGTCATATCTCTGATAGTCAGGCACTTGCCCATACTGATAGGAGGTCATGAGATGACCGCAGATTGCCTACTTCTGCAGCTTGATGAGTTCGACTTGATATTGGGCATGGATTGGCTATCCACTCACCATGCACTTGTTGATTGCTTTAGGAAGACGGTTGTCTTCAGGGTTCCAGGTCTACCAGAGTTCACCTTTGAGGGTACTACACATAACTCCACCATGGAGTACATTTCAGTGTTGCGAGCCCAGCGACTTGTTGATCAGGGTTGTGATTCTTACCTTGCTTTTGTTCGAGAGGTGTCTGATCAGGAGCCGATGATACAGGACATCCGAGTAGTCTCAGAATACCCTGACGTATTTCCTGATGAGCTACCAGGGCTACCTCCTGAGAGGGAGATTGAGTTCGAGATCACATTGTTGCCAGATACACAGCCGATATCGATGGCACCATATCGCATGGCACCAGCCGAGTTGAGGGAGCTGAAGGTGCAGTTGCAGGAGTTGCTTGACTTGGGATTCGTGAGACCGAGCACTTCACCTTGGGGTGCTCCGGTCCTATTTGTCAAGAAGAAGGATGGATCCATGAGACTATGCATCGATTACAGGCAGCTGAACAAGAGAACGGTGAAGAACCGTTATCCATTGCCACGTATCGATGATTTGTTTGACCAGCTCCAGGGATCTTCGGTTTTCTCGAAGATCGATCTTCGCTCAGGTTACCATCAGCTGAGGATTCGCGAGTCGGATATTCCGAAGACAGCCTTCAGGACTCGCTATGGACACTACGAGTTTGTGGTGATGCCGTTTGGGCTCACCAATGCACCTGCGGCTTTCATGGATATGATGAACCGTATCTTCCGTCCATACTTGGACAGGTTTGTAGTGGTGTTCATCGATGATGTGCTCATCTATTCACGGAATGAAGAGGATCATGCTAATAATCTGCGGATCGTCTTAGACACATTACGAGAGCACAAGCTATATGCCAAGTTGAGCAAGTGTGAGTTCTGGTTATCCCAGGTCTCATTTCTCGGGCATATCATTTCTGGAGCAGGCATTGCGGTTGATCCCGCGAAGATAGATGCAGTTATGTCTTGGGAGCAGCCCAAGACAGTCACTCAGATTCGGAGCTTCCTCGGATTAGCGGGCTATTACAGACGCTTTGTCAGCGGATTTTCACGCATCGTCCGTCCATTGACACGATTAACGCAGAAGGGAGTTCCATTTATTTGGGACGATTCATGTGAGCAGGCCTTCCAGACACTGAAGGAGAGGTTGACCACATCGCCTATTCTTGCTCTTTCTTCAGGCACTCAGGACTATGCAGTCTACACGGATGCATCTGGAGAAGGACTCGGAGCAGTGTTGATGCAGAGAGGACAGGTGATCGCTTACGCATCACGACAGTTGAGACCGCATGAGCGGAACTACCCCACACATGATTTGGAGTTGGCGGCAGTTGTCTTCGCCTTGAAAATCTGGCGCCACTATCTATATGGGGTGAACTTCGAGATTTTCACAGATCATAAGAGCCTAAAGTACATCTTTGATCAGAAGGAGTTGAATATGAGACAGCGCAGATGGCTCGAGCTGTTGAAGGATTATGATTGCACGATCTCTTACCATCCCGGTAAGGGAAACGTGGTGGCCGATGCACTTAGCAGGAGAGCGCATGCTGATGGTACGGCGAACTGGCTATACACGTGGGATACGCTTGCAGCTTTGACCGATTGGCATCCTCAGGAGAGCACATCCATTTCTACCGCCGTGCCTCCACGATACAGCAGTCTTTGGGATCGTATTGTAGAAGGCCAGAAGACCGATCCTTGGATTCATGATAGATACATGCGCGCCATCAAGGACGAGTTTGACGACTTTGTTGTGATGGAGTCTATTTTATGGAAGGCAGGACGGGTCGTTGTACCCAATGATGAGCAGCTTCGCAGAAACATTCTCGATGAGGCACACAGTTCACGGTTATCTATTCATCCAGGCAGTACGAAGATGTACCGTGATCTGCGTCGACATTTCTGGTGGGATGGGATGAAGCGCGATGTGGCGCTACATGTTAGCAGATGCATGACCTGTCAGATGGTCAAGGCCGAGCACAGGAGACCGCCAGGATTACTGCAGTCTCTCCCCATTCCTGAGTGGAAATGGGAGAGCATTTCTATGGATTTTGTTACAGGACTGCCGAAGACACCAGGTGGCCATGATTCTATTTGGGTCGTTGTTGATAGGTTGACCAAGTCAGCCCATTTCATACCTGTCAACACGACTTACACTCCATCCAGATTGGCCAAGCTTTATGTGCAGAACGTTATCAGGCTGCATGGTATACCACGAGAAGTGGTGTCTGACAGGGATTCGAGATTTACATCTCATTATTGGCATCAGTTCATGTCAGCACTACAGACAGAGCTGAAGATGAGTTCTGCTTATCATCCGCAGACAGACGGGCAGAGTGAGCGCACCATTCAGACGCTTGAGGATCTACTTCGCGCATGCACATTGGAGTGGAAAGGGTCCTGGAAGGACCATTTGCCCTTGGTGGAATTCACATACAACAACAGCTATCACTCCAGCATTGGCATGGCACCATTCGAGGCCCTATACGGGCGGAGATGCCTCACACCTCTCAGTTGGCGTGAGGTAGGTGATCATGCTTTATATTCCGTGGATCTCTTGGAGGAGACTGCGAGAGCTGTTGATCTTGTGAGGCGGAGGCTTCTGACGGCACAAAGCCGCCAGAAGAGCTATGCAGACCGTCGGAGGAGAGACTTAGAGTTCCAGGTAATCTAATTATTTCTTCTTCATCTATGACATATATAAATATGTCCAAATTATTCTCATATTAATGACACTCCTATCGATTATAGGTTGGAGATTGGGTATTTTTGCGAGTATCTCCCATGAAGGGAGTGCAGAGATTCGGTGTTCGTGGCAAGTTGGCGCCGCGATATGTTGGACCATTCGAGATTCTGGCTAGAGTAGGGAAGGTTGCTTACCGAGTAGCTCTTCCTCCACACCTTTCGGCTATTCATGATGTTTTCCACATATCCAATCTGAAGAAGTATGTCCATGACCCTCGCCACATTATCAGTTACGAGAATCTCGATGTAGAGCCGGATCTGACCTATGAGGAGAAGCCTGTCCAGATACTTGACCGTGCTGTGAAGAAGCTTCGCAGCAAGGAGATTTCATTGGTCAAGGTTTTGTGGCACCGACACGGCGTCAAGGAAGCGACATGGGAGACTGAAGCCGATATGCGGGCACGATACCCGCAGCTATTCTGATGTAATCATCAAAACAAGCTTTTGTAATTAGATACATTATAAATATATGGCTTGTTTTCTCTTTGAGGTTTTTATGGGTTCAAAACCCTTTGAGGTTTTTATGGACATATGAAATTTAAACAAGTCACCGAATAGCCTTAACTCGAGTCTCGAGGACGAGACTCCCTTTGAGGTTTTTATATTTGTAGCATCCGGTTTCCAATCAAACCCGAACTCGTCCGATTTTGGGTCCAATGAACCCAATAACATTGACAGTCAATACTAAACAACCTAAAACAACCAATTAGTTGTGAATCAAAAGTTGTTCGGGTAAAATCGATCAAAAATCGGTCCCTTCGTAACGCACGCCGTGAAAAGCCGCGACGAAAATTCGGAAACCGCGAAACGAATCGAGACCATCATTAGATCCGATTCGACGACACGAGACCAACGGAATCGACCGTTCGTCAATCGGAGGTCATATGATATTTTAAATTTCAAAATTTAATCTTAAACAAAAACCGTATCCGAAAATTTCGGGTATTCAAAACCCAATCGGAAGTATATCAATATTATACTCATATTGACCGTTGTTCCGAGACGGTCAAATCGAGATATTGCGCGTCAAAATCCGAATTCCGGGACGTGAATACGGTCAGCTTTATGTTTTTCAAAACAAATAGAGTTTTGTAAAAATATATATATAATAATAATACACAGGTTACGCGGTTTAAAAAAAAAATTATAATTTTCCAGTTACTGAATGTAACCGTGATTTATGTTTAAAAAAAAAAATAGCCACCTAATTTAAACTTACCCACTTGGATTCCACATAGCTACACTTGGCAAACAAAAGACCTCTTCCTTCCCTTATTTATATCACCCTCCCATTCTATTTTTCCCTCACAAAATCCTCTCCCGTATTCTCTCAAAACCCTCCACCGAAGGAACATGTTCTTCTCTTTAGATTCTGAAGTGAAGGTTCGAACCCATTGTTCCAATTAGCCGCAAATCAACAGCTACTGCTGACTACAGATTTCAGCAACTCCAGAAAATCTCTGCTGCATGCAACGTCCTCCTTTCAACTTAAGGATCTTGAGAGGTACAATCCCACACCCTCTTCTATTGCTGCCACGCATGTACACCATTTCCCCTTTCTATTGTTCTCCACAAACCCTACAAATTGGTATATTCCTATCTCCATACTATTGCTGCCAAACATATTGTTAAAAATCCAATTTGTAAAAATTGATTGTATTGGTTGCGATTTCCTGAAATAAAATTCGAGTATAGACTACTGCTTTTCACATTGAGCTTCCTTGGTTAATATCCAACTCTATTTTCCTCAATCACAAACGATTCTTCCGACAAGTTTAGGTGACAAATTAATTTATATCTTATTTAGTTTTTGAGCCATAAAATAAAAAAAAAAAATAATGATAATACAACCCTTTTTATACTTATAAGGCAGGTTGACTGATGTTGTTTACATTATTGCAAATCTTAAGTTCTCCCTCCAATCATATTTTAGCAATGTTAAAGTTTAGAGAATATATATATTCTACCTTCTGTAAATTTGTTAAGACTGTGGCAAACTGTGTAATTTAAAATGGATCACATGTGAAGACAACTTGCAGTGGCAGTATATTAGATCTTTGAAATATATAATATACAGGGTTTATTATCAATATTAGTTGGGTTGTTTTCTCTAACTGTTTTGGCATATACTCAGGTAGTATAAAATCTGAAAATTTAATTGGGCAAATTATGGAAGATCTTAACTATATATTCAGATGTATGAATATATTCAGAACATTTAAGAAATATCAAATATTGATCTATATTTGTAGTAAAATTTGAATCTAAGTAAATGCCCAGTGTATATATATATATATATATGTATCAGAGGGTTTGCAACTTTGAATTTAGTAGGTTTGGGTACCCATTGAGCAAATTCCATTAGACATCATTAGTCCATCTATGGATATTGATACAGATGATATGTAGAGGATTCTTAAACGGTGTTGTTACTGTATATTATTGTCATTCTTTTCTCCATTAAAATACTATTATATGGCATCAGACTGCCGTTAGTAAAATAACATCATGAAAACTAAGTATTGGATCTATATCCATTTTCACGAATATGACGTGATGTAATATTCTAAAATTTTACTTAAAAACAAAATCATTCCATACTATTCTTTAGCATTCTTAGGTTTCTTTGATATTCTTTTAGTTGTAGTTAGAGTCATTTGATTCCGTGGATACTACACAGGGGCAGGGTTTTAAGTAGGGAAAACTAAGTTATGTAGAAATAATTCAGGGACACTCATGGTCAGTTCCATGGGGATAATAGGAAAGTCATATAAAAATATAATAAAAGTCAGGAGAGATGCGAGATGATATGTATATACATGCAGATCATAGTCAGAATAACCAATACACTTTGAAGAAGGTTCTACGGACATCATAAATAGAAATCGTCAACCGATTGATTTCTGAATACAAATTTCTTATATACATCATTAAAAATAATTGTGACACAAGTTTAGAACTGTAAGTCGTCCATAGGAGAGACATAAGAAGATTTAAGTAATCAAGGCAGGAAGGAAAATGGTGAATCACAGATGGCAATTAATTGCGCCGGTCATGATGAACTTTACACTTGACCGTGCGAGGGGGCGGTGACCCTCACCTGGGCGGAAGAAAGGAAGCCCAGTTTGGGCAGCGGCCGCCAAGTGCGCGGGTCTAGGATCCCAGTCCCATTTCGGTTTTTACGCGAGCTCGCAGTGTTTTTACGCCTCGTTGGGATCCAGACTTTAGACCATTCCGCTGACCCTGTCTTTTAGGATACCCAGGCGGGGGATCCTTGGTTTTCAGTTTTTACGTACGAGCTCGTCCGCCCGTACTAGTCGGGCTGTTTTTCTAGAGCGACTTTTCTAGGGAGTCTCTCTCACCCGTCTCAGTGGCGTAGTTGGGGAGTAGACCTATCCCTCTATTGGACCGCGCTTCCAATTAGAGGGCGAGACGGAAGAGCCATTTGCAGGCTTCTTCACCGCTTGAGTTACTTCGCCAACAGACTGGCGATTATATATCTAGATCATTCATATCTATATCTAAATTACCTGGGGTTACATCTGAATCATTGAAGTTAAGAATTGGCGAAGTTACGATCAATAGATCTCTACAATCTCAACTTTTCCATTTTTCACTAAACAACATGATCTCTAAGGAAAATGATATATGCATTCCCCCTTACACACTCATGATTACGCAACTGCTATCGAAATAATGTTACATATGGGAAATGCCGGGTTCAGGGGAAAGTCATTAGAAATGCATTACGAACATTTGAGATGCTTACAAGTAACCTGAAAAACCGTTTTCATTTGCAAGTAGAATTAAATCTTAATTTGAGTTGCTCTCGCCTTTCTGCTTGCTTTCTTTTGTAAATAATAAATGCCTGTTATTTTATATAAGTTTTTGGGGGGGTACCAGCAACCGCTGACGCCTTTTCTTCCTATTGTGTGTGGCAGGCAAACAGCCTGCAGCTCAGTAGCCGTTCAGTATATACATGCTTCCAGGAGATATAGTGTACACCCGACGGTATGATTTACTTTGTCTTAGTTTTTGTACAGATGATGATGTAAATGTTATCTCTTTTGTCACATTTTGGGATATATGTTGTAACATGTAATATGCTTGTACATGTTGTAAATGGATATGAATATTAATGAAAGGAAAATTTTGGTGATGTCTGTCTCTTTTACTTGTGGTCATGTAATTGAAATGAATGTCATATTTGCGCGAAAAATTTTCCCTGTATTTTACAACTTGTGCGATATAATTGAATGATATCTTGCGAATTGCGCGTAAACGGGTACCCGGATCCTGAGGGCTTCACAACTACCAGGCTCGACTTATCATTTGACATGAGCAAAGTGAGTGAGTTTATAGAGAAACCCAGACAGAGGTACATCTCTTTCACTTACAACATGTGCAGATGCAGATTATGCTGAGTTTCCAAAGGATAGGAAGTCTACTTCAAGTTTCGCTGTGTTTATAGGGAATTCACTTGTTTCATGGAAGAGTAAGAAGCATACCGTGGTTGCCAGATCAAATGCTGAGTCAGAATACATGGGCATGAAGCATGCTAGCACAGAGATGATGTGGGCCAGATCTGTTCTTACCGACATGACTATAGAGGTGCCTCTTCCCACGCACCTCCAATGTGACAACCATGCTGCTCTTTTCATAGCAAACAACCCAAACTTCTATGAGAGGACCAATCACATGGAGGTGGACTGTTACTACACTCGTGACATGATACAAAAGGATCTTATCACCACTATGCATATCAGCTCTGGAGATCAGACAACAGATGTTCTTACTACGACCCTAGCCATAGGGCCTTATCAGAGATGTTCCAAGATGAGCCTGATCGATATCTACGCTCCAGCTTAAGGGGGAGTGTTTAGATATTAGTTACCTTATTGTTTTTATTAGAAGAAATGAAAGAGAGGACTTATTTATTCCAGGGATCCCTAGGCTCTTATATAGAGGAAGCCTATGGGTAAATTACATAAGATGGAACAACGAAAATAAGCATGACACATAAGTACATAAATACTAGAAATATCTCTATACTCCCCCTCAAGATGGAGCATAGATGTCAATCATGCTCAGCTTGGAAGAACATTTCTGAAACGGCCCTCTGAGCAACGGTTTAGTAAAAATATCTGCAGTCTGCTCTCCTGAACTAACATGTGAAGTAGAAATCAATCCCTTCTGAATCATATCCCTGGTATAGTGGAAGTCTACCTCAATATGCTTCGTCCTTTCATGAAATGCAGGATCATTAGCAATAAATAATGCTGCTTGATTATCACATTGTAACTTCACGGTAATGGTACATCTATATGCATATCTGCTAATACGGCTCGAACCCACATCATCTCCGTACTTGCCTGTGCCATGGCTCTGTACTCAGATTCAGCACTAGATCTAGCCACCATTGTCTGTTTCTTGCTTTTCTAAGACACTAAGGAACTACCAACAAACACTGCAAAACCTGAGGTAGATTTCCGGTCTCTGGGACATCCTGCATAATCTGCATCAGCACAAGCAGAGATAAATAAATTTGTTTCTTTCCTGAACAACAATCCTGCACCCGGAGACGACCTTAGATATCATAGTATCATATACATCATCCATGTGTATCATTCTGGACTGTTCCATGAACTGACTCACTCGACTAACTACAAAAGCAATGTCAGGTATGGTGATAGTAATATAGAGAAGCTTTCCCACCATTTCTCTATATCTTCTTTTGTCAACTTCCTCTGTATCATCTCCATATAGCTTCATACTAGGATCCATGGGAGTAGTAGAGGGTCGACACCCGATCATACCTGTCTCACCAAGCATATCTGTAATGTATTTTCTTTGGGTCATCACAAGACCCTGCGCATTCCTCGCAAACTCCAATCCCAGAAAGTATCGTAGAGTACCGAGATCCTTCGTCACAAACTGATGGCCTAAAAATGCTTTTGCCATCTTTATCCCCTGCATGTCATCTCCCGTAACAAGTATATCATCAACATATACCATAATAACAACAGTACCTCTGGGAGTCTTGTGGACAAACAAAGAGTGGTCAGCATATGATCTTATTAACCCTTGCTTCTGGATGAGATCTGAAAGCTTCTGAAACCATGCCGCAGACTTTGTTTAAGACCATATATGGCCTTGTGAAGTCTACACACCATATGACACTCCCCCTCAGCAGCAAACCCCGGAGGCTGCTGCATGTAGACTTCTTCATGCAGATCTCCATATAAAAAGGCATTTTTAACATCAAGCTGGAATAAGGGCCAATCACGTACCACTGCGACTGACAGAAGAACTCGTAGAGTTGAATGACGGGCCACCGGGGAAAAAGTGTCCATATAATCCACGCCATAGGTTTGAGTGAATCCACGAGCCACTAGTCTTTCTTTGTAGCGATCAAGGCTGCCATCCACATTATATTTGACAGTAAAGACCCATTTACAATTGACCACAGAAGCTCCTGGGGGAGCATCAACCAATCTCAATGTACCACGAGATCGCAATGCAACCATTTCCTCTTCCATGGCTAACCACCATCTGCTGTCTTTCAAGGCATCTTGATAGTTTCGTGGTATCTCCACGATAGATAGGGCAATAACAAATCTCTGTAAATCACCAGTGAGGTTATGAAACCTGTGAAGCAAGTGGATAAGAGGCACACACCCGCTTGGATTTCCTCAAGGCAGTAGGTACATCCAAATCATCAACAGTGTCCACCTGTACATCATTGTCCTGCACTTGTGCATTGTCAGTCCCATCATTACTAATATCACCTGGACATACCTGGGGCGTGGTGGATGAATGTCGGCCTCCATGAGCAGGATTCGGACGACGAGTATAAAATTTCGGTAGATGTGGTACTGGCGGTGATGGAGGTGGTGGTGGTGGTAGTGATGATGGTGACAGTGGTGGCACAACAGGATTAGGTATGTGATCAGACTAACATACAGGAGGAGGTGGCACATAAATGTCATTATCAGTAGTGGAAGGAGTCATCCTGTCACCTGTAGGTGAGAAATACATGACATTTTCAAAGAAGGTGACATCAGCACTGACATAATATCTGTTTTTCACAGGATCATAGCATCGATAGCCCTTTGAGTACGAGAGTACCCCAGAAACACACACTTGACAGCCCTAGGTGAGAGCTTGTCAATCCCTGGAGTAAGGTGATGGACAAACACAACTGAACAAAAAACACGAGGAGTTAGTGAGAACAATTCCCTGTCAGGAAAGACAACAGAAAGATGGACTTTCTCACCCAACACAGAAGATGTCACGATTGATCAGATAACCCGCCATAAGAACATCATCACCCCAAAAAGACATAGGAGCACAACTATGAATGAGTAAAGTCCGAGCCACATCAAGGAGATGACGATGTTTTCTCTCTGCAACACCGTTCTGTTGATACGTGTAGGCATAAGTTTGATGAATAATGCCACAAGACAAGAAGAAATGGGACAGAGCATGAGTGCAAAATTCTAATGCATTATCTGTGCGCACAATCTTCACATTAGAGGAAAAACATTCCGAATTTCATTGATAAGATTTTTGATTACATCTCTCGCTTCAGATTTATTTTTCAATAAAAAGACCCAAGACAATCTAGAGAAATCATCGACGACCACTAGGTAAAATCTGTGTCCCTGGTGATCAGGTACACGACTCGGACCCCAAATGTCAACATGAAGTAACTCAAAAGGGGAGCGACTACTCCTAGACTCACGACGAGGGAAAGTAGACCTATGATGCTTTCCCAACTGACATGCTTCACATTGGAAAGAAGACTTCGGTGAAATTTGGGGCAAGATATGACGCAACTTCTGAAGAGGAAGATAACCAAAACGCAGATGCCAGGTAAAGGGAGAAGCAGATCCACTGGACTGAGATGAGACACCAGCATAGGAGGTGCGAACCAACCGATAAAGACCATCCTGCTCACAACCACAGCCAATCACCCTGCCCGTTAGAATGTCCTGAAATAAGAGATGATGAGTAATGATGGGGGACTATACGGTCAAATATAGCTCGACAATGCAAATCCTTTGTAAGCTGACTAATTGAAAGTAAGTTCATCGAGAAATCTGGAGCATGCAAAACATTCCGCAGGCGAATGGAGGTTGTCAAACTGATCTCCCCCTGTCCAATGATGGGGGAATGAGTCCCATCTGCTATTGCTACCGATCTCCTTGGGGAAACCTCCCTGTAGGATGTAAACTTATCTCTGTCCCGTAGAGATGATGTGTCGCACCGAAGTCCATGATCCATGCTGAAACATCAGAACTGTAACATGATGTACATGCATATATGCTACCTGATGTGCTTGCCGTGGCTGACGTGGTGGTAGAGGCTGAAGCTGTGATGTCTGAGTGTCCTCCTGGTGAATCAGTAGTGGTAGGAGGCATGATATCCCGTAGTCTAGCGACAAGATCCTCAAACCGCAGATCTGAAGTAGATGGCGGTGTGGGCACAGCATGCTTGGCTACACAAGCAGATGCTGGAAAACCATGCTTAGAATAGCATGTATCTTCCGCATGACCTGGGCGATGACAGAAGGTGCATGGCTGACGGAAGCGGCGACCTCGACCACGAGGTCCACGACCACCACGACCACAAAAAGAGGCGGGGACACCTCTGCCTCGGGAAGCAGCCATCGCTGAAGGAGGCGGCGTAGACGCTGGAGAAGAAAACGAAATTCGGCTGAGTCATCGATACACTTCCTCCACTAGAGGAATAGTAGCATCGGCCAGTATGTGCGAGCGAGCCGCATCATACTCTGGGTCTAGGGTTGCTAGTAAGACCCCTACCATTGTAGCATTCCGGAACGTCTTCTGCTGCTCAGGGGTCGCCGTCAGTGGAATGATACTGTAAAGCTTCTCAAACATCCCCCGTAGGGATGTATACAACGAATGCAGCGGTCGGCCATTCTTCTTGACCGTAAAGATGTCATGCTGAAGTTGGAGGATCTTGGTCTCGTTCCTCATCTGCGAGTACGTCGCAACAAGAGTATCCCACATGGCCTTAGCCGTGGGCTGATGTAGGACATCATTGGCAATCTCCATTGTCAGAGTGTCAGAAAGCCAGACCTTGGCATACGAATCATCAGCCTCCCATGAGGCGTAAATCCCCATCTTCTCTGCTGGTTCATCTTCGGCAAGAATGTGCTTCTTACCGTTGGACTTCATGAGGCTCATAAACTGCATCATCCAGAGCTCGTAATTCGTCCCATCCATCTTGACTATTGGCGCTGGACCTTTGAAGGCGCCAATGGAGGGCATATCAACCTTGTTTTCTGACATAGTTGGCATAAACGAAGAACTAGGATTTGTAGACCAATGAAGAATCGTCTACATAAACATGTGGGGATATGAGTGCATATGTAGACTTATGCACTCATACCCATGAAGAGAAGAGGCGGCGTCGAGTTTTGGGGAAAAGGGCCGCTTAGGGGCCACGCACGGCGCCCTTGGTAAGAAGGAGAGGCGGCGGGGATGAGGGGCGGCGGGGATGGGTGGGGCGGCTAGGGTTTAGGGTGAAGGCTCTGATACCATGTTGGAAGAAATGAAAGAGATGACTTATTTATTCCAGGGAACCCTAGGCTCTCTTATATAGAGGAAGCCTATGGGTAAATTACATAAGATGGAACAACAAAAATAAGCATGACACATAAGTACATAAATACCAGAAATATCTCTACAAATTTTCATATATTCTATTTATTTTGTATTCATCCTGTAATTTTCCCAACATGTTTCTCTCCTATATAAGAGAACCCTAGGGCCTCTCAATAATGCAATTCATTCTTTCATTCTACAGAGATATATTTTGCAACATAATGGGGACATTGATGGAGATGTTACTAATAGAATAAATGCAGGTTGGCTAAAGTGCAGAGGAGCCTCTACAGTTCTCTGTGATAAGAAAATTCCTTTGAAAATCAAAGAAAAGTTTTACAATGCAGTCGTGAGAGTTGCTATGTTCTATGGATCTGAATGTTGGCCTGTGAACCACAGTCATGTGCAGAGAATGGCAGTAACAGAAATGAAAATGCTAAGGTGGATGTGTGGACACACGTGTAAAGGTCGGATTCGGAATGATGCAATCAGAAGGAAAGTCGGCGTAGCTTCGATCGAGGATAAGATGCGAGAAAACCGCTTAAGATGGTTTGGTCATTTGCAAAGGAGATCATCTGATGCACCAGTTAGGAGATGCGAGTTTTGGGATGTTGAGCCGCCTAAGAGAGGGCAAGGAATGCCCAAGAAGTGTTGGAATGAGACTATATGAAGGGTTCTTAGTATTTGGATCTAAGCCCGAGAGTGACCCAAGATAGATCTGAATGGAGGCAAAGAATCCATGTAGCCGACCCTGCTTAATGTGGGAAAAGGCTTTGTTGTTGTATTGTATTAGCACAACATCGACTCAAAGCTCAACCTTTCCGACAGCCTTAAAAAGAGGACATCACACACTCGTATTTTGAACTGTTTACACAACATAGAGTGTGAAAAGTTTTTGGATACTGGCATGTCTTGAATGCTCAAATGTGGTGATGAGACTGGGAATATCTGGATCGATCTCTAGGGAGTGCAATGTCCTTCTCCAATGTTGAAGGGGTGGAAATTTTTGCGTTCTTGTAAGCCATTTGGATTGTCAGAAACATGATTTTATCCATGGAGAGCATTTCTACGTGGAAAATGTTGTTGCGGATGCTAGGTTCTTTTATATATCTTAAATACGATACTTTTAAAGTTATTTAAGATATTTTAATTGTGTTCATGGTTTACACATGTTTATGGCACTCACTCTTTTTTCAAAAAAAAGTTTGTGTATTATAACTTTTGAAATGTTTAATGTGTCATATAATTAGTCAGTTTTAGCTATAGTTAATAGTAGTGATTATGCTTATTTATTATAATCGAATGATGGCAGAGTTTCATTCTCTGTCTGTTCTTTCTATTCATTTTTTACACTTTATATGAGGTTCTTTTGTTTGGAAATTTCCTTTCAACATTTTATAGATGTCTACTTTTTTAGATATAGGTAATGAAATGAGATTATGTGATTATATATTATTATTAATATTGTGATTTGTCTATGCATGTCTTGCTACAAATTCCTATATTGTTATTGTTGACAAACTTATAACAATCAAACCACGTGAACACAAGGATTTACGTATAAATCTTCCACAACTGAATGGAAATGTCATGGGAAGGAGGCTCTAGCGCTCATAGATGGTTTTGTATTCCTCCTTGCAATATCCAAAAAGGTGGAGAGTTTTCTGCTCAACCAAGGTTTTAAAGAACATGAGGAGGATAGGGCCGGTTTTCTGTCATTGTAGCGTGGCCGGCAGTCGAGACATAAACCTCAATCAATAAAGAAAATACACATAAAATCTAATATTGAGCATAATTATATTACCATTAAATCCTAAACTTCATATATTCACAAACTTTGTTAAGACGAACCCTACAATTTAATATTTCCAGATTGAACACATGCACACAATATGCCATATTAACAATATATGTTTCTTATCAATTTGTAATTATGTAGATTTATATTGTAAACTTTTGAATCTGTTGTATTTTTACATAAAACATAGTCTCTAGAACATATACCGCATCCATTGCAATGATGCGAGCATTATAATATCATTAGTTGATATGAAATTATTCATACTTACTAAAAATAATCACTATATACATGCATGATCTCTTTGATGCTCTATTGCTATAAGCGGGCAACCTTTTTGTCAAGTCTCTACTTCTCACATACGCCACTTCCTGTTCCGTTTTCTACTACTCATAGAAGCCTGACTGGGCTGGAGAAAAACATCAAGCTTTGGCAAGGTGCATGATGCAATAGATGCGACCTCTGCTGTCGAAGTCTTTTTTCCTATATATTTTTGATTTCAATTTTGACTTTTCTGGGACCATGCCCTAGACTATAAGGGAGGCCGCAACCACTCCTCATAGTCTTAGGTAATCTTGAATTCCCTCATTCTTAGTAGACCCAGGGTGGTGGTTGTAATATAATTGTATAATATATGTTGATTGGATAGTATGTTATGAGACTAACATACAATATGGCGCTATACTATATGTTGTGAGTCTTGCAACTAACATGTAAATATATTTTTGAGGAAATGAGACTAACATGTGCGATTACTACAATACATATATGTTTGGTTCAACATATTATGTATGTTACTAGAGATGTGACTAATACTATAATATATATTGTGATTTTGACATGTATATATGTGACTAACATAGAGTTTATATCTTTTGTATTACTATAAAAATGTTATTTATAATAGCTTTTTTAAAACACACAGACCGAGCCGGCATCTTGGTAGTGCCTCATTGCCTCGTTCACCTCAATTGCACCTCAGGTGTGTGAGGCACTGATGCTTATGCCTCAAGTAGGTTGACCAAGGCTATAGCCTCGATGGTTTCAATGCCTTGAGGCGCATCTTCTAAACAACACGCTCAACAACCCTGCTCTTTTGAAGTTTGTAACTGCATTAGGTCTCATATCGAATATCTTTATTTCCTTAAAACAAGATACTCCCTAACGTGATTAATGTGCATGGTTTTTGCATATGTTTCAAACTAATTGTGTACTATCTTTATAAAATTCCATACCATTTCAAGAATTTTGAAATTGCTCTTAGGCAAATAGACGAACATCCGAGCTAATTATCTATAAATGTCAAAATATTTACCAATTCAAAAGCAGAACTTTACTATCTGCAATAGGAAAATCATTTTTGTTTGTTTAGCTAGTTGACAATCTTAGACTGAACAGACTCCTTATTGATGCCTTAAAATAAAGGAGTTAGTTTAATCACAACTTGAAATAATGATTGCTATGTTGATTGTGCACATTAATATCAACTTCTGTCAGTATGTTCTCCTCTGCTGGATAAGACCGAGAATGGGGTATCAACAATATTTTTGGGTAAGTTGTAGACATTTAACGATCATGCAAATCTTGGTCTTCCTTCTCGTTACCGAAGCCTGCAAAGTACACTGGTGCTCATTAAAAATCAGTTTGCCTCTAATAGAACTAAGGACCAATAAAAGATCGGGATCATGAAGATATTATGCAAAATGAAATACTTCCACTGCCAAACACTTTTTTGAGCTTGTAATACCGCCGATCGATCTTCTCATCAATGGGCTTTGTTATATGCTTTGCGAAGCCATTCTTTTTTGAAATTCCATCCCGATCAATCACAACCGAGCATAGGATAAGGTGAGACGTTTCCCTAGGTAGTGCTTGTGAATCTGTTTGAGGGTCTCACCTTTCAAAGTGCTTAAAAAGGCATTTATCGGCGGATCACCGATGGAAGAGTTGTGATTTAATACTCTTCGATCCATACCCAAGAGGGATACGAACCACTTCTTACCACCCTCAGGGGGAAGACCACTTAAGCACCATTACGACAACCTTCTCATCTTGCCCCTTTTGCACCTTCAGAGGGATATCACCAATCCACATATCATAACAGAAATCAATGTTGCCCACCATGATCTTTCCACTTTATCTGAGGAGCCATTAGTTTCCAACCTCCTCCAAGCCATGGACAGAGACGTTATGTAAATGGGCCTTCTCAAGCTGACCATAAATAAAGGCCACAAACAAGGATCGAATAAGGACTTTCATTTTTGATTCCAAGCACCTTGCTTCTTTCACTCCCCTCAACATTCGCAGGCTACTTCAGATGTTTGCTTTCTTTGGTCGTCGTGATCAGTTGGTGCCTAGATTGTTCCCTTGCATCCTAGTTTTCCAGCTATGTGGATGTTGGATTGAGAGAAAGGGGAGGATGAACTTGAAGTGAGGCTAGTAGGAGGGCGGAGCCACCAACCAGCTTGAGGTAAGGGTGTTTGGGTTTAGTTATTAATTCCCCTTGCCCCCAGCTCCATTTAAATGAGAAAATTGTTTAGTCGACTGCAAGTCCGAGGTAGGACCAAAGGGAGTGGCTCTCTCATATGATTAATGACTCGATTATGCATTATTCATTCATGAACATAGCAGTTTAGATTTAGGTACCTTCCTTGTCATGCACAACTAGGGAGTGGTTGATGGTGGCTGAATTCTTGAATTTATTCTTCGCACTCGTGACTTTGGAAAGGGCCGTTTGTAGTTCTCTAACTTGATCAGCGAGGTCCTCTAACCACATTCCCCTCCTACATGTGGACCGGTAGTCACAACAACAATAGACTTCTAGAGTTGAGGTTTACCATCGGACCTTTGTCCCGGCTTTGCCCTTCAAGGTTTCTTCTTAAGGTTAAGTTGCTAACATATAACAGAGTGAGCATGCTTGTTGTCATGAATGCACTTTTTAATAAGGTTCCTACTTGGTGGTCTTGCTACTCCTATGATTGCCATGAGGTACTAATGCAATGTATTTTGTGGAAGTGGATTGGGGGTCAGAAGACTTGTTTCTTATTATGCAATGACAGCCCTCCTTGTCTTGAATCTGGTGGTACACCTATTCCGAGAAAGGAATCTTGTTAGCATTCAGATCCTCACGATGAAAATTTTGTACTCAATTTTTTATGAAAGAAAAGTTTTTGTACCCATGTTTAGGCTTTCAAGGATTATGAATGTCTTATTATTTGGGAAATTCCCAATCTTTGTTTATATAGTAATCAAAGTCCTACTTAGATTTGGCCACACACAACCTTTGTGCAGATTTATTATCTCATGGTTGAGTTGGTAGATTATCGTCTCCATCTTTTGGTTGAAGATGCTAGCAAGAACATTCTATATGAGATGCACAATTTTCTTTCTACAGACAAGAGGTTGTAACTTTGTAGTCCAATATATATATCAATCCTTGTTTTAACATGAATATTCTTCAGAGACCATTATGAGCCATCTGTATATCTTAATATATTCAATGTGTCATCAACCTGCCATATCCATCTCAACTGCAACCATCCAAAGGAGATAGTCATCCTTGGTTAGCTTTGGTATATGTAATTTGCATATTCAAGTTATTGGATAACTTCGTAGATGAGGTACTGATGAATCCACATTTCATCATCTTTATTCTATCATTTTGGCACTAAAAACCCTAGCAAATGCCTGTAAATACCCTTAAATAGAGCATCTTAGCATTCATGCATGTGCATTTATATAGTGTATAAAATACTGTAATTAAGGCCAAAATTATAGAATAAATAAAGAAAAGAAAAAGAATAAAATATTGTAAATATTTTATGACCCAAAACCCCCGAGACCTAGGCATCCTGATGAATAGGTCGACAAGGAACAAAGTAGGGGGAGATAAGGTCAGAAATACAGATAAAATACCTATATTTCTACTCATTCTTTATTCATTTTGGGACCTATTTTTGGTTCCACTTTTTATACATCAAATAAAGAAACTTTGTACATGAAAATTGTAGATAATTTTATGAAGAAAAATACAAAATTGATTTCACAGAAAAATAAGGTACAGATAAAAAGTTATGGTCTGAATAAGAATCCAGAATCCCAACTTCCCAGACCCGTATCTCACAACTGACAACTCCAAATGCAACATACTCATCTTTAATTGTATATAGAATAAAATAATCTATCCAATGGTGGTGGTTTCGCATTTGGCGGGGCTACGGTTTGAAAGTTGAGTTTTGGACCCCTATTGTATACCTGTACTGAATAAAATATTCAATTTATTCTTTATTCATTATTTATTCATTTTTATATTTTTATAATTATGTAAATATTACTTGTAATATATATGTGTACTAAAATCAGAATAAAATGCAAAGAAAATACAAAAATAAAAATACTTGTATAAAGGATACATAGGTATACTGCCTATACATATACCTGTACAAAACACTCTTAGATTTTATTTGATATACAAAATGCTTCAATAAAATAAAATAAAAATATACTTAAGTGTTTAAAAGTATTTCATAATTTTAGAAAATAATAAATACAAATAATTAAATTGAAATACATAAAATAAAAAATCAAATACTTAAATACATAGGTATTATACCTATATAGGGTTAAAAAGGTAACTTGTAAAAATATAACTCATAAAAATAATTAAAAATCAGAATAAAATACTACATAAAATTTTAAGCATTTTTTATTTTATAACCTTTAATTAAGTCGGCATTATTCTATTTTTAAATGATTTTTCAAAATAATTAGCAGGGTTTTTCCTGGTTGGTCCACGTGGACCAACCAGGTGCAAACCCTAGTTGACCTCGGTCAACTAGGTGACCTAGACCCTGTGCCTCCGTCAGAGCCTCGTTTTCTCCCCGCATTTGCGGATTTTTCGAGGCGTCAACTTTCACCCTTTCGCGATACCATCTTCTGCAAAGTTCTCCACCTACCATCCATCTTGCTCGCCCTATGTTTGCATCGGACTATGAATCACTGTGGCGCAAGATTTCTCTTGGTCTTTGGACCCCTGCAACCTCGGGTCAACCCACTTAAAACCAACCCCTCACCTTTCGATTCGAATTCGAACACCTTCGGTCCACCCCTCGCGCCTACTCCGAGCTACAACGCTTCCTGGAGGTGACAGCTCCACCGCGAAGCCATCAGCCAAGGCTGCCGAGGTCGGAGGCGCTTCCACCACCTCCCGCAAGTCGCCGGTCGAGGTACCCTTTTTCCCTCTGGCCCCGGCCATTGAGGGCTCGCCCCGCTCTTTTATTCAGCCCATTTCATTCCTGTTAACCTTAGCTTCGAAAACCCCAAAAAAATTCGAAGTTCCATCAAGTATTTCGCCAAATCAAGCACCTTGGCCGGAGCGCACCTCCGGCCGTGCATCTCCATCTCGATCCGAGCATCCCCGAGTCCATCCAAGGGTCCAGGCAGTTTGCCCTGGACCCTTTGACCATTTTTGCAGGTCCAAACCGCAGTGAAGACACCTGGAGGCGAGTTTTGAAGCTCGCCGGAGCTAACGAAGCTCTCCAGCTCCGCCAGCCACCAGCAAGCACCACGGCCACCGCCGTGGCTTTTTGACGCCCCCAGGAGATAGAGGAGGACCAGAGGAGGCTCCAGCCCGATTTTGAAGCCTAGAAGCCACCGGAGTCGGCCGGAGGAGCTCGAGGAACCTCGCCCAGTCGGAGCTCCGCCGTGTTCTTCCAGCCGCCTTCGCCACCGTCCGATCAAGGGTGGAGTCCCAGATCGAGCAGCTACCGTTGGATCTCCACCAGCTTCGACCGTTGATCATCGCTGGAGATCTGATCGTCGCCGCTCATCTGCGAAGCGTCATCGGCCGGTCATCAAGCGCCACGTGTCTAAGTGGCTCCTTCAACGCCGTTGGATCGCGCGTCGAGGGTATTTTGCATCTACACCCTCGCGCCTTTTGTATTTATTATTTAGTATTTAAACTTTCGTCTGTAGCGTAAAAACTTTGGGTTATTTGCACAAAGACCCCCGAGCTTTCCATATTTGCATCCAGGTCCTTCGCCACGTCACCTCACGTGACCTGTACACGTGAGGTGGGGGCATTTTGCAGAGGGGCCCTCGGGCTTTGTTGTATTTTGTTCTAGTACTAAAACTTTCGTATCACGTGTAAACTTTTTGGGAAATTTGCAATTAAGCCCCCAGGGTTTTGGATATTACATTCTAGTCCTCGCCAGGCGCGTGCAAGTCACGCGCCCTGGTGGGAAAATTGCTAGGGTACCCAGGCGGGTTTTGTAATTGTGTTTTAGTGCTATAAATTAAATATTCAGTTCAATATTTTTGTGGAAAATTGCATGTGAGCCCCTGGATGTTTGAAAAATTGCATAAATACCCCTGCCAGGCCTGTTCATTGATTGGATGTTTGTTGTATTTATTTGATCTATCATTTTAAGTCCAAAAATTCCACAAAAATAGGGTTAAGCTCCTGAACACGTGTACTTTAACGCTATAATTTTAGTTTTTGATTTTATTTTATTTTGATATTTATTAAAAATCAAAAACATGCTTTTTGTGCACTGTCTAGCTTAGAAAATGCCAAAAAATATTAAAACACTTCGAAAAATTACAAAAAAATTACCTAGTGTCTATTTTATCCTATTTTAGTGTCAGTCCAAAAATCACTAAAAATCTCAAAAGAAAAACACTAAAAATTTGAAAACACTCAAAAACTTTAAAAAAATATATAAAATCAAAGAAAACTCTAAAAACTACAAACTCAGGTTCTGTTTGTTCCTCATTTTATTCTCTTTGTTTGAAGAATAGTGTGAAAAATTTTAGTTACTGGTTGCTATTTTTAAATCTCATTCTACTCACAGCTAGCATCTTTTCCACTGTTTTGCCTTATTTCAGTATTTAAAAATATCAAAAACACCTTGAAAAATCCCCAAAAATCTCAAAAACAGTAGAAAATCTTAAAAATACCAAAAACATTTTATTCCTGAATTTTTGGTTATTTTTGCACATTTTTATAAATATTTTAGCTTGTCTTTTATTATATTGCTTTTACTTTCCAATATTGAAAAAAAATATATATATAAAATATAAAATTATAAAAATCAGAAAATTAAAAATCAAAATACAAAATTAAAAATTAAATTAAAATAATAAAAAAAAGTAAAAATTAAAAACCCACAAAACTTTGTTTGCTTGCCTGCTTAGTGTAGCCACTTCACAGACATTCACTTGAGTACACTTGTTTGAATTACCCTGCTTGCTCCCTGAGTTCGAACTCTCTGCATACTTGTCACTATACATCATTTGTGCAGAGTTAAAAATAAATTTGACTCCACACTTGTTTTTCATTGTTTGATACTTGATTGTGGGTTCATTGTTGATTAATTACATTTTATTGTGGGTCGCCACAGCGACGTATTTAGACCCTCGATAAAGTGCGATTATCAGGTACCCCCGACCATCTCCTCCGTTCCCGACTTGTAATCAGCTAGCTATCTTTGTAAAAACAACAAATAATCGACTACACAGAAGAACATGATCGTTGGACAAGGACAAGGGAACCAGGTGATTGATAATTTTGAGTTGGGTGATTAATCATATATGCTATGCTTATCAATCATTGATCCAACATCTAGAGGGCCTCCAACAACAGAAATAATGATTAAATGGATTGAGACAGATGTCTGATCATCACACAATTATCAATCGATTAGATCAGAGAGATTGATTGATCACAACCAATGCAGATTTTTTATGGAGAGCACAAATGGTTGATCACCTAGGGAGGTGCTATTTATCACAACACGACATCATTGAATGAGTTTATTAGGAGCATTAATTGATCAATAATTGTGTATTTAAATTGTAAATTATATAAAAGAAGACGCCCGTATCCTTTTTATATAACGAAAGACTAATGTTATGTGTAAACAATGGAAAATGACAAATATACTAGTATCTTGAAGGGGTATGGCTTATACACTTAGACACCCCCTCACAAGATAGATTATTGATATATTTCAAGCGCATCTTGTCACATCCATTTTCTAATAAAGCGTTGGCAAGTGCATTGGTGAACCTGTTTGCCATCTTATCTATAGAGGAGATACCAAGCATTCGAAGACGAGGTCCTCGGTTAATTAAGCTACATCAAAACTCCACATGCTTGGTGTGCTCTTGAAACATAGGATTGTTCGCTATATGAATAACATGTGTGCTGTCGCACCTCAACTCTTCACTGTGTCAGGTGATATGAAGATATGTAAGAATTGCTCATTGTCCACTGCATCTCTGCAAGATATGAATATATGATATGAAGATATGTAAGAACTACCACTGCATCTCTACAACAACTCGGGTTATGGTCATGTATTCCGTATTCGTTATTTGCACTGGTTGGGGAAGGTCATTTCTTGTTTTTTTGCTCCTCGTGATTAGATTGCTTCCGAAGTATGTGCAGAAGCCAGTGGTAGATTTTCGATCTGCCAGGGTTCCTGCATAGTTAGCATCGCAGCATGAGTAATATTCGAAGATGAACCTATAGCAAAGAATAGCCCTTTTCCTAGGGTGGCCTTGGCTTTTGTTGAACTGGCAAGGATTTCCCGTTGTCAGGGAAATATAAGGTCTAGTGGATGGTGATATTTTAGTTGAGAAGCTTCTCCATTAATCAACATTGCTGCTCCTTATTAACCAGCTTGTACTCATATAATTGAGCCTTATGATTTATAGGAAATTTGAATATATCTGCATTAGCGTGAATGTAACATAATAAGATATAAAATTCTTGATTATGATGCACATACAAAATAGATCAGTTTCTGATATTTGAGTTTTGGATTCAGGAGCATTTGTTGATTGTCTGTGAATTACTCAAGGCAAACCTGTATGAATTCCACAAGTTCAACAGGGAATCTGGAGGAGAGGTTTATTTTACAATGCCCAGGCTTCAGGTTGTATTTCTTATTATTAGCTTCCCAAACTTCGAATTGTATTGACGGTCAATTTGCCCATTTACAATTATGATATGGCGTCTGACAACAATCTGCTTTGCAGTCAATAACCATACAATGCTTGGAGGCCCTTCAATTTCTGCATGGTCTTGGACTAATTCATTGTGATTTGAAACCCGAGAACATTTTAGTAAAGAGCTACAGCAGGTGTGAGGTCAAGGTCATAGATCTAGGAAGTAGTTGCTTTGAAACAGATCATCTTTGCTCGTATGTGCAATCCAGATCATACCGTGCACCCGAGGTTATACTGGGCCTTCCTTATGATAAGAAAATAGATATTTGGTCTCTCGGTTGCATCTTGGCCGAGCTTTGTACTGGAAATGTAAGTTTATATTTTCCAAATGGTATTATTCAAATTAGATTGACTTTCAAAAGTAGTATTTATTAACCTCGGAGGCCTTTTGTTCCCTTCTAATTTTGAGGCAAAAAGCAGGAAACATGCAAAGGTATCTGCTCCCAATATATTGATGAGAAATTACAGAAATACTTACAAAAGCCAGGACCTCGCACCCGCGCTTTTTAAGTAGTACTTAAAGCCCAAGTTATCAAGTAGTAGATTATTAATTCGTGCACCCATTTCTTACAGAGAAGCCAGTACCCTTGCTCCCATGCACACTTCCAATTCCAATTTTCTTTCTTTCATATGTGTAATAATCCATTTTAAGAGATGGAATTATATGGTTGTTAATTCATTCAAATCCATGGCATAAAAACTCCTATCTGTATGCTGTTAAATTAGATGGATTTTATAAGCTTAATTGGTCTTCTATTAGTTATTATCCAATTTAAATAATTATCTTGGCATGTCATTAATATGCTGCTAAATTAGATGTATTTTATAAGCTTAATTGGTCTTCTATTAGTTATTATCCAGTTTAAATAACTATCTCGGCATCTCTTTAAAAAAAATTAAATCGTACAATTTTCATCAGACTTCTGATATATCATTTTGATAATGGAATCCATTTCCATTGACATTCTACTGAGGTGAACTACCTGCAACTGTGTTGTGGGCGACTTAACTGTCAAAGTATTCTTTATTGATCTCAGAGAATTGCAGTTCCCTTCTAAATGAAACATTGAAAATTCTCTTCCGAGTGTTTACAATCTATTTTAAGAAATGGAATTGGGTGGTTGTCAATTCATCCAAATCTATTGCATAAAAACTGCAATTTGTAAGCTGTTAATTTAGATGGAGTTTAAAAACTTGCAATTGAACTTCTATTACTCGCTATATCAAGTTTAAATAACTATCTTGGCATCTCTTTAAAATACAACATTCATCAGGCTTCTGATATATCATTTTGATATTGGAAGCCATTTCCACTTACATCTCATCAATGTGAACTATATGTAACTATGTTGCGAGTAACATTTGTCACCGTTTTTGTCGAGATAATTATATAGTCGATGTATCGTTTATTCTATTTTTACTTTTCTGATAACCTCTTATGTAATTTACTCATGGGTCCTCTCTATATAAGAGAGCCTAGGGTTCTATGGAATAAACAGATCACTCTTTTCCACCAACATGGTATCGGAGCCAAAACCCTAACCCTAAAACCCTAACCCTTCTCACCGCCCCCCTCCCTCCTTCTCGGCGCCGCCGCCGCATCCCTCCCCTCCTTCTCCCGCCGCAGGGGCCCTCCCTCCACCGCCGGGCCCTCCCTCTGCCGCCTGGCCCTCCCTCTGCCGTCGGGGGTTTCCCTCCACTGCCGAGGCCCTCCCTCCACACCGTCAGGGCCCTCCACCACCGGGCTTCCCTCTCCAATGCTGGCGACTACCCTTCCGCCGGCCTCTCTCTCTCTCTCTCCATGGATTTGAGTGTATAACGTCTTCATATGCACTCAAATCCTATACAGTTTATGTAGACAATTTTCTTCTGGTCTACGGATCCTAATTCTTCGTCTCCGCCGACATGTTAGAAAATAAAGTTGATATGCCCTCCATAGGCACGTTCAAATGTCCCACTCCAATAGTCAAGATGGATGGGACGAATTATGAGCTCTGGGCGATGTAGTTCATGAGCCTCATGAAGTCGAACGGTAAGAAGCACATCCTTACCGAGGAAGAACTGGCAGCGAAGACTGGGATCTATGCCTCCTGGGAGGCTGATGATTCATATGCCAAGGTCTGGCTCTCAGGCACGTTATCGATGGAGATTGCAAATGATGTTCTCCATCAATCCATCATTAAGGCGATGTGGGACATCCTGACGGCCACTTATTCACAAGTGCGAAATGAGACGAAGATGTTACAGCTCCAGCATGACATATTCACCATGAAGCAGAATGGCCGGCCACTACATTCCTTGTATACATCCCTACGGGGGATGTTTGAGAAACTCTACAGTACTATGCCTCTCACGGACACCCCTGAGCAGCAGAAGACTTTCCAGAATGCTACCATGGTGGGGGTACTGCTTGCAGCTCTTGATCCTGAATATGAGGCTGCCCGATCATAGATACTTGCCGATGCTACCATTCCTCCTATGGAGGAAGTTTACCGGAGGCTTAGCCGCATCTCTGTCTACTCCAGTACTTCTACTCCACCTTCGGTAATGGCTGTGTCGCGAGGGAGAGGTAGTCAGTCTTCATTCCGTGGACGTGGACCTCGTGGTCGAGGTGGTCATTTTCGCCAACCATGTACTTTTTGCCACCGCACATGTCACTCTGAGGATACATGCTATTCTAAGCATGGATTTCCAGCATCGGCGCACGTAGCCGAGCATGTTGCATCTCCGTCAACATCCACTTCTGATCACATGTTTGAGGAGGTCGTGGCGCGATTGCGCGATATTATGCCTCCAGCATTTATAGATTCTCCAGGAGGTTCTTCAGATATTGCTGCTTCAGCATCTGCCAGTACTTCTGCCTCTGCTAGCACCTCAGGTAGTGCTTCTGGTTTTACATCCTGTCATAATATCTCAGATTGGATTATGAACCCCGGCGCAACACATCATATGCGCCGCGACAGAGATACACTTGAGTCATACAGAGACATTCCACCAGGACGGTCAGTGATCATATCTGATGGGACTCATTCCCTCATCGTTGGACAGGGGAGATTACCTTGTCACCTTCCATGCATTTACAGAATGTTCTACATGCCCCTATTTTTTCCATGAACCTATTGTCTATTAGTCAGATTACGAAGGATTTGCACTGTCGCGCTATATTTGACCCATCTTCTCTTATATTTCAGGACATACTAACGGGCAGGGTGATTGGCTGTGGCTCTGAGCAGGATGGTATCTATCGTCTGGTCCGGAATTCCTATGCTGGCGTCTCCTCCTACTCAGTCATATCAGTCTCTCCGTACACCTGGCATCTACGCTTTGGTCACCCCCCGCTTCAGAAGATGCATCATCTCTTACCTCAGATTTCTCCAAGTTCTTCTTTCGATGTGAAGCCTGTCAGTTGGGAAAGCACCATCGAGCTAGCTTTCCTAGTCGTCAGTGTCGGAGCAGTAGCTCCCCGTTTGAATTATTTCATGTTGATATTTGGGGTCCGAGTCGTGTTCCTGATCATCAGGGACACATGTTTTATCTTGTAGTAGTTGATGACTTCTCTTGTGTGTCATGGGTTTTTCTATTAAAGAACAAATATTAAGCAGAGGATGTTATTAAAAATCTTATAATTGAAGTGCAGAATGTTTTTTCCTCTCATGTCAAATATGTTCGTGCGGACAATGCGTTGGAATTTTGCACTCGCTCTCTCTCCAATTTCTTTTCGTCAAAAGGTATTATTCATCAAACCACATGTGCTTACACATCTCAACAGAATGGAGTTCCCGAGAGGAAACACCGTCATTTTCTTGATATTACTCGAACCCTGCTTATACGCAGTTGTGCGCCTATCTCTTTTTGGGGGGATGTTGTTCTTACAGCCTGTTACCATGTGAATTGTATGCCATCCTCGGTACTTGGTGAGAAAATTCATCTCTCTGTTATTTTTTCAGATAAGGAATTATTTTCTCTTACCCCTCGTGTCTTTCATTGCTGTTGCTTTTGTTCACCAGTTGTCTCCTGGACTTGACAAACTCTCGCATAGAGCTGTCAAGTGTGTCTTTATGGGTTACTCTCGGACTTAGAAGGGTTACCGTTGGTATGATCTTGTAAACAGGAAATATTTCGTCAGTGCTAATGTTATATTTTTTGAGTCAGTTATGTACTTCTTACCTGCAGGTGACAGGTTGGCCTCAGCCACATCTAATGACGACGTCTATGTTCCTCCTCCTAGTCTGAGTCCACCTCCGTCCATTCGTGTCCCGATTGTCACGCCAACGTCATCCTCATCACCACCTCCACCACCACCACCACCACAACCACCTATCCTGCCACTACCTAAATACTATACACGTCGGTCAGTTCCTGCTCAGGCTACACGTCACTCATCCAGCACGCCTCAGGTATGTTCAGATGCTATTACTAACGATGGGTCAGATAGAGTGCATGTGCATGATTCTTCTATGCAGGAGGAATGCGCACCGACAAGTATAATGGATGATGATCTTGATGTCCCTATTGCTATTCAGAAGCAGAAATGTACTTGCGTGTCATATTCCCTTGCTTCCCAGGTTTCCTTTCACCGTTTCACAGGGGACTTCCAGAGATTTGCTGTGGCCTTGTCTTCCGTGGTGATACCATAGACTTATCAGGATGCTATGAAGATTGACTGCTGGCGGTTGGCTATGGAAGAAGAAATGAATGCTTTACAGTCACAGGGTACATGGAGCTTGGTTCCCGCTCCCTCATACGCATCTATCGTTAGCTGCAAATTGGTATTCATAGTAAAGTACCACGCAGATAGGAGTCTTGACAGGTACAAGGCAAGGCTTGTGGCGAGAGGCTTCACGCAAACATATGGTGTGGATTATATGGATACATTCTCTCCAGTGGCTCATCACTCTACTCTTCGCATTCTTCTGTCTGTTGCTGTGGTACGTGACTGGTCCATATTTCAACTTGATGTCAAGAATGCATTCTTGTATGGCGATCTGTAGGAAGAAGTCTACATGCAACAACCACCGGGTTTTGCTTCTTAGGGGGAGAATCATATGGTATGTAGAATTCACAAGGTGATATATGGCCTTAAACAGAGCCCAAGGGCATGATTTCAGAAGCTTTCCCATCTAATTGAACGACAGGGATTCAAAAGATCAAATGCAGATCACTCGTTGTTCATTTAGAAGACTTCTAGAGGTACGGTTGTCATCATGGTATATGTTGATGATATTCTGGTTACAAGAGATGATGCTCAGGGGATAGAGATAGCAAAAGCATTTTTGGGCCGTCAGTTTGTGACGAAGGATCTTGGTACTCTACGATACTTTCTGGGGTTGGAGTTTGCCAGGAATGCACAGGGTCTTGTGATGACTCAAAGGAAATATATTACAGATTTGCTGGTGGAAACGGGCATGGTTGGATGCAGACCCTCGAGTATGAAATTATATGACAACGATACTGAGGAGGTTGACAGAAGAAGATATAGAGAAATGGTGGGTAAGCTTCTTTACATCACTATAACTCGACCTAATATTGCCTTTGCAGTAAGTCGAGTGAGCCAGTTCATGTAACAACCAAGACAGATACATATGGATGCCATATATGTGATACTAAGGTATCTAAAGTCTTCTCCAGGCTCAGGATTGCTGTTTCAAAAGGACACATATTTATCTATTTCGGCATGTGCGGATGCATACTATGCAGGATGCCATAAGGATCGAAAGTCTACTTCAGGCTTTGCAGTTTTTGTGGGCAGCTCTCTGGTTCCTTGGAAAAGCAAGAAACAAACTGTTGTGGCTAGATCTAGTGTTGAATCTGAATATAGGGCCATGGTACAAGCAAACACAGAGATGATGTAGGTTCGAGCTGTACTAGAAGACTTGCATATAGATGTACCTCTACCCAGGGATCGACATATCGATATCGACAACATATCGATACAATGTCGATACCGATATATCGACGATATATCGACGCATATCGCCGAAACCCGGTATCCATTAGGCATTTTTGTCCTGTCGATACCCGATATCGTCCACATCGGCGATATATCGGTGACCTGTCGATACCGATATATCGCCGATATATCGACGATATATCGCGATCCCTGCCTCTACCCTGCTTGGTCATGTGATTGTTAGGTATAGGAGTTTCCCTACTAATCGTCTATGACGATTCGTATCTTCAATTGTTCCTAGTAAATGGATGCGCGTCTTGGGATCCATGGGTATTTGTGCTAGCTTAGATCTCCAAAACACTGTTTCCTACAATAGATATGTAGTATACTTCCTTTGGGACATGACTAGGCCATACATGGACCCATATATCTCAATTCCAAAGAAGTGTCTCAAGGACATCAGATTTTTTTATTACAAATTATTTAGCCAATTACTTCTTAACCTCTGTAGCATTACCGGAGTCATTTTCTGTAAGAATGATATCATCCGCATAAACCAGTATTACCATAATTCCTTTTCCATTCTTCCCGCGAATAAGGAATGCGTTAATGATGAGCTGCAAAGACCAAGGGCTTTACAAAGCCCATGCTAATATTTGAAACCGGGATCAAGGGATATGTTTAAGCCTATATATGGCTTTGTTTTGTAAACATACTTTCAGACACTCTCGCTGAGCCTCAAAGCCGACAGATTGATGAAGAGATCAAGAAAGAATTGAAGGAATATTTGGGTGGAATATCAAAGAAAAAGGCTAAAAAGATGAAGGAAATCGATGATCTGAGGAACGATGTCAATGTTGTGGGAGGTGATGAACCAACAATGGGCTCAACCAAAAGGCGTCGCATGTCTGAGTCCACCAATGAGACAGTTCCTCAGCGACAAACGACAATCAAGGATGCATTGTAAGGATCAAAGGGAAAATGCCATCGAATATGGATGCTATTGGGCTTACAAAGCAAACGTTCCATTTAGTGTATTTCAAATGAAGGATTGCCACAAAGTATTTGAAGCAATTGAGCAATATGGTCCAGGACTCAAACCTCACACTCATTATGAGATGTTCATTCCACAATTGAATAAGGCGGTTAAGGTCGTCAACGATTCCTTAGCACCACATAGAGAAATGTGGAAAAGTATGAGATGTTCTATCATGACTGATTCATGGACTAATATTGGTGGTAGAAGTATTATGAACTTGTGCGTGAATTGTTCACTAGGTACAAGTATTTGAGGTATGTAGACTATTCTGATGAGCCCCATACCGCTGAATACATTTTCAACTTGGTAGATGAATGCATCCAAGAGGTTAGAATTGAAAATGTTGTCCAAGTTTCACAAATAACACACATATGCAAATGTGGCTGCAGGGAAGATGATGGAGGCAAAGCTTCCCAAATTTTTTTGGAGCTCATGTGTTGCCCATTGTCTTGATTTGGTGTTAGAGGAGATGTAGTGGAAAGAATCAAAGGTGAAAAGCGCACTCTCTAAGGCAAGGCCACTTACGGTCTTCATTTATAGCCACAGGAAGACTTTAAGTATGATGCGTAAATTTACACAAAAAAGACATCGTTAAACCTGGGCAAACTAGATTTGCTACTGCATTTCTTACACTGCAAAGTGTTCTCGAGAAGAAAGAACAGTTCAAGGCCCTAAATGCCGGGTTTGGTCACCATTTCGGTGATCGACTGAAACAAAATTTCAGTCATATTTCGGTCGAAATTCGACCGAAATTTCGTTCATTTTAGTCGTTTCTTGTATAGGCCCCCCATATTTCAATCATTTTGGCCATTTAGGTCGAATTTCGGTAACCTGTCGAAATCGAAATTCGAATGAATTTCGTCGAAATTTGAGGCCATGGAAAAGTTGAGGCCCATGTTCTCTTCAGTTGAGTGGAGATATTGTAGATGGTTGAAGACTAGGAAAGGAGAGGTGGATACATCAATTGTCTTAAGTCCAACATTTGGAATCAAGTTCATCTTGCATTAAGGGTTTTTTCCCCATTGGTTCGTCTTCTAGACATTTTTGATTCTGATGTGAATCCATCTATGGGGTTTGTGTATGGAGGATTACTGGAGGTAAAGAAAGAAATGATTAATCCTTCAATAGAAACGAGTTGTTCTATAACATTTCATCGATGCCATCAATTTGAAGACAAAAGGACAGCTTGATTCTCCAGTCCATCTTGCAACGTTTTATTTGAATCCCTACGTCTATTAGAAGGATCATGTTGAGAATGATGTTGTGAAAAAAGGTCTTCTTGAATGCACTGAAAAGTTCTATCCAGATTTAGAGCAATAAGACATCATTACAAGAAAGGAGTTGATTTACAAACATTGTCAAGTATTTTTGGGAAGCCATTAGCAACTAAACAAATATCATAAATGATGACCATTTTGATCGACGCAAATCCAATTTTTAATATGATTTTATAGTTTATATTGATGACATCTAATTAATGTTGAACACGAAACAACTCATTGGTGGTCGTTACATGGAGGTGAAACCCCCACTTTGCAAGAAATGGCAATGCAAATCCTGAGTTTGACCTCGTCATCTTCTGGATGCGAGAGAAACTGGAGTGTTTTTGGAGCAGTATTGGATTTTATATTTGTACACTAACATCCATTATACATTAAATTTTTAGTTTATAACATATATATGTGTGTATTTTAAGTTCATACGCAGAATAGAGCTAAATTGGATCCCAAAAGGGTGAATGATTTAGTATTTGTTAGATTTAATTCATAGATTAAGGATCACGATGAAAGTAAGAGGAGGGATCCACTTTCTTCAAAGGATCACAAGTAGGCAATGGCATGGATTTAAATGTATCTTGTGAAGAAGATGAAGTCTTTCCTGGCACATGATTTACACGGGGTTCAGTTGCAGAGACATGCAGAACTGAAAAAATACTTAAACCAATGAGGAGTGAACGTGTACATTTGAGAGCTTCAAGTTCATCTAGACAAACTTTGCATGAGGAAGCTGGTAATGAGGGAATATTTGAGGTTGAGGATGAGGATGGAGATGAAAAGCCAATGTTGCTTGATGACGAGTCTGATGAAGAATGACATTGGTTTTATTTTATTTTGGATGAATGAATGCCATGCATTTTTGTGTTATCCATGACTTTTTTGGAACCATGCTATGGATTGTAGTTTGTAATTATTTATGTTGTTTATTTTGACATTTGGATATGGATTCTACTTGTTTATGCTCTCTACTTTGACATTTGGTTGGAAAAAGCCTGCAATTTGACAATATTTGATATATATTGTTAATATGTGATTGTATTTTTATAATTTATTAATATTATTTATTAATTATATATGTAATATTTTTTTATTTATTAAAAATGCAAAATCGCATATTCCGTTTAATTTCTGTTTGAACTCTCGCATACTGTTTAATCAGTAATCAATGACCCTATCGACTGAAAACCGCATACCGCTTTTTGCAACCTTGACACCATTAATCAACCTCGACTCCAGGTCGCAGATCGGGGCCACAATATTTTATTATGGAGGTCTTATCTTATAGGTTCTATTCTCGGAACCCTAATTTTCGAAGACCACCGCTGCAGCAATGAGTGCACCACCCTTCAGGCAACTAGGGTTCCGCCATCGACACTGTTAGGTTTTCGGTCCAAGAAGAATAAGAAGTGCGAGCTCATATGTCAGATCCTCCTTCGGAGCCATAGCCGATTTATCTCCTCCACAAGGAAGTCACTATAACAGATGAAGCAGTCACCCCTAAAACCACGAGGTCATCATGGTCAAGGAAACATGTCTCCTCTATCTCCTTGCACCAAAAAGCGCTAGCCGATCTTCCCTCTCACAGGATGTGCGAGGCCCCATCATTATCTATTACAAGACACCATTTGTAACGTGTGCGCAAAACTCTCAGCCTACCACGATTATCCCGCTCACCGCACATCGCCTCTATCGTTGCGAGCGCGACCTCGACGCTCTAGAATCACCATCTGAAGTAAGTATTCTCATCGTAGCTCCCCTTTAAGCAGAGACCTAGCCGTATCTCTAGGCCAAGGCCTTAAACGTTGGATTTTGGTTTCGTTTCAGTAAGCCTGGAAAGAGAAATTCGATGGAATTTCGGTGAAATGGCCAGCAATGTGAGAAATTACTTGAAAATTCATTTTTATCTCATTTATGACAATAAACGAGATAAAACCATTTTTTATTAATAGTAAGATATTAACATGATATATTACAATAAATTTCCATCCAATTGCTCAAACAATAAAAAAGTAGTATACTGCTCAAGTCAAATTAAATTTTGAATCAAAATTAGAAGACATTAGTTTCAGCTCTTGAGTATGAAGAGAATGGTGACACGTGCAATAATAATAGAGAAAAAACATAGGCCCTACAAAGAGTACTAGCAAAAGGATATCTTATATAAGAAATTAAAGATTGAAATGATAGCTTAGAACTTTTATCCAACCAAAATACTTTCAACATAGAAAAATATTTACTTTTAGGAATAAAATAAGGTACACACATACACTCACAAACACAAATCTTTATAACATGTACGTCTGATGGATGCATTGTATATTATAAAATATAGGGATATTTATACCCATAACCTTGAGTAATTTCGTAATTACCCCAGAAACCTTCGATAATCACGAATTACACTCAAGACCCTGAATAACCGCCCCGTTTTACACTCACAACCTTCCGTTAGTTTAGTCCATTAACTCAACCAGATGGTTGAGTTAATCTAACCAATCAATGATCTAACGACTGAGATTAATTTTTTTTAAAAAGAAAAAGATGAGGTGAGTTCGAGCTTGCAGCAGGGGTAGCTTCGACCTGTGGCTTGCATGGCGGAGATGTGTGGGGGGTGTTTGCGATGTGCGGGCGAGCGGAGTGCTGGTTTGGAGCACGGGCCCGCGGGGGTTGTTTGGAGTTTGCGGCGCGGTGAGGGGGGGCAGGGTGGTTAGTGGTGCGAGCGAGCAAGGGGATGTTCTGGAGCCCGGGCACGTGGGGGGTTGTTTGGAGTGGGCTGGTCTGGAGCTCGGGCACGCTGGGGGTTGTTTGGAGTGGGCTGGGCTGGAGCTCGGGCATACGGGGGTTGTTTGGAGTTTGCGGCGTGGTGAGAGGGGGGGGGAGGCAGGGGGTAGTGGCGCGGGCGAGCAGGGGACTGGTCTGGAGCTCGGGCACGCAGGGGTTGTTTGGAGCTTGCGGCGAGGGGGGGTTCCTGGAGCGTGGGAGGGTTGGTCTGGACCGTGTGGGCACACAGGGGTAAGGGGGGGTGCCTGGAGCTTGCCGGCATGTGCGGGAGCTGGACCTTGCGGGTGCGCAAGGGAGGAGGCAGATGCAGGGTCTCGCATGCGGGCGGGGGGCGAAGGCGTGGGGGCTGGACCTTGCGGTGCGCGTGGGAGCAGGAGGCAGATGCAGGGTCTCGCATGCGGGCGGGGGGCGGAGGCGCGAGGGGGGGGGGGTTCTGGAGATTGTGGCATGACAGGGGGTGCCTGGAGCTTGCCGTTGCACGGGGAGTAGGAGCCAGATGCCGGGAAGGGGGTTTCTTGAGCTTTTGGTGCGGCGGGGGGTGCCTGGAGCTTGCCGACGCACGGGGGAGCAGGAGCCAGATGCGGGGGGGGGGGAGGGGGGGAGGGTGCTGGACCTTACGGGCGCGGGGGAGCAGGAGGTAGATGCAGCTCACACGAGGGAGGCGTGAGGCGTGAGGCAGAGCGTGGCAGCTTGCCTGGGGCTTGTTAGGGGGAGGGGGGCTTGATTTTGTTTGATGTAAAGAATGGCATCCTGTTATAAATATGATGTGTTTTGAAGGGTAAAATGATCAACATATGACCTTTTCTGTCAAAGTTAACGAACAATCAAGACGGAACTTGACCCTGGGTTATGCCATGTAAAGGTAAAGCATTATTCAAGGTTCTGTATGTAATTCGTGATTATCGAGGGATTTTGGAGTAATTACAAAACTACTTAGGGTTATAGGTGTAAATATCCCTAAAATATATGCTATACAAGACACATACAAATCAACTAACACTAAGAAACTGCATAGCATTCATAAGCACAATCTATATCCATCCTGATAGTTGGCAAATACTTACAATCATAAGATTTCGAAGGTTGCTAACATAGCCTTCACACAACCGTGCATACTCCTTGTAGTAGAGAGAAACCACAAGAAAGTAAAGCATTAAATTTTAGATTTTGGCTCCATTTTGCCATGTCCAAGAAGAGAATTTTCGGAGAATTTTGGTGAAATCGTCAGAAATGTCTCTAAACTAGACTTTTTTAAAAAAAAACTAAGGTTTTTAGTATTCCCAAGTCAATAAATAAAATAGAAATGCACATTTATATGTAAAATAGAATTGTAAATATAAGTTTTGAAGTAATATTATTGTCATAATTGTTGAGAAGAGGAACAAATGAGATGTTTATTCCATAGAGCTAGGATCTCTTATATAGAGAGAAAACCATAGAGAGTACAAGAATTACGGAACCCGAAGGGTCACGAGGGGTTACAGAACTCTAAGGGTCACAGAGGGTTACGGAACCCGAAGGGTCATGGGATGTTACGGAACTTGAAAGGTCACAAACATAAATGTAAATATAATAACTCTAACACTCCCCCTCAAGCTGGAGCTGAGAAAGCTGCAGCTTGTTACAAAGAGAAAAAGTATACACCACATCTTCAACGATGCATCATAATAAGATATGTCTACTGCTGGTAGAAGACCTCGCTCGAGGACGGATCTGCGGCTTTCAGGTCACCGTAACGTATCTTGTCAAGCCTGTAGAGTCGCTGCGATATCAGGTCACCGAAACGTATCTTTGTCGTGCCTGCAGGTCACCAGAACATATCTCTGTCGTGCCTGGAGAAGAATCGCTGTAGAAGAAGTCCAGCGCGGAGTAGTAGTCGGGTCGTAAAAGAAGTACACGCCCTGACGAAGAAGTCGATGTTCGGTGAAGACAGATGATCTGAGTAGTAGTCTGGAGTGTCAGTCTATCAATCATAGTAGGGAAGCAAACATCTTGAAGAATCATCTCTGACTCCCCATTTCTCCCATACTTGATAGAATAAAGAGTATGTAATATCAAGTTGGGAGAAACGAGTCGTGGTGAAGCATGGGTTGTGGGGGGGGGGGGGGGCTCCAGGCGGTGCCGGTGATGCAGGGACATGCGACTAGAGCTGCTAAAAGCCTTGAGCGGCTCTTTAGGTGCCGTTGGAGGTGAGCTGGTGTTGCTGGGTACTCAAACTGCCTTGCGCGAGACCATCGAATTCATGAGTGATGCAGGAGGTCCAGCCCTCTCTCCTTGTCGGCAGAGAGAGGGCTGGTGGGTGGTGGCGGCGGATTTAGGGTATTAGGGTTCGATCTAGGACCGCCGCTCTGATACCATGTTGGGAAGATGAATGGATGAGATATTTATTCCATAGAGCTAGAATCTCTTATATAGAGAGAAAACCATAGAGAGTACAAGGATTACGCAACCCGAAGGGTCACGGGGGGTTACGGAACTCTAAGGGTCACAGAGGGTTACGGAACCCGAAGGGTCACGGGGTGTTACGGAACTTGAAAGGTTACAAACATAAATGTAAATATAATAACTCTAACAATAATCATCACCCATTTTGATATGTAGAGCAACATGTTGCCTAGAGTCAGAATCGTATGCTAAACTAGAAGCAAAAGCCATGATAATCGCCTTGTCAATAAGAATAAGATGACACATATAATTACTAATTATATTAAAACAAAGAAAGAATAAAAAAGCCTCTTCAGTTAAAAACTTGAATTTAACTCTTAAATCTTGTGGCTAACTGATTTGGTTTAGATTTAGATCTAAATTTAGAAACTAACTAAAGGAACTTCTTCAAATAACATAAAACACTCAAAAAACGCAACACATCGATGAATTAATAAGTGAAAATTCATTAATATATGCAAATTTTGATGAAAGCGAAGGGTATATTTCCTTATTTTTGTTGTTTCTTCGAAATGAAATGCAGTTTCGATGAAATTTCATTGGCATTTCGGTGTTATTTCATTGTAATCCTAGAAAAAGAAATAAGGTAGCATTTCGATTTCGGTGGCCTAGAAAAATGGAAATTTCGAAGAAATTCGATGGAATTTCTTTGAAATTTGAGGCCATGCTCTAGGCTATTGCGCAAGAAGAAGAGCCTCTCGAGGCGACGCTATTGAACATGGCAATGCATGTTCACGAGATGGGCTTCCCATTGTGGGGAACCCTAGTCAATGTAGTAGAAAAGGGGGTTCACACCCCTTCATTTAAAGCAAAAAGAAGAATTGTAATTATGAAGAGAAAGATGGGTCACTGCTATCATATATAAAAAAGAGAGACTGAGAGCATTTCAATCGCAATCGAGCTGTGAGGCCAAAAAAGGGCCCACCAAAAGGGAAGCTACATTTTTGTGCCAATTCAGGCCTTTTTTGAAAAAAGAGGAGGAGAAGATGTGAGATTTCAGGCCATTGGGTCACAACTTTAAAAAAGGTGGAGGGGGATATTAGGCCTGTTGACTTGGGCTACTATTGATTCGGAAAAAAAAGAGAAGGAAAGAGAGAACAACTTATTGAGAGAAAAAAAGAGAAGAAGAGATTAATTATGTTTTCCCCTCTTCGGTTCTTTTCCCAACTTGGTCTAGCGTCATATTTCTGACTAGTTTGGGAGAAAATGGGAGTATTGTGTAGAGTTCTCCAGTTTAGATTCGAACTCTATTGTTCATATTCTGATTATACGTTCAGATTTTCTCAAAGTCTAAATTTGATGCACTCCATGTTAGAGTGACCCAGTTTCTCAGTGTTCTCTAATAAAGAGACTCAATGTCGGCCTCCATATCCCACTACCGTGAACTTGATACTTACATTCCCATGTCTTTCTCCAGCGACCATGAACTCCGATACCTGATATTCCCACGATTTTCTTCAGTTTGGTCCTTCAGAGAGAGAGAATAAGTTTTCACATGTTATACTTGAATTCTAACATGTTGCAGGACAGAGTTCTTTGACGAGGAGACTCATTTCAGTTCAGGTGACTTTGCGCAACACAGAGCACATGTTGTCTATGAGTAGACTCATTATAGTTCAAGTGACTCTGCGTAGTACAAAGCATACATTCTCCACCAAGGTGGCAGCTTAGTTTCAGTGACTCTGACATACACAGTACAACGCATAGATTCTCTGACGACGAGACTCATTCCCTCCAGCCCTTCAGTTCCTCCTTACTTGCACGACATGAGAAGCAATATCTTTAACATGCCAAGGTTGCAGAAATCGGTAGTCGGTACTCGGTCGGTGGGTCACCGGACTAAGGATAATCGGCAGTCGGGCGACTAATCGGATTTTAGTCGGCCATTAGTTGATTTTGTATTTTTTTTATTTATTTTTAATATATAAATCATTTTTTATACATATATTCTTATATATTTGCGATATAAATCATTTTTTATACATAATTCTTATATATTTGCATAGTTTTGAACATTTTCTATACTATTATAATGAAACAAAAGGAGTAATTGACTTTAAATATAACATTAAACATATTATAATAGGTTTGATTTTAAAAAAAAAGAAAAAAATAAAAAAGATAAAAAACCTCTATGTAAAAGTCGACCGGTAGTCGGCCGACTAGGCCGACTAGTCGGCCCGATTAACGATTAGTCGGGTTGACCGACTAATGGTCGACTAGGCCTAGTCGAGTCGGCTACTCCCCCCCGACTTGACTAGTCGGCCTAGTCGGTCGACTTTTACAACAGTGCAACATGCAACCAATGTTCATGAAATCGGCCGCACGGGCCGCATATGCGGCTGCATAGGCCCGTGCGACATGCATACCGAATCGATTTCATGAATCGGTGCATTAAGCGCCCTCCCTGCATATGCGGCCCCCGCATATGCCTCGCATACTGCTTCAGCATCCTCCAACTTTACTAATCCTCTCGTTTATGTGCTTAATTCTATGATCTACCTCTTCTTCCGTTCAATTGTAAGAATATGGCATGCATTTGTATACAAATTGCAATGCATGATACCATTATATATATGTAATGTTT
The DNA here is from genome assembly GCA_037367405.1 of Ottelia alismoides. NCBI lineage: Eukaryota > Viridiplantae > Streptophyta > Magnoliopsida > Alismatales > Hydrocharitaceae > Ottelia > Ottelia alismoides. The sequence goes on along the minus strand of JAZKJV010000868.1, from coordinate 244 downwards.
TATATTTATCTCATGTATTGTTTTCATGAGTATATGCAATGAATCGTCAAATATTTTAATATATGTTGATTGAGGTTTTGCTCATGTAGTGCATGCATGTGTAATGATGTTTTGTTATTATGAAACATATAATATGGGAAGTTTTTATGGCTAATTTTTTTGTGATTAAATGTTAGGCAATTAAAAGCATATGCTCAACCATCTAAATCTTCTTTAACTCCCACTTAGATACATAAATACTGTA